>CM047810.1:56363146-57068155 GCA_026214975.1 Gentiana macrophylla | reverse complement strand
TTGGCCCTAGAAGGTTTCAACACGCTTTTTTTTTACCGTCTTAGTGTTTTTCTTGTTTTTAAACTTTTCGTAGGTAGGTTTCTTTTCCATTTCGTTTAATTTTAGGATTACATTTATTATTGTTTTATTCTATTTGATTTTCTTTCAATTATTTTCCTTACCTTTTTTATATAGCTTAGATCTGTTTCCGCATTTATAGATTTGTTTGATTTTATAAGTCTTTTCGCTTTTATTTTTACCTCGTTTTTAATTTTCGTAACCTTAGTTTTTAGGTTTCGTAGATCAACGAGCAGCGTTCAACAACTTGAACGCCCGTCCACCTCAATTCATCCTCTCGAACGAATCGCTCATTCAATCAACGAGCAGCGTTCGATTCGAACGAACGCCCACTAACACTGGACCTTGATTCGATCTGTTCAATCATCACTTCTTTTCTTTCTTCTCCTTTCTTCTCTTTTCTTTTCTCCTCTAAACCATCTAATCTTTTCTAAACTGTTTCTAATCAACCCCAAAGGGTTGATTTCTTCCTTTCCTTTCTTACGGGTTTATGCAAGCGAGAAGTAAGAAGGACTTCGATCTTTGATCACGAGCCCAACGAACGATCTATCCTTAGAAGAAGGCTTCTCCCTGATTTGGACAAAATGGCGGATCAAGATCCACCAATTCCAAATCCTGATCCCCAAGCTCAATTAAATTTAATCCTTCAGCAGATGCAAGCTCTGCAGCAACAGCAGAATCAGCAAGCTGGCATAAATCAACAACTTCAACAATTCCGCCAAAACCAGCTTAATCAGTTGAACCAGGACCCCTACACTCCATATCTTAATCAAGATTTTCTCGAGGGACATAGACCTATTCGTCCACCTGATATGGGGGGAGTAAATTTCGACCTTAAAAATGGAGTAGTTGCTCTGGTCCAAAATAGCTCTTTCCATGGCACTGCTCAAGAAGACCCGCACGACTTCTTGTCCACATTCGTACAAATCTGTGAAGCAGGCCATTATCCTGGTGTTGATTCTGAGATCGTAAAGTTGAAGCTATTTCCTTTTGCTTTAAAAGGTGAAGCAAGCAGATGGTTTAAGTCGTTAGCACATCATTCCCTCCATACATGGAATGATGTCAAAAGAGCCTTCGCTCTTAAGTGGGTTTCACCGTGCAAGGTTATGGAGATGAAAAGGAAATAGCTACGTTTGAGTTGAGATGGAGGATGAGGCTGCTGGCAAGGCTTGGGAGAGATTAAATCATTGATGAGGAAGTGCCCCAATCACGGATATGATAGACATGAGTTGTTGGAACTATTTTACAGAGGAGTCTCTCAACCTAATAGAGACTATCTTGACTCCACGGCTCATGGATCCTTCTTGTGGAGGTGATGAGGGCGCTATATGAGTGGCATTTGAGACCATCGCCAAGAACAATATGTGGTCGACTCCCAAGAAGACCAATGTTGTTAAGAAAGAAAGTGCATGCAAGCAATCTCGATACAAAGTCGTTGGTTGCTCGGATGGAATTGATAAGCAAGCGGTGGCCAATCTTCGACGCAGACCTTATGATGCGGGAGTGCGGTAGGAGCGGAGATGACGGAAGAAGTAAATTTAATGGATAATCAAAACCAACCCTTCCGAAACTTCAATCAAAGCCAGAACTACTCAGGATTTCAACGACAAAACTTCAATCAAGCCAAGTTACCACCTGGCCCTTCAAATTCGAATTCTTTCAACTCGAACTATCAAAGGCCAGTTCAGAACTCCCAAAGGCCTCAAGGTGGCTGGAATCAAACTCAGAACAACAATCATACCACCTCATGTGTCCCTCAACACAAATTCGATGAGTTGGTAGACATGGTGAAGACTCTGTCTACTAGCGTTAAAGCTATTGAGAGACAAGTTGGTCAGATGGCAGACCAGCAAGCAAGCAGACCTCACGGTAAACTCCCGAGTTATACCGAGAGAAACCCAAAAGCTGATGTGAATGTTTGCACTGCCATTACACCACAATGGGAGTATGGACAAGAAGAGGAGTTGAATGAAGTAACGTTGAGAAAGTGGTAACAGGCTGGACCCGGCAAGATGTCGGGAACGAGTAGCCCCTCCCGGCGCCATGAGTTGGAGGGGAAATCGAGAAACCACATGCCGAAGAAAGCAACGATGAGGGCGTAAAGTGACAATTCTTCGGAGGACGAAAATAATTCGATGATGAGGAGAGAAAGGAAAGTCGGCGGGCGTGACTTCGACTAAGAAAAAGAAAGAAAAGTTTGTAAGATGGAAGGATAAGGAGGATGAGGCGATAAAGAATCAAGCTACAGGGAATGATAAAGCCCTTCCTTATCCACCAAAAAAGGAAAAGAAAGCCCTCACTAATGACAAGCGGTAGATTTCGGAGTGCGGAGGATACTTAGGGACACTAAAGTGAGTATGCCCTTAGTGAGGTATTGTCCAGAAATGCCTAAATGTACTAAGTATCTTAAAGAATTGCAGCCAGGAGCAAGAGAAAGCTTCAGGGGATGGTGAAGAAGTGTTTCGAGAAGATTGCGCAATGGTTTCACAAAAAGTCATTTATTAAGCGAGGTGACTGGCAGACCCTCAATCTCTGTGAGATTGAAGGCCATTTGTTCGAAAATGTTTTATGCGACTCAGGGCCTCCATCAATGTGATGCCATTAAATGTATGCAAGAAGCTCAAGGCTAGACAAAGAATGCGAGAACGCCCAATTTCTCTTCGGATGGTAGACAAATCTAGTAAATCATCGCAGCCCGGTTGTGTAGCTAATGTTCTCCTTCAAATTGAACATTTAGTCTTCCCTACCGATCAGGTTATTCTAGACTATCCACACGATAAGGAGATGCCTCTAATTCTAGGCCGAACCTTTTTAGACACTTCTAACGCTCTCATCGACACGCAAAGGACAGATTACTCTTAGAGTCGGTGACACATCTGTCACCTTCACACGAGGGACACATCCTGAAAGAGCCGTAATTGATGAAATATCGTTTGTCGAAGCCATATATGAGGACGGCGGAGATGCCTATTATGAAGATGCAATGGAGCTTACAGAGATAGGTGTTTTTGAAGTCATGGACATTGAGGATCCGGCTGACTGCGGACCACCTTCTGATTCATTGCAGGCCGTAGTAACTGACGAGTCATCTTCACTCGCTCCCACTGAGCCTGTTATTGAGTTAGAAGCATGGAGATGCCCAGCAACAAACGATGATTTCAAAGAACTGAGTCAGGAAGACTTCATCCCTGGTGAAGAAGAAGCTCTGATGGGTAGTTGGGACGAGGTAGAGTTTTGGAGAGAAGCTACTCATTGGGAAGTAGATGATTGGGAGGAGGCGCGGAAGAGCTTAAAGATGAAGAGTTAAGAAAAATGATCGATCACCGTAAAAAGGAAGCAAGTGTTGATCGGAGGATTCCGATGGACGATTTGATCCAATACCTTTACGGGGTTGAGCCTCGGGAAGATGAGGTGTTCTCATCCAACCACTTCAAGCTCAAAAGGAGAAAGGTGGCCCGTTAAAGTCTAGTCTTGAGCAACCACCTACCGATTTAGAGCTTAAACCACTTCGAAACACCTTAAGTATATCTTTCTTAAGGATGGAGATAAATTGCCTTTGATCATTTCTTGAAACTCGACTAAGAGCAAGAAGCACTGGTGATAGAAGTGCTTAAGAAAAACATCCTCGCGTTCGGTTGGCAAGTGGGTGATATCCGAGAGGATCGGCCCGGACATATGCATGCATAAAATCCGAGCGGAGGAGGGAGCTAAAAGGTTAGACAACCTCGAGAGAAGATCGAATCCGCATATGCGAGGAGGTTGTCAAGAAAGAAGTGATAAAGTGGCTCGACATGGGAATCATCTATGCAATCGCCCGATAAGCGAGTGGGTCACCTACTCAAGTTGTGCCAAAGAAGCGGCGGAATCACAATAAAAGAATGAAAAAGGGGAGGAAGTTGCCTTACGACTCGTGACGAGCCTCTGAGTGCAGTATTGACTATCGAGACTTAATGAGGTTCTTGCCAAGGACCACTTTCCCTACCCTTCATTGACCGACTTATTGAACGACCGAGTGGTCATAAGTATTATTGTTTCCTTGATGGATACTCGGTTACTTCCGGATAGCCATTGACCCCAATGACCAAGAGAAGACCACGTTTACATGTCCATCCTGGTACTTTTGCTTTTGTAGAATGCCATTCGGTCTATGCAATGCACCCGCGACTTTTCAACGGTGTATGTTGGCCATTTTGATGGACTTGTGGAGCAATGCATGGAGGTCTTCATGGATGACTTCTCGATCCACGGTGATAGCTTTGATGAAATCTTAAAGAACCTAGATATGGTACTCCAACGTTGTGTTGAGAAAAATCTGTGCTTAAGCGGGAAAAATGCCATTTTCTAGTAGGCGAAGGTATCGTTTTGGGACACAAGGTGTCCAATGCTGGTATTCAAGTTGATAAGGCTAAGGTCGAAGCCATTGAAAGGATGACGTACCCTAAGACAGTGAAAGAGGTACGAGGTTTTCTAGGCCATGTTGGCTTCAGGCGTTTCATTAGAGACTTTTCTCACGATTGCCAAGCCTTTATCAAATCTCTTGAAAGAAGATGTCGATTTCTTGTTCGATGCGAAGTGCAAGGAAGCTTTCAATTGTTTGAAAGATAAGCTTATCGGTGCCCCTATTTTAGTAGCACCCGACCGACCAAGCCTTTCGAGTTGATGTGCGATGCCTCTAATTACGCCCGTAGGCGCAGATTTTGGGTCAAAGAGTTGATAAAAGGTTCAGGCCCATCTATTATGCAGTCGTACCTTGAACCCGGCTCAATGCAATTATACTACGATCGAGAAGGAATTCTTAGTTGTTGTTTTTCCATTGACAAGTTTAGAAGTTATCTTCTAGGATCTCAAGTGATTGTATGGACAGATCATGCGACTTTACGCTACCTTATGGACAAAGCGGATGCCAAACCAAGGTTACTTAGATGGATTTTAATTCTACAAGAGTTTGACCTTGTGATTAAAGATAAGAAAGGTAGTGAGAATATTGTGGGTGATCATTTATCTCGCTTAGTAAATGAAGGTGCGAGAAAATCACAATGATATAGGCATTGATTTTCCGGTGAGCAATTGATGAAGCTTGAAGCGGTTAGGCCGTGGTATGTCGACTCACGTCAACTATTTAGCGAGTGGTCATTTAGAGGATATGACGATCGGGAGAAGAAAAGTTCTTTTCGATCTTAAATATCTCGTATGGGAAGATCCTTATTTGTTCAAGGTCCGTAAGGATGGTTTGCTTGAAGGTGTGTTCTGAGCATGATCGAGTGGGATATCTTAGAACAATGCCATAGCAGTCTACCGGAGGTCACTATGGAACACCGAAGACGGTTGCAAAGATACTTCAAGTTGGATTCTACTGGCCGACTCTGTTTAAAGATGCGAAGCCTTTTGTAAAGGTTGTGATAGGTGCCAGAGAACAGGAAGGCAGAGTAGTAGGATGGAAATGCCACTTAAGCCCATTCTTGAGTGTGAAGTTTTCGATGTATGGGGCATAGATTTTATGGGACCCTTTCCATCCTCATGTGGTAATAAGTATATCCTCGTCTGTGTGGATTATGTTTCAAAGTGGGTCGAGGCCATAGCTACTCAAACCAATGATCACAAGGTTGTAAAGAAATTCTTGCAAAGAATATCTTTACTAGATTCGGGTCGTCGAGAGCACTCATTAGTGATGAAGGTACTCACTTTTGCAATGCGCCGCTTGACAAGATCCTGAGAAGTATGGTGTCAAACATAAGATTGGTACACCATATCATCCTCAAACTAGTGGCCAAGTCGAGGTAAGCAACCGGAGCTGAAAAGAATTTTGAGAAGACCGTGAACAATAATCGATCTAATTGGAGTCTTAAGTTGGATGACGTGTTGTGGGCTTATCGTGATCGCATTTAAAACCCCGATGGGCACGTCACCCTTCCAAATGGTCTATGGCAAAGCTTGTCATTTACACTGTCGAACTTGAACACGAGCTTTCGGGCAATTAAATTCTTAAATTTTGATAGCCAACTCTGTGGGGAGAAAAGGTTATTCTGATTGAACGAGCTCGACTTAATTGGACTCCGTGCATACGAGAATGCTATGCTTAGCAAGGAAAGAACGAAGATGCTCCATGACGCTAAGATCAAGGACCGAGAATTCAAAGTTGGTGAAATGGCTTTACTCTATAATACCGGACTTCATTTGTTTCTGGTAAGCTAAAGTCTAGATGGTGCGGTCCTTTGAGATTCTCGAGGTTAATCCAAGTGGAGTAATTACTTTGAACGGGTATGGTAATCAAGCTTTTAAAGTGAATGGCCATCGACTTAAGAAATATTTTGGGCAACCAAAGGAAAAGCCTGAGATTCTTTATTTCCAAAGAAGAGATGAAATCACAGATGTCACGATTTGTGAGGAGATTCCATCTTATTTCTTTGAGTCGATGATGATGACGTTCTATATCCACCCGTGAGGTACCTTCCTCACGACACTTCCGATCATACCACTATGTCTATGCCTATCGTGCGCAAGAGCAAAGAAGAAGAGAGTCGGTGTAGTTTGGAGAGAAAATTTTAATGAACTTATTGCACACTTGACTTGTTGTTGTGGTGAAAATCATTTCGCCCTTGATGCTCTCGATTCGATCATTGAGGTGGCGGTAGTCAAACCAAAGTGGCCCGATCCGGGTTGATCTTTTGGAATCTGTGTCAAGCTATTGACATTAAAAGAGCGCTCCACAGAGGCAACCTAGTTTTCTTTGTTCGTTTCCTTTTCTTAGGTTGTTTTGTTTTATTGTTTTAGAAATAATACTTTAGTTGATTTTGTGTTGATGGTTATTCCTCCTACATTCATTGTAAGTGTTTGGTGTTATGTGTTGCTCATATACCCCGTTTACCCGAGATTATATGGTATGTCGAGTGTGGCGAGATACTTTTGAGCGAGTTCACGGCTTTTATGTCGATGTTGTCTATTCGAGTTGTTGCGGTATATTCATGCTCGGCCTGAGCTCGCTAACTTTCATCCGACAACCACCGTTGAAACCAACTAAGTTTTCTTTTTTTTTATATTTGCACATTCTGAGGACATAATGTGATTTAAGTGTGGGGGGGTGTTTGGGTATGTTTTTATGCTATATCCTTTGAAATATGAGTGAATGTTAAATTTCTGCGAAATTTAAAATTTTTTGTGAGTCTCGAGCATATAATTGGAACTAGATGCTTGCTAGTTGTAGTTTTCTAACGATGATAGTATGTGACTTAGTGAGATAATTATAGCATGTTTTCTTCATCATGGAGATAGTTTCGTTTTTTCACTCACGAAAGCCTTTGATTTTGAAGCATGACTTTTGAATTATATCCTTTCATTATTTTTAATGATTTATCTTAGGAAGGTCAGTATAGTTACACCTAAGTTAGACCGTGTACTGTGAATATCATAAAGTTTGAATGTGATAGGTGAGATGTAACTTATGACTTTGAAAAGTGAATGAATAAAGTGAGTGAGCAATTATTAATAAATACGTTTGTCGGAAGCTGGTTAATGATTGGAGTGAGGTAGGGCATTATCTCGAAATGTCCTATACCACTATGATGACCAATAGCTCACGACAGTCAGGAGAAGCTACCTTATGATTTGAGTAAGGTAGGGTGTTATCACGAAACATCCTATTCTACTATGATGGGTAAGAGCTCATTCTGATATGCGTCAAATTTGAAAATTTTGAAAAATGATGAGTAAAAATAAAGTAAAGTCTTTGTTATCATGGATCTTATACCCAGTAGAACCGCATGATATGCTGTAGGGATTATCCTACTGAGTGCGTGGGAAGGCTTTGAGTGGAGCTATTACTCGTCTGCATACTAGGATAGTCATTGGAATTTTTGAGAGGATATTTCTTTGAAAGGCTTGTTAGATTGAGAATGGCTTGTCACACTTACACCGAATCTATCTCTGTGTTTGTATCATTTGCTATAGTTGTTGTATCTTTTGTTACGTGAGTTAGAGATCTATGTGGATTATTTATAAAGTTGAGCTATAGTTTTGATTGTTTTGTCCGAGGACGTACAAAAAGTTAAGTGTGGGGAAGTTGTTAAGGCCATATTTATATGATTATTAAAGGTTTATTTCATTATTATTTTCCCCACATTTGCATAATTTACATGAGAATTAAGGGTTTAAGTGTAATTATTTAATAAAGATGATTTTAAGAGGGTTGTATGCAAAATTGATGATTTTAAGTGTTGATTTAATGGAATTATTATTATTTGGATTTTATTACGTTTTTGCATTGTTTATTTATCATGTAGGTGTTAATTTTCGTGCATATAATGAGGATAAATGAAGCTCAAGTCGAATTATAAGAGATAGAGTTGGAATTGGCTCAAAGAAATTGGATAAAGATGATGAAATCCGACCTCAAAGCAGTCCAGCCGAGCGTCTGCATCCTGTCCACTGGATGGGCGTTTGATTTCATGGACGAGCGTCCAGGAGAGGAAATCACATACAGAGAGTTTGGACGCAGCATGGACGGACGTCTAGAGCAAAGTCAAGATCCACCAGACGGGCGTCCACAAGACCAGACGGGCGTCCGTTGCCGACTTAACCCTAACCGACTCAAATTCCTATAAATAAAGCGGCAGCCCCAACCCTAATTCATACCACATAATTGAGATCGCACTTTCACACCAAAAAGCTGCGGCTACTAGCCTAATTCCATAGAGATGAACTTCTCCAACCCAATAATCATCTTCAACATGATTGTTGGCTAAAAGCCTTGCAGTGAGTCGACGGAGGAAGCCTATCAACAACACAAACCAACTAGAGAGTTCGATGCTTATGTTTAGTGAGTTTATTTCATAGTTTTTCATTACTTTGGATCTGTTTTGTATTGTTTAAGTTTTATTGAATTAAGATTTGATGAAACGATCTATGTTTAATTTATGCTTGAATAAATTTATGAAAGTATGTTTATTTGAGTTCTCTTTTATTCAAAGTAATGCATCTAATCATGTTATAAGAGATTAGGCATGTTTAGTTGAGTAAGAGTTTGGAAACGATCTCGTGATCCTGTTTTGATTGCATGTTTAGTTTACTTGAAAAAGATAAACGAAACCCTAGATTTTGGTTAGAGATATCTAATTGAATCCATGAAAAATCACTACTAAAAACTATGTTCTAAATCATCATCTAGTTGAGTTGTTGGTTGATGGGTGGAATCTGATCGCCTCGCTGTGTTTTCCTTTATTGTTTCTTAATCGAATCATTAGTTAAGTTTTAGAACCCTAATTTCCTGCTGTTTTCCTGCACTTTTCTGCTTCAGTTCGTAATCAGACGCTCGTCCGCAATAGCAGACGCTCGTCCATTAGATTTCGTTTCCAGACGCTCGTTCACTTTAGTGAACGCTCGTCCGCTTTTACCATTTTCTTATTTTTTCGCTTGTTTTTATTTCTGTTTTAGTTTTAATTCTTAGGTTTAGGTTTTAGTTAGTTTCAGCTTTAGTTTAGATAGATAATTGTGACATAATTGATATAGATTTATATTTGAATCCGATAAACATTCCACTCCCTTAGGACGATCCGTTAACACCCTATACTACGATCCTTATACTTGGGGTGTTTCGGTTATAAATTGTAAAACTCGTTTTTACCGAACAGTAGGCACTAATAAACAATCTGAGCAACCTACAGACCTAGAGGCATCTGTTGAAGAAACTATGACTCTGCTGGTTGAGACCTTTGGAGGTCAAGAGAGTGGATGATGACTCCTAGAAAGCCAACCATGCCCTTTGAAAGGCAAGAGAAAAAGAAGAATGAAGGGTATGTTGATCCAAAACTGGTAGCTGATTACTTTCAGTGGAAGTTTGGTTTTTACAAAAGTCAAAAGCCAGCTGCAGAACCAATGACAGATTTTGAGGAGTGGGCTTTTGGGAAATTAGGAGTGGAAAATTTGCTGGATTTGGTTGATACCTCTCTGTTGGAAGCAAGACTGATGGATCTTATTGATGAACAAAAGAAGGAAGATGGTATCAAATTCAGAGATCCTAGAGATGAATCAGACATTGATGACTCTCCATCATCTGATTCTGGTGATGATCACCCATCTGGTCCAGGAGGAGTCAGTGGGACTGCATTGATTATTGAACCAAGATTAGAGCAGTCTACTGGTGCTGGACAGTCTACTAAAAGGCAAGAAAATGAACAGATGGAGGAGGATCTGGAGGATCTCACCATAGATGGTCTGGAGGCCTTGATAAATGATGGGATAAACCTTGGAGGCAACAGACTGGTTGGTGCATCAGAGACATCATTTGTTGTAGAAGCTGCTGAACAACCCGAGGTACATCAGAATGAAGATTTGGATGATGAGAGGGTTACTGATCATAGTGAGCCTGATGTCAGTTCTGAGGATTCAGCTCAATATCAAGCATGGATTGACACTCAGGACACTCTCTCCAAAACTTCCAATTTTCTAAGAAGGATGCTGATGTTAGGGAATTTCAAAGAGAAAATAGGGCTGAATTCCCTGCAATTCTTGTACAGAGAGTGTTGATCACTGAGGAACAAACAGTGGTAGCACAGAGGATAGACATGGTGATGGGATTTGAAGGATCACCATTGTTGGTTGAGGAGGTTTAGGTTCTTTGAGGTACAAACAAAGACTGAACAAAGGTTGGAAAGGAGAGGTACAGTTCTTTGAGGTACAAACAAAGACTGGACATAGGTTGGAACTATCTATGGGTTTGGAGAAACCCCGCCATGTTGTTTTGAACAGTCTGCTTTGTTGTGGAGCGTCATCTGGAGACAAGGCCTTTGTAGAGAAAGATGGTCACAGATTCTTTGTTATTGAGGAGGATGAGCAATTTCTTTGGACTATGACTACAGTGATGAAGAGTTTGAAGTGCCTGAGGAAGAACCTATTGATGATGAACCTCAACAGGCATTTGTTCCAGTTTTTGAAGAACCGGCTCTTGATCCTATTCTAGAGGAATTCCAAGGACCTAACCCTATTGGAAGGGATATGAGCTATGCCTTGGTTATCAGCAGACAGAGGCAACAGTATAATGTAGAAGAGCCTGCTGATGGAGCTGCTGAATAAATGGCTAGTGGAGTACCAGCACATGTCTTGGAAGAGTTGAGGGCTATCAGGAATGACATAACACAGTTAAGGACTCAACTTGATAGACAGGAGCATAGGTTTGAAGAATTGATGAGCCTTGTGGACAACAATAGAAAGTCTACTGAGACAGTTGCTTCAAACTTCACATCTTCACAGTATGCTATTGCTGATCTAACATAAGATGTGAGAGGGATTAAACAGGGCAACACATTGAATGAGAATTTTTTGAAAGATCAAATTGCCTCTATTCATCAGAATTGGATATTCTTGCTGAAATACACAGACCTGCTGAACCTGCTGCTGCACCTCAACCTACTATACTAGATGCTAAACTAACTGAGAGGATAACTCTACTGGAGCAAACAATGGAAGGAAGGATCACTGCAGTTGATACTAGATCTGAAATCATGGAGGGACAACTGAGTAATCTAGTAATCACCCAGGAGAGTGTTCATGGCCTACTGTCCCGTTTTGTTGATGATGTCAATAAGAGGGAAGAGATCCAAACAGCAGTAGCAAAAGAGGCTGCTAGAATCTTTCCAAAGAAAAGATGGGAAGATGACACAAATGCATTCAGAGAACCTGCACCTGGCAGCCTTCCACTCACTGATGATCTTCTCAAAGAATATAAGAAGGTTTACAACAGCAAGAGAAGACTTTACCATGATAAAGGTTTCCATGAGGGACTAAATTCCTTTTTGGGACTTAATTTTTGGGAAACAAGGGTGAAAGCATTGAGAGCTGCACATAGAGGTGGAAGAGGTGGAATGAGTTTACCTAACACCAATGCAAAGGAATCACTGAATGAATTTAAAGAAGTTTACATGCGTTTAGGCTTTAGAGAACATCAGATCAATCTTACTCTACCTGAGGCATGGAAATGGTGGAAAGAAGTGAATCCTCACATTGATTTCTCTCTTATTGAAAATGAATGGATGAGAGAAATGATTAGAGAAATAAGAGATTATCAAGAGCAAGTAGAGAAGGCAAGAGAAGAAAGAGAAAGAAGACACTAGATCAGCACACATTATCTGCTTTATTAACTTGCTGAATCTAGACTGTAATAAGTTTGAACAACTGATTATAATGAGAAATGTCTTAGTTTGTTCTGTTTTTGTTTTTAATCTTTTTGCTTTGCTGTAAGGAGGGTATTGGCATCATCACCAAAAAGGGGGAAAATTTTGGACTTATTTTTATGTCTTAGTGATGAGTGCCAGACTAGCTGTTATAGGGCAAAGGCAAAAAGATGTCTAGATCAAGTGTATAAGTTTATTAGAGTTTGATCTTGTATAGGTTTAATGAAACAAGCACTGTAAATGGTGGTGACTTACAAAGAGTTGAGACCTATCGGATCGATAAGAGGGTTTTGAGTCAATAGACTAGTTTAGGAACCTGCTGAGGACTGAAGGCTGAGGGCTCAACTCAGTTACTGAAGGCTAAGGGATCAAACTTAGTAATTAAAGTCAAGGATATGCAATCACAATTTAGGGAAGTCTGTGATGACCTAAACTGACTGCATATACCTTGTGTACAAGGTCTAAGTTCTATAAGTTAAGTGTTGGTTGGAACTTGGTTATGATTAAATGGTCTAATCTAACTTCATGAATAAAAGTTAGATAAAAGAAGTCAGCTGCATTGTTTCATAAACACAACAAAATATGGATCAGCTGACTGATATGTATTTCAGCAAACTCATGATCACAGGAACCTGCTGATACATATACTTCGAATTATTCAAAGGTTACATTGGAAGATTACAAAGAAAGGGACAACTAACAACCTCTGATTTTATCAAACAAATCAATGGTTAAGATTAAAGGGATGTTGGGATAATTGAGACCTTTATCCATTGGATACAAGTCAAAGGGTGAAGCAGATTGATATCTTGTCAAAAGGAATCGGCGATTGTCGAGTCCTACAGAACGATCGAGAAAAAGCAAGTCAAATGGGACAAATCAAAAGACTATGTTTGAATTTCAAACATAAGTCACAAGGACTCCTGCCTATAAATAGAGGACTTCTAATTCAGATACAAGTGATGAATATTGATAAAAATTAAAGATCTATCTTCATCTATCAGATTTCAATCGATCAAAACATCCTACTGACAATACTAAGCATAAGGCTACTGATCCAGTAAATTTCTTCAAGTGTAATATGCTTTCAAGCTACATCAAGTTTACACACTTGAAGACATCAAGCTGCTGATCATATCATCCTGATCAAGCTGCTGAAAGCTGAATCACTTACTTGATTCAATCTTTGTTTTACAAGGAATCTACTGAAGACAGTGAAGCACATTTGTGTCAAGGACTGTTGTTTGTGGTGGAGCTGGTGAAGAGGCAATCCTACCCTTCAAGGACCAAAGTGGAAGACTTTAGAGCAACAATCCTACTGTTCCAAGTGTTCATTTGTGAAGCCATAGTTATTGGTGAAGGACAAGCAACTTAGGATTTTTGTAATGGCTACCTCAAGAATCTCTAGTGAATTACCTCCAATATCACGAGAGAAGAGTGGGTGACAGGATTACACCACCTGGAACCACTATAAAATCGACCACTTACTTTCTACATTTATATCTCGTGATTTAGTATATCTAGCACATCAACCTCATGAATTTTAGCAACTGAATCACACACATACACTACTAAGTATCTAATACTTGGTATCATACTTTAACAACAAGTAATAAGGCTTAATTTTTGATAAATTCATTGCACAAATTCGATAAACTCAACGATCGCCAGACTCATCGAGTATCGCCAGATCTTGAAGTTTCTTGAGTTTGTTAACTCCAAAAGTTTTAAGTGTTAAGTTTATTCACCCCCTCTAAACTTAACCAAAGCCTTTTCAAGGGACTAACAGGGTCCACAGCCAAGTGCCGATTTATTTTGTTAGTAAAGCGTTACATGGACCTGATATCCGATACTCACAAGCAGAGAAGTTAGCATTATGCTTAGTACATGCCTCGAGAAAACTATGGCCTTATTTCCAAGCCCATCCCATTACGGTGGTCACTGACCAACCACTAAAGCGGATTTTAGCTAAGCCTGACACGTCGGGTCGAATAGAAAAATGGGTGGTAGAGATGGCGGAGTACGACATCGAGTTCATGCCTCAAACTGCGGTTAATGCCCAGGCCTTGGCAAATTTTCTAGCTGAGGGCATTTCCATCCAACTCGAGCAAGAGAAGGATAGCACAGAAGAACAGTGGACTCTCTAAGTCAATGAGGCGTCAAACAATGAGGGGGCAGGAGTTGGACTCCTTCTAATCAGCCCGCAGGGCGAGGAATTCCCCTACGCCCTTCGATTCGACTTCAAAGCGATGAACAACGAGGCTGAATATGTGGCTATGATCATAGGCCTGAAACTTGCCTTGAAGTTGGGAGTCGAGAGTCTACTAGTTTACAACGACTCGCAGTTGGTGGTAAATCATATCAAGGGGGAGTATGAAGCCAAAGAAGAAACCATAAAAAATTACTTAACAGTGGTACAAGGCCTCATACCAAAGTTCAAGTCAGTTCAGATCGAGCAGATCCCCTAAAGTCAAAATAAGAGAGCCGATGCATTATCTAAACTCGCTTCGAACTTCGTCTCGAGCAAGAAAGTTCTAGTCGAGCTATTGACCGACAGAAGCTACAAGGAATCAGAACTACAGCCGATCACCCAACATGAAACATGGACGGATCCAATTGCCCTTTACCTTAAGGACGGAATTCTGCCATCCGATAAGGTACAAGCAAGGAAAATCCGACTTCAATCAGCACGGTATGCGTTGTTCGATTCTATCCTTTATCAAAAATCTTTTGTAGCACCATGGTTAAGATGTGCATCAGAAGAAGAGGGTGCATATCTCCTGGAAGAAATTCACAGAGGAGCTTGTGGAAATCATTGCGGAGCTAGGATGCTTGCTTGAAAGTGCAAGCTAGCTGGGTATTTTTGGCCGTTGATGCAACAAGACGCGAATAGCCTAGTTCAGAGGTGTAGGACTTGTCAAATCCATGACAATATCATCCATCAACAGGCCCAAGAAATGAACGTCATCTCGTCAGCCTGGCCTTTTGATCAGTGGGGCGTCGACATAGTCGGACCTCTACCCCGAGCTCCGGGCAACAATAGATACGTTGTCGTAGCAGTGGACTACTTCACGAAATGGGTTGAAGCCAAGGCTTTGACTGACATCAGAGCTTCGATCATTAAAAAAATCTTGAGGGTCGATATTTTATGCAGATATGGAATTCCCAAGGCTCTGATCTCAGATAATGGCACTCAGTTCGAAGACCAAAAAGTTAGAGAATGGTGCAACGAATATCATATCAGTCAGCGCTTCACCTCGGTAGCTCACCCGTAAGCAAACGGGCAAGTCGAGCAGACAAATCGACAGAACAAGATAGGGTTGAAAAAGAGACTAGAAGCCGAAGGTCGAGACTGGGCAGCACAACTTCCAAGCATCCTCTGGTCGTATAGGATGGCTCCAAATTCTTCGATAGGAGAAACACTTTTCTCTCTGGTCTACAGATGCGAGGCGGTAATTCCTACGAAGATCGGTATTCCCTCCCCTCGAGTTCTAGCATACAACGTCGAAACCAACGCTCCTGATCTTCGACACGAAAAAGATAATGTTGAGGAGCAAAGAGAAATAGCTTCATCTCGAATGGCAAGATACAAACAGAAGATCCCGCAGTATTACAACTCAAGGGTCAATTACAAATACTTCAAAGTCGGAGACTTGGTCCTTAAGAAAAATGAAGCAAGTCAACAAGAAGCGGCTGGCAAGTTAGCTCGAATTAGGAAGGCCCATATCAGATCCTAAAGGTTCATGCCAAAGGATCCTACCAACTCGGACGAGCAGATGGAACCACCGTTCCTCGGCAATGTCATGCCAATAATCTGAGGAAGTATTACGTTTAATTAAATTTTATCTCGATTTAGTCTTACCTTTTTTACGCTTTGTAATAATCCTATAACCATTTTATGGATATCCTAATAAACATATATTTTCTCAAGATGCCTTTATGTTTTTCAGGATCTACAGCCTTAACATTATAAGTCTAATACGATACAAAATGTCAAAGGCAATGCAATTGACTAAAAAAAAGGGAAATCCGCAAGTCGGACCCCTCAATATAGCCCAAATCAAAACGAGCCTGCAAGGCAAAAAATGCTAAGGCAAATGGAGAGTTTGCAAAGTTGGACCAAACGCCCATAAAATCGACCAGCCAAAAGCAAAACAAGCCTAAGGGGCAAAAAATGCCAAGGCAGAGGGACGGTTCGCAAAGTCGGACAAAATGCCCAGAGCATCGACCTGCCCATAGCAAAACTAGTCCTAGAGACAAAAAATGCTAAGGCAACTAGGTTGATCTCAACTAGACTCGCAAGTGCAATAAGAACCAAAGGTTCATAATACACTTAGGGGGCAACACGACATCGATAAAGCAAACAGTGAACAGGGCCAGAGGCCCGACAAGCGAAGAGCTAAAAGACATCGAGACATGATAGATAAATAATAAAAAGAAAGGAAATAAAATACCATAAAAATTGAAGCAAAATAAGGTCAAGTCGACAAGACCAGCCGAAATGAGCCAAAGTATGATAAAAAGATTATACAGAATAATTCAAATTATGCATATCAAAGTTCAATAAAAGTAAAATTCACAGAATAACAGTTAAGAGGTAGTGTTGGGAGTCGGCTTAGTGATAGCAAGGGTCGGCTTGGCATCGGAAGTCGACGGACCATACTTCTGGGCAAGAGATTCCCCTCGTTGGAACTCCTCACCGTACTGGTCGTACAGCTTCTCCGCCTCAGCATTATAGAATTGCGGCGCAGCAAGCTTAGATACGTCGAACTCTGGATAAACCTCCATAGCCTGATTCACCGCCATTTTAAAGCCGCCCATCATGGCCATGCGCATCATCACGGTCAAGTCTTCATCAAGCTCCCTCGACTTTCGATACTCCAAGACTGCATCTTTCTTGGCCGCCTCGACCTGGGAAGGAACTTTCTTGATTCGACTCGACATTGAGTATCCTCTCTTCTCGAGCCTGTTTGGCTTTGGATAAAGAAGCATTGTTCGCTTCCTGCATCTTCTCGAATTCCATTGCCAGGTCTGCAAACTTTTTATCCAAGACCCGCGGGCCGCCGTGTTCGTCTAGGTCATTGGCGGATCTGATACTCGTCCCTCAACTTCTTTATCTCGGCGCTCGCCTCTCTCGCATGAGTCTCCAATTGGGACTCCAATCCGGCTATAGCGGCACTCTTCTTGGTACTCTCATCTAGCAACTTCCGAATTTTCCTCTTTAAATTCTCTTCTGCCTCGACTGGCGCAGTCAATCTCTTAGCAGCCTCCTTGCCGAGGTGGTTTGTCTGTTGAGAAAAAGAAACACGTCATCTAGCAGACATAAAGGACAAGCCGCGATAAAAGTAAGAAAAAGGGGAGTGACTTACCAGGCGACACAACTTCCGAAGCGTAGAAGATAGAACCTTGTTCTCCATAGTTGCACTCTCATCAGTAGCCCGGTTCATATCGACGTCAAGGTCAGAAGGGGCTTCCCCGACTTTCACCTTCTTGGCCTGTCTGTGCTGATCTCTCACCAAGTCAGGCAGAACGGGTCTCTTCTTTGATTGTCGGTCGACATTCTTGGCATCCTCACCGGCGAACGGTGTTATATCGACTATGGCCTCATCATCTTCATCTTGCAGTGACCCATAGCGAGTAAGTGGAAAATCAGATTGAGGCTGGGTGGGGGAGCGAGCGGGAATCATCGACTCGACATCCGCAGTACGTCCTTCAGACGGCTGTGCAGGAATAACCTCGAGTCGGGAAGAGCTCCCTTCCACAGCAGGGGGGTTGCCCTCCTCTCGACAACCTTAGCAGAAGGGGCGGCCCGACCCTCGAGTGGTGGAGCTAGCTTACGCTTCGGTTTGGGGACTTGAGTAGGGTCAGAGATAACCGAGAACTTCACCACTGCAAAAAGAAAAGACAAGGTTAATATCATCAATAATGCCAAGTTATAGATCTCGACAAAAAAAGATGAGAAAAATCCTAAAGTTCTCTTGGTCGTGAGCATGGAGTGTCGAGTAGGGCATCGGCCCCGCCTCCTCTAGGTTAACCAGGGTATACAGAAGGTGCAGATCTCGGGTGGCCACCTCAAAACAAAAGTTATCTATCGTACGGGCCACTCGAAGGGCAGGATCGTCACTCAGTTTATTCGTCTTCTTGCCCCTCGACCTCCACTGCCCTATGTATGGGTTTCCCAAGCCATGATGCATGAAGAAAAATCTCGATTTGCAGTCACCGTGTGATGTGGGCCCCTTGGACACAAACTCGTGTCGATTTGGCCTCCGTTGGAAGGTATACCACAGCTTGTCTGGCATGCCTCTGATCTTATAGTAGTAGCGGAGGAGGGGGATCGAGAAGCAAACTCCTACCACTCGACAAGCTATTACAAACCCCATCAAAATCCTAATAGCATTGGGAGCTAACTGAGAAACGCTTATCTCATAGTGATTCAGAATCGCTACGATGGCCGGGAACAAAGGAAACCTCAATCCGCTGGAAAGTTGGGCCTCTAGACTAAACAGAACCCTTCTGGGGGCTCATCAGCGTACTGATCTTGACCCGATGGAAGTCGAATTTCAAATTGAGGGCCCACAAGACCAAATTTCTGGCAAATTTGTTAGCATCATCTAAAGAAAGGGTAGTGAGGCAACCTTTTGGACCTTTTCCATCCATCCTAGTAACTAATTTCTTAGGTTTACTAAGGACAGAAGGAGATGGACTTATGGGCTCGCTGGGAAGTGACCGGAGAGGACGATCATAATGGGTGGATAATGAAGTTTGACTGTGTGAAGAAGATTTACTACCCTTATCAGATTCAGTAGCACTACTTGACATTGGTAAATGCAGAAAATAGAAGGAGAACACGAGAAAAAATGCTTACTTGGTGTTTGGAGGTTATGCAGAGGAAATGGCGAAATGTACTCTTCTCCGACCTTCTCTCCCCTTTTATGATTGCAAAAATTTCAAAATGAGTTGAAAAGACATGATTTGATGGGGTTGTAATCCCACACAAATCACGAGAATCAAGGTAATGGCATTACGGTTAACAAAAAATGATGCCTCGTTCCATGTGCTGAAGATATGGCGTTAGTGTGCCATGACGTCACGCTACGACACTATGGTTGGCTAGGGTTGCAGGTGGCAGTACAGTTGTTTCCCGCCCAAACAACGACCCAGCTCGAAGGAGATTCAAATGGCAGATTTGACCACGGACGACGGGAGTTGCCTCTCTCAAGTTTAGGGGGCTTATGTCGATACAGGATTTCATCCCTCCATGTGACGTCTTACCGTTGGTCCCCACGTTATGAATAAGTATCAACATGTGCATGTCGGGGCCCGGACTCGAGGCTACGACGATCGACTCTTAAGCAGTGTAGGACGAGGGTCCCAGCTCGACCACCGTAAGTCGGTTGAGTCGGCGTAGAGGACAGAGTCCGCACCAGCTACGAAGGCCTATTATCAGCATGATAATTTGAGTAAGGGGCAAGGCCTATGAAGGTTAAATATGACAATAGCTTAGACCGAACTATTATTAGGGTTAGGGCGTGCATTATCATTATAAATACCATGTTCCAGGAACTACATAAGGCTTGATTCCTGGACGAATACCGGATACGTAGGCAATCTAAGACAAGCTCTTAGACTCAGCCGCATACCTTAAAATCTACAACACGTTCTTAAGGCTTTAGGGTTTTGGGTACTCCTCATTAGATTCATTCAGGCCCAGATTAATTAGGTGACATAATTTGTCATCATCAACGTTGATTATAAATGTTGTTTTATTAAATATTACGTGAGATGTGAAGGAACTGACTCAATCAAGGAGAACAAAATCTTAGTTGCAAAGCAGAAGTTTGAAAATTTCAAGATGAAATCCGGAGAGACCATTGACCAAATGGAGACGAGATTCAGTGCTATCATGGATGAGCTGGATCTACTCAAGATTGAATACACAAAGAAATTAATCAATACAATAATCTTGAAGGCCTTGCCCATGTGTTGGAAGATGAAGGTCACTGCAATGGAAGAATCTAGAAGACTTGACATAGAAGACTCCTTCAAAATCTTCTCAGATCTGAAAGCTTATGAATTCAGTGACGATTTTACAAGCACATCTGCAATAATCAAAGCTCTGGAAGAACCAAAAACCACAGCAGTCGCAGTAGCATCCAATGACTCTCAAGAAACATATATAAATAATCTTCAACAGTTGGATGAAGTGGAAGAACAAATGGCCCTTATGAAGAGTCGAATCAGAAGGATGAAGAATGGTCATCCTGTAACTCAGAAGTTCATTAAGAAGACTCCTGAGAAAAGAAAGATGATGAGTATCTTTGTTTCAACCTGCAAGAAACCTGGACATTATAAAGTGAATGCCCAAAATCGACCAAGAAGACTCAAAGAAAGAAGAACCGCGAGAAGAGCATTGTTAGGCTGGAGATGAATCGACTACGAAGCCGGGTATGAAAGGTTATCTGACGATACAGCTTTAATGGCACACATGGAAGATCCCAATGAGGTATGTGAATCAAATTCGAAATACAGCTCAGCTCAGATTTCCATGCAAAATGCATGTTCTTCAACAGTCGATTCCAATCCAAAAAACTCAAAATTAGAAGAAACTCTTGATGAATTGATGAGTCACTTGTCACTATACAAGCTGGTTATGAATCAATCAAAGCTGAGAAAGAAGTTCTAATTCTAGAGGTCAAAAGATTGAATGATGAACTGAACACGTTAAAACTAAGCAGAACTGATAAAGGCAAGACTAAGTATCAGCCTACTGCATCAGCAGCAGCAACGGAATCTTTTGCTCAATCTTGTTCAGCAACTGGATTCAAATCAGGCAAGCCATATGGAGATAGAACTGGCTTAGGATTTGATACACAGCAAACTTCGAAGGGAGGAACGAGTAAGGCAACATAACTTAATGCCAAAACTGGTGTTAAGTTCATAGTTGAACAATGTTCTCAAACTAAGAAGCATGCTGAACCAGTAAAACAAGTTCAATGTGAATCAAGTCAGTCACAGCGTCAGTTTTCAAAGAAGTCAGCTGTAAACAACAACAGAATCAACCAAAAAGGTAAATCAGTTGAACATCTTGAAAATTGAAAAGGTAGATCAACTACTGAATTACTCAAGCTAATCAGGCTAAGAACCAGAAATACTTCAGTCAAAGTAAATCCAAGAATATCAATTATTCAAAGATTCACAAAGTCAGGGGAAAGGCAGATTATTCCCAACTGACGATGACTGGAATTTCTCTGAATCTACTATTAAAACTGATAGAAGCAATCATTTCAGACAAAAAACTTATCACAAGTTTCAGTCTAAAGGTCAGCAGAGGAATCATTTCAGTCCTCAGCAGAAACTTCAGTACCAAGGTCAGCACAGACCTCAATACAAAAGAATTGATGGCTATTATTCAAGTTTCTTTAATAGGAAGCATCATGGCAATCAGTTTCAGTCAAACGATCTGAGAGATCATATAAATAAGACACAGTCCAAGCATAGATACTATAGGAGTGTGGCTTACATATATGAAAACAAGTGCAACAATATCTGAAAAATACCTAAAGGATATATTCCCAAGGTTGTACTAACAACTGACTCCCATGGACCCAAACAGAGTTGGGTACCTAAAACTGTTTAATTTATTTTGCAGGATATATGGTACTTTGACATTGGTTGCTCAAGGCACATGACAAAGAGCAAGGACTATCTGAGTAATTTCATTGCCAAGGATGGACCAAAGGCTAATTTTGGAAGTAAAGACAAACCTGGATACACCAAAGGTTATGGCACTTTGATCAGAAATGGACTCACAATCAAGAATGTATCTTATGTAGAAGGATTGCATTACAATCTACTCAGCACTAGTCAATTTTGTGACATGGGATACATAGTTACATTTGATAAAGATTTCTGCATTGTCGTCAGCGAAAAAGCATTTCAAGTTGTTCTAGCCGGAAGAAGAAAAGAGAATATGTATGTTGTAGATTGGACTACAGCAGTTGCAGAAACTTGTTTACTTATGCATACCAAATCAGAAGTCAGCTGGTTATAGCACAAGAAACTGAGTCATCTTAACTTTGATGACATCAACACCCTTGTCAAGAAACAGTTAGTAATTGGACTACCTGAGATTACCTACAAGAAGGATAGATTATGTGATGCTTGTCAGCAAGGAAAAAAAAACAAAAGCAAGTTTCAAGACTAAGTCTCAGCATTCTACACACAGAGTTTTAGAACTAATGCATATGGACTTATTTGGACCTATCACACCAATCAGTATCAGTGGAAAGAAGTATACATTGGTGGTAGTAGATGATTATTCAAGATACACCTGGGTTGTTTTCTTAACCAAGAAAAGTGAAACCAAGCAGAAGCTTACATAACTTCTCAAAAGACTTCAGAATCAGAAGAGTGTCTCAGCTGTGAAGATAAGATCAGATAAATGAACTAAATTTCTCAACAAAGTGATTATTGAATATTGTGAAGAAAATGGTGTTTTACATCAACTTGCAACCACAACAACACCTCAACAGAATGGTGTAGTAGAGAGAAGAAATAGAACACTCAAAGAAGCAGGAAGGACTATGATCTATGAAGCAAAACTGCTTGAAAGATATTGGGCAGAAGCAGTTAACACAGCCTGCTACACACAGAACAGAGCTCTCATGAATAAGAGACATGAGAAGACACCGTATAAAATTTGGAATGGAAGAAAACCAAATGTTTCATACTTCCATGCTTTTGGAAGCAAATGTTTCATACACAATAATGGAAAAGATCAACTTCATGTTTTTCAGCCCAAAGCTGATGAAGGAATATTTCTGGGTATTCAAGTGTCAGCAAAGCATTTAGAGTACAGAACAAAAGGACACTTAAGCATGAAGAATCAATTCATGTGGTATTTGATGAACCTAACTTTCTTGGAGAAAAAACTGTAAATAGACCGAACCGGTTTCTCGCCTCACACCTCGATTTACTAGTTTTACTTGAATCAATTTGTGTGGACATTGGAATATTAAGGATCTCAGAATCATCAGATCAAGATCAACATTAGTTTCCAACAACTGAACCACCTACAGTTGAACAACATGATCCTGACCCAGTTCAAGATGATCAAGATGAAGAAAATCAAGAACCAGTTTCTGAAGAACCAGTTCAACAAAATATAGATCCCTTGATGCATCCCCCAGTACATCAATGGATGAGGAATCACCCTGAAGATCAAGTGATTGGTGTTACTCAAGTTGGTGTTCGAACAAGACATCAACTAGATGCAATGATTGCATGTTTCCTATCTCAATCTGAACCAAAAGAGATAGAAGAAGCTTTGAAAGATCCATATTGGATATTAGCTATGCAAGAAGAATTGAATGAGTTTGAAAGAAATCAAGTATGGGAACTAGTAGACAGACCAGATCATGTAAACATCATTGGCACTAAATGGGTTTACGGAAACAAGCTTGATGAAGATGGGAATATCATCAGAAACAAAGCTAGACTTGTAGCTAAAGGATATTCTCAAGCTGAAGGCATAGATTTTGATGAAATTTACGCACCAGTTGCAAGATTGGAGGCAATCAGACTATTTCATGCCTTTGCAGCTCACAAGAAATTCAAAAGTGTATCAAAAGGATGTCAAAAGTGCATTTTTGAATGGAATTCTAGAAGAAGAAGTCTACGTTCAACAACCACCTCGATTTGAGATAAAAGATCAAGATGATCAAGTTTTTAAACTAAGAAAAGCTCTGTATGGACTTAAGCAAGCACCAAGAGCTTGGTATGAAACTCTATCTCAGTTTCTAGTGGATAATGGATTTATCAAAGGAACCATTGACAAGACTTTATTCAGAATGAAAATTGAAGAAAGTTCTTTACTTGTTCAGATCTATGTTGATGATATTATCTTTGGATCTGAAAATGAACAACTCTGTGAGAAATTTGCAAGTCTAATAAAGAGAAAATTTCAAATGAGTATGAAGGGAGAACTGAATTATTTTCTCGGTTTACAAGTTAAACAACTGGATAATGGGATATTCATTCACCAAACTAAGTATACAAGAGAATTGATCAAGAAGTTTGGAATGGAGAAACCAGCTGGTATTTCAACACCAATTGGGACTAATATCAGATTAGATGTAGACAAAGAAGGCAAAGATGTGGATCAAACTCTCTAGAGAAGAATGATTGGAAGTCTACTTTATCTCAAAGCAAGTAGACCAGATATATCTTTTGTTGTTGGTGTTTGTGCTAGATTTCAAACTAGACCTAAAGAAAGTCATCTCACAGTTGTAAAAAGAACCTTGAAATATTTGAAAGATACATAAGGAGTTGGGATATGGTATTCAAGAGAAGGAGAATTCAAACTGATATCCTACTCAGACTCTGACTATGCAGGCTGCAAAGTGGATAGAAAAAGTACTTCAGGCGCATGTCAGTTGCTAGGAAATAGACATGTGTCATGGTTCAGCAAGAAGCAAAACTCAATCTCTACTTCAACAGCTGAAGCTGAATTTATCGCAGCTGGAAGTTGTTGTGCTCAAGTTTTATGGATTAGACAACAACTGAGAGATTATGGAATTGAAGATGGATTGATTCAAATAATGTGTGAAATATAAGTGCAATTGCAATAAGTGACAATCTAGTTTTGCACTCAAGGACAAAACACATTGATGTGAGACATCACTTTATAAGGGATCATATGGAAAAGAAAGACATAATAGTTCTCTATGTACCTATGTTCGGTAAAAACTAGTTTTAAATTTATAAACCGAAACACCCCAAGTATAAGGCTTGTAGTAAAGGGTGTTAACGGGTCGTCCTAAGGGAATCGAATGTTTATCGGATTAAAGTGCAGTTATTATATCGATTATGTCACAAATTATTATCTAAAACTAGGGTTCATATTAATTGCAAAATAGAAACGAAGAACAGTGACTAAAATAGCAGAAAACAGAAAAATTCAACTAAAGTTCTTGAAATAACTAATCGTAGCAATCACAATTGATACGAACAAATTGGTTTATCAAAGAATTAAAAGAACGGCAAGGCAACTAGAATCCATCAATCAACCAACCAACCCCAACTAGATTGTGAGCTAAAGGTACGATTTTTAGTAATGATCAAATCACGAATTCGATTAAATCTCTTTAATCAATTTCTAGGGTTTCGTTTTCTTTCTCAAGCAAAACTAAACTAGCATGCATAACACGATCATGAGATTGTCTCCAATACTCTACTCAATTAATCATAAACAATCTCTTGAATCACAATTAATTGCATCAATTGAAAAGATCAAAGCTTGAATCAATACTCTCATATAAATTCAATCAAAAAGATAGTTTCATCGATCTCTCGATTCAAATAAAACATAAACAATATAACAATATCCAATTGATGAAAAATCATAAATTTAACTCACTAAGATATAGCTAAAAATCCTCTAGTTGATGTAGTTGTTGGTTGGTTTCCTCCGTTGTCCCACCGCAAGATGCTTAGCCTTCAATCATCTTCGAACTCCCAAGCAAGATTGAAAGAAAAAAACTCATTTTTTATTGTAGATAGTGCGGTTGCTAGGTAATGATGTGTTGTATTTTTCTCGTGTGTCCTTTTTCGCTCGAATGGTGTCGCTTATATAGGAGTTTTGCCGACATAAGGAAGGATCTAGAAAACGCGCGTCGATTTTCAAGCCTCGGTAGACCGACATAAGACACTCGGTCGACCGAATAGCATGGCTCGGTCGACCGAGCCTACCTATTTACGCGTTTTTCACTTTGTTGCTTCGTATACCGTGTCCCCACTTCACTCTTTCGATCCGATCCGATTTATCCTCTCTTCAATGCTCCGATTTTCTTTCTTTATTTTGAAATCACTTGATTGAATGAGATTAATCTTCTCCATTAATAATATCCCCATGCATATCTTTTAATTTTTCGCAAAATTGTTGTTACACCAAGTCATCGAATAATAATAATAATAATAAAATGTGTAACAAAAATAACATTTAAACTCAATATTTCCTCATAATTAAATTATAACCCCTCAATAACCATTATAGGAATTTAACGGTTAAAAGACGCTTTTCTCATTTATTTCCCTTAAAAATAAGGTAAATTGTTTAGGGATTAAGCCCGAAAATATAGTAAAATATACCTTAAACAACTTACTGAAGATCAGTTGACAGACATCTTTACTAAGCCATTGGACAAAGAGAGATTTGCCAAACTAAGAACCGAGTTGGGTATAATCAAAGTCAGTTAAGTCAGTTTAAGCCAGAGATTCATCAAGGGGATTGATCTTTGTTATGCTGGGTGCGCTCGTTTAACAAATCAGTCATTGACATCAACAATCTCAAACTGACCAACTGAAACTGAAAGATTTGACGGAACTGAAAGTTTACTCAAAAACTGACCTCAAGTATCAGTTTATTTGACTGAACCGACAACGGTTACATCGCATTTAATTCCTGCCGTTTGTCAGAACCTGTTGCTTGTACACCCACTAACTGTCAGAACAGTATATGCATCGGTTACACAAAACCGTCAGGAATTTGAAAAGATTGTACTAAATCCCCACAAAATCATGTACCCACTCACTAAACCGTCTTACAAAACCTCCTATATATCCAACCTCTTTTACATATCTTTTCACACACAAGAAAAATCTAATCTTTTTCTCTCAAAAGCCAAAAAAATTACTGAGTTGGTTACATTATCTTTCGAGCAATATGAAGAACTTTGCAGCAACACCCTTTTAGCAAGTGTTATTTATGAGAAGGTCAAACATCGGCCAGGATTAAGAGATATCCCGGAAGTTACTCAAGAAGAACGTGATTTAGAAGGATCCTACAGATTCGGGAGAACATGAGATTGATAAGGAACTCATTAATCACAAAAGTTTGAGGTGAAAGAATCATTGTTAATGAACAAGTCATCAAAGTTGCTATTTGATTTCAAGGAACCAGTTGTGAAATCAATAGATTTTAGTTGTTTACCACTCCAAATGAGCGTCTTTCTCAGACAAATCTCCTTAAGTAAGGAACCAACAACTGTTGGTACTCATTTAAATGAACTCAAACCAGAGTTTGGACTCCTCAGCAAATGGCTCAGCAGACACATCATTATTCAACACAAAGTAATAGCCAAGTTATCTGAAGACAGCATTTATCTGATGAACATAATCTGGGATGAATTTGAATTCAATTGGGCAGGTTATGTGTTTAATCAGCTAAAGCAGCAACACTTAGCTGAATTGGAAAGCGTTCAAAGAGCTCAAGCTGAAGGGAGAGAAACAGTTGGAAGATTTCGATTGAAAAGTTACTCAATGGAGTTATTCAACACTATTTGGAAAGACTCAAGGCATGTAATGCAGCAGAACAAACTGCAGGTGCATCTATACAAAGAATGGATACATAAAGTGGAGATGTAGCTATAGTCCATTCTAGGAAATAAAAAGCTTCTCAGCCTGGATAAAAGAAGCAAACTGTTTCTCAGCAGATAGCTGAACACAAAGGAGTCAAACGAAAAGCTGACTCAGAGGTAGTTAAGTCAGTTGGCAAATGTTTGTTCCCAGTTACTTCAAGTCTGTTAGCTCCAACTGAGGGGGAACAACAACTGACACCTGGAGTCACTAGACATGACGTTATAGCAACAAAAATTGTTTCTCGATTACAACAGACGATCTCAGAGAAACAAGTTTCCTTTATACATGCTAAAAAGAAGCAACAGCAATTTCAGCAGCAACCATCTCAATGACAAGCTCAGCAACCATCTCAGTTTTTCGAAGCTGACAGAATCATCAGGCTGATGAAAATGAAACTCAATACTGAAGATTGTAGAGACGCTACTCTAGCAAGTGAAGAAAATTCATTGTTGGAAAGACTCGAAATCAAGGATTTATACACTCTATTTCCATTAAATGAGTTTCTCACAAATTATTTTAGAAGATTCACTGAGATAGCTAAACGAGGAAAATTAGCCATGTCATCAGCTTTAGATAATCAACAGAAGAAGGATAATGACAAAGATGATGAATCGAAGAAAGAAGCTGTAAAGCTATAGATTTGCAAAGTGAAATTCAACCTCAAGCTCAAACTGCTAATCAGCAAAAAGATTTGCCAGCTGGAACCCAATCAACTGACAATCATCAAACAGATGGAAAGGATGAGAATCAGCAACTCATGGTAATTGAAGATGATACTCAGCCTAATATTCATGAAGAAGAAGCAACAGATCCATCTGAATTTTTGACAAAAGATGAAATGAGCAAAGTACAAGAAAATCTGAAGATTATGCTCAACCAAAAGGATGTTTACAATGGCCTTTTGAAAAATATTTCTGGATAGTTGAATTATCGAAAGAAGACGGACGTCTCAGTCCACACCAAGTTGGATATTATTTAGAAATCATCTTCTAGCTCAGCATCAGAAATTCTCAGTCTTAAGGAGAAACTTGAAGTCTCAACCATGGAAGATAGAGAGACACATGCTCAAGCACAATGGCATTTAAATGAGCGCATTTATGTGTTAGAAACTCAGCTGAAAGAAGTGCTTGATTCTCAAAAGACTATCTCAGCAGCCCAACATGCAACCCATCAGTTGGTAAATCAGTTGTATGATGCCAAAAAAGGGGAAGCTGAAGAAGAAAAGCTGAGATTACTTGATGAAAAGATGAAACCGGAAGAAGAACTGAAGAAATACAAATCAAAAGCAGATCCTTATGTTCTTCCAAAAGAACTAACTGACAAACAGCTCATTGAAAAATACAGTCAACCTGGAGATAGGAGAGCTACTTTAACAAAGGATTTGTGGATGAAGTTTGTCAATGATCACAACAATGTCAAGCTAAAGTACAAAGACAAAACTTATGAAGAATCTCTTGCTTACTTCTTATCTGATCAGTATCACAATCAAAGGATGGCACACTATAAGAAGATCAAGAAGATTGAAGAAAAGTTGCAGATCAGAGACAAAACTGAACAAATGAAAGCTGATGTTGCAGAATTTGAAAACTACTACAAGGATGAATCAGCTTTACCAAAGTTAGTCTTATGGAGAAAGTGGAAGCTTTCTAGTCAAGTAGACTACAACAGAACTTTCTACAAGGAAGACACGAAGCTAGAAAGAGCGTTTCAGCTTCATGATAAGGAAATGAAATATGATTTAGTTACACAAAGAGCACAAAAAATAGTTTAGCTCTTATTTTAGTTTTTATTAATGTGTAACTATTCAAGTTTTTGCATATCTTAATGAAATCCAGTTTCAAGTTTTACATTGTATTTATCTTTAAGATTTTCTTTTAAGGAGAGTTTTGGCATCATCAAAAAGGGGGAAATTGTTGGAAATAAATTTTATGTTTTGATGATAATTCATCATATTTAATCAGTTATTATCTTAACCACATTGATGGAGTGCTGAAACCAGCTGTTATAGTGAAAAGCTAAAAGATGTCTAGAACTGAATGTATAGGTTTTACTAGAGTCTGATAATTGTAGAGGTTATATTGGACAAGCACTGTAATAAATAGAAGTGTCGTAAAACTAAAAACTGGAAATCACTTAGAAAATTGGAAAGACAAGTCATTGAAACTGACTCAGAATACACCAAGAATCAAGCTCACTCGTAAATCGAAAAGGTAAGTTCATTTGAGGACACAGACTCGTTGGCTTATCTAGAAGATGTAAGAACCGAGGACATAGACTCGCTTATTGTAGATTGAAGAAGCGAGGGCTCAAACTCGTTTATGAAGACCAAGTCGAGATCAGTAAAAGTTAGACTTGTGCAAGTTTGTGGTGACTCGAATCGACTTTATGGATCTTGTATGAAGACCTAAGAATCATAAGGACAATGAATTCTTAGATGATATACACTTATGGTGTACTGGTTAAGTCAATTATAATCGATGAAGAAGTAGAGTACTGATATTTGAAGAAGAGTAAAATCTCAGTTAATGCTCCAAGTCAGTCATAAAATTGACAACTGATGAACACATTATAAAACTGATCAAGAAACTCAATTTTATAAGTCTATCATCCAACAAACTGATAGTACAGTCGAACGTTGTAAAGGAAGCAACCTTATTGGATGAAATACTGACAAGTCAGAATGGTCACAAAATATAGCCGTTACAAGATATACGTTGATACAATTCGAATTCAATCAAGATGAACGTTGGATCTTACACTATAAATAGAGGACTTTGCACCAATGATCATATACGAAGATTTATCAAGAATTAACAAGATTATAAGCATTTTTGTGCACTAGTCTCGTTCATTCAAATTGCTATCATCTTTGCGCTAACAAGATCAATCGAGAATTTCTTCAAGTGTTCAAGCTACACAGAATTCATCCAGATTCAGACCTTTGATTCTACATCAAAGGTTTAGACTGTGAAGCAATCCGGTGAAGGATTTGTCAAGGACGATTATCTCGTAAATGTCAGTAGATCTGTGTTTGTGGTGGTACCTGGTGAAGAGGCATACGTAACCCTTCAAGGACCAGTGGCTCAAGAATTTGAAGAGCAGCAATCCAACCTATTCTTTGACTGTTTAGATAGTGAAGCTAGGATTAGCCAAGGACTATTGTTTAGGACTTTTTGTAACAGCCCACCACAAAAAGTTCTAGTGAAATTTTCCTCCTACACCACAGGGGGAGAGAGGACTCACAGGATTACATCACCTAGAACCTCTATAACTCTTGTTTCATTTACTTTACGCATTTACATTCTATTATTTATTCTTTACAGCATTTATTATTCTTTTCACAGCATACTGAAGAACTGATTGTTACTGTAATATCCCGAAATTTTGATTTCCTAATTAATTACTAAAAGATCTAATTATTTTTGGAAATGATGGGATTTATTAACTTTATGGAGGGATTTATTAATAATTGAAAAGGAGTTTTAAGAATTTAATAAATTAAAAGGATTTTCACTCTTTTCTCCCTTATTTCCCCAAACACAAAATTTTCAGCCCAAACCCTCCCTTTGCCGTCGAACTTGTAAGGAAGAAGGAGAAAAATCTCTCCTTGGTGTTTGGGAATTCGTCGCCATCATCATCGGTAAGCATCGTTATTTCTTTTCCTACATCTCGAGCATGACGATCGACCGATCAAAGGCCATGGCCGATCCTTTTATGCGTTGGGAGGGGCTGTGTTTGATCTAGGTTCTACCTTTGGGGTCACTAGAATTGTTTGGTGATCACTTTGTTTTCTTTTATAGATTCGGCTTCGTAGAGAGAGCGATTCTAGCTTGATAGAGAGGGCTTTCAAGAAACGCAGCTTAACCGGTAAGAATATCTCTACGTTTTGTTGTTGGTAGGCTTTAGAGTATAATGTCGATATTTTTCCCTAAAGTGTTGTCTTTGCAAAATTTTATTCAAGGGTGTTTACGCTTGGTTGTCCTTTTGGGGATGTTAAATGCTCGTAATAGTGTGTTTTTGCGTTGGTTAAAATCTATAGTTGATATGATGCTTTTGTATGGAGTTTTCTGACTTAAAGTGTTGTTTTTGCTGCAGTTTAATTGAGAAACGGCTCAGAAATCGCGTAGAGAATTGTTAGGGTTCAAGATGAAACCCAGGTGGACGGGCGTCCAGGCCTCCTGGACGGGCGTCTGCCTTGATTTCATCCTAGACGGGCGTCTGGGTTACCTGGACGGGCGTCTGAGGGGTTGTTTTACATTCAGGATCTAACTCTGTTAAGTGGACGGGCGTCTATACAGTCGGGACGGGCGTCTGGTATGTTGGACGGGCGTCTGATTGTTTGGACGGGCGTCCAGTAGAGTCCTTGGACGGCGTCCGGCTTTCCAAACGGGCGTCCAGTCTATGTTGTTTTCCTTCTGTGTGGGTTGTTGGCCAGGCTTACGAACATGTTCCGTAGGTTGTACTTGGTGAGATTCGGTTATTGGGCATCGAAGTTCGTAGACCCGTAGTGGTTGGGCCGGATAGGGTAGCACCCGAAGCCGGGCACCCGGGAAGGTTTCCTTACGACGTTGTGTCCTTAATGTATTTGGGGAGTTGCAGACAGTGGAGTGGTCGGGCCGGACAGGGTAGCACCCGAAGCCGGGAACCCGGGAAGGTTTCCTTGCACCCCAGTACGTCATGGTCCATCTAGTTGTGGTACCATTGGGTGACCTTTAGATCCTCCTCTCAAAGGCTTTACCCCTTTGGAGGATGTGCACATTCGGGACCTTTAGGTGGTTAGTCGTGAAGTATGGTATCCATTATAGATTGGTCGTAACTTGTATAGATTGGTTGGGTCCTTCATAAATTGGTGGTACTTTTCATGGGTTGGCTTTACTTTACATACACTAGATTTATTCTTACTCAACTTTTAGTTGACGGTTTTACTTTCGTTTGACCCTGCTATGATCCATTTATGGGGAGCAGATTCTTAGCAGGTACTTTTATGGATGTTTGCTTGTTGCTGGGATGTCGCGGGGTTTGAGAGCCACGTAGTCGCGATCACACGTTCTACATTATTTGAAAAAAATTTAAATTTTAAAGACTTTGACGTTCCGCATAATTTCATTCTCTTCAGGATATTTGTATTCACTTGAATATTTTCTTTTTAAAATAATGAATGGTGAATGTTTATTTTCTTCTGTTGTGGAATGTTGAATGTTACCGCCACGATTGTGTGTCGTGATGAGTGGCACTCTGATGACCAATACCGCGGCCGACGGATTTGGAAACCGGGTGTTACTGATTACACAAGTCTGATTCACAAACCGACATTCACGAATTGACTTTACACACTCAAAGCATTCATAGAGAATAACAAGATCAACAAAAGGCTAGAATTATATCCATTTGCCGGTTGACTAAGTTTTGTATAAGTCGGTTTGACTTAAACTCACTTTGTCACCAACTCCACACAAGTTAAAACCGAACCTTAATTTGATTAAATACGAGTTTTGGTGACAAGTTTATTCACCCCCCCTCTAAACTTGTGTTAGCCTTTCCAAGGACCAACATGTTCTAAAATTGAACCAAAGAACAAGAGCAAAAGATCAAAGAAACCACCAACCAGTGCTGAATTTTTTGAACAAGTTGATAAACTGTTAGAAAGAAAGAGGAAGCTGGATGCTTCAATTCAATCAAAGGTTACTGAAATAGCAAAGAAGATTTTGGAGCATTCTTCAACAAAATCTGCTACTTCAGTTGCTGAAAGCTCAGCAAAGAAACTGAGATCTGAAGAAACCCCCAAAGAAACAATCCAAACTGAGAAATTCGTTACTGAGAAAGAAACCTCAGTTAGAGAAGAAATTGTTCCTTCACTGCATGTAACTGAAATTCAGAGGAAAGCTGACACTCAGTAGGAACAGACCCTGAGAGACGAGTTTGACGATGAAGAAACTGATAGTGAAGAAATGCTGATTGACTTAGAGATAATGGCCATGCTCAAGCTACTCTCCAAGTCTAAATCCACACCTCAAAAATCAGCATCTAGGATTGAGTATGAGGAATCACTCAAGAACATTGAATCATCTTAACCTGATGGAAAAGATCTCACTGATGTTGAATCAAGACCTGTACAAGTCATCACCCTGGATGAGCTTGTCAATGAAAGAAATTTTTTCGGAAAACAAGAAGATAGAAGGATTTGTTGCTGAAGAAGATGTAGAACCAACAAAAGATCAGTGATGAACCAACACTGTAGAAGAACGATTCTGCGTAATCTGGAACTTGAGTCGACAAAAGAACAAGTTATTGAGAATATAGAAGAACTTGTTGTTGCTGAAGAGAATTTGGAAACTGAGCCTACCATCTCAGTTCCCATAATTAAAACTGAAACCAGCTTAGTCCCGGTTGTTCTTTGAAGGGATACCAAAGAAAGCGATCTTGAAGAAACTGAAAGATTTGAGGCTCCTGGGGAATCTAATCTGGAGATTCCAAGAGAATGTGAAGCAATCACAACTCCACCTGAATTATCTATTAACATCGGAGAACAGATAGTAGCTGACTGCAAGAGACTGAACGATTATCAAAGCTCGAAACTGAGCTCTATATCAAATCAGAGGAGTCAGTTGGCAGAAATGGAAATCATAGAGAAATGGGTGTTTAATATTTTTAACATCGTCATTTGTCCGAATCGATCAACAACGATGAATTTCTGAGCAATGGATATGCGTTGATCGAGACAGCGATTATTGGAATAAAATTGCAAAGAGGAGAAGATTTCGGAAAGATGACAATGATGATGATGATGATGATTCACAGGAAATCCTAAGTCGCAAGGAGGAGTATTCGATCCTACTCGGAAAAGGAAACCGGAAATGATAAAATTATTGCCGATGATGAAGATAACTCTGAAGGAAGTAGTGAAGACTCGGACTCAAACTCGATCGAATCGAAATGAAGAAAAGAAGGTGATCAGTCCCAATGGAAATCGAGTCTCTCCAACCGACCAAATCAGACGTGAGATAGCAAAAGCTGAGGCTGATAAAGTTGGTGAAGAATCTGATAATGATTTCAATGTTGAATTATCACCAGTCAGAGAAATCGATCAGTCAAATCTGGAAGAAGTAAGAAGACAGTCTGAGGAGAGGAGAAAATATGTGGAATACAAAGAGGAACTCAAGAAGGTTGTTCCTACTCCTATCAAAGATACAGATGTGACTGAAGATGGAACAGATAAAACTGAAGTGCAAAAAAGCTGAAACTGGAAAAGACATTCCTACACAAGTTGACATTATCAAGTTTTATCACAATGAACTAATCCGTATTCAGAAAGATGATATCAGTTTATTTGGAGTCCATGGAAGAAAGCAAAACTGAGAGGAATAACATGGAAAAGAGACTGGATAAAGTCAAGAGCGATTGTCATGATACATTGATTGAAATTCGCAAAACAACCATTGAGAATGATGCACGGAAAATTGAAAAACTAGAGAGATGGGAAGGCATTCTCAATAATTTGGTTGACAGAATGGCTTTAATGGAGAATGGAATGAAGGACTCAGTTGTAGCTCAGACCATATTGGCATCAAACCAGCAACATCTCAACTCCTACATCAAAAGTTTGATCGAGAAGAATGATGTCAATAAGGGGGAAAGTTTAGATATGTTAAAAGTCAATGCGTTAGATATGCCAAAAGTTTTGGAGAACATTGATGAAAATCGGTCAAAATGAAGAAAGCTAGAGGAGAGTTTCTGAGATGAAGAAATGGAGCTAATTGCAAAATTCTTTGAACCAATCGACAAAGACTTGGTCTAGATTCTCGTATTTACAATATTTTCAAAGACATGCCCTTGAAAGAAGGAGAATCTAGAGAACAATCCTTATCAACCTTTCTGAGTATGCAAAAGATCATCATGCATTTCTGGCACAAATTGAGCAAATGGGAGAGAAATGGCACTTTGGAGAAAGTCTCAGAAAAAGTTGATAAAGAAGAACCTGAATTTGTCTTGGAACTACTGAAAACTGGCACAAGTGAAAAACTGAGACAAATCGTGTTTGTGTTTGCTATACTCTTCAAGAGAAAATTTTTCAGTAAACACTCCAATTCATGGAACATTTATGCAAATATTCATGGAATTGAACGATCGGCAACAAATGAAGCCTGAAGAAGTTTGCTGAAGATTTTGATAAACTTGGTTTATTTGAAGAGAAAGGAAAAGGAGTTGACACTTAGTTTCTTTTCATGTACTGTATTTTTAATACCATGTACTATAACTCAGTCTCTCTAATAAATATCCGTTTCTCAGTTCATTCTATTTTTATTTATTTTGTGTTTATCATTTTGCATTGCTTTTAAGGAGGGTATTGACATCATCAAAAAAGGGGAAATTGTTAGAAATAAAATTTATGTTTTGATGATGATTCATCATTTATTCAGTTATTGTTTTTAGACCCCATTGATGAAGTGTCGTAACTAGCTATTATAGTGCAAAGCAAAAAGATGTCTAGAAATCAATGTATAGGATTTAATAGATTCTGATATTTGTATAAGTTAATCAGACAAGCACTGTAATAGTTCTAGGTTTAGAACTGAGAAACTGGGTAATTAAATAAAGGAAGCTGAGATCCTAGAATCTTGGAAAGCGACATAAGAGCACACCTACTGTAAATCGAAGAAGGTAATCAAGGCGAGAGATCAAAGCGAGTTATTGAAGGCGAGGTTCAAACTCGGTTTATGAAGACTAAAGTCGAGACTGTAAAGTTAGACTTCAGGCAAGATTGTGATGACCTGAACTGACTTTATGGATCTTGTATCAAGGCCTAAGAATCATAAGGACAATGATATCTTAGATAATCAATTGGATGGTGTACTCTGATTTAGTAAATTGTAATCAGATGAAGAAAAGAGTACTGAGATTTTGAAGAAGAGTAAAAACTCAGTTAATGCTCTTAAAAACTGGAAACTGACTACGTCATGTGTAAATCAGTTTTTAACAAAAGAAAGGAGAAACTGAAGATAAATCAGACCATTGTAAGATAAGCAATCTTATTGGTTATGTGGAAATGTCAGGAAGGACACTGACACACAAAAGAAAAGTAGGACCACTAACGGCTACAATGATTCAAATTCAAATGATCTAACCGTTAGAAAAACCCCTATAAATAGATCACTTCTACTACAAGAAGTAGGGCGGAATTCTAAGATTTAATCAATTCAAGAAAGTTCATATTGAGGGGGAAAAGCAAATTAATAGAATTCCTGTTAAGCACTTAATTGCAAGATCAAGAAATATCTTCAAGTGATCTTAAACATTCAAAGAAGATCAAGATCAATCATTTGAAGAAAAATAGAGTTGTGCATAACTTATTTATCTAGAAGAGATAGCTCAAATCACAAGTTGAATTATAGTTATTGATTCAAGTCTCAACTTTGATATTATCAAAGGTATTAGACTGTGAAACACCAAGAAGGTGTGAAGGACAGTTGAGCTGCAGTCAGGAAGACTGTGTTTGTGATGAGCTGGTGAAGAGGCAATTTCAACCCACTAAGGACCAGTGTAGCAAGCTTAGTTCAAACAACAATCCTACATGTTGAAGACTGAAGCTGAAAGATTGTGAAGCTAGGGATTAGTGAAGGACAATCAAGTGTCTAGAATTTACTTTGTGTCTTGTAACTGTAAACCTCTAGAACATAGTGGATTTGACCTCCGCATCACGAGGAAGAGAGGGCGATGTGATTACACCACGGAACCTCTATAATTCTTGTCTATTTACTTTACGCATTTATTTATTTGCATCATAGTTATATTCATCCAGTTCACATACTCAACAAACATTAGAAACCGAAGTCAAACACATTAAGCGATAAATCAAATTTTACAAAGGCTTAATTTTATCCGCTGCCGGTTAACTCATTTAAGGATAAGTCAGCCTTGACTTATACTCAGCTAAGTTAGCTTAACTCCGCACAAGTTTGAGTTGAACTTAATCTAGTTTAAGATTTTGTTTTAAGTTAGGTTTTGGTGACAAGTTTATTCACACCCCTCTCTAAACTTGTGTTAGCCTTTTCTAAGGGACCAATAGGAACTCACATGGACGATCTGAGCTATACTCCTTTAAATTCTCTTTAGGCTCTTGCTTGATTGCTTCTTTCTCTTTTTCTAACCGCGTTTTTTCTGACTTCAAATGCTCTCTTGCTTGAGATCCAGGTACATGGAAATCGAGTGTGATGTTCAATATCGTTCTAGGCATATTGTTTGACTTTTTTGCTCTTTTCCAACTCTGGTTTGATCGAATTTACAAGTGTTCTGATCTTCCTGCAAAAAAGACAAAGTAAAACAAGGAAAAGGTTAGCAACTTCCGCTTCGGTTGGGTGTGATCCCAACAGCTGTGGACATACTAACTAAAATCAATAGGGAATTACACAGAATAACAGAGGCTGCATGTAAATCGATTTTTCGGGCTCGGTAACCCGGGTTAGCCATGGTAAAGCGGCCTTGAAACTTCTTTTTCGGAAGCTTAACAAGTCTTGAGGTTGATCTGTAAGCGATTCAAGACTCAAAATAAAATAAAATAAAATAAAAACGACTTCTTAATTAGAATTAAAACGTTTATATTTATAATTGCCCATTGTCCACGGCAACGGTGCCAAAAATCTTGATCGCGTGTAAGTCACTAACGTCGATATTACTAGCAAGAATACTAGGTACATCGTAGTATAGTAAATGTGAGTCAAGGTCGATCCCACAGAGACAATGCAACTATAAGTATAAACGATTCTAACCTAATAAAGAAGCAACATAGAGGCGGTCATTGACCAACAATAACATAAAAGAAAACAAACATGGTATTCCTCTCCCTCTCCTACCGATCTACTAACTTGGATTAGTTAATCGTTATGTTTACTTCCCCACTTAATTTACTTAAATTAATCGTGAGCTTTAGTTTTAATTATCATTATCATCAGCTACGGGTGCAATTCCTACTCCTATCTACTCCGACAATGGCAGTAGACATACGCAAGCTACCCTCCTTAATTGGTCCGTAATAGCCCATACGCATAAAGAACTAGAATCGCCGATATTGAGCGCTAACTCATACCGCTAAACCCGCCAGACGGTATGCGACATTGGCCAAAGACGTTCCGTGGTCCATTCTAGACTATGTCCTAATTAACACTTCACTAACGATCCTTCATGTTAATTTATGATTACAATAAGCAGATTGGCGGATCTAACCTCATCATTAATGAAACCGTCGATCAACGTAGCTAGAGTGAATCCCAGTTTTAGGTGTTCTAAATTATGCCTCAGTAAACCGGTATAGACCGCCGGGTTACCGGGGGCGGCTTTTCCTAATTTCTGGATCTATATTGCTCAATACGATAAAAATAAGTAAATTATGGGGTTGTTAAACATGCAGATTAACTAAAACACATAAATATGAACAGATCTACCATATTGAAGACAACAAAGGAACGTTCAAAGCTTCATACCTTCAACAATGGAGATCTAGCTCGATCTACTCAAGCTAGAGATGATGGAAGAAGGGAGGAAACCAGAAATAACTCTTCAAAGCTCAAGAAAACTTTATTTCATCAAAAGTGTATAATGTAATTGATAAGATATGAGATTGTATACAATAATCTGTAAACGCAGCCTTATATAGATACAATAGCCGACTTAAGACTCTCTAAAACCCTAACTGACCTAGTTGAGGCGGCAGAATCAATTTCGTGTCCAACAAGTCACCGGTTTACCGGGCCTAGCCCCCGGGTTACCGGGCCTACATTTCCTCTCTTTCTTCAGCAGGCTTCTTCTTGGACTTAAATCACTTGGCCCAATGTACTTCTTTCGGTTTAGATCCATTCTCCAATGCTTCAGATCTGGTACATCCTATAAAACATGCAAAATGAGACAAAACAGTACCAAATCCTCAGGAAAAAAGCATAGATGCAGATTACGATCCTGGAAACACTCACATAGCATTTAGCATATATTCAATATAATAAATAGCCTATTTATCCTCTCTTGAGCAGAATTCGGGGGGAATATAGGTATAATTATTGGTACCATTTAGAGCATTATCACCACTCCATGAGCTCACTAGCATAGGTGAACGACTAGCCGTGTTGTTTGCCCTTTATTGTAATTATGCTAAACTATAGTCGGTTTCTTCCTTATAAATAGTATTGAAATAGTGTTAAAACCCAATCAGGTTGGACCGGATCCGACCGGGTTGGATCATTTCTACTATTTCTTTATGTTTATACATATATTAAATGGCTTTTCTGTTGTCTATATTTGTTCTTTTAAAGAACCAATTATGAATTTTTATATGATAACGTCCTTAGTATTAAACTGCGATAGAGAAACCATGATAGACGATTATGGTTGATGAGATCTCTAATCACTTTAATAAGTTTGATACTTAAATGTCTCTAGGCTGATGTACTATTAAACAGGGCATTGATAGTACAAACAAAGTTAGCACGTATTAGATGTCTTCGTCTTTAAAGCGAGAGATAGATCTTGTCTATCGAAGTGTGGAGACACTTGACCATGACGTGGACATGTATTAGATAACGCGTACGTTAGACTGGCCCACTTACACTGTTAAGTGTCACACTATTGGCAGTTGTGTAATTATCCTTAGGACCGGAGTCTACATGGCATCACGGTGTGGCTTGTCATGCTTTGACGCTATTGAGATTTCCCCTAGCCACGGGGAAATAATGTTGTAGTGATTGGGTGTGATACTGAAGCATGCGGAGTATACATGTATGGTCGTCCGGAAATCACATACCCTATCAGTAGGGGTGAATATCCAAAAGGGCCTTCTTATAAGGAATGTCTTACTCTCGTGAATCTTTGCAAAGTGGAAGTAAATGAGTTACTTTGAGAGAGCATGATATCCAGATTATAAGATTCCGTCGTTGATTTTTGACATTCGACAAACGACCGTATGAATATTATTACAGCGATAGGATTCTATTTACACGGTAACTGTTTCACATGAAAGGTAGTAGTCATTGCATTTGACTTTTCCAATGATTGGGGGTCACGGTGTGTTGCTAGACGCTATCCCGTGATCGTTAGGCATGAAGGGCATTTTTGTAATTTGCACATTGTGTCTACGGCCAACATATTCAGAAGCCTATTGATCGCGTGTACAATTCACTAATACACACGACGTACTAGCAAGAGTACTAGGTCAATCGTAGTATAGCAATGGCGAGTCAAGGTCGATCCCACAGAGACTATTATTTAATAATGCTAAACATCACCACAATTTATAGGTCAACGGATAAATTTGGTCATTGACCAACATAAAGGACAAGTAAATAAAAGAGATGCAAGTAAACCAATCATCAATCATGTATCGAAAAGGCACTAACCACACTATTCCTAACTAATCTCCCCTTAATCCATACTCGACTCGTGTGTGTAATTTAGCTACGGTGCAACTCCTAACCCTATCTACTCCGACAATGGTAGTAGGCGATCTATAAGCAAGCTACCCTCCTTAATTGGTCCGTAATAGCCATACTTATAAAGAAGCTGGAATTGCCGATATCGAGCGCTAACTCATACCGCTAACCCGCCTAGATAACGGTGCCGACATCGATCAAAGACGTCTCCTGTGGTCCATTCAAGATAATGTCCAAACATAGCACTTCACTATTCGTATTTCATGCCGCCATTTACGATGACATGCGAGATAGTTGATCAAGGCTACTAACATGTAATTAAATCTATCGATCAACGTAGTCGACGCCGAACCACGTAATTAGGATTTACTAGGTATTCAGATATGGCGATAAAGACCGTCGCAGATCTGAAGAGCGCAACCCATAATTCTGCGTTTCATATTAATGAATCGAATAAAGATTAAGGTTCATTTAATTAATTCATAGATGATTAGATGCAAGCATAATCTAGATCTAGCACAAGAACAATCATAAATCTAAGAAAAGAAATAAAACATTGGAATAGATATTACCCATAACAAAGAACAAATCTACTCTTCTATTCTCTCTCCCTCCGGCGATTCGAATCGATCCATGAAGATCTTAAACCAAGCACAATTCAATAATGAAAGACTCATGACTTATTTGCAAGATAGAAAAGAAGAAAATAAAACGAGACTTTATTCCCAAAAGACTACATTGTAGCTAGTTGATGAATAGATCTATGAATGAATGAGAGAATACAATTTCGCAGTTCTGAATGGATTTATATAGGTGTATAAACCGACTTATGGGTAAACTCAATGCTTGGAGGACAAGAAAACGCATTTCTGGAAGATTCTGGGCCTAGGTAAACCGAGGGTATTTTCGTCTTTTTCCTGCTGCCGACTTAACTTCGGTATTTGGACCATAAGTTAGCCTAAGAAACTCCGATTTGGGTGATTCAAAGTGTGTTTGAATCCTTGTGTCCAGACCTAAAACTTTTATGTAGAAGTCCAAGCCCAATTCGTCACGTAAAGCTTTGAAAACTACGTTGCAAGATTACCAATCAGATTCTAGGGTCCAATATCCGCTTGAAACACTTCAACCTTCAGCTCCATTCAGTTCTTTATCGATTGACTCTCATATTCAGCCCAAATGATGCTTCGAACACTTGTTCATCTGTCAATAAAATCATAGCACACAAAGTAGCTTCTATTTCTAGCAAATAATACATAAAATACACGATTCATACGCATAATACCAATTTAGTCACCCCGGACGTGGCTTAATGACATTTAGCTAATTAACTCATGATTTCATACATATTATCCCCATTGAGAACAAAAATCCTGGGTAGATTGATGGTAAATAATGATGCCAATTTGACCATCATCAACTACCCCCCCCCCCCCCCACTTAACTTTTGATCGTCCTGAGCAAAAACCAAATCAAACAAACCCCATAAACAATTTCAAACTAATTAAGAACAGACTCATTCAAGAATGATAAATAATATGAGGTCAACGATATCCATCAAGAATCCATTAAGCACTATCTCAAGTAGTAGAACCGACGTGTGTGTGCAATAACTCACAAACAAACAACGATGTGTGCATGTAATCACATTATATCAATAAGGATTTTAGGCAAAACATGTATCATGCACAAATCCATAAGTTCCCATTAATCATCACCTACCAATGCATCAATGTGTCGGGTGATAAATATTTTGTGATAGTGCATTCAAGAAAAGATTGAAGTTACAGAGACCCCACAATCCTTACTTATCAATGTGCACACTCGCTCCTCTTGCCTTCAGACTCAGGCAAAAAACATGAAACCTTACTTGGGCCGGGCAGACTTGGGGACCGAGTCTTGCTCTTAGGTCCTCATTTGGTTCTTTTTATGCGAGGGTCGTGCCCTTTTTACACGAGTTCGCTTCACTCACTACCTTTATTATATATTTTTTTTTTTTCTCTTCTTTTTTTCATTTTCTTTTGGGCAGATTTCTCAACTACAACAAAATTGGCCTTTTGCGGCTCAAAATAAATGCCGGGAAATGGAAAATAAGTGTCGTAAAAGCAATCCCGACACATAAAACGGCGGTTTTTTAAGTGTCGTCAATACTGGTGTCGCCAATGTTTTGCGGCAGTTTGTGGTTCCGCCGGGAAGCTTTTGCGGCAATTATGTGGCATATAGTAGAAGTGACGCATCTCTTTTTTGTGGCAATTTGCTGACACTTTTCCAGTGTGTCGGTTATTTTTATGATGATTTTTCCGGCACTTGGCTAATTTGTGGACACAACTTCGTGGCAATTTAACGACACTTATTTTGATTGCCACACATTGTTTATGCAAATTTTTCGACACTTTTCATTAGAGTGACACATATTTGTGGCACTAAAATAACATTTGTTCCAATTGACGCAGTTTTTCAAATGGTAATTTACCGACACTTATTTTTTTGCGGTGAATCTCATGACAATTGTATGACACATATAAAAATGTTGTTTTTAAATGGAAATTTTGTAATATTTTCGAGAAAAATTATTAAGCGCTTTTCGTTCATTTTCTTGTAGTAATTGAATTACTGACCTTGTTTATGTCACGTTTATCAATTTTTGAATTATTGACAATGTTTATGCTAGTTTATCAATATACGAACAAAGTACTACCATTCTTACATGACATTCATCTATATTAGTAACCTACGTACATACGAGCATTCTTGCATGACATTCGTCAATAATGGTAATCCACATATAACAAAAACATATAGGGAAATGAATTCATTCAAAATATTGAACATAAAGGTTATTTTTGATGTTGAAGTAAGTGAAAAACTGAACACTAAAGAACAATTATTCTCCAAACATTCAATCCAACAATCAGTTGTAATTATCATCTAGAAAAATGATAATGATGCTCAAATGCTCTTATTTAATGCGTTCAATTCGCAATTGCGTCCAATCTCAACAACTTCCAATAATCCCCATAACATGAATATGTCCTGCATAAGTAAATTTAATGGCATGAAAAGTTGAACTACTGATTAGAAAATAGAGTATATATATGGTGCATGTATGTTTTACCTTCATTTACAACCCTTAAGTTTATTTTTCCTCTTCGTTGCTCTATCCTGCATCCAAGGACAAAAATACAAGCAATTGTCCAGGTCAATAAATATCCATATACAAGTTTTTTTTTGGTATCGACAAAAAGTAATTTTATAAAATATCAACAAAAAAAAAGCAATTTTATAAATAATTAGAAAAACTGCAAGTGAATTTAACAATTGAGAAAAGATGCATACACTGTGGCCAGATATTCAACCATCAAAACAAGAAAACAAGAAAACAAAAAACATTGAATATGTTTTGATTTTCCAATGCATAGTAATAATGTCATTTCTGGAGAGATAGAATAGTACATATTTTTGTATTGGTACACGATTATATAATTATTTATTTACATAGGATGAAGCATGAAATATTGCAAGTATATCTACAATTTCATGTTATTGAAATTTTACTTTTTTTAATCCCTAGTTAGCTTTAATTACCAAAGCTACTGTGATTATATCTGACTGAAATGCCAAAAAGCATGCGATAGACTAATGGCAAAAAAAATTTGTATCTCGTCCTTAATATCTACCAATATTGTCAAGTAAAATAAGAAAAGATTAATTATCCAATTAAATATACTGCTACAGATCCCGATTTTAGCTATATTACTTTATTGTCTTCCATTTGCGTTAGATTCAAGAATTTACAACCCTTAAATGACATATCAGGCAATGAATGACATATCCTCATGACAAAAAAAAACGAAAAGAAAAGAAATGACTGATTCAGGATAATTAATTTTAAGCCAATCTAATTTACAGTATCTCAATGAATTAAATGGTATTACAAAATATTATAAAGACCGAAAAACATAACTATTACTTTAATGTCCAACCCCTTGTATTTCTACATTATGTTTTCTGTTTTGGCATATCAACACATAGGTCGAGAGATTTCAGAAAGAAAAAAAAATTGATTATTCAGTGGTGAATAGTGTAATTGCACATATATAGAAGAAGATACAAAAAAATAATAATAAAAATAAAAATTGTCTACCTTAATTGCCTTAAAAAAAACTGTAAAAATGATAAAAATCTAATGTAATTCTTTCTCATGGAACAAATCAAAGGTGAAATAAATTTAGACCACAACAACTTACCAAGCTAAAATTTATTTCAGCCTTTGATGCGTGCACTCACCTCATGCGATTTTTGTTATCGAGAGGATTTTTGAAGAACTCCCACTACGGATCGAAATTTATTCTATTTTTTGTTGAAGAAAGCCGATGGTGGAAATTTTTTTAGGAGAAATGTGAGAATGTGAATTTTTTTTGAGTGGAGGGAATGTGAAACTTAAACCGTAGTAATTTGATAATCTCATGAAATTGAGTTTATCTTTAAGGAGTTCTTTTCAAAATAAAAAAGGATTTTAACGACTTATTTTTTTTATCATCTATAAAAAGTTTGGTTGTTAATGGAACTTGATTTTTTTTGTCTTCAAATTATCTCAAATTTTGGTGGAAGATAAACGCGGGAAGTAGTGTCCCACCTCCCACGTTTTTTTGTTTGTTATTGTTATTGGTTTTTTATTTTTAAAATAGCATTTTCTTTTATCGTAAAAATTAACAGCATTGCATAACGTGTATCGGTCTAGTTGTGAGCTAGAATATAACCTGGCATGGAGACCAGTATTCGAATCCCGTTAGTGGCAAAAAAAAATAAAAAATTAACAGCATTTATTTTATTTGTTATTCGGTATAATCGGGTTAAAATATTTACGAATAAAACATGAGTTTTATTATTACACATTTAAAATTTTCATATGACTTCACAATTCATGGTGTCACATTAAATTATAAATAAAAATATATATTATTGGTAATAATAATTTTATATATATATATATATATATATATATATATATATATATATATATATATATATATATATATATATATATATATATCACTCATGCTCATCCAGTTTGACCCGGTGGTCACAACAATGATACACGTAATTGACTGAACTACCAATTTGACGGTATTGGTGCATGACCCACCGGTTCATGAACCGATGCTTCAGTCACGGTTCACTACAGTCTTTTTTTTAACAGCACGGTTCATTACAGTTAAGGTCACTGGGCAACAGAAATCCAATATTCACACATTTAAAAAATAGATTATTATATAAATAATGTATCGAATCGAACTTAAAATATTATCAATTTGGTGTTTGTAATTGAATTCAATTTTAATTAACACCAAGTTCATATCTGGTCATCGAATCATAATAAATATTTATTATACATGGGATTAACTAGGGGTGTACAACGAAATTGGAAAACTGGACTGACCGACTGAACCGGATTAAACCGGACCGAAAAATGATGAACTGTGGTTTTCCAATCGGTTTTTCATTGAAAAAAGACCAAACCGGAAATCCAATTCATTTTTCGGTTTTATCCATAAAAACCGGTATGACCAGAACCCCACCCCAGCCACCAGAGATGGCCAAAAAAGCGAGAGTGCCAGAAAGTACCCAGACTTGACTATGTATGAGCCCGTGCGGTTATAATCCCAAATCTGCCTGTCCGGGTGAGTCCCTGAGGCAATAGAAGTGGCCAGGATAGCATCTGACTCCCGTGGATGGAATAAATCTTGAATTCGAGGGGCGTCCCAAGTACGCGTATGTGGGATAAGTAGAGATGAAACATTGGTATTAGTCGGGAGGGGGTGACCAGCATAAGGTATACGGAAGGACGGTCGCCGTTCCGTCCACGCATCATAAAACACAAAGACAGACTCCCCATCCGGCCCCACTCTCCATCACATCCTACTGAGTAATAAGTCTCTACCCTTCAGAATACTACGCCACAAAAATGACGGCCGGGAGCCCAGTCTAGCTGACAAGATGGTGCCCTCCTCAAAGTATTTTGTATGAAGTGCCTGGGCCGCCAGCGACCACGGAGTGGACATAATCCGCCAAGATTGTTTGGCCAGCAATGCCAAATTAAAACATTCTAAATCCCTGAAGCCTAGACCGCCTAGATTCTTCGGCAGACAACATGCCTCCCAACTCTTACAATGAATCCGCCGTCCCGACTCCGTGTCGCCCTAAAAGAAATCCCGGATCACCTTTTCCAGTTCCCGGATCAGAGAAGTGGGAATCTTGAAACACTGCATGATAAATGTGGGAATGGCTAGTAGGGCCGATTTAATGAAGACCTCATTCCCAGCCGAAGAAAGCAGTTTATCCTTCCAGCCCGCCACCTTCTCGCACAACCAATCCCTCAGAAACTCAAACACCTGGCGTTTATTTCGACCAACCACAAATGGCAACCCCAAATACTTGCTGGACCCATCGCCTAGAGGAATCTGAAGTGTATCAGAAACCACTTCCTGCTGCTCTAAAGAAACTGCCTCCGAGAAGTACAATCTAGATTTATGGAAATTAACAGCTTGTACAGAAAGGGCCTTATAGCTGGCAAACAAATCCACCAACGTCTTCGTCACCCCGTCCATCAACTCAAAAAAGACCATACAATCATCAGCAAAAAGCATATGGGAGACCGTGACCCCGACCTCTCTCCCAAAACGAATACTTCGGAGGGCACCCATGCGCACGTAATCGTCTAACAGTGCCGTAAACCCCTCTGCACAGATGATAAAGAGGAATGGCGATAGCAGATCACCCTGTCGGGTGCCCCGGGTAGGCATAATCCTTTGTCTAGGCTTCCCATTAATCAGAACCCGAAAGGAAACACTCGTGACACACCTACGGACCAAGTCGATAAATGGTAAGGGGAACCGCATACGTTCCACAAAGCTCCAAAGGTCTTGGCTATATCCAACTTCAACGCCACATGATTATGACAACCTTGCATGCCAGCCCGAAGAGAGTGGAAGCTTTCAAAAGAATGCTACAATGTTAAACTAGCATATTATAGTGATAAGCAAATATAAGTGATATAAATGTCATATATAAATACTAAATATGAGTTATATGGGTTGATTGGAGTTATTATGGGTTAAGAGGGTAAAGAGGTAAAGTGTTGATTGCTAAGTTAAATTAGTATTTAAATTGTAAAAACATCAAATAACTAAGTTATCTAAATATCATACACATTGTATAGCTGAGTTCTAGGGGTTAAATGGGGTAAATGGTTAATTTTTTTAAGAAGGGTAGTGGTTTATTATATTTTTTCTTGAAAAAGTAAATATTATATTTGGATTTCGATGATACGAAACAAAGTGTAGAATAAATATTTTTTTTTATTTTAGAAGAGAATAATTTAAATATATCACAATAATTACAATAACTATCACCAACATATCCTAAAATGTGGTTGCCACAATATCGCTGATTATAGGATATGTGATGGACTAAATTACCCGAAATAAATAATTTGGACCCCTCAATAACTATAAGCTGTAAGAAACAATTTATTTACCCAAAAAAGTAGTAAAGTCTAAGGTTGTTTGTTAATAAATTAGAAGTTTTACATTATAATTAAACACTTTAAAAAAACACCATTTAAACTATTATGGCTTTACAAAAAAAACTTATTACAGTATCATGCTCTCAACCGTTTTTAAAAAAAATAAATTTAAAGTCGCTTGGCTTATCGCTTAATCGCTTCCCTCTCGCACATCGCTTATAGTGTTATACCACGTTCTCTTCTTTTCTTTTTACTGTTGCCCCACGTTATGTTTTATTTATTTTTTTTGTGGAGGAAACGTTATGTTTTTTTGAACAACTCTTTGTTTATAAATTTTAGGTGTTGTTGATGTATAAAAAATAATCATAAAATATTAAATTGTTTTTATCAAATGACAAAGTAAAATGTATATTTATATCGTACCATGTTTCATGTAAAGGTGAATCATATAAAATTAATTTTTAGATTTTATTTTTTTATAAATTATGTGTATAAATACTTTTCATTATATACGTACGTCTATGTTCTTTTGTTTTGAATATTTAATAAACTATCATGATAAGATACTTATTATTTCGTATGACATCATTTTAAATTTTATACCATATTGGGAGTATATTTTCATACGACACACGCTATTCGATTTCAACATTAAGTGAATATGGTTGATTATTCGACTTAATTTCATTCAAAATTTAAATGTTTTCAAGACCCAACCGGTCAGAAAGTCTATATGATGCATTGACCTAAATTGGGATGGAAAACAAATCAACATTCTGCCTAAATTAGGGTCAGAATAAATATGTGCAATTTGAAGGATAAAATTGAAAGAAAAAAAAATATGTGTTAATATATTTTATTATGTGAAAAGACATTCAATATGATATAATGTAACAGAAACGGTTTATATTTTATGTTAAAATACAAAAACATCATAGCTAGTGTTGTTTTTTCAATGAATCAAAAGTTGCAATTTGAGAAATGTCGTGCGTTTGGTGGCATTATGTTCTAAATGTCAGGACATTGCCACAAAATTCCCAACATATTTAGAGAGTGACGGAAGAATGACGTATTTGTATACGACATAACATTAAACCGCCATAAAAATGCCACGTATTTGTGACATAAACAATAAATGTCAGTCAATTACCGGCAATTAGCAGCATAAAATTATATGTCACGAAAATGCCGTACTTTCATGGCAATTAATAACTTATGCCGGCAAATATACATCACTTAAAAAATGCCGTAAATAAAGTGTCGCCAAAGGCCTATTTTGTTGATCACTATTTTTTCACTCTCACTCACAAGCCCGTTTTGTCCCGGTTTACCTTGTTTAGCATTCAAGTTTCTACCATCCTCCTACAACAATTTGTTAAAGTATATCCACCGAAAAATATCGATTTCCGGTCTAGGATAACTCTTCATCTTATCCAAATACTTCTCATTCAGATTGCGTGCTCAAAAATTGAATGCGACGGCAAAATAACAATTAATAAGTCACTACTTCATGCAACATAACACATGCTCATTCTTCCATCCTAAATTGAATAATGCGTCATCTATACTACATACTGAAAAAATGAGTTATATGTGCTTAAAAAAGTCGATTCCACAACAAGATAGATGATTAATAAACCACTACTTCAAATAGTTGACAAACCCCTTATCCAACATTAATGAATTAAGTATGTAATTAAGCAGTTTCACCGGTTTAAGGTTTTTATTTCATTCAATTCAAAAAATCGAAATTCACAAAAGTAAGTGTAAGTGTGTCTCAATTTTTCAAACTAAGTGTTGTGCCTACCCCCCACTTTAAAACTCAACATTGTCCCCAATATGAAAAGTAAAGCAAAAAAAGTAGGAAGAAGAAGAACACTTAGCTTTGGAAAATAGAAGAACTTGGCTAACTGTCTGAAGCAAATCATATCACTGAACTGGAACCAAAGTTGTCTTCTCCAAAGGACTAATCTGCACTAGGTCAGCTAATACAAACGATTCTTGCATAAAGGCCATTAGTACCGCGAGACGCGAATAAGTAAAAAAATAGTTATGTCATATGACAGTAAATAGCACAACTAAAAAGAAGAAGTGCAATAAACAAATTAAGTCAGTACATAACAACTTTATTACTTAAACACAACAAAAGGACTTAATAGATGACTCCAAATAAAAATAAAAAGACTCAAGATTCAAAATAAAAATCAAATAATCATGTGAAGTAAAAAAAAAACTCCCGTTCATCCTTTGCTCAATAGCCTCAGGAACATGGCGATGAAAAAAAACCTTCACATTTTTATTCAATCATCGAAAAGAAAAAAAATTAACAAAAAAGGTTAACTATAAATTAATGGCTATGCCCAACAATTAAATAAATAGTCCCCGGCAATGGCGCCAAAAACTTGATCGCGTGTTCAATTCACTAATACACATGACGTACTAGCAAGAGTACTAGGTCAATCGTAGTATAGCAAGGGCGAGTCATGGTCGATCCCACAGAGACTATTATTTAATAATGCTAAACATCACCAAAATTTATAGGTCAACTAGATAGGGGTGGTCATTGACCAACATAAAGGACAAGTAAATAAAATAGATGCAAGTAAACCAATCATCAATCATGTATCAAAAAGGCACTAACCACACTATTCCTAACTAATCTCCCCTTAATCCGTACTCGACTCGTGTGTGTAATTTAGCTACGGGTGCAACTCCTAACCCTATCTACTTCGACAATGGTAGTAGACAATCTATACGCAAGATACCCTCCTTAATTGGTCCGTAATAGCCCATACGCATAAAGAACTAGAATTGCCAATATTGAGTGCTAACTCATACCGCTAACCCGCCAGCAAATTATTTATCGACACCGATCAAAGACGCGTTTAGTGGTCCATTCAAGATAATATCCAAACATAGCACTTCACTATTCGTATTTCATGCTAGTTTACGATGACATGAAAATAGTTGATCAGGCTACTAACATGTAAATTAAATCTATCGATCAATGTAGCTGATGCCAAACCACAGAATTAGGATTTACTAGGTATTCAGATCTAGCGATAAAGACCATCGCAGATCTGAAGAGCGCAACTCATAATTTTGCGTTTCAGATTAACGAATCGAATAAAGATTAAGGTTCGTTTAATTAATTCATAGATGATTAGATGCAAGCATAATCTAGATCTAGCACAAGAACAATCATGAATCTAACAAAAGAAATAAAACATTGGAATAGATACTACCCATAACGAAGAACATCTACTCTTCTATTCTCTCTCCCTCCGGCGATTCGAATCGATCCATGAAGATCGTAAACCAATCACAATTCAATAATGAAAGACTCGTGACTTATTTGCAAGAAAGAAAAGAAGAAAATAAAACAAGACTTTATTCCCAAGAGACTACATTGTAGCTAGTTGATGAATAGATCTATGAATGAATGAGAGAATACAATTTCGTATCTCTGAATGGCTTTATATTGGTGTATAAACCAACTTAGGGGTAATCCCAATGATTGGAGGACAAGAATACACATTTCTGGAAGATTCTGGACCTCGGTAAACCGAGGGTAACTCGCGGTAAACCGAGGGTATTTTCGTCTTTTTCCTACTGCCGACCTAACTTGAAATACCCTAGGCCCACCTTCGGTATTTAGACCATAAATTGGCCGACGCAACTCCGATTTGGGTGATTCAAAGTGTGTTGGAATCCTTGTTTCCAGTCCTACAACTTTCATGAAGAAGTCCAAGCCTACTTCGTCTTCTAAAGCATAGGAAACAGCGTTATAAGATCACCAATCAGATTCTAGGGTCCAATATCCGCTCGAAACACTTCAACCTTCAACTCTGTTCATTTCTTTATCGATTGAATCTCATATTCAGCCCAAATGATGCTTCGAACACTCGTTCATATGTCAATAAAATCATAGCACACAAAGTAGCTTCTATTTCTAGCAAATAATACATAAAATACACGGTTAATACACATAATACAAATTTAGTCACCCCGCACGTGGCATAATGACATTTAGCTAATTAACCCATGATTTCATACATATTATCCCCATTGAGAACACAAATCCGGGGTAGATTGATGGTAAATAATGATACCAATTTGACCGTCATCACCTATCAGGTTACACACATAAGAACATCTATCCGGTTTAAAATGTGGTTATGGTTGATTACCAAATAAGGAAAGTTTTATCTCGACTACAAAGTGTTATAGTGATAAATTAATATGATTGTATTTATTTATTATGAATTAATATAATACAAGATATTAATTATGTTGATTAATTTTATATATATATATATATATATATATATATATATTATATTTGTGGCCTAAAATTTGTGTGTGTATGACACACGTAAATTTGGCCAACTAGTTAATCATGTTGATTAAATATATGTGTATTGGTATATACATGTGGCGCCATCTTTTGGTATATTAAGATACACTTGGATTGTGTAATTTAATTAATAAGATTACCATAATATTAATATTGAATATTAATTGATTTTGAAAAAATAGATTTATGAAGATAAAGATATATTTTTTTGAGGTCAAGATAAAGATATATTCAGTATGAGATATTGTCAATATATATCTTGAAAATATATTTAGTATAAGATATTGAATATTAATGTGATAAATCAATCAAATATATTTTCCTTATTTTATTAGGAAAATGATTTCTTTCTCCCCAATCTACAAGGAAGCTTCTCCCAATCAGATTGGGATTCATATGAGGCGCCATATACTCTATTTAAAAGAGGGGTTGGCTAGCTCTTTTGTACAACCCAATTCCAAGAGACTAATAGTTTCTTGTGAAAAATAGGGAGCTTCTTAGAGAGAGTTTAGAGGGAGAGAAAATTACGGTCTAGCAACCAGATTTTTCTAGTAGGAATCCAATGGTGGATTCTGGTGGGTTGTTCATGTGGACTAGCGGTAGAGGCCGAATGCTTAGGCGGCTCCATGTACCACTACTCTCCTTAGACGGTCAAAGTGTCGATCTTTTAGATCAAGCAATGTAACCACCGTCTACTAGCTTATTTTTTATGGCTTAAATGAAGTCAATCCTGGTTAGAAGGAAATGAAATTTTGAATTCCGCTGCGTTACCGCGTAGATTTCCTAACAGTGGTATCGGAGCGAGCTTCGAGCTTAAGCAATAAACATGTTAATTTGCGTAGTTAGTTTAATCATTTAAATCATGTAATTAAGAGATGGAATATTTTTGATTTGCAAAACGATACACGAAAAGAAAAAAAAACAAAAGGGGTCGGATTTTGGGGTGCTCGGCCGATCGGCGGCGGCACCCCACTTGAAATGCGCCGCGTGGCGCAAGCTTCCCCCCCCGGGCGTCGGCGTTGGTGGTGCTTTTTTTGGTGGATCTCCATAATTTTTTTTGTGTATTTTGTGATTCAATATGGTTAATAGTTGTGATTAATATCTCTTTGTTTAATTAGTTGATGTCATGTGGCCAACTAATGGTTCAAATAGTTTGGACCATTGGGATGCCACATGGCATTATTTGGTAAATATGATTTGCTTTTAAATAATCTTGGTCATTCCAGATTTTGTTTGGAATAGGCCTAGGCCTTTTGGCCCTTTTCAAAAATTTGATTTTGGAAAGGTCCAAGGTTGGTGCCTTTTGGTTTAGGAAACCAAAGGCATCCCATTTGATTAGGAATCAAATGGAAAGAAACAAAAGAGGCTTAATTTTAATTTTGATTTATTTTAGAATAGTTCTAATTGATTAAAATTAAAATTGAAATCGTTTAAAATTAACCGTTAATTTTATTTCGATTAAAATCAATTAATTATTTAAATGTTAATTAGTTAATTGATTAGATAAAATTATTTAATAGATTAGAACGTTAATCAATTAATTAAGGCGCAAGTTGTTAGTTTTAATTTTATCTTTTTCATAAGATGTTATTGTATGGATTAGATATAGTAGATATAATATGATCATATGGACCCCGATTGATCATGAACTCGACCGATATGATAGATGTGAATGATTTAATTTTTCTGTTGGTTTAAAAATTGTCCTAGGCCGTTATGAAGAACGTGACCTAGTTTATTTTCTGCATTTATCTCATTCCCGTTAGCTCCCTCCCGTGTGCAGCGATTGTATTTATTTATTAGATAGAATTAAATGTAACAAAAATGGAGCAGAAGATGGAGACCAAAGAAAGAAGAATAAAGATCACATCGGAGATGGCGCATTAAAGATCCTATTGGCGGTTGCAGCTACCCTTAGATTGTGACATGCGGTTTCGTCAGTTTGTATTCGAAACCGCACCTAGGAAAAGTCCATGATCATACCGGTTACTTTACGCATTTATTTATTTTGTGCTTGTATTTATTTGATATGATACGATAGATGCATAACTAGGCACGATCTAGATGAATGTGTAGGATGTATGTCTATAGAGATAGATATACATAATGAGACCATAATTAAATTAATTAAGAGAATTAATTTGAAATTAATTAAGTGAATTAATTTAAAATTACTCCCACAACAAAAATCGAGTTATAATATGTCTCCCAATATTATAGTGACGTTGAAGAGCCCTTGTTTGGATCCAACTGATCGGCCCACGTCGGGAGTTGACCTACCTCGGGTATATCATCATTATCGAGATATGATCGTTATGAGATCTCATGAATACTTGGGTTACGACCTGACTAAGAATCTTGCAGTGATTGGGCCACGTCGGATCTGGCCTCGATTTTAGAGACATGAGGTTGACTATCACATAGACGATGTGAATTTTCAAAGAGTTGACTAGTCACTGGAAGTCTTGTTGGACGCGATTGGTAAGAAGTACCTACCCGTCGAAATTGACCCGGTCGATTGGCCCACGTCGGGGATCGAGTCAACTAGATAGGATTCCCAAACCACTAAAGAATTTTGAAAAATCTTGAAAGTCAATTGGGAGTAGTTGACTAGTGGGAGCAAAATCATAATCCCAAAGACCATCTTTGATTTTGCATGTATAAACAACAACACTCTTTTATCTTTATTTTATGTTGTAGTTTTTAGCAAACTTCTATATTTATGTTTTTAATTCTCGATTAGTAAAACGAAATTGTGATTGTTACCTTTTGAGAAACGTTCTCAAGTATGGTTAAGTAATTTTAATCCTCTTAAAATAAGCAATGACACGAGCAACCCCGTTATAGTAGTTAGAGACAAAGAGACTACATATTTGATGCAGTGCTCCAAGACTTTAATTATTAATGAAAAAAGGAAGCTCGTGATATGATTGAATCACTTGAAATGAGTCTCAACGAATTAATCATATATTGGATACGATCCAATATGATCAATCTGTCATACGATGACAATTAATTCAAACGTTGAATAAGAATGACCGCATCGAATTTTGGAAAGGTTGTTTTCAAAATTGTATGATTTAAATATTGACTTAATTCTTTAATCATCGCTTAAAGGTTAATTAAATAGTTAATGTCTTGAATTCGATTCAAAAGGTTAAATAAACTATTTAATAAACTTTAGATTTTCTTTATGAAAGGAAATTAAAGACATAACTCTTGTGATCTTTCTTAAGTCTTATGAAGACGAAGAATTATTTACAAGTTCTTAAAAGATTAAAATGGAAAGTTAGGGCATGTGCTTAAATAAGAGAACTTATTGAAGTCTCTATTTCAGGCAAACACATTGAGATAAATCTATCTAAACTCAAGTCAACTCTCGGATATATGATATCCTACGATTTCGATTAAATTAGAAAGATTAAATACATATTTGGAAGGTGAAGCAAACGTTGTAACACTTACCATATTCTGAATCTAGTTAACTGATAAGGGAACTAAATAAATGTTATTATGTTCCGGTTCTTAAGAAGAACATATTTTCAGCTATACGTTAGGATTTAATGGACAAATTCAATTGTAGGGAATAAATGTTATTCCGATAAAGTTGAAAGGTCACTGAATCTAACATACTAGATTGATGTCACTATATAGTTGATATAGGTGAAAAATCTTAACTAAATATTTGTATGGTTGTTATCCTTGATATTTGTGCTTGTTCTAGATGTCGACTCTCTGGAAGAGAAACGTATAATCAAATGTCATTCAGATGATGTCTGAACCATGTGATTATGAATCATGTGGGTAATACATATCTTATTTAAAGATGACTAAAATACCCTTTTATAAAAAGGTTATAGATTCTAGAAAATTTTGCCTAAAACCTAAGCATACCGACGCTTGTTGGCTTATGACAATTAATGCTACAAATAACTGTTTATTAATCTATATGACTATTTTTAGAAATAATTCAAGTGTACTCAGTGAAGAGCATAATTCGGAAAGCCCGAAAAGTTCGAGCTAGCACGAATATGAGATTGATGAACTACTTAATACCTGAAGGGTGTTTCAGAAGATGTTTGAAAAGGAATAAGATTTCCCCTTGAAGGATACCATTTTTGGATACGCAATCAGATTGTGCTTCTAAAATAGAAACAACACTTTATATGATAAAGGTGTGACGTAAGCCATGCAAAGTATCCCTTACCCATTTCGGGATAGTGCCCTTATACAATACATATACTTAACCGAGTTCCAAAGGTTGAATAAATTCAATGTTAGATATGGAAGGGGATAATGTCGAATCTATCTTAACCGATGATTTGAAGTTGTCATAGGCAAAGTCAGAAAGTCTTGGAGCCTAGTACGACATATGCAACTTTGTGGAATATCTTAGCAAGTATGCTAGATATTATTTACTCATTGTCTCCAAACATGCCGTCTTCTAGAGGAAGTATTTCTTCCAAAAGAAACAGTGGGAGTAAATTTAGATCTCAAAGGTAGTTTGAGAACCACAAGGAAATTTTCAAACATAGGAACGTGAGCAGACGCCACATAGTGATGAGGTGTAGAACACTGCTCAGTGCACGCAAAAGTTCGGTAAGTTTGTGGATAACCTCAAGCCTGAAAAGGATGCTGGTATGTTCATCTTGAAGAATGAATATCGCACGACTTGTGAAGGAATGTTTGAATGGCAAGGTTGAGAGATATGGCCAGGAGCCATAATATCTGAATTAGATTCCATCAGTGACAACCAGGTTGTGAACCTAGTCTGTCTTACCTCGAGGGAATGTCCCTGAAAGGCTGACATAGGTAGTAATATGATTACCATAAGGCTATAGTGACGGCTGAAAGTGCACGGGTGTAAACCTTGTAAGTATCTTTATCTTTATCATCGAGCCTGATTCTATTCAGACTATGCTTGTTATAACTTCGTATCATGACTATATGATAGTGTTGAAGATGTTGGGCAAACAGCTCGATGTTCATAGACGATAACATGATATGTGATCCCACAAGATCCATTTATGGACTCGAACAAGTTTCTCTAGAAAATTTCTTTGTTTGATAATCAAAGGAGTTTGATTTAGTCAAAAGAAGGGATATGCCCAATCTGCAAGAGGGATAGTGGGAACGTGTTATGATTTTTGAGTAAGGTATTGGATATCTCTCTCGATAATTATCACCCTATGTCACAGTCAATTAATGTTTGGTAGTTAAAGATCTTTACGAAAGCACCTGGATTAGTAGTTCTTATTTTAAGAAATAAGAATCTATAGTGATATATTTTACTGATGTTGGTTTATAGTTTACCTATATAGATGTGACGATAAAAGAGTTTAGCATAGATCGTGTTGGTCCCTTGAAAAGGCTTTGGTTAAGTTTAGAGGGGGGGTGAATAAACTTAACACTTAAAAATTTTGGAGTTAACAAACTCAGCAACTTCAAAGAAACGATACCTCGATGAGTCCGGTGATACACGGTGAGTCTCTTGTGATTGAGTTTCTTGAATTTGTGCAATGGAATTATATCAAAAATTAAGCCTTATTACTTGTTGTTAAATATGATACTAAGTATTAGATACTCAGTAGTGTGAGTGTGTGATTTCAGTTGCTAGATTCGATGAGGTTGATGTGTATGGTAAACTAAATGCAGAATGTAAGTGCGAGAAAGTAAGTAGGCAAATTTTATAGTGGTTCCAGGTGGTGTAATCTGTCGAGTCTACTCTTCTCCTATGATGTTGGAGGTAATTCACTAGAGATCTTTGATGTAATTTGTTACAAAGATTCCTAAGTTGCTTGTCCTTCACCAATAACTATAGCTTCTTAAACCGAACACTTGGAGCAGGTAGGATTCTTTGCTCCAAAGTCTTCCATTGGTCCTTGAAGGGTAGGATTGCCTCTTCACAGCTCCACCACAAACAACAGTCTTTCACACCCAATGAGATGCTTCACTATCTTTAGTGATTCTTTATAAAATAAAGATTGAATCAAGTAAATGATTTGATTGCAATGACTTGATTAGGATGATATAATCGTGACTTGCGGTCTTCAAGTGTGTAAACTTGATGTAGCTTGAATGAGAATACACTTGAAGATTTTCTCTGGATCGATAGCTTTAAGCTCGATGAGGTTGTCAGGTGGTTTTTTTCAGAGATATCTCTTATATTTTCTCTTAAAATTCATCAATCATCATCTTCTTTTTACGAGTTGGAAGTCCTCTATTTATAGGTAGGATGGCATGTGACTTGTATTTGAAATTCAAATATAGCCGTTCCTTGTTTTGTCCCATTTGACTTGCTTTATGTCACTATTCATAGGGTCGACCTTTATCCGAATCCTTTTTGTGATGCGATCATCCACCCTGACTTATATCCATTGGATAAAATTACGAATCATCCCAACGTCCTTTTAATCTCAACCACTGATTTGTTTGATAAGTCGAGGTTGTTATTTATCATTTTCCATGTAATCTTCCAATGTAATCTGAATTAACCGAGGTATATTATCGGCGAGGTTCATCGATCTCTTTGTAATACCAATCGATCTATTGAACAACGACAATTTGTTGTGTATCAAATACAATGCAGCTGATTTCTTTTATCTAACTTTTATTTGTGAAGTTAGATTACACCTTTTTTGCAAATAACTAAGTTCCAATCACCATCCAACTTAAGGAACTTAGACCTTCTACACAAGGTATATGTAATCATTTTAGGTCATCACAGACTTGCCTAATTCTGATTCCATATCCTTGACTTTAATTACTAAGTTTGATCCCTTAGCCTTCATTAACTGAGTTTGAGCCTCACCTTCGGTCTTGGCGAGGTTCTGACTAGTCTCTTGACCTATCTACACTCTTGACTTAGACTAGTCTCTTGAACTCGATCCAACTGACCTTTACTGGTGCTTGTTTGATCAAACCTATACAAAGATCAAACTCTAATAAACTTATACATTTGATCTAGACATCTTTTGCCTTTGCACTATACTTGATTAGTCCGGCACTCATCACTAAAACTTAGAAATAAGTCCAACAATTTCTCCCTTTTTCGTGATGATGCCACTACCCTCACCTAACAGCAAAGCAAAAAGATTGAAAACAAAAGCAGAACAAATTTCAGTCATCTTTCATTATAAACATTTGTTCAAGTTATTACAGTCTAGCATCAGCAAAGATAAAACAGATACTTATGCTGATCTACTGTCTTCTTTCTCTCTCTTGTCTGTCCTTCTCCACTTGCTCTTGGTAGGCTCTGATTTCTTCTATCATATCTCTCATCCACTCATTCTCAATCAAAGTGAAATCAATGTAGGAATTCACTTCTTTCCACCACTTCCGAGCTTCTGGTAGAAGGAGGTTGATTTGATTGACTCTGAATCCCATTCTCATGTAAAGCTCTTTAAATTCATTCAGTGAGTCCTTAGCTTTTGTGATAGGCAAACTCCTTTCACCTCTACCACTTCTTCCACCTCTTCCACTTCTTCCACCTCTGTAACTTGCCCTTAAGGCTCTAACCCTTGCTTCCCAAAACTTCAATCCCAAGAATGAGTTTAAACCTTCATGAAATCCCTTGTCATGGTAAGGTTTCCTTCTGTTATAGTATTCATTCTTGTATTGTTTAAGGAGATCATCAGTAAGTTGAACTCTGCCAGGTGCAGGTTCCCTGAATGCATTTGTTTCATTCTCCCATTTCTTCTTAGCAAAAATCCTTGCAGCCTCTATTGCTACTGATGTTTGGCCCTCTTCCCCCTTAGTGACATCATCAACAAAATGGGACAATAAACCATGAACACTCTCATGTGTGATAACCAGATTACTCAGTTGTCCTTCCATAATTTCAGTTCTTGTATCAACTGCAGTAATCCTTGATTACAGAGTTTGTTCCAGTAGATTGATCCTCTCAGTAAGCTTAGGATCCAATCCAGCAGGTTGAGATGTTCCAGCAGCCTCAGCAGGCTTAGGAGTTTCAGCAAGTTTATCAAGTTTTTGATGGATAGAAGCAAGTTGGTCTTTCAAAAACTTCTCTTTCAGTGTATTTCCTTGCTTGATTCCCCTCACATCTAGCATCATATCATTAACAGCATTTTGAGTAGATGTGAAATTTGAAGCAACTGTTTCAGTAGATTGTCTGCTGTCATTCACCAGCTTCATTAGTTCTTCAAATATTTGTTCTTGTCTATCCAGTTGAGTTCTTAACTGTTGCATGTCATTCCTGACAGTCCTCAACTCATTCAACACTTCTACTGGTACTCCACCAGTCATTCTTCCATCAGTACCATCAGCAGGCTCCTCCACATTATATTGTTGCCTCTGATTGCTGATCACCACAGCATAACTCATATCCCTTCCAGCAAGGTGTGGTCCTTGATACTCATCTAGAATAGGATCAATTGCAGGTTCTTCAATCACTTGTTCTTCATCAGTTGACCCTTCAATCTGAAATTCTTCATCACTGTAATCATAATCCAGCATCTGTTCTTCCTCATCAACAACAACAGCCTGTTGACTATCTTTCCCTACAGTGTCATTATCTCCAGTAGGCTCCACTACAGCAGCCTGTACTGAGACAACAGGGGTTTCCTCCAAACCCAAAGATTGTTCCAACCTGTGTCAAGGTGTTGTTTGCAACTCAGCAACCTGTACCTCCTGTTCCAACCTGTGTCCAGGTGCTATTTGTAACCCAGCAGCCTGTACCTCCTCTTCAACTCTTGGAACTTGTGCAATGAATGCCACAAAAACTTGATCAGGGAAAATGTCCATATTTTCTTGTTGAAATTCCCCCATATCAGTGATCCTTCTTAGCAAGTTTGCAGTTTTGGTCAGTGTGTCCTCAGTGTCAAATCCATCTTGATATTGAATTGAGTCTTCTGAACTGGCACTAGGTTCACTTGTGGTCGGTAACCCTCTCATCACTTGAATCCACGGTCTGTGATCATCAACATGCTCAGCAGGTTCTTCAACAAACATGGCATCAATCTCACCAACCATCTTATTTAAACCACCATCTATTCCTTCATTGATTTGTGCCTCAATATCATCAATGGTGAGATTTTCCAAATCCTCATTCATTTGTCCATTCTCATTTGTCTATCGGTGGCTTGTCTTGTACCAGTTGGTATCTACATTAGGATCAATCGGCATAGCAAAGTACCCTTTGGTTCCTCCTGGGCCAGATGGAAAATCACCTCTAGAGTCAGATGAGGATGATGAATCATCATCATCATCTCTTGGATCCCTGAACTTGATACCCTCCTCTTTCTGTTGATCTTCAAAAGATCCATCAATCTTGATTGCAGCACAGTGGTATCAATCAGATCCAACAGATTTTCAACTCCCAACTTGTCAAAAGCCCACTCCTCAAAATCAGTCATAGGTTCTGCTGCTGGCTTTTGCTTCTTGTAGAAACCAAACTTCCATTGAAAATAATCAGCTACCTGCTGAAGTTTGGGATCAACATAATCATCCTTCTTCTTCTTCACATGTCTCTCAAAAGGCATAAAAGACCTCCTGGGAGCTGTTCCAGTAGCTTGATGACCTCCAAAGGTCCCAACAAGCAAACTCAAGGTTTCTTCAATAGATGCATGAAGGTCAGTAGGTTGGTCAGATTGGATATTGGTCCCTACTACCTCCATTTGCACAACACTTGGTTCCCCTTGACTTATATGCTCATCAGCAGGGTTAACAGCAGACTGTTCTTCCCCCTGAACTATTGCAGGAATTGCAGGGTCTTGAACCAATGTTTCACTCACCAAAGTAGTTGTAGATTCAGTGGTTTGCTGTGGTTCTTCTACAAGTTGCTCAACAACAACTTGTGCGGCTTGATAGATTTGCAGTTTTCTACAAAGAGGCTCTGGTGCGGCGAGGCTCTGTGTTTCTCCAACAGATTGCTCAACAACAACTGTTCACTTTCAGTAGTCTCAGCAGCCTTAGCAGGTGAGGATTCAACAACATCGGCCAGCAGAGTTCGATCTCGTAGTTTCTTTGTGACTCTCAAGTGAGTTGCTCAAGAACAACCTCTGCATCCTCAGTAGGCTTGATAATAGTCAATGGCTCAGCATCAATTGACTCTCTTACTGCTTCTACTTCTTCTTCTACTGCTTCTTCTTCTTCTTGTGCCCTTTGAGCCTCCAAGTTTCTTAATTGTTTCCCCTTTCCATGTTTCTTTTTGTGAATAATCTCTTTCCTTCTCTTGAAAGTGGCTCATCATCAATTTCAGACCACGATAAGCTTCCTCTTTCTATTGGCTTCTTTTCATTTGTTCCCTCAAAATTTCAACAACAGTTTTTCTAGCGACTCTGGCGAAGTCGATAAAGCTTAACTTCAATTTGCACCTCCTGAGACTCAGTGATCTGTGATGTTTGCTTCCTTGTTCTTTTAGGCTTTAACATCTTTGTTTTCTTTCTTGTGTCAGCAGCCTTTCTCTTCTCAGTAACTTTCTTTGGTGCAGCAGGTTTAACAGATATCTTAACAGTTTGCTTGACCTGCTCACCACCAGCATCACCATCATCTCCATTATCATCACTATCAGCAGCTTCAGCAACACCTTCTTCATCAACATCCAGACCAGGGATAGCATAATAAATCTCTTTATTGTATCTAGATTGATTAATCTTTTCAGGTGCTACATCAGGAATCTCCAAATGATTCAGCAGGGTCTGAATCATTAATCCTAAGGGCAAGGCCTTGGATTTCCTCTTTCCTTCTCTTTCCTCTTTTGCAACCTTCTTCATGTAGTGAATGAAATACCCATCCCAATCAAACTTCATAATTCTGCAAATAATCATCAGCAGTTCTATCTTGGGTCCTGACAGAGTATCCATACTTCCAACCAGCCCTAATATATTCTTTGCAATGATTTTGCTCTGCAGGTTGTACTCATTCCCAATATGTCTAACATTGATGCCTGGAATTGATTTGGTGTCTTTATTTGTCTTGATTTTATCAACAAAATCCATCTTGGACAATCCCATTTCCTCAGGATTTACTGGACCATCTACTACTTCATCAAAACCAAAAACTTCCCTCAGTAGACTTGGGGAAACCTCAATCTCCTGGGCCTTTACAGTTGTTTTGAATGCCTCTGATCCTTCTTTTATCACAATGTTCTTCCAAAAGCTCACAACATTTGTGTATGAGATTGTTTCCAGTCTTATGTTAAGCACATTTTCCAGACCTTCATACCTCCTTATTCTTCGACCAATATTGATTGCTAGTTCAGTTTTGTTAGCATCAATAACAAATCCTCTAACACTTTGGCTTGTTCCAATCTGAACATCAATCTTTTCCGCCATTGTTATAAGAAATATAAGATGAAGAAGATAGATTGTAAATCTGTGTTCACACAGTGTAAAAACAGAGAGTATAGATCTTTGATTTTGCAAGTAGAGAATATCTGTTGTGATAGGTCAGTATAAATAGACAGCGAGAGGTTGTAACTGTCAGTGCACGTATATCCATATTAACCACAATTAATCTGAGTAAATGCTGACTTGACACGTGGCCCATTACATCTCCATAACGTTTGTAACCGTTGGATCATGTTAACTGCGGTTATGAAAGATAGAATAAATATCCCGCCAATCGGCTTTTTGACTTTAATAAGTTTGACTGTGTAACGTTCCATTCAGCAGGGTTGTCCTCAGTAGGGTTGGCTCGGTGAGTCGCCGATGGGTTGGCTCGGCGACCTGCCGATAAAGATGCTTGGCAAGACACTGGCGACATAGTAAGTCTGTTGATCCTTGATTTCTTCTTGTTTTGTTCAATTGATAATACAAGATGAAGTTTAATACCAATGACTGATCTGTCAAGTGAGCTCACCCAACATGACAAAGACCAACCCCCTTGGCAACCTCATTTGCTCAATTGTCCAAACATAAGTACATGGAATTGTTGATACCAATGACTAATCTGCTAAGCGAGCTCACCCAACATAGCAAAGACTAATCCCCCTGGTGAATTCCAGTACACTGCTGATTATCAGTCAACCTTGATAATTCCAAGTTCAGTCCTTAGTTTAGAAAATATTTCACCATCAAGTGGTTTAGTGAAAATATCAGCAAGTTGATCTTCATAGGGATATCTGAGAACCACCACATCCTTCTTTTCAACATGATCTCTTATAAAATGATGTCTCACATCAATGTGCTTAGTTACAGAGTGCAAAGCAGATTTTCGGTGATTGCAATTGCACTTGTGTTGTCACACATAATTGGAATTTCTTTCTCTTCAATTCCATAATCCCTTAATTGTTGTCTTAGCCATGGTACTTGTGCACAGCAACTTCCAGCAGCAATGTATTCAGCTTCAACAGTGGAAGTTGATATTGAGTTCTGTTTCTTGCTAAACCAGGAAACCAGTCTATTTCCCATTAACTGACAGGTTCCTGTGGTGCTTTTTCTATCAATCTTGCATCCAGCATAATCAGAATCTGAGTAGGATATAACTTTGAAGCTTCCATCCTTGGAATACCATATCCCTACTCCCAAAGTCTCTTTTAGATACTTGAGAACTCTCTTGACTGCAACTAAGTGACTTTCTTTAGGTCTAGATTGAAACCTTGCACAAACACCTACAGCAAAAGATATATCAGTCTCTTTGGCGATGAAGTCACAATGATCGCCTATCATCATTCGTATAAGGTCGATCAACATCTTTGCCTTCTTTATCTTCATCCAATCGATATTTGTACTCATAGGAGTTGATATCCTGGTACTATTTTCCATACCAAACTTCTTGGTGACTCCTTGGTGTACTTGGTTTGATGAATGAAGATTCCATCCTTCATCTGTTTAACTTGCAATCCCAAAAAGTAGTTCATTTCTCCCATCATACTCATTTGGAATTTGCTCTTCATTAGATTTGCAAACTTTTCACATAGCAATTCATTTTCAGAACCAAAGATTATGTCATCAACATAAATCATGTACAGTAGAGTCTTTGTCCTTCTCATTGATTCTAAAAAGAGTCTTATTAATGGTGCCTTTTGTAAAGCCATTGTCCACCAAGAATTGAGATAGAGTTTCATACCATGCTCTTGGTGCTTGTTTCAAGCCATAAAGTGCTTTATTGAGTTTATACACTTTATCTTCTTGATCTTTAACTTCAAATCTAGGAGGTTGCTGAACATATACTTCCTCCTCTAGAATGCCATTCAAAAATGCACTTTTGACATCCATTTGATATACCTTGAAGTTTTTGTATGCAGCATGTGCTAGGAATAATCTGATAGCTTCCAATCTTGCAACAGGTGCATAAGTTTCATCAAAATCTATTCTTTCAGCTTGAGAATAGCCTTTTACAACTAGTCTGGCCTTATTCCTCACAATGGTACCAGATTCATCAAGTTTGTTTCTGTATACCCATTTAGTACCAATGATATTTGCATGACTAGGCCTTTCAACTAGTGTCCAAACTTGATTTCTCTCAAATTCATTTAACTCTTCTTGCATAGCAATTATCCAATCTGGATCTGAAATTGCTTCTTCAACAACTTTAGGTTCAACTTCAGATAGAAAACAAGTAAACATTGCTTCTAATTGTCTTCTAGTCCTCACACCTTGCTGTACATTTCCAATAACTTGTTCAACAGGGTGATTCCTTAACCATTGTGGATTCTGGTTAGTTTGATTCTCAGGAACCTCATCTTGGTAGGTCTCATTGTTGCTTCTTCAATAGGGGGTTCAGCAGATCCTTGGATTGCTTCAGTTGTTGCATCAGTAGTATCACCAGTAGGGTGTTCAGCAGGGGCAGTATCAGAAACTTTTAAGTCATTAACCCTTTCCAAGACTTCAACACAATCTGGATCAGTGACTTGTAGGTTCTCAGCAGGTTCACAACCTTCATCTTCCATACCACTGAACTTAGGTTCATCAAACACAACATGTATAGTTTCTTCATGTTTTAGTGACCTTTTGTTCAGTACCCTGAATGCCTTGCTGACTGAAGAATATCCCAAGAAAATTCCTTCATCTGAATTTGCTTGGAATGTCTTCAAATGCTCCTTATGATTCAAGATAAAACATTTGCTTCCAAATGGATGGAAATAGGATATATTTGGTTTCCTTCCATTCCAAACTTCATAAAGGGTCTTCAGCAGCTTTTTGTTCACTGAAGTTCTGTTTTGTGTATAGCATGCTGTATTAACTGCTTCAGCCTAGTACCTTTCAGGTGCAATGCTTCACAAATCATTGTCCTTCCTGCTTCCTTTAAGGTCCTGTTTCTTCTTTCAAAGAACCCCATTTTCTTTGAGGTGTACAGCAATGACAAGTTGGTGTAGTACACCATTACATTCTGATATTCTCTTATAACTTTGTTGAGAAACTCAGTACCCTTGTCTGATCTTATCTTTACTACTGTCAAACTTTTCTCATTTTATAATCTCTTCAAAAGGTCAGGCATCATCTTGAGTGTTTCACTTTTCTTGTTCATAAATATCACCCAAGTGTATCTAGAAAAATCATCCACAACTACTAAGGTGTATTTCTTTCCTGTAACACTTGTTGGTGTGACTGGTCCAAATAGATCCATATGCATCAGCTCCAAGACTCTATTAGTTGATTGCTTAGTCTTTGATTTGAAGCTTGATTTAGTTTGTTTACCTTGCTGACATGCATCACATATAGTATCTTTCTTGAATGTGATCTCAGGTAAACCAATCACCAGTTTCTTCTTCACCAACTGATTGATGTCATCAAAATTTAAGTCATTCAACTTTTTGTGCCATAACCAATTGAGTTCCGACTTGGTATGCACAATCAGACATGTTTTTGGAACTGCAGTAGACCAATCCACAACATACATGTTTTGTTGTCTTCTACCAGCCAATACAACTTGATCTCCTCTTTCACTAATGATGATCTGATTGTTTTTGTCAAAAGTGACTTTGTATCCCATGTCACTGAAATTGTCCATTGCTCGACAAGTTGTAGTCGATCCTTCCACATAAGCATCATTCTTGATTGTAAGTCCATTCCTCACAAGTGTGCCATATCCTCTTGTATATCCAGGTGTATTTTTGTTGCCAAAATTCACCCTTGGACCATCCTTTGTCACAAAATTTGACAAACAGTGTTTATTCTTTGTCATATGTCCGGAACATCCTTTGTCAAAGTACCGGACACCCTACAAAACAAAGTTAATACATTTTAGGTACCCAAACTGTTTGGGTCCATAATGGTCGATGGTAAGCATGACCCCACAGGATGTTTCCATAAGGTCTTCTCCTAAAAGTGTCATACTTTGGTTCATACATGTATTCCACACATCCATAGGTTCTAATGATGAGATTGTGTAGGATTCACATATGTTTTACGGCCTTTTGGTTTATAATCTTTGTTTGAAGTGACTTTTGTTGTTAGAAGCATTAGCATAACCATTAGTTTGTTGTCTGTTAGAAATGAGCCTACCTGTAGTATGGAGTCGATGAGGTCTTGTATAAGTCCTCTCTTGATCCCATTGCTTAGGTTTTACCCTAGCGACATGGTTATCCTTACTGTTTCTAGCTTTAGATACAGGAATATTCCAATCATCATCAGTAGGTAACAATCTACCTTTCCCCCTGAGATAAGTATCCCTTGAATGATTAACATTTTTTGGTTTAGGAATCTTATCCTTGGAATATTTATGTTTCTTACCTTACGTGGTCGGCCAGACTTGGTAGCAGTGTGCTTATATCAAGAGTCTAGAAGGCACTGTGATCTATTTTTGGATTTGTTCCTTTTATTAGAGTCTGTTGACTTCTTTGACTTTCGATTTTGCTTCCTTGAAGCATTCTCGATGGGTTTCTTGCCTCGGCAACCTTCTTGGGAGTTGGATCTTGTGTGCAGGTACAAACTTAGGACCAATTCTGGCACCAAGTTCAGTAGCCTTACTGGATCCACTCTTTTTGGATTGTTGAGTTCCAAATCCAAGCCCTATTTTATCACCATAAGGCTTTCCAGATTTGTATGTAGTAGAGGAACAAGATGGATCGGCCAGATTCGAGAGGCTCTTGGATGTTCAAAGCAGACTTATCTTGATTCTGTCCAACATCTTTTCCTTGCCTTTGAGAACCTTAATTCAAACATTCAATCTTTCAACTTCTACTTGAAGAGCTTTTTTTGGCCTTCACAATCTCATAACAGATTGTATTTTCCTCGATTGATTGAGGATGGCATCTAAAGCTTCTTCATTGTAAGAGTTTCTAGGATTTGAACCACAAGTTGATTCACAATCACTTCCAGCAGGAGTGTTAATTGATACAATATTGTATACCTCATCTGTCTCATCCATATTAGCCATTAATGCATAATCTTCCATTTCAGCAACCAATGCTGTGTCATCTGATTCATTTCCCTTTTCAGATTCCACTTCATACCCTGATTCATCTTCAGCAACCATAGCCTTCTTGCCATATCTTCTTTGTTGCCTTTTGGTCTTGATGAGTGCGGACGATCAGTCTAATATGTCGAGGATTTTTGCAATTGAAGCCTGAGATAATCAGGTTCCTTACTTTGTTTTAACTCGGGACATTCGAGGTTTGAAGTGTCACGGTTTCTTGCAATGAAAACATAGATAATCATTGTCTTTCTTTGGTTCTTCTTTCTTCTTTTCTTTGAATTTCTTGTTGAAATTCCTTGGAGAACCCTTTCCACCTTTCATTATTCCGATCTTCTTGCTCAGTAGTGCAATCTGCTCTTGTATCTCATCCAATAAGTCATCTTTAGCTTCTGATGCTTCTTCTTGATGTGAAGCAGCCAGTTCTGTGGTTTTGGCTCTTCCTTTTTAGTAGCAGGTGACAACTTCTTTTTGAATTCATATGCCTTATGATCTGAGAATAACTTGAATGTATCCTCTTCATGCAGTCTTCTCATTTCTTCTATGGTTGTCACCTTCATCTTCCATTCATCTGTAGTAGGTAAAGCTTCCAAGATTTTTGTGTTGATTTCTTCTTTTGGGTAAATGACACTCAGCAGGGTGAGTTCATCCAGATTTGCATTGAACCTAGATTCCATTTGTTCAATGGTTTCATTGGGTTTCATTTCAAACTTTTGGAACTTCTTCTTTGCCACACTGATCTTATTCTTCTTGATTTCATCAGTGCCTTCACTGATCAAGCGTATTTTGTCCCAAAGTTCTTTGCATTTGTTTTGCAATCTTTAACCTTCATGTACATATTGCTATCAAGGTTCTATAAATGATATCAATAGCAATATTGTTGAGGTTTGCTCTCTTTCCATCTTGACATTCCATTCCCTTTTTGGTTTTGGAATGTACTGAGTCTCATCTCCCCTTTATTCACTGGCTTTGACAATCTCGGTGGTCCATGCAGCAAGACATCCATCATTTCATCATGAGTTGCAGCAAGGTAAGCCTGCATTCGACGTTTATATTCATCAAATCTATCTAGAGAACACATCAGCATAGTTCTAGCATACTGGTTGTTATCCATGATGCAAGTCTTTGAAAATCAGTGATTTGAAAAAGTTTCAAAGTATTTTCTCAAGTACAACAAGTAGGATTACTTCAGAACCGAAGTACTGCTCCGATACCAATTGTTGGTCCCTTGAAAGGCTTTGGTTAAGTTTAGAGGGGGTGAATAAACTTAACACTTAAAACTTTTGGAGTTAACAAACTCAGCAACTTCAGCGACTGCTTGATACCTCGATGGTCTGCGATACCTCGATAAGCCTCTTTGATACGATGAGTCTCTTGACGGTTGAGTTTCTTGAATTTGTGCTTGGCGGAATTATATCAAAAATTAAGCCTTATTACTTGTTGTTAAATATGATACTAAGTATTAGATACTCAGTAGTGTGAGTGTGTGATTTCAGTTGCTAGATTCAGTAGGTTGATGTGTATGGTAAACTAAATGCAGAATGTAAGTGCAGAAAGTAAGTAGGCAAATTTTATAGTGGTTCCAGGTGGTGTAATCCTGTCAGTCCACTCTTCTCCTGTGATGTTGGAGGTAATTCACTAGAGATCTTTGATGTAGCTGTTACAAAGATTCCTAAGTTGCTTGTCCTTCACCAATAACTATGGCTTCACAAACCTGAACACTTGGAGCAGGTAGGATTCTTTGCTCCAAAGTCTTCCACTTGGTCCTTGAAGGGTAGGATTGCCTCTTCACCGACTCCACCACAAACAACAGATCTTTCACACCCAACGGATGCTTCTTTGTCTTCATTGATTCTTTATAAAATAAAGATTGAATCAAGTAAATGATTCGATTGTAGCGACTTGATTAGAATGATATAATCAGCAGCTTGTAGTCTTCAAGTGTTTTAATTTGATGTAGCTTGAATACATAATACACTTGAAGATTTTCTCTGGATCAGTAGCTTTAAGCTCAGTAGGTTCAACAGGGTGTTTTTCAGCTCAGAGATATCTCTTATATTTTTCTCTTAAAATTCATCAATCATCATCTTCCTTTTCTGAGTTGGAAGTCCTCTATTTATAGGTAGGATGGCATGTGACTTGTATTTGAAATTCAAATATAGTCGTTCCTTGTTTTGTCCCAATTGACTTGCTTTCTGTCACTATTCATGGGGTGACCTTTGTCGTAATCTTTTTTGATGATGCGATCATCCACCACTGACTTATATCCATTGGATAAAATTTCGAATCATCCCAGCGTCCTTTTAATCTCAACCACCGATTTGTTTGATAAGTCGAGAGGTTGTTAGTTATCATTTTCCATGTAATCTTCCAATGTAATCTGAATTAACCGAGGTATATTATCGGTGAGTTCATCGATCTCTTTGTAATACCAACCGATCATTGAACGACAATTTCTTTGTGTATCAAATACAATGCTGGTGATTTCTTTTATCTAACTTTTATTTGTGAAGTTAGATTACACCTTTTGCAAATAACTAAGTTCCAATCACCATCCAACTTAATGAACTTAGACCTTACACACAAGGTATATGTAATCAATTTAGGTCATCACAGACTTGCCTAAATTCTGATTCCATATCCTTGACTTTAATTACTAAGTTTGATCCCTTAGCCTTCATTAAGCGAGTTTGAGCCCTCACCTTTCCGGTCTTGGCGAGGTTCACGACTAGTCTCATGACCTATCTACCCTCTCGACTTAGACTAGTCTGCTTTGAACTCGATCAATCGACCTTTACTGGTGCTTGTTTGATCAAGCCTATACAAAGATCAAACTCTAATAAACTTATACATTTGATCTAGACATCTTTTGCCTTTGCACTATAATGATTAGTCGGCACTCATCACTAAAAATTAGAAATAAGTCCAACAGATCGCGGCGAGGGGATCTTTGCTTAGCGGTGTTCTCAAGATCTATCTATGTTTGGATGTTAGTCTAAAGATGAGGTGAAAGGCGATGCTTATGGAAGGTTTCCTTCTTTGCTACGATAGGAACCATCATAAAATTTATGCCATATGTTCATAGTCCATGAAGAGTCATGAGCAAGTATGAAAGTAAATCTGGTGAATGTCGAGAATATCCTTAAACAAGTTAAGGAAGAGTTCCTAGTTTATTGAAACTTGGAAATAAATAAACGTAGATGTACAGACATATATCCTGAGTCCTATGAAGGCGAGTGGGAGTTATAGTCTGGGTTTGCAGTCACTTTGATTAGGTGATACAGGTCGTTGTAAAATCTACAACTTAGCCAAAACACAGTAGTGCCTTAGAGGCGCAGCGGGAGCAGTACATGGATCTTGAAGGTTCATTCCTGAACCTTATACGGTTCTTCCACCTTTTTTATATAGCTGATATAGTAAGTGGATTCATTGCTTGAAGCAAGGACCAGGGTCTCGTCGGAGATTCATGTGTGTGTTGAGGCGGTTCCTTTTGTCTTGATCATTTGGAGCATGACATGAAGATAGTCTGAGTCCTCATGGATAGCGATCCATTCATGACTAGAAATTTGGTTGCGAGTATTGCGTGAGATTCTTGTGTTTCAACTTGGTCTTGTGTGTGCGAGTGATTGGTTTTAGGCCAAGTGCAAGATTGTTGAAATAGTGTCCTAAACTCAATCGGGTTGGGCCGGATCCGACCGAGTCGGATCATTTCTACTATTTCTTTATGTTTATACATATATTAAATGGCTTTTCTATTGTCATATATTTGTTCTTTTAAAGAACTAATTATGAATTGTTATATGATAACGTCATTAGTATTAAACTGTGATAGAGAAACCATGATAGGCGATTATGGTTGATGAGATCTCTAATCAGTTTAATAAGTTTGATACTTAAATGTCTCTAGGCTGATGTACTATTAAACAGGGCATTGATGGTAGTCATTAAGGGCAGGGATAGATCTCGTCTATCGAAGTGGGAGACACTTGGACTGTACGTGGCCGTGTATTAGAGAATGCGTACGTTAGACTTACCCACTTACACTGTTAAGTGTCACACTATATGGCAGTTGTGTAATTATCCTTAGGACCGGAGTCTACATGGCATCACGGTGTGGATTGTCATGCTTTGATGCTATTAAGATTTCCCCCAGCCACGGGGTGATCATACGGTAGTGATTGGGTGTGATCTTTGAAGCATCGCGGAGTATACATGTATGGTCGTCCGAAATCGCGTACCACTATCGATGGGGTGAATATCCAAAAGGGTCTTCTTATAAGGAATGTCTTACTCTCGCGAATCTTTGCAAAGTGGAAGTAAATGAGTTACTTCGAGAGAGCATGATATCAGATTATAAGATAAGGTCGTTGATTTTTGACATTCGACAAACGACCGTATGAATATTATTACAGCGATAGGATTCTATTTACACGGTAACTATTTCACATGAAAGGTAGTTGTCATTGCATTTGATTCTTCCGATGATTGGGGTTCACGGTGTGTTGCTAAACTCTCTCTAAGAAACTCTCTATTTTTCACAAGAAACTATTAGTCTCTAAGAAATATCGAGTTTGCATTTGAATCATCACCGCTCTTGTTACTTCTGTTCTAAAAACTCGTCGGAGTCCTTTTTCTTGAATTTCCTGGCCGGGAGTTTAATTTGGAGCTAGTATGTACTGTCTTGAGCTTTACATCTTTTAGAACGACAAAGAACACATGGATTTGTTGAGGTTCACTTGAGAAATCGTCATTCTCAACATTTTTAGTGTTAAGAAACGAAGCTTTTGGTTACATTCATTGTGTTGATATAGCTTACGTGTTTTGGTTTGTGATTCTTGGCGTATACCAAAGTGAAAACCATATTAGCATATTGCGGGTTTGTTGTTTGCATATTCCTGGGAATTCAATCGAGTTTTGGGTCATAGTACGCCTTAATCATCGAAAGCTGGCACATTCTTGAACTTCCCGGTTGATTCGTCCCAGTTGTCCTTGAATTCCTGATATTCCGTACGCTAGGCCACACTTGACTTGCCGGAGATGTCCGCACCGACAATATCTGGCGCGCCGCTTTGAAAATTACATAGTACAAGGTTGGTAAGTTCCATAGGACAGTTGGTTATTTGTCAGAGTACTTTTTGGATTTTAGCACAGACATCATATCAGGTTGTGACTCATGGTAGGGAGCAAGGACTTGCAGTTGGTACCCATCACACCAGGAAAAGCAAACACACTGGATCCACCACGTGGAAGGAACATGGAGGACACAATTGAAAATCCAACGGCTAATTGGGACCGATCCCAACACGAAGAAAGGATAAGGACCACAACGGATGCTCGGGGCATCATAAATCAGAGAACAAAGCCAAGGGAAGTTGTGGCAAACATAGAGCCCGTCCGCATCAGCCATGCTCGTGAGAAGGCTGTAATTGGGCATCCGGACGCGGCGGAGCCAAGAGCCAACCAATGCGATACCGGGCTTCAAGAAGATTCGAGGTAGCGGTGATAAAATAATACGCCAAATATATGGAGAAAATGTATCAGACCAACGCACGTCTGGCCGCGTTGGGTCAAGCTACTTTATAAATTTTAGATGAACCGCCAGTAGAGGTAGCCGCTGAAGTTGGAGGTCCGCAAAAAAGTCATCACAGTCAGTCAAGACCCATCGAGATCGAGGAAAGCATACACTCATCGGGCGCCAAGGGCCGTAGAAAGGTCCCTGAGAAAAGTGTTGAAATGAGATCTGTTCTTGAGCGTTTGGGAAACGCAGAAATGAGACATGTTCAGCAACATCTTAGTCTGATTCAATTCGAAAGAAACGTCGGCCCGAGGCATGAAGGTCGGACGGCCGTGATGCTCGCCAAATCATAAGAGAAAGGCGAAACGAACAAGAAGTTGAGTCACACTATTGTGCACACAGCGAACAAGTTGTTAGACGCACGGCCAATCCCGTTGAGGATGACCTACTTGAAAAGATGCAGAAGGAAATCGAGGAGCTAAAGAGGTCAAGGCCATCAGACGAGGCCAAACCGACCTCAGGAATCAACGTACTCTCTGATCATATTTTGAGCTTGTTACCCACGGAGAAAGTCACTTATCCATAATATCATTACTATCAGGGGACTACTTGCTCGTATGATTGGATAACTTCGTTCGAGAGTCAGATCATACTTGCAACATCTAACAAATCCGCCTGGTGCATAGCCCTGCTAGAAAATATGCAGGACCTGGCCGCATCATGGACCCACAGTCTTGCTCAAGGATCAATTCAGAACTAGAATGATTTGAAAAGCAAATTCTTAGAGGAGTTTGAAACAGCGGATAGGCCTAAGAAGACGATTGAAGACCTATACGATATCCACCAGGGGAAGCGAGACGAATAAAATTTATTATGACCGCTTCATGCGGGTATATGATCAGACAAGAAATATCCTAGACTCCGAAGTCAAACAAAGGTCCTCAACGGAATCACGAAAGGCCCCATGAAGGCTCTTTTTTTCCATTCATCCGCCAAAAAGCATGCGCGACTTTTTGGATCAATCTCGAAAGTATGGGTTGAACGAGGCAACCCCCTCACCCTCTGGGAAGGGTAGAATGAAGGTCGACCATGGTCAGGATCGTAAAGAGGTTCGGACAGAAGATCGTGGCAAGAAGGATGACCGTGAGATCTAAAAAACCATCAAGTTCGATGAGAAAGACTTCAACACTTTGAATACAAAGCCCTCCCAGATTCTTTTTGAAATCCATGATCGGATAGAGAAACCAAGGCTCATGAAGGATGACCCGAAGCATCGTGTGATGAATCAAAATAATGTGATTTTTCATGGAGACCACAGTCACATAACAGATGAGTGCATCACCTTGAGGAAAATAATTTATAAGATGATCAAAGAAGGTTCTTTGGACAAGTATAAGAAGAACGGACGGGCCAATAGAAATGACAGACAGCCCCGCAAGTATGCAAACGAGATCAGGGTCATCATTGAAGAATTCCCGACTAACAATCAGCTTAAATATCAAATCAACTCTATCAATGTCAGGATTTATAAGAAGCCTGTTGTTTTGGACGAGTCGGAGAAAGCCATAACTTTTACGTGAAATGAGCTAGCAGACCCTTCAGGGGAAATGAAGTTGCCCATTGTGGTTCAAGTAGGGATCAACAACCCGGGGTAAACATAGTTACGCTAAATACGGGGATGGCCAAGACTTCATTTATTGGAAGCATTTGCAACAAGGCTAAGGCCATATCTTGGAATGTTGGAGGATTCTCCAACGATAAGGTTAGAGTAATGGGAATGATCGAGCTAGGCGTCGAAATCGGGGATTTTGAGCCAACCCGAACCGAAAAGGTAAACTTTCTTGTGGTTGACTTACATTCTCACTAAACCGCGATTCTGGAATCCCCTCAATTAGAATGTTTCAGATGGATATTTTGGTGCCGCATCAAGGGCTAAATTCTACATTGACAGTGGAGTTGGGATCGCCGTAAATAGGCCTCACCTCCTGCTCGATCATATAACAAAAAATCGAACCGACTATCTGAACCAAGGCCAGTATAAAAGCCTATAATCGAAAAGTACAGAAAGCTCGGACCAGGTAAATGAGAGCGAATGAAGAGGGAAATGAGTAAGGCTTAGGCCAACTTGAGAAGATGAGCGAGGTCGGACCCAAGAAGGTCATATGCGACACTCTGTAGATAAGGGATGAACCGGACTTCACCGCCCAGGATGAATTGATTGAGGTAGTCGTGAGTGAAGCCTATCCAGAACAAAAGATAAAGATTGAGGGTAATCTGGATGAACAAGAAAAAGAGAACCTGATATCACTCCTCAAGTCAAACCTAGATGCCATAGCTTTGGTCGTCACCGATATGAGAGGTGTCGAACCTGAAATTTCGCTACATCACCTTAATGTCGATCCTAACTTTAAGCCCATTTAGCAAAGGGCCCGTCAGTTTTCAAAAGAGAAAGAAGTCGCCATCAGGATCGAAGTCGAGAAACTAGGCCAAGCCGGAATCGTCAAAGAACTCCAACATCCCACATGGCTCGCAAACGTCATCATGGTTAAAAAGCACAATAGGAAATGAAGGATGTGTGTGTCGATTTCACTGATATGAACAAAGCTTGTCCAAAAGATCCTTATGAGCTACCAAGGATCGACAAAATGGTGGATAGAATTGCCGGCTTCGAGATGTTGAGTTTCTTGGATGCGTACTCAGGTTACCATTAGGTGAGGATGAGGACAGTGAAAAAGAGATGACGGTCTTTAAGGCCGTTGGCGGAATGTATTATTATGAAAAGATGCCGTTTGGTTTGAAGAATGCGGGGTCAGCTTATCAGCTAATGGTCAACAGAGGTTTTGGTTTTCAGATAGGGAAAAACATGGAAGCTTATATTGATGACATAGTTGTGAAATCGGTTCGCATCGGTCATGTTGTGGATCTGCAAAAAACCTTTGACAGTGTGAAAAAACACTCCATGAAGTTTAACCCAGCCAAGTGTACTTTCAAGGTTCAGGTAGGAAAATTTCTGGGCTTTATGGTCACTCAGAAGGGCATTGAAGCGAATCCAGAGAAGATTCAAGATTTTCTAAACATGGCTGAGCCAACATGCATCCAGGAAGTTCAGAGATTGAATAGGAGAGTGATCGCATTGGGAAGGTTCTTCTCAAAATATGCGAGACAAGTGCCTACCATTTTTCAAGATTACGAAGAGGATAAGACGTTCGCATGGGTGAGAGTGCTCTCGAGCCTTTAAGGCTCTCAAAAGCTATCTGGCAAGGCCACCTCTTCTAGTCAATCCGGTTGTAGGAGACGAGCTATTTCTGTATATGGCGGCCTCAGACCAGGCTGTAGCCACTGTACTTGTCAAGGAGGATGGCACCCTTCAAAATCCCATTTACTATGTTTCCAAAGCTCTCAGTCCCATTGAGATCTACAATTTTAATACATAAAAATTGGCTTATTGTGTTGTTGTTGCTGCCCGAAAACTAAGGGCTTATTTTCTTCGCAAACGATTGTTGTGCTATCTAGCTGTCCGTTGAGACAGGTTCTGAATAAGCAGGATCTTTCAGGCCGATTGCTTCACTAGGCCATTGAATTAACAGAGTTCGACATATGCTATGAGCCCATGAGGGCTATCAAAGCTCAAACCTTGGCAGATTTCATAGTAGAAACAAGATTCAACGAGGAGCGGCCAGAGGAACAACCTAGTTCGCACCCCACCGACCAACCAAGCACTTCAGTTGTGACTGTGCCGCAAAGTCCGAGCCATTTTTGGTAGCTATATTTTGATGGGGCCAGGAACCGAAAGGTTGTGGTGCCAGAATTATACTACTAGAACCAGGAACTTCCATCATATTCAACTTCACAACGTCGAACAACCAGGCAGAGTATGAGACCGTCATCGCATGCCTTGACCTCACAAAAGCTATGAGCGTGGAGAATGTTGAAGTTTTTTGTGATTCACAATTGCTCATTCATCAAATATCAGGCTCAAATGCAACAAAATGTGAAATTTTGCAGCAATATGATCGCGTGCAAAGCATTTACTAGCAATAGGACTAGGTCTATCGTAGTAGAGCACTGGCGAGTCAAGGTCAATCCCACAGAGACTCGTAAGAACGTCTAATTATCAAGATTGAGCTTGTCACAACTAACGGTCTACGAACAACTATAATCTAGACAGTAGTAAATTGGTCTCACACAATAACAATATTACACTAGCTCACACAGATGTAACAAGAGTTTTAAGTATTAGTTCAGTTATGAGTAATTAGTCATTCCCCCCACACATGCAATAGTCCTCCCCATTGGTGAATTTAAATTCATTGTTCAGCTACGGGTACAACTCCTAACCCTATCTACTCCGAATATGGTAGTAGACAATCTATACGCAAGCTACCCTTCTTAATTGCTCCGTAGTAGCCCATACGCATAAAGAACTAGAGCTGTCGGTATTGAGTTCTAACTCACACCGCAAACCCGCCTAGACAGCTATCGACACTGATTAGCACGTTCCTAGGGTCCATAAAGATAATGTCCAAACTCACACTTCACTATCAGCACTTCATGCTAATTTACGAAGACATGCAAATAGTTGATCAGGCTACTAACTTGTAAATTAAATCTATCGATCAACGTAGCTGGCGCCGATTATCATGAACTTGTAATTTACTAGGTATTCAGATCTAATGATATAGACCGCCGCAGATCTGAAGAACGCAACCACTATTTCATGATTTCTTCACCAACAAATTAGATCTATAACACATGGGGTAAAATAAACTAACTACTACATAATTAAACTAAATAAACAATTAAAACATACTAGTCAAATAGAACAACGACAGATCTACATCTCGGAAAAGACAGAAAATCATACCCTCGAAGTTTTCCCTTTATAAATTATTCCGCTAAGACCTTCTACCCCCCACTTATTATAGACATTGTTCTCAATGACTAATAATAAAGAAAAGGAAAGGTACTTAGCTCTGGAGTTGGTCGGCTAAGTCAAAGTGAATCCTACAGCAGAATCGTTAGCTCCTAAGTCATCCAATCTTCCAAGTTTTTACCTGCTTTCCAAAATAATTCCAAAATCTGTGAGTAACATGCGAAGGGCAATAAGAAAATAAGGTGGCGGTGAGTGTGCATACTGGAGGAATGCACAAAAATAGTTTAAGCCACTTTATTCTTTATTGGCCTAAGCAAGACGTGAAAACTTTTACGAGGGTAGCACATGAGAATCATGAAGGAAAAAACCACATATATCTCTAGCCATTCGACCGAAGATATATGTGATGAAAAAAACCTTGCGATTGTCATGCTACTTTATTGACTTAAAATAACTTAAACAAAAGCAATAAATAAGGGTTTAGAGAAATAGTTATGAGTTTATAGTCGCCAGATCGACTGTACTAATAGGGCTCCTTCATTCGTACTTTGGATCCGTCAATGTAAAGACTTCCAACTCAGGGTTATACTTAGTCTCTAGGTAATGCTTCAGCCTATGGACGTTTACTATGAAAGTCTTCCCAGAGTATTCATTTCTAACTTCACACGTGCCTGAATTGAAAACTTCCATGACTACATATCATCCATACCATCTAGACTTCAACTTCCCAGGAAAAAGACGAAGACGCGAATTACATACCAGCACCTTATCTCCAACTTGAAATGTGCGGTGCAGAATCCTTTTATCGTGCAGACGCTTCGTTCTCTCCTTGTAAATCCTTGCATTCTCATGCGCTTGAAGTCTAAACTCCTCCAATCTATTCAATTCCAATAATCTCTTCTCACCAGCTAAATTCTCATCCATGTTTAGAAATCTCATAGCCCACAGCGCTCGGTGCTCGAGTTCTACTGGTAAATGACACGTATTTCCAAACATTATTGATGTATGGTGACATCCCAATTATGGTCATATAAGCTGTTCTGTACGCCCAAAGAGCGTCATCTAATTTCAAAGACCAATCTTTCGTCATGGGATTCACAGTATTCTCTAAGATTCTCTTAATCTCTCTGTTCGTGACCTCTACTTGTCCACTCGTCTGGGGGTGATATGCTGCTACAATCTTATATGTAACCCCATATTTCATCATCAATTTTTCAAACAACCTATTACAGAAGTGACTCCCTCCGTCACTAATTATGGCTCTGGGAACCCCAAACCTCGTCAAAATGTTTTTCTTAAGAAATCTCAGGACAACCCTGGCATCATTAGTAATTGAGGCCACTGCCTCCACCCATTTGGAAACATAATCAACTACTACCAGGATGTAACGATTTGATTCTGACGATGTGAAAGGCCCAACAAAATCCATTCCCCATACATTGAATAACTCCACTTATAAGATACTCTGCAGTGGCATCTCATTCCGCTTAGAAATATTACCAGTCATTTGACAGGAATGACAGGCTCTTGTAAACTCATAAGCAGATTTATGAATTGTTGACCAATATAATCCACACTGCAGTACCTTTGCTGCTGTCTTGTCTGGCCTATAGTGACCTCCAGTTTCTCTAGAATGACATAGACTTAAAATACTCGGAATCTCATCATCGTGGATGCATCTCCTAAGAATGGTATCAGGGCATAGCTTATATAGGTAGGGATCGTCCCAATGATAATGCTTCAGAACCGTGAAAAACTTCTTCTTATCGGCATTCGTGAATTCCGGTGGCAGGTACCTTCCCGCTTGATAGTTGACAATGTTGGCAATCCTAGGGTATACCTTGCCCACTCTTGATGTATGATGTCGGGTCTGATATTCTACCGGAGCTTCTATTAAGACGGCAAAAACTTGTTCATCAGGAAAACTCTTCTTGATATCATTCGATTGCTTTTCTTCTAGCAAAGTTAATCTCGACAGGTGATCAGCCACCTGGTTCTCCGATCCCTTTTTGTCTTTAATCTCGACATCAAACTCTTGTAAGAGTGGAATTCATAATAAAAATCTTGGCTTGGAGTCGTGTTTGGTTAGAAGGTATTTCATGCCATTTGCATGGTCAATGAATACGGTGACTTTCGATCCTATCGGGAATGGTGAAACTTGTCAAATGCAAAGATAACGACTAAGAGTTCCTTCTCTGTAGTCGCATAATTCCTCTACATTACTATTAAGGGTGCGATTGGCATAATAGATAGGCTTAAAGATTTTATCCTCCCTTTGTCCCAAGGTGCTCCAACACCGTGTCGCTCGCATCACACATAAGCTCAAAAGGTTTGTTCCAATCTGGGGCTACCAGAATTGGGGCGGTTATAAGCATTTGCTTCAATGTGTTGAATGCTTGCTTGCACTCTTCTCCAAACACAAAAGGCACATTCTTCGCAAGTAATTCCATCAAAGGTCTAGAAACTTTAGAGAAATCTTTAATAAAACCCCAATAAAATCCTGCGTGGCCAAGAAAGGCTCGCAACGTATTTAAGTTTGTTAGAGGGGGTAACTTCTCTATTACCTCTATATTTGCCTTACCAACCTCCATTCCTTTCCTCGAAATCTTATGACCAAACACTATTCCTTCTGTTACCATGAAATGGAATTTCTCCCAATTAAGCACAAGGTTGGTCTCTTCACATCTTTTCAGCACTCTACTCAATTTGTCCAAGCATTTATCAAAGCTATTTCCAAATACAGAAAAGTCATCCATGAAAATCTCCAGAAAGTCCTCCACCATGCCCGCAAATAAAGACATCATGCACCTTTGGAATGTTGCTGGTGCATTGAAAAGTCCAAAAGGTATCCGATTGTACGCAAAAGTTCCTTAGGGACATGTGAAAGTTGTTTTCTCTCGGTCCTCGGGGGCAATATAGATCTGATATTAACCAGAATATCCATCTAAGAAACAATAAAAAGCATGACCGCTTAATCTTTCTAACATCTGGTCAATGAATGGTATGGGAAAAATGATCTTTACGAGTTGCATCATTCAGTAACTCGATGTCCAGTAATTAGTCTCACAGGGATTAACTCATCAAAATCATTAGGTTGGACAGTGAATCCTCCTTTCTTGGGTAACACATGAATCGGGCTCACCCACTCACTGTCTGCAATTGGGAAAATGATTCTCATTTCCAACATCTTTATAATCTCTTCCTTAACAACATCCTTGGTTGTGGCATCAATCTCCTTTGTGGTTGTCCTCTCGCTTTCTTTTCAAGGTCTACCGAGATCTTATGCATGCACACCGATGGGCTTATTCCTCTAATATCTGCAATTGTCCACCTGAATGCTCCCTTATGCTCTCTTAGTACTCTTAAAAGTTTATCTTCCTCTAAAGGTGATATTAACGATGAAATTATGAGGGCAAGAGTATCATCTTGTAATTATATGTACTTCAGGTGAGATGGCAAAGGTTTCAACATTAAATTCCTTGGTGGCTCTTCCAGTGATGATCTTAACAGTTTTCCAGTCAACTGTAAGTCAAATAACTTATGCCACGAAGGTCTATGAATTGTTCCTCCTAAATCCACAGAAGATATAGGATCTGCTTCTCGTACTTGACCTTCGCTACACCCAGGCCAGGTTTTCTCATAACATTCTTCATCCTCCTTTAGGAGCAAAGTCTCTGCTACCTCAGGGTCTAGTGCCACTTGCTGATATAATTCCAAAACAAGCTCATCTATAGCATGTAGCATGCTTCTCCTTCGTCTTGTGCATACTTCATGGAATTCATCAAATTGAACACTACTTTATCCTCATTCACTCTCAGAATCAGCTCACCCTTATGAGCATCTATCAATGTCTTACTTGTCGCTAGGAAAGGTCTTCCTAAGATTAGTGGAACATCTTGGTTAGCTTCCATGTCCAGCACTACAAAGTCTACGGGGAATACAAACTTATCCACTTTTACCAGAACATCCTCCACCACTCCACAAGATTGTTTCATAGACCTATCTGCTAACTGAAGGGTTATAGATGTTTCATTCAACTCTTTCATGCCAAACTTATGAAAGATGGAGAGTGGAATTAGATTGACACTGGCTCCAAGATCACACAAGGCTTTCTTTAGGCACACTACTCTAATTGTGCAAGGTATGAGGATGCTCCCAGGGTCTTTACACTTAAGAGGAAGTTTGCATTGCAAAACTGCCGAGCATTCCTCGTTAAGGCATATAGTCTCAAGGTCTAACAATTTCCTTTTGGTAGAGATTGCTTCTTTCAAGAATTTCGCATAATTGAGGCAAGAATCCACAAGTTTGTCTCAGTCTCTCTCCACCATTAGGATCACTTAGTCGAAAACTAGGGTGGTCATGAGAACTTGGGCGATATCCACCCCCATAAGGATTTCATTGCCTTCCTATATAGTTCACATCTTCGGTGTTGGTTGCTTCGATTTCTTGAACTTTCTCAACCTTGGCAATGCGATCTTGCATGCCATCTATCTTCTCTTTCATCGCCATTAGCTGGTATAAGATATTTTGAGAAGTATCTTCTCCAAATACGCCTTCAACTACTTTGGAGGTCTCAATTTGATGTGTTCCCCATTGGCTTGTTAGTGCTATTTGCTCAAGTTTTTCCTCAGCTTCTTCAGGTGATAGAAACGCAAAGCATCCGTTGCTCGATGCATCAACTCTCATTTATTCACTTGGCCTTAATCCGTGATAGAAACTATGCATTCGTGAGGGCATCTCCGTTGTGCTTCCTTAAACCTTTCCCAAGCTTCTTTGAAAGTTTCAGTGGGTTTCTGTTTGAAATTCATAATGTCTTGTCTCATCTATAGTGACTTCCCAGATGAGCAATACTTATTCATAAACTTCTGCAGCAGATCGGTCCAAGTTTGTATCGATCCTGGTGCTAGAGACAATAACCATATCTTTGCTTTGTCCTTCAAAGTGAATGGAAACAACTTCAGCTTAATGTTACTTTCCGGTACTCATGTTGGCTTGACTGTGCTGAATATCTCCAAGAAGTTGGTGACGTGTACACTAGGATCTTCATTCGGTACTCCATGGAAGGTAGTGTAATTAGTCACCATATGTATCATATTTGGCTTTGGATGAAAGATCTCAGCCGCATCCTCTGGCTGAACAATCGCTGGCACAAACTGCTCAATCGTCGATATTGCATAACTCTGTAGAGTTCTTCTATCCTCTTGTACCACAAATCTTGCTCCATTGACTCTTCCATTGACACCGTTTTGTCCATTCTATGCCATGTTGTTATCCTTATCCTTCTTCGTGCGAACTCAAGACTCAACAAAAAGAAACAGTTAGTCACTTGCCTTGGCGGCTATTACACACGCCTGGCAGACTCAAAAATATAGATTCTGACTACTGACTCGATGTTGAACTGACAGAAACAATTTTTCCGAATCTGGGACCCTCGGTTTACCACGGTATACCCCCGGTAAACCGGATGCAGTTTTTTTTTTCTTCCAAAATTCAACAGAATTGACTCTATCCGACTTTATTATAAACAGACTGTAAAAAAGACTCAATTAAACAGACTCAAATATATACAAACACTCAATCTCAAATAAAAAGTATTCTTGACAGAGTCCCCGGTAACGGCAGCAGAAAATCTTGATCGAGTGCAAAGCACTTACTAGCAATATGACTAGGTCTATCGTAGTAGAGTACTGGCGAGTCAAGGTCGATCCCACAGAGCCTCGTAAGAACGTATAATTATCAAGATTGAGCTTGTCACAACTAACGGTCTACGACCAACTATAATCTAGGCAATAATAAATTGGTCTCACACAATAACAATATTACGCTAGCTCACACGGATGTAACAAGAGTTTCCAATGTATTAGTTCAATTATGAGTTATTCCCCCCACATATGTAATAATCCTCCCCATTGGTGAATTTTAATTCATTGTTCAGCTACGGGTACAACTCCTAACCCTATCTACTCCAACCATGGTAGCAGACAATCTATACACAAGCTACCCTCCTTAATTGGTCCGTAATAGCCCATACGCATAAAGAACTAGAAATTTGCCGGCATCGGTATTGGTATTGACTCATACCGCAAACCCACCTAGACAACTCATACCGCAAACCCGCCTGAGGCATTTTGCCGACACTAATTAGCACGTTCCTAGGGTCCATCAAGATAATGTCCAAACTAACACTTCACTATCAGTACTTCATGCTAATTTACGAAGACATGCAAATAGTTGATTAGGCTACTAACATGTAAATTAAATCTATCGATCAACGTAGCTGGTGCCGATTATCATGAACTAGTAATTTACTGGGTATTCAGATCTAGCGATATAGACCATTACATATGTGAAGAACGCAGCCACTATTTCATGATTTCTTCACCAATGAATTAGATCTATAACACATGGGGTAAAATAAACGGACTACAACGTAATTAAACTATATAAACAATTAAAACATACTAGTCGAATAGAACAACGACAGATCTACATCTCGGAAAAGACAGAAAATCATACCCTCAAAGATGAGCGTAGATCTCTCTCGGATCTCTCCCTAGGCGGCGACTCCGTCGTCTCTCCACCAGAACTCATAAAATAATAAAATAAAGAACAAAGAACTTTTATTGCATAATACTTGTAATAGTTGTGTGGTACTAATGTTACAATGAATTCTGAGACGAGGCCTATTATTTATAGCTACATAAACCGACTTAGAAACACCTAGTTCTACCCCTCGTCCAAGAAAACGCATTTCATAAGATTCTGGACCCTCGGTAAGTCGGCGGCAGACCTCGGTAAACCGGGGGTATTTTCATCATTTTTCCACTGCCGACTTAGCTTGGAATGTTCTGGAATACCCTAGGCCCAATCCTTTCGTTCAGTCCACTCCATATTCGTCTATGATGCTCAGCCCAATATTTCGTATCCTAAAAATAATCAAATAATGCACAAAATAATATCGAAATAGGGAAAATAAACATTAAGTGCAACTTTCTCGACTCGTGAACCCGACATACAATATTCAACTCAATTGGTTCATATTTATAGGTTGAAACAACTATTTTTAGCTCGTAATGGACAAAATGTTGATGTCGTAGGATAAACTATTTTGACTGTCATCACAATACCTAGATTTGAGAAACAACTTCAACTTTTGTGAATTCGTCAAGATAAAAGCACGAACAGAATGCACAGGCGGATTACTTATCCAAATTGACGGCAAAAGAGTAAATAGATAATCCTTCGATCATGGTTGAGTATCTCTCTGAACCCGCCATTAACCGGACCGAAATCCTAGATATCCAACAATTGATTCCATGTTGGATCGACGAGATCACGGCTTATATTGAAATGTGTGTGTGACCCATGGAGGTCAAAGGCGTACTGATGGAATTATATGAAGGGGTGTCTGGGGGCCACCCCGTGAGCCGCACGCTCGCACAGAAAACCCTATTAGCTGGATATTACTGGCCTGAGCATAGGGACGACGCGAAGAGATATGTGAGAAGTTGTGATAAGTGCCAACGCTTCGCCTACGTGCCAAGACTACCATCGATCAAACAAAGTATTGTCATCGCAACCTGGCTTTTTGACATATGGGCGATTGATCTCATCGGCCCACTCAGGAAATGATGATTCGATGCAAATACGTCGTCGTCTCCGTGGATTATTTCCCCAAATGTATCAAGGCTAACCTTTGGCAAAGATTAATTCGAATGACATTATCTACTTCTTGCTCGATCAAGTATGTACTAGATTCAGGGTCACAAGAGCGATCGTGTCTGACCACGGGCCGCAATTTAGAGACAAATTCACTTAGTTCTAAACCGAGCATAATGTGAAACACTAGAAATCGATATTATGCTACCCTCAAGGGAACGGTCAGGCCAAAAATGCATACAAACAAGTTCTTAAAGTGTTGAAGAGAAGTCTAGATGAAAAAACCGGGATATAGGTATATCATCTGCCCGCAGCCTTGTGAGCGCTTTGAACCTCGTGAAAAACGACGACATGGGAGACTCCATTTGCTCTAACTTATGGTTCAGAAGCCATGGCGCCGTTTGAAATGGGGCTCCCGAGTTTGAGAGTCTCACACTTCAGTGAGACAGAAAATCCGTTAACCAGGCAGCTCGATCTCGATCTGTTAGAAGAAAAGCGGTTAAAATCTTATGGCCGCCTGGTCAACCATAAGCAAGCCACCAAGCGACATCATGACAAACGAGTTCGCGACCATTCTTTCGCAATTGGCGACTTCGTACTACTTAAAAGGGAATGCGTTGGTCACAAAACGACCAATGGAAAGCTGTCCGAAAATTGGGAAGGTCCGCTACAGATCTCAAGGATAGTCAAAAAGGGTATTTATGTTTTGAAGTATAAGGAGGGCCGCGAGTACAACAAGCTCTGGCATGCAGACAACTTGAAAAAATATTACATGTAAGATCAACGCTCTTCTATTTTGCTAGACAACATCATATTTTGTACAAGGCTTTATGCCACTCCTATTGGGGATCATTTTGAATGAAATGTTCGATTCAGTATTATAAGTTGATCTTATTAAAGGTGTGCCCAGCCACCTTGTTTCCGACAAGCTCGCAGGCCAAGAGCCCTACGCATGTCCAAAACAGGGGGCCCGGATGAAAATTTTCGAATAACTATTGAATCATGAGAGGTCAACATATGTTTCAACCTCGCCGCAAAAGACTTCATTGGCCTTGCTTGAAATAAGAGGGCGCATGACGGATTGTTGATCCAATTAAAGCTTAACAGAGGCAGACACGATTTTAGGTTGATCATTTCTGGCGAGCATATCATTCAATCGAGATAAATTTAAGCGAGAAAAGCAAAAGTGCAAGTTCAAAGCAAGGCAAGAAAAACATGCATAGATCATAGAGCCATTATAAGAAATTATTTTACGAAGATGCAACCCAGGAACAGTTGGATAGGTCCCCAAACATCAAAAACCTATTCATCACCAGATGAACCACAAACCACGTGACCATTCACCTAGAGAAATACTCAAAGTACTCATCTTTGATACATGATGGGACCGCAACGACCCGAGTGCAAAGACAAAAAAATTAGCCATGCAAAAGGGATAGAACGACTAGGTTCCATTTTGGTAGCAAAGTTAATAGCTTCGCGATGAATTAAGACCCCCCCAATGGACGTTTACATCCGTGGTGTTAATGGCATGAAAAAGAATGGCCTCATCTTCAGTGACCTCTTGAAAATCCTCTGCGGGGATAGCCTAGGTGTTGATGAATCGCTTCCATGACCGAGCATCAGGCGACAAATCAGAAGCAATGCCTTGCAGATTAGACTAGTCGTCCGGGAGCAAATTGCAGGGCACCGGCACCATAAAGATATTTGCAAGCCTCATCACCAAGAGCCCAGGGCAACTCGTAATGAGTGGCAGGATCGAACACCAGAAAATAATAGAAATCATTGATGGCCTCCGGGTTGAATTGAACAGATACACCACGAAGGGAAACGGTGGTTATACCTTCAACAGAGGCTGCCTCCGACAAAATTGCATAGAAATCACGCATCATAGTAACGTTGATGCGTCCACGAGCCGTAGCAACAAACCTCTCCCCCCTCCAACCAGACAAAGAAATACGCAACCTAGAACCTCCATTGATTTTGCGCAGGTTCAGACCCCTCTCAACCAGAATTGAGCAACTGTTGAAATACACCCAGAAATTAGCACGAGTGAAAAGAGACATCGTGTTAAAAAAAAGGAAGACAAAAAATCTTGGAAGGGGAAGAAGACATGGTGATGAAGGAAAGGAAAATAAAGAAAACATGTTTGCTGAAAAGTTCGGATTTGCAAGTGTGTTGAGCAAAGAGGAAGACTCCCCTTTTATAGGCAAGAGCAAAAAGATCTCACATTTGAGATTGAAAGAATCCGATGGCTAGGGTTCAGGCGGTTTATTTGAATCTCGAAAATTCAAAAGCCACCATAATTGCTCCACAGTTACCAAAGTCACAATCAATTAAATAGTTACTTCACGGTCTCCATAGTGACTATAAATTTAGAGTTGTTCCACTGCCACGTCTGACACGCTGCCCTTCACACGCAACCATTATATTGATTGCGACCGAAATTTTGGTACCATTCAATAGTGCGACCCGAAAATTTGCTCCCGCAGCAAACGCTAGTCAGCCACTGTTCCCAACAATCTTGCAGGCCAAGAACCCTATGCTTATCTGAAATAAAGGGGTCACACCTTTGAATTTCTGATTTGATTCACGTCAAGTTTTATGATAAGTTATTTTTGGCAAGCTCGACGTTCAACTCTTAGCCTCGTTAAAAACAAGAGGGTCTCATCCCGGAATTTTCGATTTGGTTCAGGTCAGATTTTACGTTCAATTATCTTCAACGAGATCGATACCCAGCACTCTCAACCTCGCTAAAAATAAGGGGGCCGGACGCCCGTACACAAGTCTTGCGAACTTGGAAGATATAAATACTTCAAGTAAAATAGATGGAGCAGAAAGACGTATGTGATCTCAAATACTTAGATGAAAATTAAAGAAGCATGCATTCAAAATAAAAGGGCCAAATTAGCGGCCACTATTCATATAGACAAGCGTGGGAGTAAAGTGATTAAATTATTACAGATCACACAAATGATTGTTTCAGAAAAGCATCGAAATCAAGAGAACCAAGCCTATCTTCAATCGTTGGAGGGCGGAGTATGAGTATGGGCACCAGAAAAGTCTAGATATTGGTCACCATCCTGCTCAACACTCTGTTCTTCACCATCAGCAATAACGCCGCCACCCTCTGTCGTGGTCGCGTCACCCCCAGCAGCTGCCTCAGATCCACCTTTTATCAGGGTACTCAAATTAACCTCATTTTGAGGAGGGGAAATCCAGGTCTCTTGCCTGTCCTTCAGCTGATCCTTATTATACTCAGTGATATCTTCGTCAGTATAAGGAATATCAGGATGGAAGACTCGCAAAGCAAGATCCATTTGCACCAGAGAGGCTCACCGGGCCATTATCTCGAGAAACGGGCCAGTATTGCCATAAGTGGCCCTATAGCACCGAGAAAAATGATAGAGACCTTGATTAAAGCTCACCTCATGGATATCCAAAAATTAATTGGACTTTTTATAGGCAGTAATGGCAGTGGGCCCGGCCTCCTCGGCAGCTTTTTTGGCTCCCGCGAGCTCATCCTTAAGTTTTGCCAGCTCCTACTTGAGGTGACCGCTCTTGATTTGTGCCACCTTGAGCTGCCCGTCCTTTTCCGCCATTAGTTTCTCAATAGTTTTGGCCCGCTCTCTATAACTTCTGCTCTCGCCCTGCAAATGGACATTCTATTTTTATGCATCGGCCGATCGCCATCGATGTCGACCTTAGCTCTTTTAGGCTTTAAGAGCGGTGATTGAGCCCTTCCACCTTTACTCGAATCGAGCATCAATTGCATTCACGATGTTCCAGTCTGAGCGCAGGAGCATCTTGATCAATATAAAAGGAAAAGAGGGGTTAAGCCAGCAAATTGTCAATAGGAAAAGGAAAAAGTGACATAAGCAAAAACAGTCGAAAAATTACCATGATCATGGCCAAGCTGAACTCCCTAACAATTTCACGGAATTCAGTTACGGCATCAGAGTCGGGATCAGATTCTTTAGCTACGGACACCCGGGCCACGAGCCCCCCACCGATAAATATGTGAGTCTCAGGTGGCGAGTTCCAGCCAATGTTACATAACGGGACAATGACCGCAATTGATTTTGCGAGCTGCCTACCTTTCTCTGCGGTAAAAGGTAGTTGAATGAAGTCGCGATCATACCAAAAAGGCGGCTTCCCAGTAAACCCAAGCGGCAAAGACATCTCTTGACCAGAAGTCACCTCTGGCTCCACCGAAACATCTTTCCCTTTCTTGGCGGCCCTCTTCGCACCCCCACACTCGAATCCTCAAACTGAGCGGACTCCTCAGTAGGGTTCACTCCCTCGTCAACCATCTCAGTATCAACAACAGTTCTGAGATCAGAAGCAATGGCCTTGGACCTCTTAGAAGCATAGGCCCCCTCGGGTCCCACGGGCTCATCAAAGGCCCTCTTGCGGGCCTCAGCTGTGGCTTTAGATCCCTCTCCCCACTCTTACATTTCCTACCTTGCTTCGAAGGCATAGGAGCGGCAGAGCTAATTGTGTCATCGACCAGAGACGGCGTCAACCCCAGGGTCTCTTTCAACAGATCTTTTCTTGTTTGGGCCTGATCCTGGGACTGCTTGAGTTGATCCGCGCATCTTTTGTTAACGCTCACCATCTCAACTGCAAGAAAAAGCTAATCAGTGTGAAATGCAAACACAAATATATGAAATACAAGTACGAAACAAGTAAAAGACAGTGAAAGGAATTACGGCGAGGTCGCCACTTAGAGTCCCTCCCGCAGACATCACAATCAGCAGGAAAACACCTATTGTAATGACAGCCCGCCATCAAATAAATTTCAACCGGTTGGGGTCCATAAAGACTAAGGGTTGAGAAGTCCCTAGGCCAGAAATCCCCACCAAACTAGCATAGCGCTTTTGCGGACCTAAGCGCCCTCCAACTAACATTCCTTCTCGGTAAAGACTCATCATCGGAGTCGACAAGCACCAAGAGGAATTTAACAAAATCCTCCCTAAATTAATGGACCTTTTCAAATTCCATGCTCGATTTCGCCTGCACCTTAGACTTGAAATGAGGAAACGGCCACCCAATGCGGAATTCAACCCTCACAACCCGTTCGCTCCAATTATGGACCTTGTTTAGGGGATTGAAGAACAAGCATGGGGATTGCGTCCTTGTGGAGATTTGCCAGGAATCGAAGTACCACAAGGTCTATAAAACCTGTTAAAAATCCCCAGAGATGGTCCATGTTTGTTTGTCCGACAATGAATATTAAAGTTGTGATAACCCTCACCACATTCAGAACAAAATCACTTGGCAGGGCCCCTATTAAGTCCATTATATGCACAAAGAAGGGGTTAAAGGGAGGGCACAGGCCCACGTAAAAATTGTCAAAATGGAGAATCAAAGAGTCATCCGATCGACGTGACAAGGAAAGATCCTCGATTTTGCAAGACCGCCCTCAGGATCAGCGAATCTGGCAGGCACTACTCGAGTAAACCTATATGTATCAAGAATATTATTTGCGGCATGTGCAGCAGTGAGGTCCCCGTTATCGTGGAACTTCAACCATTCTTTCTTCATCTGCTTCTCCAGTTCATCCATCTGAGCAAACTCAACTTCCGCCTCGGGATTATTGGGAGATGGGGTCTTTTTTTGAGTTTGGTTAGCGGCCTTGTTTCTTTCCTCAACCGCACCACCAACCGTACGGCACTGTTTTCTCTTTTTGGAACGAGGAGGCACCGCAATACGCCTTGTTAACTCCTCCTCCTCGTCCTTACGCCGCATGAAATCCTCAACGACAGGAATATCAGCTTGATTAGCGGAACCACTTGCGCCGGCATCCTCACCAACACCAGTATGAATAGTCCGGGCCTGCTTCTTCTTTTTCTTCTTGTGACAAATGGTCGTTGTGCAATCAATTCACCGATACCGAAAGGATCATCCTCGTCGACAAGATGGCCTGCCTTCTCCAGGCCGCCCCCAAGCACATTCTCAACGGATCAACTGATACCAGGATCGTCGACCTCAATCTCTAAGGCATATTCATGCATTTCTTGGTCATAATCGGGATTGTCATTAACGGTCCTCTCACTTCCGAACATCTTGAAAAACAGAGAGAAAGGCAGAGTATCAATCACCCAGGACATAAGGAAGTCGGGCCGAGATGAATCAAATGGACGTACTCATCTCGACACCTCCCCCTCCATTTTTCGACTCAAGAAATTACCAAAAAATAACCTGGAAAACCCAAAAAAGACGAAACATGAATTCGGGGATGTGGTAAACGCAAGAGAAAAGCCGGATGAAATGAGTATAGCAATTCGGGAAAAAAAAACTAAGTAAAAAGCCTAGCTTTACCCCCAAAACCAAAACAGAAAACGCCACACGCATGCGTTTTGGACAAGAATACTGAAGTTCCCGGTCCACTCAAAGAAAATATATGAACTTGATGCCAACATCGAACCGGAAAGGCTTATGACACATCTGGAAACAAGTAAGAGAAGAAATGCAAAGAAATTGCTGAAAATAAAAAGAAGATCAAGAGGATTACTTGGGAAATGGAGTAAAGGGTCGTCGGAAGGTGGGAAGGACGCGGAATCTTCAAACACGAGCCGGAATCTTCAAAGCTTCACAAGAAAACTCAAGCCTTCGCCGGAATGTCTTTGCTGAGAAAAGTAGGAAGCACGTAAAGTGTTAAAGGTTTGGTATTTGCATCCTTATATAGGCAGAGGTTGGGACATATGACGAACAAGATTTAGGGATCAACGTTTATGATTTCAATTTGTCTTTTCGAATTTTGAATTTTGGAAACCACCATCATTGCAATCTAATCAAAGCGCAGCCATCATGTCGAGGCGGTTATCAAAACCCTCCACCAATTGTATTACGATCTAGAAACTCAATCGCCCTACTATAAATGAAGCCGAACGCATCCCGAGAAAACATAACTGTTTGGTCGTTTGATGATTCGAACGACCCCAGAAAGAGGCTTTGTGCCATCCCGAATAAGGTCGTCCGCTAGATAGCGTGACCTCAAAGGCTAAGGCAGTTCGCCATAGAAAGTCAATAATGTGAGGAAATCACTAGTTTAACACGGAGGAATTTAAAATTTGATTTCCTTTTTCTAGATCGTTCTTCGTTTAATGCAATAAACACGTTAAGTAGTTTGACGGTTATACCTTGATGATCTATAAGATCGTTGCTTTGACCGTCAACGGAGAGTAGTACAGTGCACAAGCCGTCCACGCGTCCGGCCTCTATCGCTAATCCACACGAACTCCTCGCCGGAATCCTCCTTGGATTGCTATCGGAAAAACTCCGGTTGCTTGACCAGCCTTTTTCTTCCCTCACAAACTCACTATAGGTAGCTCTCTATTTTACACAAGAACTATGAGCTCTTGCAATTGTGATGTACAAAAGAGCTTGACACCCACTTCCTTTATATAGGCAAAGTGGCGCCCCTATGTTGTGTGGAGGAGAAGAAAATATTTTCCCAATAAAATAAGGAAAATCAATTAGATTGATTTATCTCTTTTAATATAATTAATTTTGCCAATATCTTATATATATGGAATATAATTATCTTATTACCATAAATCTAGTTTTCCAAAAATCAATTATTATCTTATATTAATATGATGGCAATCTTATTAATTAAATTGCACAATCCAAGTGTATCTTATACACATCAAAAGTGGCGCCCCTACAGTCAACTAATTGACTTCCGGAATATTCTTTAATTAATATAATTTGTATATAATTAATATCTTGTATTTCATTTATTCATAATAAATAAATACCACCATATTAATTTACCACTATAACCTTTATATTCTATAGATAAACTTTCCTTATTTGGTTATCAACTATAACCGCATTTTAATCCGACTCGATGTTCATATGTGTGTGACCCGATAGGCTTCTGAATATGTTGGCCGTAGACACAAAGTGCAAATTACTAAAATGCCCTTCATGCCTAACGATCACGGGATAGCGTCTAGTAACACACCATGACCCCAATCATCGGAAGAGTCAAAAGCAATGACTACTACCTTTCATGTGAAGCGATTACCGTGTAACTTACAATCTATCATTTGTAATAATATCCATATGATCGTATCTCGAAAGTGTCAATACATTAACGATCGTATCTTATAATCTGGATATCATGCTCTCTCGGGATAACACATTTACTCCCACTTTGCAAAGATTCTCGAGAGCTAGACATTCCTTATAAGAAGGCCATTTCGGATATTCGATCCCAATCATAGGATACGCGATTCCCGGACGACCAATCATGTATACTCCGCATGATTCAATATCATACCCAATCACTACCGCATGATCGCCCCGTGGCTAGGGGAAATATCAATAGTGTCAAAGCATGACAATCCACACCATGATGCCATGAAGACTCCGGTCAAAAGGATAATTACACAACCGCCACATAGTGTGACACTTAATGTAAGTGGGTCAGTCTAACGTACGCATTCTCTGATACACGTCCATGTACAGTCCAAGTGTCTCTACACTTCGATAGATGAGATCTATCCTTATCTTCTAAAAGATAGAGGACATCCAATACGTGCTAGTCTGATTATACTATCAATGTCCCATTTGATAATATGTAAGACTAGATACATTTAAGTACCAACCTTGTTATAGTGATTAGAGATCTCATCAACCATAATCACTATCATGGTTTCTCTATCACAGATTGATACTAGGGACGTTACTATATTTGTACAACAAATAACATGAAGATAAACAATATATAATAACATAAGTGCTTTTATTAATCATAATAAAGTTATTACATGAACTAAATAGACTGTAAATGACCGGACCCGGTCGGATCCGGTCCAACCCGTTTGGGTTTAGGACACCTTTCCAACAATCCCCACTTGGCCTAAAGCCAATCACCTATATGCCTAAGCCCGTGCAAGTGAACATGTTTCTCATGCTTTGCTTGAGACAATGCATTGGTTAACGGATCAGCTATGTTGTCATCCGTATGGACTTTCTCTATCTTTACATCTCCTCTATCTACTATCTCTCTAATCAAGTGATAGCACCGTAGCACATGTTTGGACTTCTGATGAGACCTTGGTTCCTTTGACTGAGATATTGCTCCATTATTATCACGGTACAGAGGCCTTTGGACCTTCAATGGAGGAACCACACCAAGTTCGATGAATGAACTTCTTCATCCAAAGCGCTTCCTTTGCCTCCTCCGAGGCTGCAATGTATTCGGCTTCCGTTGTAGTAGTCTGCGCAGAGTCTCTGCTTGGAACTCTTCCACTCATCGCTCCGCCGTTAAGCGTGAAAACAAATCGCATTGTGACTTAAAGTCATCCTTGTCTGTTTGAAAACTGGCATCTGTGTAACCTCGTAATACTAAATCATCATTCCCGAAAACCAGGAACATATCCCTAATATGTCTCATGTACTTAAAGATATTCTTGACAAAGACAATCCAGTGACTATCACTGGATCGATCGGTACCTACTGAGACCCGATTGCCGAAGCATAAGGGACCTTACTCATTTGTGCCCTCTCCTCTTACGTCTTAGGACTCATTCCCTTTGATGAGATAGACCCCATGTGACATGGGCAAAGCAATCCTCTCTTGGTGCTCCATTTGAATCTCTTGAAAGATCTTGTCTATGTAGGTGGATTGCGACAGACCAAGCAACCTTTTAGATCTATCTCTATAGATCTTTATTCCTAGAATATAGGCTGCATCACCCAAGTCCTTCATTGAGAAGTTCTTGGATAACCAAGCTTTGACCGACTGTAACATAGGCACATCATTCCCTATGAGCAATATGTCATCTACATAAAGCACTAAGAACACAATGGCACTCCCACTAACCTTCTTGTAAACACAGGGCTCATCTTCGTTCTTGATGAAATCAAAGCTGTTTGATTATCTCATCAAAGCAACGATTCCAACTCCGAGAAGCTTGCTTTAATCCATAAATGGATCTTTGCGGTTTTTACACCATCCTGGCGTCATTGGTTGTGAAACCTCAGTCGTGTCATATACACTTCCTCAGACGAGTTCCCATTAAGGAAAATTTGTTTTCACATCCATCTGCGCGATTTTCGTAATCATGGTATCTTTGCAATAGCGAGCAAAATTCTAATGGATTTTAAAATGGCAACAGCCGAAAAGGTTTCGTCATAGTCAACTCATTGTCTTTGCTTATAACATTTTGCCACTAACCTAGCCTTGTAGGTAGTCACGTTACCGTCCATGTCGGTCTTTCTCTTAAAGACCCATTTACACCCTATAGGAACTATTCCTTCAGGTGGATCAACCAAGTTCCAAATTTGGTTGTCCTTCATGGATTCCATTTCAGAATTCATGGCTTCCAGCCATTTCTCTTTGTCATGCCTTAATAGCACTTCCTTATAAGTTCTAGGGTCCTCATCTTCCATGAGATACATGCCAGTGTACCTTTTGGGTTCACGGCGTTCCCTGGTGGATCTTCGAGGTGCTAGTGTGTCCACGGTAGAGGCTGGCATCACATCTGTATGTGGTGTCTCCTCTACTTCCATCAACTGACTGTCATCCGTAAATGGCTCTCGAATTTCTTCAAGATCAATCTTACTCCTACTAACCCTATTCAGAATAAACTCTTTCTCTAGAAAGGGGCTAGTCCTGGCAACAAACACCTTTTGTTCCTCAGGATGGTAAAATTGGTATCCTCTAGTTTCTCTAGGATATCCCACAAACAGACATTTGTCAGATCTAGCTTCTAATTTGTCAGGCATCATCCTCTTCACGTAAGTCGGACTACCCCAAGGTTTAAGATATGCTAGACTCGGTTTCCTCTTATGTCATACCTCGTATGGTGTGCATTCAACCGTCTTTGATGGAACTCGGTTCAGTGTATAGGATGCGGTTTCTAGAGCATACCCCCAAAATGATTTTGGGAGCTGCTGCGTAGCTCATCATGGATCGTACCATGTCTAACAAAGTCACGGTTCCTCCTCTCGATCACGCCATTCATCGAGGCGTGCCCGGAGGGGTCCATTCAGGTAGAATCCCATTCTCCTTCAAATAGTCTTGAAACTCTCCATCTAAGTATTCTCCACCTCGATCGGATCGAAGTGTTTTGATTTCTCTACCTAGTTGTTTCTCCACTTCACTTCTGAATTCCTTGAACTTTCCAAAGGCTTCAGATTTATACTTCATTAAGTATATATAACCATAGCGAGAATGGTCATCAGTGAAAGTGATAAAATAAGAGTATCCTCATTTGGCTTCAATTGACATTGGGCCATATACATCTGTATGTATGAGCTCAAGCAATTCATTGGATCTTATCCCTTTGCCACTAAAAGGTGACTTTGTCATCTTGCCAAGTAAACAAGCTTCATATGTATCAAACGATTCGTAATCGAATTGATCCAACATTCCATCTTTATGGAGTTTGGAAATGCGATTCTTATTTATATGGCCAAGTCTACAATGCCATAAGTAGGATTCATTCAAGTCATTTGTCTTGGCTTTCTTGTTATTTATATTAAGTACGTCAACATTCATATATAATATGTAGAGACCATTGCTAAGTATGCCAGTACCATAAAAGATTCCATCACGTGAAAAAGAACAACATTTATTCTCAAACGTAAATGAAAAACCATCAACATCTAATGCGGAAATGGAAATAATGCTCTTCGTAAGAGCAGGAACAAAATAACAGTTACTAAGTTCAAGTACTAGCCCACTGGGCAATGAGAGAAAATAAACTCCTACGGCCAGCGCAGCAACACTTGCTCCATTTCCAACGCATAGGTCCACCTCTCCTTTCTCCAGATCTCTAGTTCTTCTTAGTGCCTACATATTCATACAAATATGAGAACCACAACCAGTATCTAATACCCAGTGGTTAGACTTAGAAGAAGTAATGTTGATCTCAATCATAAATATACCTGAAGTCGAAGCATCAGAATGCTTATTCTTGGTACTCAAGAAGCCTTTGAAGTTTCTCCGCCAATGTCCGGTCTCACCGCAATGGAAGCAAGCATCATTGGATTTGTCTTTTCCTATCTTACGCGTTGGCTTAGGTGCAGCCTTCGCCTTCTTGGACTTTTTCTGGGCTTTCGCTTTGCCCTTGCTTGAAGTGACCAGCAACACTTGCTTTCCATTCCCCACAGTGCCCTCAGCAGTTTCCAACATGTTCAATAACTCCGCAAGGGAGCAATCTATCTTGGTCATGTGATAGTTCATCACGAACTACGAGAATGAAACAGGTAGAGATTGCAGAATCAAGTCAATATTCAATTCTCGTTCCAACTTGTGGCCCAGCTTCCCAAGCCTCTCTATGTACCCGATCATCTTAAGCACGTGTGACCCCACAGCAATCCCAGATGCCATCTTACAACTAAGCAGGGCCTTCGAGACCTCGTACCTCTCGGTCTGCGAGGACCGAGAAGCATAGAGTTCCTTTAGGTGGACCATGATTGTGTAGGCGCCCATAGACTTATCTTTGTTTCTGCGATTCGGGTGTCATAGAAGCAAGCATGATACATGTAGCATCAGTACTGTCAGAATAGTGCTTGTTATACTTCTCGACAGCATCCGCAACCGAACCCTCAGCGGGCTTTTCCAGTAGGGCCTCGACCAAGACAGCCAATCTTCTCGTGCCTCAAAACGATTTTGAGGTTCCTTTCCCAATCGAGAAAATTAGTTTCGTCAAGCTTGTTTTCGATGATAAAACGAAGGTTCAATTTGTTTGACATTTTTCTACAACAATAAATAAAGATAGAATAAGTAAAAGCTCATGTATAAAAAAACCCCAAAATTTGCACTTAAAATTTTATAAGGTTTTACTCCCACTAGCCAATTCTATTTTCAATTGGATTTCAAGAATTTAATTAATTATTTAGTGGCTGGGATCCCATCTAGTTACCTCAATTCCCGACGAGGGCCGATCAACCGAGATAATTTCGACGGTAGGTACTCTACCACCGATCGCATCGCATCGACTCGAGTGGTGACTAGTCAACTCTTTGACGTTTCACATCTCTATGTGATAATCAACCCCTTGTCTCTAAAATCAGACGGTCCTGACGGGGCCAATCACCGCAAGATTCTAGTCGAGTCGTAACCCAATATTCATGAGATCTCGTAACTATCATATCTCAATAATAACGATATACCCGTGGTAAGTCAACTCCCGACGAGGGCCGATCAGTTGAATCCGAACAAAGGCTCTTCACCGTCACAATAATATTGGGAGACAATTTTGGCTCGAATTTTGGCGTGGGAATAATTTTAAAATTAATTCACTTAATTAATTTGGTTTAATTATGGTCTCATCTACTATGTGCATATTACTACGATATCATATAAAGTAAAACATACACAACATTCCACGCACAAAATAACCGGTATGATCATGGACTTTTCCTAGGTGTGGTTTCGAATACAAACTGACGAAACCGCGGGTCACAAACTAAGGGTGTCCATGAATCGCCAATAGGATTTTTATTGCTTTACGCCAATGGGTTCTTTATTTCTCTTTGGTCTTCATCTTCTTGCTCCATTCTTGTGACATAATGATCTATCTAATAAATAATTACACCCGCCGCTTTTACGGGGGAGCTAACGGGAATGAGACAAATGCAAAAGTAAATTAGGTCACGTTCTTCATAACGGATTGGACAATTTTCAAAAACCAACATAAAGAAAAACATTCCCATCTATCCTATTGGTCGAGTCACGATCAATCGGGGTCCATAAAATCACATTATATCTACACATCTAATCCATACAATTTTATCTTATGAAAAAGATTAAATTCTAATTTCAACTACTTATGCGTCTTATTTTATCACATCAAATAATTAAATAACATTTAATTAATTATATGACTTAATTGAAAATTAAAATTAACATTGAATTTTAAATCGATTTTAATTTCAATTAAATTTGAACTATTCAAAATAAAATTAAAATTATAAAGTCTCATATTTTTTTCCTTTCCAAAACTAAATTTTGGCAGCGCAGCCACTTTCCAAAATCAAAATTTTGGAAGTGGCAAAGCTAAGTTTTTACAAATCAAATATTTGAAAAGAGCGCAAAAGTTTATTAAAATCAAATATTTGGAAAGGCCAAATAATTTTGTTTAGGTCGCCACTTTCCAAAATCAAAATTTTGAAAGTGGATAAGCCAAGCGCTTTACAAATCAAATATTTGAAAGGCTTAGCCTATTCCAAATAAAAATTTGGAAAGGCCAATATTATATGGTATCCCGATGGCAAACTATTTGAACCATTGGTTGGTCATATGATACAACTAAACAAACGAGATATCTATACACAATAAATATCACAAAACGAAAACGGTCGATCACCCCCATTGAAAGGACGGCCCGACAGACGGCGACCACCAAGCCCTTGCCGCCATCGCCGCCGCCGCTTGATCGGCCGAGCCCCCCAAAACCCTTTTTTTTTTGTTTTAACGTTTCGTGATTTAAATCTTGCATCTATCGATTAATTACTACGCAATTAAATTATGCTTATTGCTTAAGCTCGAAATCTGGCTCTGATACCACTGTGAGGAAATCACAAGTTTAACGCAACGGAATTTAAAATTTGATTTCCTTTTTCTTGATCGTTCTTCGTTTAATGCAATAAACACGTTAAGTAGTTTGACGGTTATACCTTGATGATCTATAAGATTAGTACAGTGCGCAAGCCGTCCACGCGTCCGGCCTCTATCGCTAATCCACACGAACTCCTCGCCGGAATCCTCCTTGGATTGCTATCGGAAAAACTCCGGTTGCTAGACCGGCCTTTTTCTTCCCTCACAAACTCAATATAGGTAGCTCTATATTTTACACAAGAACTATGAGTTCTTACAATTGTGATGTACAAAAGAGCTTGACACCCACTTCCTTTATATAGGCAAAGTGGCGCCCCTATGTTGTGTGGAGGAGAAGAAAACATTTTCCCAATAAAATAAGGAAAATCAATTAGATTGATTTATCTCTTTTAATATAATTAATTTTGTAAATATCTTATATTGAATATAATTATCTTATTACCATAAATCTATTTTTTCCAAAATCAATTAATATCTTATATTAATATTATGGCAATCTTATTAATTAAAGTGCACAATCCAAATGTATCTTATACACATCAAAAGTGGTGCCCCTATAGTCAACTAATTGACTTCCGGAATATTCTTTAATTAATATAATTTGTATATAATTAATATCTTGTATTTTATTTATTCATAATAAATAAATACCACCATATTAATTTACCACTATAACCTTTATAGTCTAGAGATAAACTTTCCTTATTTGGTTATCAACTATAACCGCATTTTAATCCGACTCGATGCTCATATTTGTGTGACCCGATAGGCTTCCGAATATGTTGGCCGTAGACACAAAGTACAAATTACTAAAATGCCCTTCACGCCTAACGATCACGGGATAGCATCTAGCAACACACCGTGACCCCCAATCATCGGAAGAGTCAAAAGCAATGACTACTACCTTTCATGTGAAGCAGTTACCGTGTAACTTACAATCCTATCGCTGTAATAATATCCATACGATCGTATCTCGAGTGTCAATACATTAACGATCGTATCTTATAATCTGGATATCATGCTCTCTCGGGATAACACATTTACTCCCACTTTGCAAAGATTCTCGAGAGCTAGACATTCCTTATAAGAAGGCCATTTCGGTATTCGATCCCAATCATAGGATCGCGATTCCCGGACGACCAATCATGTATACTCCGCGATGCTTCAATATCATACCCAATCACTACCGCATGATCGCCCGTGGCTGTGGAAATCTCAATAAAAGTCAAAGCATGACAATCCACACCGTGATGCCATGAAGACTCCGGTCAAAGGATAATTACACAACCGCCACATAGTGTGACACTTAATGTAAGTGGGTCGGTCTAACGTCACGCATTCTCTAATACACGTCCACGCACGGTCAAGTGTCTCTACACTTCGATAGAGCGAGATCTATCCCTATCTTCTAAAAGATAGAGGACATCCAAAGACGTCTTAGTGCGATTATACTATCAATGTCCCATTTGATAATATGTAAGACTAGAGACATTTAAGTACCAACCTTGTTATAGTGATTAAAGATCTCATCAACCATAATCACTATCATGGTTTCTCTATCATGATTGATACTAGGGATGTTACTATATATGTACAACAAATAACATGAAGATAAACAATATATAATAACATAAGTGCTTTTATTAATCATAATAAAGTTATTACATGAACTAAATAGACTGTAAATGACCTGACCCGGTCGGATCCGGTCCAACCTGATTGGGTTTAGGACACCTTTCCAACAAATAAAAGGTCAAGGCAATTCACCACTTAAGGCCACCTAGAAGGCCAAGGAAGCTCGACATTCAAGGCCGCCAAAAGGCAAAGGTTGTCCCTCACATATAGCCTTACAAAAGGTCGAGGATACCCATTGCGCATGAGCAATTAAAGGCCAAGGCAATTCACCACATAAGGCCACCTAAAGGCCAAGGCAGCTCGCCATTCAAGGCAGCCAAAAGGCTAAGGCTGCCCCCCACATATAGCCATACAAAAGGTCGAGGCTACCTGTCATACATGACCACCAAACAACTAGAGCTATTCACCACACAAAGTTGCCAAAGGTGAAAAAGACAATCAATCATGGATAACTTCACTCCCCACTTAGCATTTCGAGAAGATGCTTAAGACATAGAGTATGAGGCCATGATATGCACGAACGAAATATGGTCCACGAAAATGCCATTGATATGCCTGAACCGAAAATACTGGACTCATCATTACCTCGAATGAGAGTATTGCCAAGCCCCATGGATTGCAGATGGATCTCAATATCCATTGTGCATGATAGATAATTTCTTCCGGATAGATCCAGCGGCACAAATTCTTGCCTCAAGATGTTAGCCATAACAGAAATAAATGAAAATAGATCGACAAAGATTACCACAAACCTCCATCAAGGATTTTTGAATAATTTTCTGGATGCTTTAATCAGATTAATAGAGGCTCGTGCTGATAACGTGCTATAAAACGACTTCACTAAAATTAGGAACCAAAGTAAGCAAAAGATATTTGAAAGCTTTTTTTGTTTCTTCTTGTACTCAAAGGAAAAGTAGTTGCTAACATGTAGATGTAGTATGCAACCAATAGGATAATTATCTAAGCGATAATTATCAACGAGGCACCAATTAATAAAGACACGGCATTACACATGTACGTGTCTACATAGTAAAAAAATATCCATCGATCTTATCATGTATCCGGGGTGTATATTATCCAATAGACAACCACATATTACGTTTAATATTTATAACACTAACACATAATATTTACTCCCTCCGTTCCAAAATAACTAAAGCAATTGTAAAAAAGAATTGTTCCAAATAACTAAGACAGAATATCTTCTAATGCAAAATTTAATGCAATTTTCCCTTTTTACCATCTCCTTATTTCTTCCATACGCTGTATTAAATGCACATTCTCTATTTACTTCATTTTCTATAAGGGTATTTAGCGATGTCAAAAATTGACCTTACCCACGTGTCGCCTCCACATAAGCACAATAATAAATAAAGATAAAGAAAAGCCTCCATCAAGGGCCAGAACCTCCAGTACCCCAGCTGCATGAGATCGGTCACCATCTCCAGGTCGGCCTGTACTTGTGATCAAACCTAAACCTGCCCGACCCTATAGGTCGCCTCAAGACCTCTCGGACCAAACATAATATGCACGCAAGAATCCGAGCTGATCTCAGCTCGGCTATCTTCCTTGACCTCCGTAGGTCGGCCAAAACACACAAGGGTTCAGCAGTTCAGCTCGGGCCATCTAAGTCGGCCAGAGGCAATCCTCAATCGTATTTCCTATGAGTGTGATAAACAGATAAATATGGGAAGAATCCCTCAGTATTTAATACTCGGATTCTGACAGTCAAATATATCCATAATTATCTCCTAAAATTAAGGAGATTAAATCGTAGTTATCTTTTCCTTAGGGAACACGAAATCCAGGCGCAACAAGGACAAGGCCCACACCGCCATAGAGCATAACACTCCTCTATATAAATCATCCCTAAGGACTACGAACACTTGATTCCAATACAGGCATTGGATACGTAGGCAGCTTGAGATCCAGTTCTCAAGTCCAGTCTAAACCACCACCAAAACACCCCCATCTTTTTATCGTGTTCTTAAGACTTTTTGCAGGTTATCTTTAGGAGAATGACCCTGGATTATTATCGACGATTTTTGGAATCGTCAAATGACGCTAGAAAGAGGGCCTTCATCGACAACTTTGTTCAAAATCCAATAGAAAAAATGCACTCAGATCTATGGCCAATTCCCAAAGGTTGAGCCGTCAAAACGCAAATTCCACCATTCAAATCGAAGAAGAAGGAGGGACGAACAATCTCTCTAACTTTCATGCTGATCGGAGTCCATTTCGATGCCCGATCATTGCCGGAAAGTTGTTGCTGCTGTATCACCAAAAAACACAGCAGCCAGATCGGTGGTTTATTTCCAGCTATCGAACCGTTGAAACGCAAATTCCACCGTTCAAATCAAATATGAAGGAGGAAAGAACAAGCTCTCCAAATTTCATACTGATCGGAGTTTGTTTCGATGCCCGATCGTCGCCATAAAGTTGCTGCTGCTGTTGTATCACCAAAAAACGCCGCAGTCACATCGGTGGCTAATTACTAGAGATTGAGCCGTTGAGAAAATATTTACACCGTCCATATTGAAGAAGAAGGAAGTACGAACAAGCCCTCCAAATTTCGTGCCAATCGGAGTCCGTTTAGATACCCGATCGTCGCTGTAAAGTTAATGTAGTAACACCAAAATAAGCTGCGAGTTTTCTTCCTTACTCTTCAAGATCCGAGCCGAGCTCCCCAACTCTCCAAATCCGAGCTCTTATGATACAAGCTCTTACCGGGTTTTTCTACAACTTAAATGATGGAACTATCTTATTCTTGGAACTCACCTTCGGCGAGCCTTCTATAAGTCCGAATGTAATTCGACATCATATTTGGAACTCACCTTCGGGCGAGCCTTCTGTAAGTCCGACTTCAGGTCGGCATCATATTTGGAACTCACCTTCGGGCGAGCCTTCTGTAAGTCCGACTTCAGGTCGGCATCATATTTGGAACTCTCCTTCGGGCGAGCCTTCTCTAAGTCCGAATTTAGGTCGGCATCATATTTGGAACTCGCCTTCGGGCGAGCCATCTATAAGTCTGAATTCAGTTCGGCATCATATTTGGAACTCGCCTTCGGGTGAGCCTTCTGTAAGTCCGACTTCAGGTCGGCATCATATTTGGAACTCGCCTTCGGGCGAGCCTTATGTAAGTCTGACTTCAGGTCGGCATCATATTTGGAACTCGCCTCAAGCGAGCCTTCGTAAGACCGACTTGATTCGCAAGACCAACAGATTACACCAATAAGCAAAGCGGTACGTTGATTTACTATTATTCTATTTTCCATTACGCATGGTTTTTATTGATTTTACAGGACAAACACACGTGCAACCCTTTCACGCGAGAAGTCAGTTCAACCAGGCCCTGCTCGCCGTGCTTTTAAACTAGAAGTCAGCACTAGCCTGACCCTGCTCTTCCAATACTTTCACGCGAGAAGTCAGTCCAACCTGGCCCTGCTCGCCGTGCTTTTAAATGAGAAGTCAGCACTAGCCTGGCCCTGGTCGTCCTAAACTTTTCATGCGAGAAGTCAGTCCAACCTGGCCCTGCTCGCCGTGCTTTTAAACGAGAAGTCTGCACTAGCCTGGCCCTGCTCGTCCAATACTTTTACGCGAGAAGTTAGTCCGAACTGGCCCAGCTCATCCAACAATATGCAGAGCAGTCGGCCGCCCTGAATGCCACAATTCTACGCGCAATCGTCTTATCGATACGATCCACAACACCCCTGGTGCACCAAGCGGTCAAGCCCGCGATAACGACATCGTCCCATCAGGTTCTCCTTAACGCTATTTCAATGTAACATTGACTCGTTCTATAATGTATTTTATCAAAAGCTCAAACTCATTGAAATAGTCAGAAATACTTCTGACTCCCTTAAAATAAGATACCTGAGCCCTACCCAGTCTGGCTCAGTAAAACACATGCGAGGTCTGACAAATTCGACCCGGCTCGCAGGAATTTAATATACGAAGTCAGCAAAACTTCTGACAGTTCGCCAAAATATGACATCCGCGCCCCCCGCGTCGTATCAAACGAACATGCCCACTAAACTGTCTACAGGCCAGACAAGCCAAGCTCTGCAGGGCAGACTCCACCAAACACTATGACTGACACTTGAGCTCCGAAGGTCGGACTCAACCTGATCAGCAAATACCAAACTAATAAAGTCTGCGTGACAGACTCAAATAATTAAGTCTACAGGCCAGACTCGAGATTAGACAAACAAACAACCAAGTATGCCATCCAAAAACTATAAGTTAGTGCATGGCATATTGAGGGGCAATACGTCCCCTGTTATAAAGCATCAAGAGACCGAACATTCGGATTAAGAAAACTCATCAAGAGTACATCTGAGCTCCGCAGTACGGAACAAACTTACAATCAAATCTGCAAGACAGATTCAACCTAAGCTTCACAGGTCGAACTCAGCAAAGTTCGCAAAGGTTAGGACAGACTCAAACTGAGACGAGCTCCATGAAGTTTGTCGGTCAAGCTCATTAAGTCTACAGGTCGAACTCGAACCAAAGTCCGCGGGTCGCACTCAATTGAGCTCCGCAGGTCGGACTCAAGAAGTTTGCAAAACAATCTCTTTAAGTCCGCAAGTCAGACTTAGCTGCATTCGTTGTCTGTAGGACAAACCCAAGCAAAAACATGACAAAACCTTTAGTATGACATTCAAAACTACAAGTTAATGCATGGCATACTGGAGGGCAAGATACCTCACCAGTAACGAAGCACTTAATGAAAATGCGGGTTAAATCAAGTACTTAAAGAAGTACTCGGAATAAAGTTAAGGCCGAGAACTTAACGAAATACTCCTTCTATTATCAAATTGTACAAATGAAAATTTCATTTGAAATAAATTTCAAAACAAAAAACTACAAGTCCACAAGCCTTTTGACCTAAGAACCGGGGGCTGCACTCTATGGTGGCTCGAAAGAAGCAAGAGCCAAGGTAAGAGTAGTCACAACACGGCAAGAGTACTCGGACACAATGTCCACTCCCTCCGGGAAGTCCTTCAGACGGTTGTCATAGACCGCACCCATGCCCAACTTATAAAAGGCCTTGCTGGGGAGATTGTCCCTAACAAAATCAGCAATCTGACCCTCTGCCTTATTCAACTCCAAAGTGTAGCCATGGTTAACCCGACCATGCCTCAGGTCGGCAATCTTCTTCAAATCTCCAGTAAACTTTCCCAGCCCGGGGAAAACGTCCTGGCCAATCTAGGTTCCCGGAAAGTAAGAAACTCTATCAAAATACAACACTCGAGTAAGAAAAGCAAGCTTGCGTATTCCATGGCCTTGAAGCCAGCGTCAGCTAGCTCCACATCAGTCATCCAGAGATCGGCTCTGTTCCACAGGCCGGGCTCAATAAAGTATGTAGGACACACAATCTGAGCTTCACATGTCCGGCTCAGCAAGCATATTTCAACTAAAAAGTACATTGAGTCCGCTTAACAGTGTGGCATCGTAAGCCCGTCCGATTGACAACGTGGGAAGTCGATCTGTCGCCCGCTCGCGTGAAACTTAACGCTAGAAGTCGGCCCGGCGAGCCCTCGAGCGAATCTTACGTATGCCCGACTCGGCTCGGCATCATATTTAAAGCTCGCTCGAGCGAGCCTTCTCAAAATTGTGGCATTACACCTCAAGCACGTCGCACTTATAACCGATCTCTACCTAAGCACAACACCGGTGCACTACGCTATATGAGCCTTGCGTTATCTTAGTAGATCGCTCTAGAACAAGTCACCTCAACAAACGGTGTATCAAGTCATTACAACTTTACACCATGACTCTCGCTTACACATCCGAAAGCTTAAAGAGTACGGGGGAATTGATGTGTCGAATCACCCAAGTCCCCTAGTTCCGGAAAGAGCCCATGGATCCAAACCTGGCCCATACGTAAGCCTAGAAACGGATAGGCCCTCGGCTGCAAACGATCCGCCCCTGAATAGGCCGGACCAAGCCAATCACGATCAAGCCGGTCTTGCACCATCACAATTCTGTCGTGATCCAAGGCAACGGAATGAAGTAACAAGCGACTAGCTTGATACAAAGCACCGGGGCTCGACCCTTCGCCCTCCGATCCGCCATCCTTCAACGCGAACAAAGCCAAGCGCAACTAGGCAACAAAGTCATAAACAACACTCTCATGTCTCAAAGCTCTCGGCTCGCCAAAGGCTCGTTCGCTTGACTCTTCATTCGGTAATCTAAGACCGATCTCGGTTCGGCAGCTTCCTAGTTTGCCAGCTCGTCCAACAGACTGGTGATAGCTAACTCATGGCCCTATGAATAGCAACATCATACCTTTGACAAAAAGGGGGCTCTCGTTTTGAAGAACTACCAGGTGGGGTTGATCCTTACAAACTATGGTGCGTACGAGCAAATTTCTCTACGGCTCACCATAATCATAATCACAAACACAACTTTTTCTTCATCCTTGTTCTTGGCGCCATCACAAGAACCACCATCATGGGCTAAAGCGCACTGATTACGCAAAGTCATAGGTGAGTTACAACGGAACTCGCGGATTAGCGAGAATAAGGCTGCGTATCAACTCTTCAAGTCTAGAGAACCGTGGCCAAGCTACCTTAAGCAGATCCGAGCTGACCTCAAGGGCTCAGCTGGATCTGGGGGGCTTATGACGATGCCAAAAAATGACCTTACCCACCTGCCGCATCCATATCAGCAAAATAATAAATAATGATAGAGAAAAACCTCCATCAAGGGCCAGAACCCCCAGTACCCGAGCTGCATGAGCTCGGTCACCATCCTCCGACCTCTCCAGGTCGGCCTGTACTGTGATCAAACACCGCTTCGCCCGACCCCATAGGTCGGCTCAAGTCCCTCTCGGACCAAACCTATTATGCACACAAGAACTGAGTGATCTCATCTTGGCTATCTTCCCGACCTCCGTAGGTCGGCCAAAACACGGAAGGGGTTCGGCCGGTTCACTCGGGCCATATAAGTCCACCAGAGTCAATCCTCAATCATATTTCCCATGAGTGTGATAAACAGATAAATATGGGAAGAATCCCTCAGTATTTAATACTCTGATTCAGACGGTCAAATATATCCATAGTTATCTCCTAAAATTAAGGAGATTAAATCGTAGTTATCTTTTCCTTGAGGAACACGAAATCAAGGCCCAACAAGGACAAGACCCACGCCGCCTTAGGGCATAACACTCCTCTATATAAACCATCCCTAAGGAACTACGAAGACTTGATTTCAATACAGGTATTGGATACGCAGACTGCTTGAGATCCAGTTTCTCAAGTCCAGTCTAAACCACCACCAAAACACCCTTCTTCTTTTTATCGTGTCTTAAGGTTTTTTTGCAGGTTGTCTTTATGAGAATAGCCTTGGATTGTTATCGACGATTTTTAAAATCGTCAGTATTCTGATCTTTATCTAATCAAAATTAAAATAATTAATTATTTTCTTAATCTGGGTGTTTTTTTTTTTTTTTTGTTGATAAATATCCACTTATTGGGAAAGGGAGGGAGTATAACCCAAACAGCTTATGTCGGACATGGGTCATGACCAATTTTCATTCATTGTAGGCGAATCAGCTCCTCGTTTTCTTCTAGTTGTCTTCCTAGCGGTTCAGATCTGCCATCACCAATTGCTCATTCATCGTAGCAAAACTACAAAAAGGTGAGGTAGAAACAGAGACGTTCGGAGGAAGACTCATATTGAGTATTTGTTTGCAAAATTTACCGTCACAATGCGGTCGAAAGCGACCTCCCATAGAGATCGGACGCTTGAGTTTCAGAATATTGCCGGTAGGCTCCAGAAGCCGGCAGCTTCATCCTCCTTGGCCACTAATGGACCCACTAGTAGTAGTAGCTCCGTCATCGGCACCGGCACTGGGACGGCTCAGCCGTGGAAATCCGTCGCTACGAGTCAATCTGAATTCAGCCGTAGAGCTGCCAGAATTGGGTTAGCGATCCACCAGACTTCTAAGAAGCTCAGTCAACTTGCCAAATGTAATTATATTTTTCTTCATCTTCCTTTGTCGGTGTGCTTGTGTGGCGATAATATGGTTTTAAATGCTTGGATCCGGTGCATGTTGAAGTCCTCAAATAGTTTGATTATGAATTATGAAGTTCTACCATCTAAAATACATTGATGCTGTGTTCATTTCGAGAAATTGTATTTGTAACTGGATAGATTCGCTGTAATTTGATCATAAACGTATCTGCATTTTAAGGAGGAGTTCTTGTTAAGTTGATTATGCTGTGTGGATAGTTTAGTTATTGTATTTTTGTATTGTCATTGATACTTAACGCTGGCAAATTGAAATTGGGTTAGATTTAGAATGCAATGCTATATATATTTGAGAATGGTACTTGTTACTTTGACATTTCCAGTTGGTTGTTTCACTGATCGCCTTCCTCCACCCCCTAGTATCATCCCCGAAAATGGAAAAAGAAGAAATTTAGCATGGCGCCTGTCCATTGTACTTTATAATCTTTGCTTGGACTAGTATGCAAGAAAAGAGATGGAAAGGCTGCCTCATTTCTTCTTAAAGTTTAGTCATCCGCTCGGAGTCGATTTTTTAGTCGTATGAATATTGTCTGTTATGATATGAATTCATGGCTTGAAAGCAACGATTCTACAAAACTGTGAATACATTATATATTCACCGTTACTAACAATCTTTCGGTCTGAATGCTGGGCATTGACATACTCCCAAGGCTGACATATTGGTGAGAGACAATATTTATGTTTATGGTGCTCATTGAAGAATTGACTTACCCTGAGGTGTAGACACCAGAAGCTATTGACCGTCAAGAAAATCTAGTTCCTGTTATTTTGAGGGACGTGGTTAGATTATGCCATTGGAAATAGTATAAGTATAAGTTTAACTGCCACTTTCCCTGAAGTCTTTGTTATTTTTTAGTGTTTTTCTCATCTTCAGAAACTGGCCTGCATCTTTGTAATCATTTCTTGTGATTTTTTCTTATGAGTGGAATGATTTGTTATGTTGTAGCCTTTTCCTTTTGCCTTCTTCAATACCTCTCTCTCCCTCTCCCTCTCCCTCTTGAAAATAAATTTTTAAATCATTTTGGAGCTTATAGCTTTTCTTTCCGACTATTATTATGCTAAGGTTATATTGTAGAAAGTTATTTTAACATGTTATCTTTCGTGCCAGTGGCAAAGAGTTCATCAGTATTTGATGATCCAACTGCGGAGATCCAAGAATTAACATCTGTGATCAAGCAGGATATCACAGCACTTAACTCAGCTATTGTAGATCTCCAGCTTCTGAGCAATTCCCAAAATGATGGTAGGACATCAAGTGATAGTGCTGCACATTCAGTCACAGTCGTCGATAGTTTGAAGAATAGCTTGATGAGCACCACAAAGGAGTTTAAAGAAGTCTTAACTAAACGGACAGAGGTACACCGGTTGTTGATGTCGGCTGTGATGTTTTCGTTGTACAGATCTGCTTAGAATGTCTCTTGCTCAAGTGTTTTAGTTTTCTTTGATGTAGAATCTGAAGGTTCATCAAAATCGAAAGCAGCTATTTTCTTCTGGTGCATCAAAAGAGACTACAAATCCATTTGTTCGTCAGCGTCCACTAGTCAACAAAACTTCTTCTAGTGCTGAAATCACTCCTCCACCCTGGGCTTCTGGCGCTGGATCTTCTTCTCAGTTGTTCCCTAGGTGAGGAGTAAATTCACGTCTTACTGTTTGCTCATGCAATCATGTGGGGAATGTGACTAGGAAGAATGTCTTCTCCACACTAAATTTCTTCTTCCTGCAGCCTTATGTTAATGTGCTGTTTAATACTCATCATCTATGTGGAAAACCACACGTGTCTTGATACTTGGGGAGAAACATCTCGTAGTGCGTATTTTATATATAACTTAAAACATGAAGTCTCTTATAATATGTAGCAATATCTTGTTAGCTATGCTCAGCCAACATTTTGAGTGGGATACTGTGTTCCCAGGAGCCAGGGTGAAGGTGAATCACAACCATTGCTTCAACAGCAACAAAGCCAGCAGCAGCAACAGATGGTTCCCTTGCAAGATACGTACATGCAAAGTAGAGCAGAAGCCCTTCACAACGTCGAGTCAACTATTCATGAGCTGAGCAATATTTTCACTCAATTGGCTACAATGGTTTCTCAGCAAGGCGAATTGGCAATTAGGTTGGTATCTGAATTTGCAATAAAAATACTTTGTAGTCTCCAGCCTTCTCTTCCTTTCACCAACAAGTCTGTGCAAACATGTTTTAAGAGGACCCAGGTTTTGCATTTGGGGATTTTTTATTTGTTGGTGTTTACTATATTTAGTCCGTATTTCTAGTGCCTCAAGCCCTTACCTCTTTTTTCTTCTTCCTAACGTTACCTGATTTAATGATTTTTTATATTAACATAATGGTTACCAAATGGGAAAGATACTAGCAAATGCTAGCTGTATTTTATTATTCTTATTTGTGGGCTACTTAGTGTTAGATCCAGTTTACAGTTTTAGAAGTCCATGGTTGAATTTTACTCCTAGCAAGCTCTGAAATCCCTAGTAAAACTTTTATCTTGAGGTAGTGTCAACTTTTGAGGTTGATTGGATTATCTTGGGAATCATTAACCATTGTGCGTATCCATGTTAGATCACTTATCAAATGTATCGTAAGAGTCAACTTGATTGGACAACCCAATACATATCCTGATAACTAGATTTGGGACTACCCTTGGTTTAAAGGGCCAAATTATGATGCATTTAAACATAGAGATTGCTCTGTCTAGGAACTTGAATTTGGGAACTGGTTATATTAGTACCAATGTGTTCTTGGTGTGAAAACTGTTTTCTTGGTTAGACTTAATCTGGAATGTGCACTGGAAATATTGACCTATTAATTTCAAATATATCTAATAAAACTTTTTGGCATATACCCTAGAAAAAATGTTCTGCAGTCAATATTATCATGTATTTAGCCATCAATCAAAAATATGTGTACGACTGTATGCCTTGGGGATTTTCGGATTTTATTTCATGTTGGGATAATTTTAAAACCCTTCCTCTGGAGGGTTGTTATACTTGCACCTATATATTCCCTCAAGTACTTATAACCAATTTTGTTGAAAAGGGCTAGGCTTCGTGATATAACTCCTTCGTTATTTATTTGGATAAAATGCATAGCTGATTGTCTAGTGGTTGTAATTATCTTGTGTTTGTCGGGATAAAGATGGGGTTCCCGCATATTTTTTTTAGATAAGATAATAAATGTTAAACTTTATCTTAATAAGACTCAGAGTAATAAATGTTAAACTTTTATCTTATTTTTATATATTGTAAATTTTTATTAAATTTAAAGTCGTCTGTATTTCAAAGTTGAAAATCAATGAATGAAGACAAGTTCTCATTCAATATTTTATTTTCTACATGATATCAAAGCCTTTTTGAAAACCCTTTGGGCACAAGCCTGTAGAAACGAGCAAGAATATGCGAGGAAAAAGTAGAGACAAGGGATAAGTTTTTTCAATGACCTTATCAAGTGAGATAAGTACCCATTAAGATTTATAGAACCACTTACACCGGCTAGTTCTAGTCAAGTTGCATGAGAGCAACGAAGTTGAACAATAAAAATTACTGGGTTTATAGAAGGACTAATCCTCTTAGGATTAAGAGCACTAAAGCTAGTAAACAAGACTTAAACAAGGTGGATTTTACATAATTCAACACTCCTTGCTCAAAGTTGGTTGTATATGTTGATGCAGCCATGCTTGGAGTGAAGATGATGAAACACCTGATTATAGACAACCTATGTGAGGATGTCTGCCACATGATCCTTTGTAGTCACATGGATTAGTGAGATGTTCTCAGTGTCAACCTTTTCTCTTATGAAGTGCCTATCCACCTCAACATGTTTAGTTTTATCATGGTGAGTAGGATTCGTAGCAATACAGAGAGCTGAGATGTTGTCACAGAGGAGCTGAACTTGTTTAGGACTTTGTTTTCCCAATTCTGATAGCATTCTTTGCACCCAAATCCCTTCATAAACACCTAGAGCAAGTGCCCTTAATTCTGATTCAGCACTGTTTCGAGACACCACATGTTGTTTCTAGCTTCACCAGGTAGCAAGGTTGCCCCATACATAGGTGCAATATCCAGATGTGGATCTCCTGTCAGATATATCTTCTGCATAATCTGCATCATTGTAGATTTTTATCTCCCTCGAGTGATTCTTCTTGAAGAGAATCCCTTGACCGGGATTCTTCTTTAGGAATCTCAGAAACCTCTCCACAACTTGTGTGTGTTTTTCAGTAGGCTGATGCATGAAAGGACTGATCAGACCTACAACAAAACATATGTAAGGTCCAGTGTGAGAGAGGTAAATCAACTTTCCCACAAGTCTTTGATACCTCCCTTTGTCAACAAGGGGACTATCACTTTCTTTTTCCAATTTAAGACCAGGTTCAACAGGGGTGTCTGCTGGTTTACAACCCTGCATCCTTGTTTCCTCTAAGAGATCCAGAGTATATTTCCTTTGGGATATGGAGATTCCATCTTTATTTCTGGTAATCTATATACCAAGGAAGTATTTGGATTCCCCAAGTATTTTATTTCACAGTCAGTGGTCGGGAATCCTTTAATCCTTCTGATTTCCTTGGTATCATCCCCTGTTAGGATAATATCATCCACATAGACTATTAGAACAATAATCTCTCCGGATTTGTTGTTCTTAGTGAACAATGTGTGATCAATTTGACACTAATGGAAGCCATGCCTGGTCATGAAAGTGGTAAACCTCCCAAACCAAGCCCTAGGGGGCTGTTTCATTCCATTTAGGGATTTTTTGAGTTTGCACACATCACCTTTCTTTCCTAGGTTCTCAAACCCAGGTGGTAGGTGCATGTACACTTTTGCATTTAAATCCCCATTAAGGAATGCATTCTTTATGTCTAGTTGAGTTAGAGACCAATCCAATTTCACAGCTATGCTCAAAGAATTCTAACAGTATTCAGTTTTGCAACAGGGGCAAAGGTTTCATGGTAATCAATCCCACAGGATTGAGTGAAACAGTTGGCCACAAGTCTAACCTTATATCTGTTGAGAGAACCATCAGCATTGTACTTCAAAGTGAAGATCCATTTACATCCTACGGGGTGTTTTCCCATAGGTAGCTTGGTGATGTTCCATGTTTCATTCTTTGTAAGAGCATTCATCTCTTCCCTCAGGGCAGATTTCCATTCTGGACTATTCATTACTTCACGTCCATACTTTGGTATTTGTTTTCCCAGGTAGCTTGGTGATGTTCCATGTTTCATTCTTTGTAAGAGCATTCATCTCTTCCCTCAGGGTAGATTTCCATTCTGGACTGTTCATTACTTCACGTACATTTTTTCATATTTGGACAATGTCCAAAATACCTGTAAATGCATGAAACTGATGCGACAATGTGATTGACTGTAGTTTATAAAATTGTATATGGGATGAGAAGTACAACTTCTTGTCCCTTTCCTTTGAGCAATAAGCCTTTCATCATGAATGACTTCAGTTTCAAGTAAGACAGGGTCGTCAGGCTCATGATGATCAGAACCATGAGTATCAGGGGTTTGGGAAGTAGTGTTAGGTTCTTGACAAAGCTCAGGACCATGAATGACATGATTTTGAGTCAAGGCCTTTCTTTTCCTTGAGTATACAAGGATATCAGGTTTAGGTTTAGTATCACAAGTTTGATCTTTCTGAACATGTCCAATAGGATTATTGATAGTTTGATTATGTTCTTCGCGTCCTGTGTTATGAGGAGAAGTGTCTTTGTTGACTAGATCATATGGATCCTTCAAGATTCCATGTCTGATGATAGTCAATAAAGGTCTCCCTCTGAACATCAGGACTGGGAAAAGGTTGAGTGTCAGCAAAAGTGACATCCATGGAATTTAAAACCTCCTGGTGGAGGGGCAGTAACATTTATATCCTCTTTGTGTGGATGAGTATTCCACAAATATACATTTAACAGATTTGCGATATAGTTTTCCCCTGTTTTTGGGGGTGAATGTGCAAATAGCTAGTGCACCCAAACACTTTCAGAGCAATAGAGGACATCAATTGGGACTCAAGATAGTGCCTTTTTAGGACCTGTATGGTAGTCTGGAACTTTAGAATCCTTGAAGGCATTAATGAGGTAAGTAGCTGTTGGGACAATTTCCCCCCATAGGAACTTGCACAGTGAACATCACACTTTTGAAATCTTCCAGAAGGTGTCTGTTCTTCCTTTCACCTACCCCATTTTGTTGGGGAGTGTCCACACAGGTGGTCACGTGGATTATCCCCTTTTTAGAGAAGAAAGAGGTAAGGGTTTCTTCAAAGTACTCCTTACCATTTTCAGTTTTTAGCACTTTAATTTCAGTGCTAAACTGGGTCTTTACCATGGTATATAAGGCTTTGAAGATTGACCTTACTTTAGACTTATCTTTGAGGAGGAAGAGCAAGGTGACCCTGATGTGGTCATTAATATAGCTCAAACACCGCCTTTTACCAGTGATGGTTTTCTGTTCAGAGGGCCTCTATATGTCAATGTGAATCATTGATAATTTTTCTTCAGAAAACATGATCTAGTATGCTTGGCAAATTGAGAAATCTCACAATTAAAAGAAGTAACATCTTTTCCTTTAAACAAATTACTGCACAAATGTTTCAGATAGACAAAATTTGGGTGTCTTAATCTGAAATGCAGAAGCATAATGCTATTACAACTAGAATCAGAAGAACTAGCAAGACCCCTAGACACTTGGTAAGTTTCTTCATTGGAAATCTTGAGAATGAACAACCCTGAGAAACTTTCAGCACTGCCAGTCACTTCATTCGAATTCAAATCATGAAATTCACAACCGTTCGTAGAAAAAATCACAATACATTCAGAGTCTTCCATGAATTTGCTAACAGATAGAAGATTACATTGAAGGTTGGGAACATATAGGACATCTTTTTAGGTGATTTTTTAACTGAGGAATATTCTACCTGTTCTAGAAACCTTAGAAATTATGCTTGTGCCATCAACAATTTTTTACATTATGAAGTTCCTTGCAAGTAGTTATATAAGTGAAAAAATCAGGATTCCCAGTCATATGACTGGAAGCACCTGAACCAACACTCCCTATATTGTTAAAAGCTTTGTTATGAGAATGAGATAGAGCTCCGACTTGTGTTAGCTATGAAAGTACTGCCTTGTAGACTAAGATGGCCGTGGTTGTTGAGCAGACATGAGCCTTTTCAGAGCTTCAATATGCTCTTTGCTAAAAGAACCATCAGATTACTTCTTCAGTAGTGGGAAGTTTTCCAGAGCTTTCTTGGGTTTGATTCATTCCTGAAGGATTCCAATTTGGAGGTTTTCCATGGAGTTTTCAGCAGGATTCCTTGGTGTGACCAGTCTTCCTACCTTGTTCATACTTCATATTACCAAGGTCTGTTGCCTTTTTGTTTCTTGTTGTGGTGAACAGGTGCAAGACTCTTTGTAAGGAGTGCACTATTTTCTTGAGTGGGAGCAGAATTCCCGTTTTTAACATGAGTTTTCTCCTACTTTCTTCATGTCTAATTTCAGAATACACAGCTTTGATTGATGGAAGGGGTTTCATGCTTAGTATATTCCCTTCACATCATCAAGACTGGTGTTTAACCCTATGAGGAACTTAAAGATCCTTTAGATTTTGTAAGTCTTGGCATCTTCACTAGATTGCCGAGTGTGATCCCTTCAAAAACATATAACTGCTGCTAAGATCTAGGCAGGAGATTGTAGTAGTCAGTTACACACAAATCTCCTTGTCTGAGATCTTGAAGTTTGGCCTCTACCTCATAGATTTGAGATTTCTGAGGTGTTATCCCTTTTTGAGTAAAGTTCATTTGCAGCCGACCATATTTCTTCAGTTGTATCATAGAGGATGATATTTTCAGCCATCGATGAGGTCATGGATCCCAGCAGCCACGGCATAGCTAGGATGTTTTCAACCCTCCATTTCTTGTAGGAAGGATCATCATACTTGGGTGATTTTGTTTCACCAGTCAGATACTCTTCTCCGCCTTTACACGTGATGAATAGGCTGACATTAAAGAAAATTTTCACCATTTAGTTTGGTGGTAGAGAGAGAGAGACAACAGAGAGTTCAGAGTTCCAGGAGGAAGTGGAATTCATGAAGGCTTTTCCTCTGAGTTAAGGGTTCAACTTGTGACTGAGACTGAAACATCATCCTTTGGCTGTATGAAGAAGTTTATCTTGAAGGGAGATTGGTAAGAAGCCCAAGTGTGAACATCGTAAGAAGATTGGCATACCAAAGATAACAATTGGCTCTTACATTTTAAACCAGAAAGGAAAGCCAAGCAATCTGGAAGCCCTAGGAAAGACTCTGGAAAGGGGAACCAGGTGTCATCAGACTCTGGGGCCTCAACTCAACTAGGATTCCGTACTTTCACGAAGGAACAATCGGGCAAACATCTGAATACCAACAATTTGGCAATCCTTTCTATACTTCTGTGAATTCAAGTAATTTTTTTCGTACACTTCTTCTCTATCTTCTCATTGGAACCTTGCCATATATATACTATTGGGTTGTGGACTCAGGAGCCACATACCGTTATGAGTGGATGCTTTAGATCATTCTCCACGTACACCCCGTGTATCCATCCGGTGTCTCCAAACCTCGTACTAAAAACATGTTCCACATGTTCCCAAACTTGCATGTATACTTTCAGTCCTTAAACTCGCAGAATAAGAGCATTGTACTGTTAAGTTTACCCGCAATGGTTTTCTTCTGGAACTCAACTTTGGGCAAGATGATTGGAAAGTCTAGGCGAATCAATTGCTTCCATGTCTTGAAATTAAGCTGCAATCAGAGAAAGTAGTACCTTTAAATAGTGGTGCCTATACAGCCTCCTCGGTAGATCAGGACAATATAGTGGATGGTTGATTTTATGGTCCTAATTTCCTTAATAAATCTTAATTAGGTCCTTTGCTTAGTTTTGTTTGGCTCTGTGTCAATCCCAGGCCTTTTTTTTTTGGCTGTTTTCACTGTACAGTGTCCGTTGGGACATTGTACACCAGCCGTTGGGTCTGCTTTTCTGCTTTATTAGGACTTCTTAGTCCTATTTATAGTCTTCTCTCTTGTAGTTGTAATACACAAGTTAATACATCAACAAACTCTCTTTTTTCCTCTCAATCCCTCTCCTTAATTCCTACAGTAGATTAGGCCATCCTAGTTTAGTTAGATGAAAAAGTTGTTACATGCAGTGTTCTCTAATTATAGAATATTTTCTTCGATTCAGTGTGCAATATGTGCAATGTCAAAACAGTGGAGTAGTATGTACCCCTTTAACAGTGTAAACCCACAAAGGCATTCACTGTCATAGATAATGACGCGTGGGGCCTTCACTCATGAAAACACACACTAGAAAAAGACGCCGTGTAACACGAATAGATGATCACCAGAGTGACATGATTTTATATGATGACACACAAGGTAAAGGTAGAACAAATATTTAAAGGCGTTCTATGAAAGGGTTAAAACACCATTTCTAACTCACATCCGGGTTTTTAGAAGCGACACCAAAAGATAGAGTATTTGTCAATTCCAGGGGCCTTTTTCCCTCCATGAAAACGGATACATCAGAGTCCATGCAACAATACCCTCTCAACAAAATGGGTTGTAAATCGAGCATGTAAGAATTTTGATGTTAAATTTTGGATGTTTTTTTCCCCGAAGTATATGATTATGGTTCATTGGCATCTATTAAATGTTGGTCCTGATCATGTGTTGTGTTTGGCAGGATTGATGAAAACATGGAAGATACACTTGCAAATGTGGAAGGTGCACAAGGGCAATTAGCCAGATACTTAAACAGCATATCATCAAACAGATGGTTGATGATCAAGATATTCTTTGTATTAGTTGCATTTCTCATGATTTTCCTTTTCTTTGTTGCCTAAGTTGTGCAGTGATGTGCCCCTATACTAGATTGTTTGTTATTATTCCTAATATAGAGTTTAAAAAAAAAAAAAAAAAGATTCCTTTTTTTTCCCTTGGAATTGAGAACACCTATATTTCCTGTATAATTCATGAATCGGAACAACGGGTTAAATGAGGAATTTTCTTGCTTCGAATCGGGTGACTTTTCATGGCTTCACATTCAGGGCTGTTAGACATGTTTTCCTGCTGATGTAACTGTAATTGTAACTGTGGGAGGAAGTGGATATGTTTGCTACAACAATGGATAAGTGGATTTTTTTACTGTTATTTTATTTTCCTATTTCCAGAAACACGGATTGTTGGATATGTTATATTATTTATTAATTTTTAATTTCTAGACAACATCCAAGTCATTTTGAGGAATTAAACTTATTTGTGGGTCTTTAGTGTGACTGAACTTGTAGAATTCCTCTTGGAACACAAGGTTACATGAGACTGTAGAACTTTGCCCTATCCAAGTATGGTCGTAACTTCTTAATAACTAGTTGTTTTTCTGTCAGACGACGGTAGGGTGTCGTAATGGAAAACTCCTTAATAACTAGTTGTTTTTCTGTCAGATGACGGTAGGGTGTCGTAATGGAAAACTCGAAAAATACCCTATTTGGGTTAACTGCTTTTTTCCTGTACTTTTTTTCTCATTATCTTCGCCATATCTCCCATCTAAAAGATGTTGGTATCGCTCCAAAAGGGAAGCACATATTCGCCCCGCTCCAAAATGGAAGCACATATCCGCCTTTCTATGGTCATTTTCGTTTATTGCCTTTCTCATCTTTTGCCAAAAACAAATACAAGACACAATTGAAGAAGAACGACACAGTACCAAGACGAAATCGAAGAACAAGAGTTATGTAGTACTCAATCAAAAGACGAAATTGAAGAACAAGGGTTTTGTAGTACTCAATCAAACGAATATTCATCCATATCTATTTTTAAAAGGTGTGTACCGTTTTGTTTATTTCAGTATTTCTTTTAATTAAGTTTTAATTTTTCGTTTCTGTAATTACTTTTCTCGAATTCAAATTTAATTATGTGATTGGAAGATAAGTTATTTGATGATTAGGATATATTGTATTATGTGATCGGGAGATATTGTTGTATGTGATTGCAAGGCCGGCCCTGAGCACAGATCTAAGATGCTGGCGGCTGCAGCCTCAAAATATCTTGATTTTCATTCTTCAAATTACATACTTTATCTATAATAAATTTACAAAAAGGTTCGAAAAAATATCAAGGTTTAGTCTAATACTAGTAATAAGTAATAACCTTAACGATTTTTATTCTCTATTATTTAATGGGTTTTTATGTTGGCCCAATCAACCTCTCTACTGTATAACTAGAATTCCCAACCAGTATCACTAATATTCAAAATTAAAGTGCCAGGTATGTAAAAATGGCCCCATAGGGCTGGCCTGTGTGATTGGGAGATAATGTAGTATTTTTTATTTTTAGAAAATCAATTTTTTTTTCGGAAACGAAAGATTTTACACACGCATATATTTCGTCAAAATGCGCCGAACACCCTGCCTCTCGCTCAGGTAATAGCCTATTAAACACGCACTAGGCGCCGATGCACCAAGTGCTAGAAAATCAATTTTTTGTATTTGCTTGGGATAACAGTGTATGGTTTTGTTGGTAAACTCAGATCAGTACTCTTAGATTTCGTTCAGGAATATGGAAATGTGATAAAGATCACATAATAATGCTAAAATGTAATATAGATGATAAAAGAGATGTATTGTGGTACTTTCACTTTGGCTATTGTGTTGTTTCCATTTTATTGTGTAAATGTTTTAGTAAAAAGCTCACTGTTGGTTTATTAAGGAAAACATCGTTGATTTGATAATATGATAAAATCGTCACGCCAATAGTTGATGGTGAGATGGTGTGATGTTGTGTTAGTGATCGTCACGCCAATAGTTGATGGTGAGATGGTGTGATGTTGTGTTAGTGTGAAAATGTGAAAATGTGATAACGTAATTGTAACACACCAAATTTTTAAGAAGGGTAAAATTGTATATGAGTTTTAATTTGTTTAATTCCTATTTATGTTTGACCTAAAATAATAGGGATTTAATTATTAAAATGATTAATTAAGTATTTTAGGAAATAAAACACCCATTACTTCCATCATACGTTAAACACTTCTGTTATCAAAAAAGAAAAAGAGGAAGAGCCGATGCAGTGAAAACGAAAGCGAAGAAGAAGAATCTCCATCCTAGAGGCTAATCCCTTGGGATTTTGTGAAGACCGCAATAGAAGGGATTAATCGTCTCATCGCGGTGATCGTTTCCACACCATCGATTCGTGAATCCATAAGTTTTCATCTTTAGGTTTCTTGGAATCACAATCGTTTCTTGTTAAATTTCTGAGTTTATTTAGCGTAGAAGGTTGTAGTAATCGTAGTATTTCATTTCTGAATAGTAGACTGTTCGTAGAGGTTGAGGAATCAAAGGATTCAAGTTTCTTTGCTTGCGAATCGCTTTTATTCGCAATTAAGTTAAGAAGGTGTTCTAAACGGATTTCTAGGTGCTTATGTTCTGTATATTGCTGTTTAATTGCAAGTTTGGGTTGAAATAAAGTTGGGAATTCGCTAGGAATGGATTTGCAGTGTTTTTGCCTTGAAACGAAGCTGTTCCTGCGAGTTTCCGCCGACTGGATCGCGCCAAACTGAGCAGAAATAAGAAGACCGGATTTGTTCGTGTTGGCGGCCACCAATTATATTTTGGCGGGCGCCAATGATGCAAAACAGGTAAACATAATGCACTGTCAGAGTTGGCAGGCGCCAAATGGAAGCGAAATGTTCCGTTCATTTTTGGCGGGCGCCACGGTGAAGCAGAATGGTATTGATGTTCTGGACAGGGTTTTGGCAGGCGCAAAAGGGTCTGTTCACCATGTATCACTGATTTCTTGTGTACAACTTCTTGTTGTTTGATATGCATGCCTTTGGGGGGCCTTATCTAGTAAATGGCAATATCTACTCTAGTAGGCTTGGTTCAGCACCACAATTGAGACTCTCTAAGGGGAAAAGGTGGGAGCACCATAAGACGATTGTTTAGGCCTTGTGGGACATTGACTTAGTAGCCAATGATTCTTTTACAACGTTCTAGGTAGCTTAATTAAATTGTCTAGGACTATAAGTCCATAGTGAGCCTTTTATGTAAATGAATCAAGTGGTTAGATTTAACTCGTAATAAACATATGTGTTCTGTCTAAAAGGTAAAACATCATTATCGTTGGTGAGGCACGTTTAAACATCGTAGCATGGACCTATTGCACCTCTTCACTTGGTCTGATGCCAAAGGACTCGTGTGATCTTCCTCATGAAACTGTCCGTGCCCTTCAGGTTCTAACTGTGTTGTGGTGCGGTGTTTACCACACGTAGTGTCCTTTGATCTTGGTGTAACAAACTTACTTGAGCAAGGTTATGCTAACTGAGCTAGTAGAGGGTGAGAGTGCTCTTCTATTAGAACTTATGTGGTAATGTTTGCAGATTTATTTATGTTATATATATATATATATATATATATATATATATATATATATATATATATATATATATGTGTGTGTGTGTGTGTGTGTGTGTGTGTGTGTGTGTGTGTGTTATCTTGTGTTTCCGTTTCTTCACCTCCTTACTAATACGTAGTACTTACCCCTTATAATTGTCCCCATCCCGAGAAGGTGAATGGAAAGATGATGATTATGGTTATGAGGAGGGCAATGACGGAGCTAACATTTGAGCTCAAGATTTTATGAAGATTTTTATTAATTTACTTATGCATTTATATTTAGTTATGAGCCATAAACATTATGTTGAGAGTTGTTGGTCCCTTGGAAAGGCTAACACAAGTTTAGAGGGGGGGGGGGGGGGGGTGAATAAACTTGTCACCAAAAACTAGATTAATAACAATTATGGTTTAGTTTTAACTTGTGTGGAGTTGAGCTGACTAAGCTGAGTCTAAGTCAAACCGACTTATAACAAAACTGAGTCAACCGGCAGCGGATATAAGTTTTAGCCTTTATCTGGATCTTGTTGATTCTATAAGAAAAAGTGAGAATGCAAAACCGAATTACGTGAATGTCGGTTTGTGAGTTGTGTATGCTTATAACAATCGGGCAAAGATCTTTGAATAAACAATAATAAATCTTTGTATAAGTAAATGACTCGAGTGTAAATGTGTAATGTAAATAGAGCAAGAATTATAGTGGTTCAGGTGGTGTAATCCTATCACCCACTCTTTCTCTCTGTGATGTAGGAGGAAAATTCCACTAGAACTCTTGAGGTACTATTTGTTACAAAAAGTACTAAACGATAGTCCTTGACTAATCCCTAGCGTCACTATCTAAACAACTAAAGAATAGGTTGGATTGTCGCTTTCTTCAACCGCTTGAACCCTTTGGTCCTTGGGAGGTTGTGTTGCCTCTTCACCACTACCACCACAAAAGCAATCTACCAGATCGCAAATGACAACGCCCTTGGGCAAATCATTGACCGGATTGCTTCATGATCTAAACCTTTGATTAAGAATCAAAGTTGGGCTAATTGATTCTTGCTTGTGGTTCTTCAAAGTGTTGAATTCTGGATTTGATCGATGTAGCTTGAACACTTGAAGAAATCTAGATATGATCTTGTTGAGCGCAGATATTGATAGAAATTCGAATGAACTAGACTTGTGCACAAAAATGCTTGTAATCTTGTTAATTCAGCGTTTGATCCTTGATGCCAAGTCCTCTATTTATAGTGTGAGATCCAACGTTCATCTTGCTTGAATTTGAATTGCATCAACGTCTATATCTTCGCACGCGTCGGTATCGATGACCGTTTCGACATGTCGCTTCTTCATCCAATAAATATCCTTGAATTATAACGTTCAAGTGTACTTACATTTCTTGGATGGATGACTATAAAGCGAGTATCCGATCGCTTTTATATCGAGTATGTCGATTATCAATTTGTTAATCGACTTAGAGCATTAACTGAGTTTTTACTCTTCTTCAAAACTTAGTACTCTATTTATCTGATTTTATGTGACTGAATCAAATTGCACCATTCCTTAAACAAATCATCTAAGATATCATTGTCCTTATGATTCTTAGATCTTCTACAAGATCCATTAAAGTCAGTTCAGGCCATCACAGACTTACCTGAATTCTAACTTTACAGTCTCGGCTTTGATCTTCATAACTGAGTTTGAACCCCCAGTTCTTCAATCTTCTACAACTGAGCCTGTGTCCGTCAGTTCTTCAAATATTGAGTTTGTTCCCTCAGCCTTCAGTTCTAGATAAGTCAACCGAGTATGTGTCCCTCAACGAACTTACATTCTTCAGTTCTTAGTACGACTTCAATTTTAGGTGTACATCTTCAATCTTATGTCAAGTTCCAGTTATCTAGATGATTTCCAGTTTTCAATTTTACGACACTTCTATCTAATACAATGCTTGTCTAATATAACCTATACAATTATCAGACTCTAGTAAAACCTATACATTCAGTTCTAGACATCTTTTAGCCTTTCACTATAACAGCTAGTTTCAGCACTTCATCAATGGGGTGTAAAGAACTAAGTAACTAAATAAGATGAATCATCATCAAAACTAAATTTAATTTCCTAAAATGTCCCCTTTTTGATGATGCCAAAACCCTCCTTAAAAGAAATGCTTAAAGATAATAACAATGGAAAACAAGGTAAAATCGAAACCGGATTTAATTAAGTTTGCAAAAGCGGAATAGTTATACAGATTGATAATAAGCGAAATAAGATCTAAACATTCTTTGTGTAACTTTGATAAACACATTTTCTTATTGTGTGAAGACGATATCCTTCTTCAATCTTTGTATCTTCCTTTTGGAATGTCCTGAGATAATCCACTTGTCTTGTAAGTTTCCACTTCCTCCATAGAGCTAACTTTGGGAGGTGTCTTTCATCCTTGTAGTAATCTTCATATTCTGAAATATCAGTTTTCAACTGTTCTCTCTTATCTTTGATTTGAAGTCTTTCTTCAATTCTCTTGATCTTCTTGTGATGTGCCATCTTCTGATTATGAAAAACATCAATAAGAAATAGGCAAGAGATTCTTCATAAGTCTTGTGCCTGTATTTCATTTGGACATGGGTATAATCAGCAACAAACTTCATCCATAGATCCAATGTCAGAGTAGCTCTTCTTTCTCCAGGTTGACTGTACTTGGCAATGGGCTGTTCTTCAGATAGTTCTTCAACATCCTTGACATCAGGACCTACTGCTGATTTGCATTTCTTCATTTCTGTTAACTCAGCTTCAAGCTTTATTTTTTCTTCACATAGCTTCATCTTTTCTTCCTCTACTTCCCCTTTTTTTGGCATCATACAACTCATTGATGAGCTGATGTGTTGCCTTCTGATCTGCTGAAATGTCTTTTCGGGAGGTGAGAACTTTTTAAGTCGAGTTTCTAAACCGTAGATTCACCGATATAGATGCCATTTCGCTTGGCTTGAATCTCGTGATCTTCTTCTATTGTGATCTCAAATTTCTCTTTCAGACTGATAATTTCTGAGACTGAATTTGAAGTTGAGTTCTTGATAACATCCAACTTAGTATGAACCGAGACGTCGCCTCTTCTTTACGTAGTCCAAGTAACCGGAAATGTGTGATGTGAAGACCATTGAAATCTTCTTTACGATTGAGCATGATCTTCAAACTTTCTTGTATCTTGTGCTCAATTCTTCTATCATCGACTTTTCCGTTGGATCTTCATCATCGCTTCTTGGATCTTAGATCGATTGTTATCTTCAATTATCATCGATCGATTCGAAGTTTCATCGACTTTTTTTCTTCTTCTTTCTTATTGTCGGTTGTCCGATTTCCAACAGCAATTCTTTCCGGCCGAGTAACATTTTGCCTAGTTTGATCTTGATTGTGCTTAGTTTGCAAGATCAGACGCTTTTTTTTTTCTTTTCTTGAATCATCATCTTTATTCTTCGAAGCGTCCTTGGGGAATGATGATGTAACTGACTCTCTTCTCTGAGCTACTTCGTGGAATCTCTTATAGAAATTGGTGAGAAACTCATCCATAGGAAACAGGGCATATAAGTCATTAACTTCAAGTTTCTCCAACAATAGCTTTTCTTCAGTTTGTAAAGTATCCTTGATAGCTTCATGAGAGCCTTCAGTCTTAAGCTTTAACTTCATCAGTTTGATAATCCTTTCAGCATCGAAGAGGTACTCCTTTGGTTCTTTGAGTTACCTATTCCTCTTGCTCAACTTGCATAGCAGAAAATTGTCTCTCAGATATTCTCTGTTTAAGGTGAGAAACAATATCAGTAACCATGCTCTTCTTCTGACTGACTTCGGTTGTCAGTTGTTGTTTCCCCTCAGTTGGTGCTAACTGACTTGAAGTGCCTGGGAACAAACATCTTCCAACTGACTTTTCCCATCATGTTTCAGCTTTCCATTTAATTCCTTTCTGCTAAGTGATCTGCCGAGACACAATTTTCTTATTGGCTTCAGGTTGGGAAGTTTTCTTTGTTGAACTTGCAACTGCTGCAACTTTTCCAGTGGTCATGGATGCAGTAGCAGTTTGTGCTCGCTTCTTCCCATTACTGAGTCACTCCAAATAATACTGAATCACTAAACTGAGTGATTTCCTTAACCAAAATCTGCCAACCAACTGTCTTCCTTCATTTTTGGTTTTGGTATCACATGCTAGTTCAGCCATGTGTTGCTTTCTGATCTGGTTGAAAATGTAGCCTGCCCAGTTGAACTCAAAATTGTCCCATATGACATTCATCAGATGTATCCCATCTTCTGTTAATTTGCTCAACCCTTTGTGTTGTTGTCCGACAACATGCTTTCTGATCCACCTACTGAGTAAAGCAAACTCAGGCTTAAGGTCGGTAAGTTCTGTATCAATCAAGTGGTTTGGTTGTTTTGAAGTCAAATCGCTTCGTAAAAGCTTCACGCTTGAGTGGCAAGCAATTAAATCGATAGATTTCACTAGAGGTCATTGAAATCAAATATTCGCTTGATGATTTCCTCATTAACGAAAATCTTTTGACCACGAACTCGTTAGAGTGAATTCTTCAAAGCATCTTCATGTTTTCCCAAAATTGCAATAAACCTTCCAAGTCAAAATCTTTTGCAATTGAGCTTCCAAAAGGTTTCCCAAACCTTGTAATCTTCGAATCTTTTCAGATATATAGCTAGAGTGAAGAGTATTGTTGCATAACTCTTCAAATTCTTTACAAGTTTACGAATCTGGTTTGGAGATTAACCTTTCCTCTTGAGTTTGTTTAGAGGCATCCATTGTAAAGGTTTTTCAAAGTTTTAAGAAATTTGGGGAGTAAAAGAAATTTCTTGCTTTTTCTGAATAAAAAAAATGAATTTTTGAATGTACTGAGAATGAGAAGATATATAGAGGTGGGGAGCCTGACGGTTGTGATTCTCTGAAGATTGTACCAACTTTTCAAATACCGTCGAGTATTTGTGTAACCGATGCATGTACTATTCCCATGATCTGACATTTTTACGGGGGTATACACACAACAAATTCTGACAAAAACCGCGGTAATTAAATGCGATGTTACTGTTGTCGGTATTATCCTTTCATCTTTTGACTATCTTTGACTGGCCAAAAACTGACTGAGATCAGTTCTAAGATGTGTTCGGTTCCATCAATTCTTTAGTTCAGTCGGTCAGTTTGAGATTGTTGATGTCAATGACTGATCTGTCAAGTGAGCGCACCCAGCATGACAAAGATCAATCCCCTAGACGAATCTTTAAGCTTAAACTGACTTAACTGACTTTGATAATCCCCAATTTAGTTCTGAGTTAAGCAAACCTTTCTTTGTGCAATGGTTTGGCAAAAATGTCAGCCAACTGATCTTCAGTTGGGACATAGAGAACTGTAACGTCTTTTTTCTCTACGTGATCCCTTATAAAATGATGTCTTACATCAATGTGCTTGGTCCTTGAGTGCAAAACTGGATTGTCAGTTATAGCTATTGCACTAGTATCGTCACACATTATAGGAATCAATCCTTCTTCTATTCCATAATCTCTCAATTGTTGTCTTATCCATAAAACTTGAGCACACATGTGACTTCCAATTTGCTATGTACTGACTTCAAACTATTGATGTTGAAATAGAGTTTTGCTTTTTTTTGAACCATGACACAAGTCTATTTCTAGCAACCCGACATGTGCCTGAAGTACTCTTCCTGTCCACCTTGCATCCGGCATAGTCTGAGTCTGAGTAGGATATCAGTTTGAATTCACCTTCCTTTGAGTACCACATCCCAACTCCTTCTGTGTCTTTTAGATACTTCAAGGTTCTTTTAACAACAATGAGATGGCTTTCCTTAGGTCTTGTTTGAAATTTGGCACAGACACCAACTGCAAAGGATATGTCTGGTCTACTTGCTGTAAGGTAAAGTAGACTTTCTATCGTTTTTCGGTAGAGAGTTTGATCCACATCCTTGCCATCTTTATCTTCATCAAGTCTGATGTTAGTTCCAATTGGTGTTCCAATACTAGCTGTTTTTTCCATCCCAAACTTCTTAATCAGTTCTCTGGTATACTTGGTTTGATGAATGAAAATTCCATCAACCATCTGTTTTACTTGTAAACCGAGAAAGTAATTTAGTTCTTCCATCATACTCATTTGGAATTTGCTCTTCATCAAACTTGCAAATTTCTCATAGAGTAGTTAATTTTATGATCCAAAAATGATGTCATCAACATAGATTTGTACTAGGAGAGTGATGTAGTCTACTTTCATCCTGAATAAGGTTTTTATCAATAGTTCCTTATGTAAAACCATTATCCACCAAAAACTGAGACAGAGTTTCATACCAAGCTCTTGGTGCTTGTTTGAGTCCATAGAGAGCTTTTCTCAGTTTAAAGACTTTGTCAGCTTGGTTTTTAATTTCAAATCCTGGGGGTTGCTGAACATAGACTTCTTCTTCAAGTATCCCATTCAAAAATACACTTTTAACATCCATCTGGTACACTTTGAATTTCTTGTGAGTTGCAAAGGCAAGAAATAGTTTGATTGCTCCAACCTTGCAAGCTGAGGCATAAGTTTCACAAAGTCTATCCCTTTAGCTTGTGAGTAACCTTTTTCTACAAGTCCGGCTTTATTTCGACAATATTTCCATCTTCTTCAAGCTTGTTTCTAAAACCCATTTAGTTCCGATTATGTTGACATGATCTAGCTTGTCTACTAAATCCCAAACTTGATTTCTCTCAAATTCGTTGAGTTCTTCTTTCATAGCCGTAATCCAACTGGATCATTCAAAGCTTCTTCAATTTCTTTGGGTTCAAATTGAGACAGTAAAGCAAGCTATCATAGCATCTAGTTGATGTCTTGTCCGAACACCAGCTTGAAAATCACTTATCACCTGTTCTTCAGGGTGATCTCTCATCCATTGATGTACTGGGGGTTGCATCAAAGGGTCTTCATTTTGTTGAACTGGTTCTTCTTGAGCTTGATCATTTTCAGTTGGATCAGCTTCCTGTTGTTGTTCAGTTGCAGGTTTTGTTATAGGTAACTGAGACTGATCCTGATATGAAGAATCTGGGATTCTTAATCTTCCAATATCAATGAAAACGGATTCTAGAGTCTTGTATGACTTAGGCTGAGAAACTGGTTCTTCATTTTCTTCAATTGTGTCTCTAGTAAATTTTGGTTCATCAAAACCACATGTATAGATTCTTCTTGCTTGAGTGTTCGCTTGTTTAACACTCTGAAAGCTTTACTGACACTTGAGTAACCCAGAAATATTCCTTCATCAGCTTTGGGCTAAAAGACCTTGATCTGATCCTTACCATTATTATGAAGAAAGCATTTACTTCCAAAGGCATGAAAATATGAGACATTTGGTTTTCTTCCATTCCAAATCTCATAAGGTGTCTTTTCATGTCTCTTGTTCATGAGAGCTCAATTCTGAGTATAGAAAGCTATATTTAGAGCTTCTGCCCAATATCTTTCTGGCAGTTTAGATTCACAAATCATTGTCCTTTCAGCTTCCTTGAGTGTTCTATTCCTCCTTTCAGCTACTCCATTCCGTTGAGGTGTTGATGTAGCTGCAAGCTGGTGTAGTACTCCGTTTTCTCCACAATACTCAATGATTATATTGTTGAGAAATTCTGTTCCTTTATCAGATCTAATCTTGACTACTGTAACACTTTTCTGATTTTGGAGTCTCTTGAGAAGTTCTGTCACTTGTTGCTTAGTTTCACTCTTCTTTGTCATGATGATAACCCAAGTACATCATGAAAAGTCATCAACTACCACCAAGGTGTATTTATTTCCACTAACACTGATTGGTGTAATTGGTCCAAATAAGTCCATATGCATCAGTTCTAAAACTCTGGTTGTTGAATGCTGAGACTTAGTCTTGAAACTTTCTTTTGTTTGCTTTCCTTGCTGACATGCATCACACAAGCTGTCTTTCTTGTATGTCATCTCTGGTAGTCCAATTACCAATTTCTTCTTGACTAATAAATTGATATCATCAAAATTTAGGTGACACAGTTTCTTGTGCCATAGCCAATTGTGTTCTGTCCAATGTTCTAAAAGTCGGTAGGCACTAGTCGGACAGCCGGGTGGGGAGTTGGGACTAGTCGGCTAGGCGGGGGACTAGTCGGGGACTAGGCGGTTTTGGATTTTTTTAATTAATATTATAATAATGGAATTGACAAAAACAAAAATAACAAAATATTACTAAAACCCCAAAAATAATGATACTACTACTCTAGTAATATTAAGTACTAACATAACATAAGTCCAAAAATTCATTTCACAAAAGAAACACATAAAAACATACGTGATACGTCCAAAATAAAAACATTCAAAGTGAAGCACTCAAGTTTCAAAAAAAATCATAGTACAGACCGCCTAGGCTGAGTTGCCCGAGTTGAGCCCGACTATCCCTCATTGAACCCGACTTTCCCGCCTAGAGGGCGACTAGTCCCCGACTAGGGACCGACTAGAGACCAGCCCGCCAAGAGAGGTCCGACTAGTGTGTACTCGGGTTGGTGGAGGGCTGACTAGCACCTAGGTGGCGCATAGTCGGCTGACTTGGCTGACTTTTAGAACACTGGTTCTGTCTTGGTGTGCACAATTAAACAGGTTTCTAAAACCGCTGTAGACCAATCTACAACATACATGTTCTCTTCCCTTCTTCCGGCAAGAACTACTTGGAAAGCTGTTTCGCTGACGACAATGCATAAATCCTTATCAAAAGTAACTTTGTATTCCATGTCTCAGAATTGACTTGTGCTGAGTAGATTATAGTGAAGTCCTTCCACATAAGATATCTTGATTGTGAGTCCATTTCTGATTAAGTTTCCATAACCTTTTGTGTAACCAGGTCTATCTTTACTTCCAAAGTTGATTCTTGGTCCATATTTAGCTACAAAATCAGTGAGACAGTCCTTGCTCTTTGTCATGTGTCTAGAGCAACCACTGTCAAAGTACCAAATATCCTGTAAAACAAATTAAAATGCTTTAGGTACCGAACTCTGTTTGGGTCCAAGGTGGTCAGTTGTCAGTACAACTCTGGGAATATTTCCATAAGGTCTTCTCTGGATATTGTTGCACTTGTTTTCATATACATAAGCCACACTTCCATAATATCTTTTCCGGGATTGTGTCTCATTTATATGATTTCTTAGATATTTTGGTTGAAACTGATTTCCAAAATGTCTTCTATTATTAAGAGCTGGATAATAATCATCATTCCTTTTGTACTGAGGTCTAGAATGACCTTTGTACCGAGACTTTTGCTGAGAACTGGGATAAGTTCTCTACTGAGTCTTGGACTGAAACTTGTGATAAGTTTTCTGCCTAGAATGATTGTTCCTATCAGTTTTAATAGTAGGTTCAGTATAATTCCAATCATCATCAGTGGGGTATAGTCTTCCTTTCCCCCTTGATGTGTGAATCTTTGAATGATTGACATTCTTAGATTTACTCCGATTATAATTTCTCTGGTTCTTGACTTGATCAGTTTTTGTAGATCCAACGGTTGATCTACCATTTTTGTTTCCTTGAGGTACAACTGATCTACCTTTTGATTTACCTTTGTTGGTAGGTGCAGCTGTCTTCTTAGAATACTGAGTGGACTTATGTGAGGCTGACTTTACTGGTTCAGCAATTTTCTCATTCTGTGGAAGTTGCTCAGCTACAAACTTAATACCAGTTTTGATATTAGGTTCAGCAGCTTTGCCAGTTCACTCCTTAGAAGATTGCTGTGTATCAAATCATAAGCCAGTTCTTTCTCCATATGGCTTACCTGATTTGAATCCAGTAGCTGAACTTGATTGAGCAAAAGATTCGATTGTTATCGCTTGATGCAAGATCTCGATCATCGACTCTTCCCTTTATCCTGCTCAGTCGGTTTCATCATGTTTAGTTCAGGCTTCAATCTTTCAACTTCAAGAATTAGAGCTTCTTTCTCAGCTTTAATTGATTCATAACCAGCTTGGATGGTTACTAGTTGATTCATCAATTCGTCAAGTGTTTCTTTTAATTCCAGAATTTTTGGATTGGAGTCAGCAGTCGATGAACATGCATTTTGCACGGAAATCTGAGCTGAGGAATATTTTGAGTTAGATTCACATACTTCATTTGGATCCTCCATATGAGCCATTAGAGCTGTATCATCTGACAATCTTTCAGTGCCAGCTTCATAGTCTTCAGCTAAGAGTGCTCTTCTGCCAGTTCTTTGTTGCTGAGTCTTCTTACCAGTAAGCTTTGGACATTCATCTTTGTAGTGTTTAGGCTTTTTATAGTTGAAGTAGAGATACTCATCATCTTTTCTCTTTTCAGGAGTCTTCTTGATAAACTTCAGAGTGACTGCATGTCCACTCTTCATTCTTTGAATTCTATTCATCATTAGATCCATCTGCTTTCCATCTCATCCAATTGCTGAAGATTGTTTTATGAGGTTTCTTGATTGTCATTTGAAGCTGCTGCGAGGGTTGTTGTTTTAGGTTCCTCCAGAGCCTTGATTATTGCAGCTGTGCTTGTGAAATCCTCGCTGAATTCATAAGCCTTTAGATCTGAGAAGATTTTGAAGGAATATTTTATGTCAAGTCTTCTGGATTCTTCCATTGCTGTGACCTTCATCTTCCAATACATGGGTAAAGCCTTCAAGATTCTTGTGTTGATCTCTTTCTTGGTGTACTCGATCTTGAGTAATGCTAGTTCATCCATTATGAAGCCGAATCTCGTTTCCATCTGATCAATATTCTCGCCTGACTTCATCTTGAAATTCTCAAACTTTTATTTTGCCACTGAGATCTTGTTATCTTTGATGGAGTCACAAACCAGTTGGAGTTTCTCCCATATTTCTTTTGCAGTAGTGCAATCTTTGACCTTCAGATACATATTGCTGTCAAGAGTTTTTAGTATGATATCCTTGGCAACATTGTTCAGGTTGTTTCTCTTCGTCATCATTGGTCTAATTGCTTTTGGGATTTGGAACTCTAACTTGTTCACCATTGATAGTTTGCATGTGAGTGATCCGGATAGGTCCATCGGTGAGTACATCTATCATCTCATCACGAAGTCGCTAGAAAAGCACGCAAACGACGTTTGTATTCATCAAATACATCCATGTTGCACATTAGCATCTGCATCGGCATCTTGATTGTTATCCATTGTGTGAGTGAATGAAAACTGGATTATGCAAAGGTGGCGAAAACTAAGCTTTTAAGAGAACAACTAGAGGAGATAACTAGAGCAAGTGAGTTTTCAACAATAGCTTGTCAAAGAACACCGCTCCGATACCAATTGTGGGTCCTTGGAAAGGCTAACACAAGTTTAGAGGGGGGTGAATAAACTTGTCACCAAAAACTAGATTAATAACAATTACGGTTCGATTTTAACTTGTATGGAGTTGAGCTGACTAAGCTGAGTCTAAGTCAAACTGACTTAAAACAAAACTGAGTCAACCGGCAGCGGATATATGTTGTAGCCTTTATCTGGATCTTGTTGATTCTATAAGAAAAAGCGGAGTATGCAAAACTGAATTCTGGTGAATGTCAGTTTGTGAGCTGTGTATGCTTATAACAATCAGTTTCAGTATGCTGAATAAACAATGATAAATGCTGTATAAGTAAATGACTAAGTGTAAATGCGTAAAGTAAATAGGGCAAGAATTATAGTGGTTCCAGGTGGTGTAATCCTATCAGTACACTCTTCCCCTGTGATGTAGGAGGAAAATTCCACTAGAACTCCATGAGGTACGCTGGTACAAAAAGTCCTAAGCGATAGTCCTTGACTAATCCCTAGCGTCACTATCTAAACAACTAAAGAACAGGTTGGATTGCTGCTCTTCAACTACTTGAACCACTGGTCCTTGGAGGTTGTGTTGCCTCTTCACCAGCTACCACCACAAACACAGTCTACCCGACTGCAAATGTCAACCGTCATTGGCAAATCCTTGACCGGATTGCTTCACAGTCTAAACCTTGGATTAAGAATCAAAGTTGGACTGAGAATCAATAAATTGATTCTCGCTTGGGGTTCTTCAAAGTGTCCAATTCTGGATTTGATCGATGTAGCTTGAACACTTGAAGAAATCTAGATGTGATCTTGTTGAGCATAGATATTGATAGCAATTCGAATGAACTAGACTTGTGCACAAAAATCTTGTAATCTTGTTAATTCGGTGTTTGGTCCTTAATGTCAAGTCCTCTATTTATAGTGTGAGATCCAACATTCATCTTGCTTGAATTTGAATTGCATCAACGTCTATATCTTCAGATGTTAGGTGTCAGTGACCGTTCTGACATGTCAGTTCTTCATCCAATAAAAATCCTTGAATTATAATGTTCAAGTGTACTTTCAGTTTCTTGGATGGCTGAATATAAAGCGAGTATCTGATCGGTTTTTATATCGAGTATGCCGATTATCGTTTGTTAACTGACTTTGAGCATTAACTGCTTTTTACTCTTCTTCAAAACTTAGTACTCTATTTATATGATTTTATGTGACTGAATCAAATTACACCATTCCTTAAAAAAATCATCTAAGATATCATTGTCCTTATGATTCTTAGGTCTTCTACAAGATCCATAAAGTCAGTTCAGGCCATCATAGACTTACCCGAATTCTAACTTATGATCTACTGCTTTGATCTTCATAAGCCGAGTTTTCTCGGTTCTTCAATCTTTACAAGGCCCGAGTCTGTGTTCCTCAGTTCTCCAAATCACTGAGTTTGTTCCTCACCTTGAGTTCTAGATAAGTCAACCGAGTCTGTGTCCCTCAGCGAACTTACTTTCTTCAGTTCTGAGTACGACTTCAGTTTTAGGTGTACATCTTAAGTCTTATGTCAAGATTTTATGGTTATGAGGAGGGCAATGACGGAGCTAATGTTTGAGCTCAAGATTTTATGAAGATTGTTATTAATTTACTTATGCACTTATATTTAGTTATGAGCCATAAACTTTATGTTGAGAGTTGTTGGTCCTTGGAAAGGCTAACACAAGTTTAGAGGGGGGTGAATAAACTTGTCACCAAAAACTAGATTAATTACAATTAAGGTTAAGTTTTAACTTGTGTGGAGTTGAGCTGAGTAGTGGTGAGTCTAAGTCAAAATGACTTATTACAAAGCGAGTCAACCGGCAAATGGATATAAGTTTTAGCCTTTATCTGGATCTTGTTGATTATATAAGAAAAAGCTGAGTATGCAAAACTGAATTCTGGTGAATGTCAGTTTGTGAGCTTTGTATGCTTATAACAATCAGTTTCTGTATGCTGAATAAACAATAATAAATGTTGTATAAGTAAATGACTGAGTGTAAATGCGTAAAGTAAATAGAGCAAGAATTATAGTGGTTCCAGGTGGTGTAATCCTGTCAGTTCACTCTTCCCCTATGATGTAGGAGGAAAATTCCACTAGAACTCCTTGAGGTACGCTGTTACAAAATGTCCTATATGATAGTCCTTGACTAATCCCTAGCGTCACTATCTAAACAACTAAAGAATAGGTTGGATTGCTGCTCATCAACTTCTTGAACCACAGGTCCTTGGAGGATTGTGTTGCCTCTTCACCAACTACCACCACAAACACAGTCTACCCAACTGCAAATGACGACTGTCCTTGGCAAATCATTGACCGGATTCCTTCACAGTCTAAACCTTTGATTAAGAATCAAAGTTGGGCTAATTGATTCTTGCTTGTGGTTCTTCAAAGTGTCGAATTCTGGATTTGATCGATGTATCTTGAACACTTGAAGAAATCTAGATGTGATCTTGTTGAGCGCAGATATTGATAGCAATTCGAATGAACTAGACTTGTGCACAAAAGTGCTTGTAATCTTGTTAATTCGGTGTTTGATCCTTGATGCCAAGTCCTCTATTTATAGTGTGAGATCCAACGTCCATCTTGCTTGAATTTGAATTGCATCAACGTCTATATCTTCGGATGTTAGGTGTCAGTGACCGTTATGACATGTCAGTTTTCCATCCAATAAATATCCTTGAATTATAACGTTCGAGTGTACTTTTAGTTTCTTGGATGGCTGACTATAAAAATGAGTATCCTGATCTGTTTTATACTGAGTATGTCAGTTATCAGTTCGTTAACTGACTTAGAGCATTAACTGAGTTTTTACTCTTCTTCAAAACTTAGTACTCTATTTATCTGATTTTATGTGACTGAATCAGATTGCACCATTCCTTAAAAAAATCATCTAAGATATCATTGTCCTTATGATTCTTAGGTCTTCTACAAGATCCATAAAGTCAGTTCAGGCCATCACTTACTTACCTGAATTCTAACTTTATAGTCTCGGCTTTGATCTTCATAACTGAGTTTGAACCCTCAGTTCTTCAATCTTCTACAACTGTGCGGTGTCCCTCAGTTCTTCAAATATTGAGTTTGTTCCCTCAGCCTTCGGTTCTAGATAAGTCAACCGAGTCTGTGTCCCTCAATGAACTTACCTTCTTCAGTTTTGAGTATGACCTCAGTTTTAGGTGTACATCTTCAGTCTTATGTCAAGTTCCAGTTATCTAGATGATTTCTAGTTTTCAGTTTTACGACACTTCTATCTAATACATTGCTTGTCTGATATAACCTATACAATTATCAGACTCTAGTAAAACCTATACATTCAGTTCTAGACATCTTTTAGCATTTCACTATTACAGCTAGTTTCAGCCCTTCATCAATGGGGTGTAAACAAATAAGTAACTAAATAAGATGAATCATTATCAAAACTAAATTTTATTTCCAAAAAGAGAAGAATTTTATCATTTTATTTGGGATGTAATAGTTGAAGCAACATTTATTCCGTTATTTTAGTCATTGGTTTGTTAGACGTGGAGTGGAACTAGTGATCCTTTTGTTTGTCTTTTTACATTCTTGAGTCATTTCTTTAGTTTTAATTTTTCCCGCTTTACTACTCGATTTAATTGTTATGAGGCTTATATATATATATATATATATATATATATATATATATATATATATATATATATATATATATATATATATATATATATTACTATTTTAGATTTGAAAGAAAAATATATGCGTGCGAGGCGTTCTTCTCAGGTAAGGAATCGGTGTCCGGGACCATGGTGTCTGATTGGTATCATAGAAAAGTTCCTATCTTACGTCTAAGTTTGTAGCTTAAGTTGAATATATAAGTTTCTCTAGTGACTTAAGCGATATTTCTTTCTTTCCGAATGGCTCCAGGTAAGAAGACTACTCAAAGCACTTGGACTTCAAGTGAGGCGCAAGGAAGCTAGGGTCTAGCAGGATCTGAGCAAATGGAGCAGAGTCAAGGGTTGACTCAATAAGATAATGGACTGTTGGGAGTGTAGAACAAATAGGGAGTGCAGAACAAATAGGGACGACTACTAGAGCAGACATTTGAGGTAGAGACTTCGCAGGTTATCGTTTCTGCCTCTAAGGACACATGTACGTTGCCCTCTTTAGTAGCTCATTCCACCACAACTACCCTCACCATATAAGCGATAAGTATACCTCTACCACCTCCACCTGCCACCTCCCTTAATGCGACCACTGCTATGTCCACTCACCCCTCAGCCTACATTCCTCATCTTACTTTCTACCCACCACCACTAAGCGTTACGCCACAACCATCTATTTATCACCCCTACTACTCTTTGTATCCACCACCACCATATGCTTACCCAACGCATACATCTCACCCTTCACCTTCGACACATGAGCCAATCTCAGGGACACACACCTCATATCTTGCACCTTATCCACCTCAAAATAAACCCGAGAGAACCTCACAGCCTCAACAGAGGTATCACCCCTATCACCCACAACCTGATGCCTACCCATACCCACCACAAGAACCACTTGCCTATCCTACTACTCATAGGGAGCCTACAAACTTCCATACACTTCAGCATCCTGTACCCACCGCTGATGAGGAACGTGATGATGTCAGGCGATTCCTAGGTGTGAATAAGCCAGGTATCGAACATTACAATGGGAAGACCGTCACTACAAAGGCTGAAAATTGGTTAAAGACTGTTCAAAGAAATTTTGGACAGATGAGACTGGCCCAACGTAAGTGGGAAAACTTGGAAGGATCCATTTTAACAGGAGAAGCCCAGGAGTGGTCGGATACGATTGGGAATACACGTGGTAAGATAACAGATTGGAATGAGTTCAAAGTGGCTTTTATGGAGGAGTTCTTCCCAGTAGCTCTGAGGTCAGCTAAAGAGAGTGAGTTCTACCACATTCGTCAGGAAGTTATAACGATCATGAAGTAACATAAGAGATTCCACTAGTTGGGAAAGTACGTGCCTATGGTGATGGCTAGTGGATCTATCAAGATATCTTGCTTTATGGAGTGACTGTCTAAAGACATCATGGGTCACTTGGCAAGGAACATGTGAAAGACTATGGACAAGTTGTTAAACATGTGTTTGAAGATAGAGACGCATAAAGCCAATGCAAGCAAAAAAGTTGGGAGGAAGAGGCCCTTTAGTTTAGATCAAGGGCATAGACAGGTGCCACCTGAGAGATTCAGGATAGCAGCCGTAGCTACAACTTCTACACCACCACCTATGTGTTTTAAGTGTGGCAGGCTACATTTAGGAGAGTGCCGTGCGAGCATATGAGGTTTTTTCCATTGTGGTACCACATCACACATGGTCAAGGACTACCCACAGAAGGGTACAAGTCAGAATTCAAAGCAACTTCCAGACCACCAGTAGGGAGGAGTAAAGCTAACGGCCCAAGTAAGGTATTTTTTCATGGATGCCACAGTTTACGAGACAGAGGATGGTGTTGTGACATGTATCTTAAAGTTTTGTTCTATTTAAGATTTGTTCTTTTTTTGTAAAAATGTTCTATGTTGTTTGAAATACTTGTTTACATTTCGTCCTAAAGAAGGGTGAAACTAGAGTCAGAGGGGGGGGGGGGTGCATGGCTCTAGTAGGAGTTTAAAAACTTTTCTTGATGAAAATATTTTGTGCAGCGGAATGATCCATTCTAAAATATATTTTTAAAGTAATAGAATGCACACACACAAACAAGTAAATAATAAAAAGTAAATGGTGAAAATAAAGTGCAGAAAATAAATGGCACAAAACACTTATAGTGGTTGAGGGTGGTGTAATCCCTTAATTCACTCTTCTCCTATGATGATTGGATGAATTCAATATTGTTTTTCACCACTTCAATAGTTGGATTGCAATGGCTACAACAACTTCACAATCTACAAGCTATCACTCATTGACAACAATGCTTCAGTGATTAAGCTTCCACATTGCTCCTCAAGAACTGATCCTTCGGCCCCTATCACAAAGACCACAACTCCTTCTCAGATTCCTCTGATTCAGTTGCTTGAGAGATGTGTGAATTTGAGGAATTCACAAAACTGATCAAGTTCGGACTTGGATAATTTCGATGAAGATCCGAGTAATTACGAACTTGAATAATTTGAATGTTTATTTTAGGATCAAGAACATGAAAGCTTGAATTTCACAGAATTATGGCACTTAGGATTTCTTCAGAATACTTCATTGTTTTCCTCTCTGTCAATACCTTCTATTTACAGTCAAATTTCCTTGAATTTGAATTTCTGTCCGTTGGCTAATTAATGTGGACAATAATTCTTGATTTGATCCTCCACGATTTGCGTGATCCAGATTTCATTCCAATATTTATCCTTAAAATATTCTTTTTATTGATTTTGTAATAAATGCCTTGCCTTCCATATTTTTCAAGTTTATGAATTGGCATTGTCAGCTTAATGACTCAGATGACTGATCTTTACTTGGCAATTTTTGGATTCACTGATCTATTGATATATTACTATGCAGCCCTCACTGTTACTTTGTTAGTTGAGTGACTGCTTCACTAGGCTTTTAAGTGACTGTTTTATCATGAAGAAGATTCTTGATCACTTGGCTGTTACCACTCAGCTATTGCTTCTCCGCAAGCATCATTCAGCCAATATAATTTTACTTCACTGACCCTTATTTTGGGTGAGGTCAATGTACACCATATTTAAGAAAATTATGTCCCATAACTTATCTGATATCTTAGACTTACCTAAGGTCATCACAGACTTCCTTAGTTGTAAGTCAATCCATAGGTCTTCACTTCACCGAGTCGAGTCCTCGACCTTCTTACTCAACTGGTCTTCAAACTTACTTCTAAGCTAGCCTACTAGACTACTATTCCAGTGATTGTCTGACTGAACTTATACAAATTTCAGACTCCTAAATAATGCCTATACATGCAATTCTAACTTATATCTGGCTTGCTATAATAACTAGTATGGCCATTATCAAAACTATCCAGCAATCTGTCCCTTGTTTCTTCAAAAAATGGTTCTGACTACTTTAAATCCTTGTACACTATCCATTGTTGTTGACTTTCTAGTCGGGACATAGGCTAAAGAGTTTCTTCAAATTTTCAAACTCCATCTATTGCTCTTGATTAAGTCTTGAGTGTCTCTACTTTGTTTTTGAACTCTGTGGGTAGATCCTTATTAAAGCTGGTCTACTAGAGGAGCCAGATTCCCCCTCAGCTGATGCTTTTCTTTTTTCAGCAATTGAGACCTTCAGCTCATTCCATAACTTGGTCATGTTTGCATGCAAACTATCTTCATGCCTAAACAACCAATCTTCCCATGCTACATCTTGATCCATACCATGGTAATAGGTATAAAAAATCTGCAAAAAATCCTTAGTCTCCTTATTGACTTCCTCCTCATGAATCTCCATATATCTGTAAGAGGATGAGCTTCTTCTTTGGTAGCTAGTAGAGTGTCTTCTCTGCTCTGAACTTTCACTGGTTTTTGATTGGCTTTGGCATCTGCCTCTGCTTCCAAAACCACTTCTTTGCTGGCTGCCATATCCAGGCCTTTGCTGATTGCCTAATCTGTCACTGTCATCTGGCCTTGTTAGTACTTGACCTTCACTGCATCTGGGCCAGGTATCTTCATCGTTCTCTTCTTTTTTCAAAAGCAACATCTCTGCTACTTCAGGGTCTAGTGCCATTTGCTGATTTAATTTCTAGACAGGCTCATCAATGGCATCTAGCATGTAGCATGCTTCTTCTTCATCTGTATAACCCATTGTCTCAGCACATTGAATACCGCACTTTCCTCATTCACTCTCAAAATTAACTCTCATTTATGGACATCTATCAAGGTCCTTCTAGTCGCTAGAAAAGGTCTTCCTAAGATTAGGGGCACATCACTATTGGCTTCCATGTCAAACACCACAAAGTCTACAGGAAACACAAACTTATCAACTTTCACTAAAACGTCCTCCACAACTCCACATGGTTGCTTCATGGATCTGTCCGCCAACTGAAGGGTTATAGATGTTTCATTCAGTTCCTTCATGCCTAATATGTGGAAAATAGACAGTGGTATCAGATTGACACTGGTGCTAGGGTCGCATAGGGATTTGTTTAGGCATACTCCTCAAATTGTACAAGGTATGAGGAAGCTCCCAGGATCTTTACACTTGGGTGGCAGTTTGTGTTGCAAAACTGCCGAGCATTCCTTGTTCAAATATATATTCTCTAGATCCAACTACTTTCTCACAGTAGGGACTGCTTTTTTTTATAAAAATTTTGCATACTCTGGCATTCCTGCCAGAGATTCTCCTAAGGGGATGTTAACTTGAAACTTCTTAAACATCTCAACTTCTTATAATGAGCATCATCATTATTCGGTTTAGATTTACGAGGGGGATAGGGTATAGATGCATGATTAATAGTTACGTTTCTAGATGACTTACCTGCTCCCTGCTGCTGCTTTCCCTGATCGTCTATTGAATCTGCAGATACTCGCAATTGTGGGTGGCCATCTCACATTTGTGGCTCTTTTATTTCTCCAGGTCTGCTTCGTTCTGCTTCCAATTACTCTCTGCTTCATCTTCGATAACTGGCATGACTGGTCCAAGTAATTCATTTATTCTTCTTGTCATGATTGCATGTACATCCTACAGGTTCTCATCAGTATTACTTGGAAATCCTCCCAGAGGACGTGCTGACACTTGTTCCGCAATTTGTCACAATTGGTGTGACAAATTCTGCACTAAATCTTCTTGGTTTTTCAGTCTTGCATCATTCTTCTGGCTATATTGCGTGAAATTAGCACTAAGCTCGCTCATGGACTTAGTAAGTTGATTGACCGTATCGGTCACGGTTGAGATCATCTTGTGCATAGCCGCTTCCCAACCACTGACCTATTTGATTGAGGCTTGAATCCTTCAGTTTACTTTCGTCTCTCGCCACCATTTATATCACAATATCTAAAACTAGGTTGGTCATGAGAATCTGGGCGATATCCGCCCCTATAAGGATTTCCTTGCCTTCCAAAGTAATTTATGTCCTCAGTGTTGGTTGCTTATACTCTTTGAACTTTCTACACTTTGGCAATGCGATCTTGCATCTCGTCCATCGTCTCATTTATTACTAATAGCTGGTATAGGATCTGTTGAGAGGTACCCTCTCCAAATACGCCTTCAGCTGATTGTGCAGTTTGAACTTCATATGTTCCCCATTGACTTGTAAGTGCTATCTGCTCCAATTCGTAGTGCCTCATCCGGCTACAACAGCATAAAACTCCCATTGCTTGACATATCTGCTCTTATCTTTTCACTTGGCTGAAATCCATGGTAAAAACTATGCATCCTTACTGGCAATGTGATGTCACGATGTGTGCATCTCCGCTATGCCTCCTTGAATCGTTCCCAAGCCTCTTTGAACGTCTCATTCGGTTTCTTTTTGAAATTCATATTCTCTTGTCTTATTTGAAGTGACTTCCAAGGTGGACAATACTTACTCATGAATTTCTATAGGAGGTCGGTCCAAGTTTGAACACAACCTGCTGCTAGAGACAAAAGCCATTTTTTTCTTTGTCTTTCAATGTGAAAGGAAACATCTTCAACTTGACATTATCCTCAGGTACTCCTGCTAATTATCTCCAGAAAGTTAGTGACATATGCAATGGGATATTCGTTCATCATCCCAAGAAAGGTGGTGTAATTGCTCACCATTTGAATCACATTAAGATTCAAATGATAAAAATCAGCTGCATTCTCTAGCTGAACAATTTCTTGTACTATTGTAATAGTGTAGATTTCCTAATAGGTACAAACTACTCAATTGTTGGCAGAGCATAGCTCTATAGAGTTCTTCTATCTGCAGCTACCACTGCTCCGTTTCTTCCTCCATTGACACCGTTTTCTCGGTTCACTCCTCTGTTCTCTCTTCTGTTCTCTCTTTTGTTCTCTCTTGCTGCCATTGTCTCGTCAAGGTCTTCCAAAGGTGGAATTTCCTCATTTATGTCCTTCTTACTTCATTCGTACGGGCTCACATCGTCTGCCAGACTTTCACTTTTCTCTCAAGCTTTCTTGCACTTTTCTTTTGAAAACTTTTCAATTTCAGGTACAGATCTCTCGACTTTGGCTGCTGAACTCCGTGTGGCGTATTGCAAGAAAAATTTAGTTACTTGCCTAGGTGGCTATTACACTCGCCAGCGGACTTCTAAAATTTCTGAGACTTTGATTGCGACTCGACTCGACCGAAGAAAAAATCCTTTTTATTCACAGAATGCTTGCAATTGTAGATTTGTTCTCGCAATTCGAGGCCAAATTTTCCAGAACGAACAGTAAAAGAACATGTTATGTCTCAAATATTCATAGGCAAAACAAACTCGATGAATAGAAAATGAAATAATTTACATGACGCGAATATATACAAATTCTCAATCTTAATTAAAAAGTATTTATGACACAAGTCCCCAGTAACGGCACCAAAAATGTTGATGTCGCATACGAGGTTCGATCGTGAACTACTAACAATAGGACTAGGTCTATCGTAGTAGAGTGTCGGCGAGTCAGGATCGTATCCCACAGAGACTCATAAAAACATGAATTAATCAAGATTGAAAGCAGTCACAATGGCCAATGACCAACAACGGTGCAGAAGAAATAAACGGTAAGAATCAATCACAAGATCAATTAAACAACAATCCAACATGATGAGTTTTTATGTATTAGTTCCTAAATATGAGTTATTAGTCATTTCCCTCAACATATATATAGATCTACCGGTGGTGAATTAATTTAGATCTTTAATGACTACGGGTGCTATCCCCAATATTTCGCTACATTTATGGGACGGATAGTAGGTGCCTATGTGTAATTAACCTCCTTCATTGGTTGTATTAATTCACATGCAATAAGTTATAAGAATATCCAGTTCAAGACCGAGGAACTCCATAAGCAGCTATCGTGGATTGACTAGCACGTTCCTAAGGATCGATCAAAGCCATGTCCTAATTAACAGTTCTCCTTGTAAGTCCCTCATGCTAATTTACAATGACATGCAAATAGTTGATCAGGCTACTAACATGTAAATTAAATATTTCGATCAGACGTAGCTGGCACTGATTATCATGAACTAGGATTTACTAGGTATTCAGATTTAGTGATAAAGACCGTCGCAGATCTAAAGAACGGAACCAATATTTCATGATTTCTTCACCAACTAATCAGATATATATACACTAGCCTAAATACCCGTGCATCATGCACGGGGTGACATAAAATTGAGAAATCAAAGAGTTTTTATAATATGGCTGTTATAGTAAAATTGTATCAAATGAAATGCATCAAATTCTTTTTTCTTCTTTCTTTTTCACATAATACACACCTAGTATATAAAATAGACTAAAATAAAATGAGATAAAGAGTATCATTTGATATAATTTTTTTTACGATGGTTGTATTCTAAAAAAAATCACATCAAATAAGTTAGAGGGACTCTCCTTACGAACATAAACCAAATAAATCTTAAAATCAAAAGCTATGACACTTGAATACATCGAAAATTTAAAATGCATTAAAAATTGCGACATCAAATAAATACAATGTCATACAATTCAATATCTCCCGTGCGTAGCGAGTGAAAAAGCAATGATATATGGAACTTCATATCACACAATTTATCCACAAATCAATATTTTATGAATATTTGAGAAAATACAAACAACTATTTTCTCATGTAATTTGTAGGCTGCTGATGACAATTTGACCAGCTGAAGTTCTAGCACAGTCACCACGTGTGACATCAATCCATTCAAAAAAAAATCTGCACGAAAGGGTTTTCTTTAATGTTTTTCTTTAAATAAAGTAAATTGAATTCACTCGATTAGAAAATAATTTTATCAGTATCAAGCAAGATAAAATAAATGGGTCCGAAAGACAATGAGATGCATTCAAATTTTATTAGTGTTATTTTTCGGTCCAATTGGTTGGATCTGCAATAAAACTTTTAGTGGAATAAACAAATGATTGCTTGATCGTAAGAAATTTCTTTTAATGGAATAGATGGGTCCAAATGAATAAATGAAATGCATTCAAATTTTAATTTTTGGAACAATGATTTTTCTATCTCACACATTAAATTGGGATTTTTGGAATAAATAAATGATTGCTTGATCTTAACAATATTTTTTTGGAATAAATGGGTCAAAATGAATAAATGAAATGCATTCAAATTTTAAAATTTGGAACAATGATTTTGGCAAATCACGCATTAAATTGAAATGCAATAAAATTTTAGTGGAATAAATAAATGATTGTTCGATCTTAAGAATTTTTTTTAGTGGAATAAATCGGTCAAAATGAATAAATGAAATGCATTCAAATTTTAATTTTTGGAACAATGATTTTTGTAAATCACGCATTAAATACATTACATCTATATAATGATTTGTGTGAATCACACATTAAATACATTGCATTAATTCTTTTGTTAGTGAAATAAATGGGTCGAAATGAAGAATTGAAATGCCGGGAATGATTAAATAAGTTGTGTTTTTTTTATATATTTCTTTTTGACCGTGTAATTTTTTTTATGAAGAAATGGTAATCTACATGGTAATAAAAAAATGCAACTGAAGTATATGTACATGTACACTATTGCATTCAAATTTTGATTTTTGGAACAATGATTTTTATAAATCACACATTAAATAATGATATGTATCTGAGGAAATGATAAGTTGTGTTTGTTTTTTATATATTACTTGCCCCAAGAAATGACAATGCACATGGTAATAAAAAATGCAACTGAAGTATGTACATGTACACTATTTGTGTAGTAATTTGAGTTTTGTACCTGTTTTGAAGGTTGATGGAATATAAAAATTAGTATCCAAAGCCTGCAACCACAATAAAAAATGCATAAGTCAATCCAGTATAGATTAGGATATATAAATGTAATGTGATGTATATAAATTCAAAATATATAATCTATCTATATAATCCTGAATATTTCATTTGTGTAGTAATTTGAGTTTTGTACTGTTTTGAAGGTTGATGTAATATAAAAATTAGTATCCAAACCTCGCAACCACAATAAAAATGCATAGAGTCAATCCAAGTATAGAGTAGGATAAATGTAATGTGATGTATATAACTTCAAAATATATAATCTATCTATATAATCCTAAATATTTTTATACATTTTGAATGTGTATTACATAGCTAAAATCTATTGTGTAATAAAATAATCATTCAAATTAGCATATAAATGGTGTGTAGTTGAAAGAATGCAAAACTTACGATTGTGCACTTGACGGAATTGGTTTTGAAGGCATAAGATTTCGATGAGTATGGAATTGGTGTAGGTGATGGTGTTGTATCTAGGTAGAATCGGTTTCAATTTTAATTTGGCACATTTTTTAAAAGTGTAGGAGAATAAATGCAAATTGCAAATACTTGATTTTAGGAATCAATGTTATGGTTTTAGCCATATTACGTTTATTTCCTTTCCTTTTAGTTAATAATCAAATAAATTGCATCAGCATATCTGAGTGGGTTTGGGTCGGGTTGAATGCGGGTTTGCGGGTAATTGATTTAACATACCTTCGAAAACATATATATATATATATATATAGATATGGGGTAAATAAACTAACTACTTCATATTTAGAACTAAATTAAACAATCAAACCATACTAATCACATAAGAACAACGACATATCTACATCTAGAAAAAGACTGAAATCATACCCTAAAAAACGAGCGTAGATCCTCCACAGATCTCTCCGTAGGAGGCAAATCCGTCAGATCTATGACTAGAACTCATAGGAAATAAATAACTAAAAAAAAAGAACTAAAGAATTTTTATTGCATTTGTGTATTTGTCTTGGAGAAACTGTACATTGAAAATAGAGGCTGGTGCCTCGTATTTATAGCTACATAAACCGACTTAGAAACACCTATGACTACCATTCATCCAAGAAAACGCGTTTCACAAAGCTTCTGGGACTCTCGCGACTGTGGCTGCCCTCCACGCAACTACGGGGCATTTTAGTCCTTTTTCATCAAGAAGGTTCTTGAACACCCTATTCCCAATTCTTCATCCAATTTGCTTCCATAATCCGTCCAAGCACTTGGCCCAAATCCCGTTACACGAAAATAGTCCAAGAATACATGAAATAATATCGAATCGGGAATATAAATGCTAAAAGAAAAATACTCAACTCATGAACCCGACATATGACATTCACTACAAATGGTTCATATAAATGGCCGAAAACAACTACTTTTAGCTTAAAATGGGTGAAATGTTGATGCTGTAAGGTGTATCATTTTGAGCGTCATCACCATTCTTTTGAAATAACAGAATCTTATAATCTCGATTTTTGGCTTTATTTTCCACATATAACTTTTGTCTTTCAAATTTGATGGAAATTGCATAGGCATCATGAATCTTTGGGAACGACACCATTAGCATTGTCTGGGAAACCATAGGTTCAAACTCATCACTCAAACCTTTTAAGAACTTCATGACATGCTTTGTTTCCATATGATCCATCAAAGTGATAATTGCATGGCAGTGGCACTGTGGATCACAGGAACAGATTGGCATTAACCTAATTGTCTTCTTCCCAAAGAACCACCAGCTTTGTAAAATACCGATTGAAAGAACCAGCACCCTGCTTTAATAGATGCATGCATTCACATTAGAAAATCTAGCTGCAAGGTTTTTCCAAACTGCATAGGGACTCTTGAAGTACATTGAACATTGTGCAATGTTGTTTTCAGCAAATTCAAAGTCCAAAATCTCACTATAGTATCACACTGTGTCTATGCATGAAATATGCTGAATCCGTTTTAGGCCTCTTTCTTGTGCCATCTATGAATCCAATCTTATTCTTGGTGATGAGCACCATCTCTAGAGATATTTTCCATGGGTTGATATTGTTGCCATTCATCAATGGCCTTACAAGAACCAATGATGGATTCTTATTTGGATGAACATAGAATGGACTGAAAGGGCTCATCTCTTCCTTCTTGGCTGCCATGGCTAGGAATAACTCAAAATTCACACCAGATTATATAAGAAAACAATCAAAAAATGATCAAGAGCACAAAACAATCACAGATTTCTCTCAAGAAACTGTGAAGAACACAGAAAAAAATAAAACTCCTAAGTTTCTCTAGAAATCAGAGTGAAAAGCACAGAAAGCAACCGAAACTCTAATGTTTTAGGCTTCGATACCATGTTGAAGTTGTAAACACTTCGAATACTAATGAAAAATGTGGAAATATTATGATTCAGAGAGTCATCAAAAGAGTTAAGTTACAATGCTGCTGATCATGGTTTTTTATATAACATCATACACCTCATGAATTAGTTTATGGAAGATACATAGTTTGTTATAACAAAATAACCAATCTAAATAGAAAATATGCTGCTTCATTTTGCTGATCTCTTACTATCCTATTGAGTCTATATTCTGTCAGCTGAACATGCTCAAATGATTGCTTATTGAGCTAAGTAGCTTGCACTCAATAGACTGAACTCAGCGAATATATTGTAACAAATTGTGCAGTTGCCCTCACTGCTAACAAGTGTGTTTTGCAGGACAACAAGAAGAACATGACTCGTTCAGCTGAGCTGCACAGAGGATTTTTATTTTTTGCTACAACAACTTATGTAAAACCTCTTGTTAAATATGTTTTTAATTTTGTACAAAATAACACTTTGTCTGATAGAGTAGATGATGACCTTTTATGACACTATATATTTGGTCATCTAACTGATAAAAGATTACGATCCATTAGTTGAAAATCAGCTGATGTAAAAAACCGTGAACATGACTTGTGTTTTGTATGTCCTATGGCTAAACTAAAGAAAAAACCTTTTACCTTAAGTAATATTGTGGTTAATGCTATTTTTGATCTTGTTCATATTGATATTTGTGCCCCTTTGAGGCACTTTATCATGAATGGTCAACAATATTCCTTAACTGTTGTTGATGATTTTCTTATATATAATTGAGTGTTTCTTATGAGAAAGAAGCACTCAATTAAAATATTTTGTTAAATTTGTTTCTGCTCAATTTAATAAGACCATTAAGGTGATCAGGTCTGATAACGGAGTTGAATTTCAACTAACATCTTTATATGAGTAGCATGGCATTATTCATCAAACCTTATGTGTGACGACACCTGATTAGAATGGCATTGTTGAGAGAAAACATCAGCATCAGCTGAATCTAGAAAGAGGTTTGAGGTTCCAGACTAACATACCAATTGAATATTGAGGTTTTTGTTTGTTACATGTTGTTAAGTTTATTAGTTCAACAACTACACCTCCACTGAAAGAAAGCACACCATATGAGGTTTTATATGGCTCCAAATCAGACTATACTGTGTTTAAAGTCATTGGATTCTTAGTTTTTTTTGTACTCTTTAGAAGTATAGAACAAAGTTTGATCCAAGATGCAGGGCATGTGTCTATCTTGGGAATTCAAACACTTCCATGGGTGAAATACGCTTGGACATCACCAACAAATATATCTTCGTTGCCAAAAATACTCAATTTCATGAGACTCACATGCCTTTATTTAAGTTGGTTCTAGGCAAGGCTCAATATACAACTGATATGTCAGCCCCATTACCAGTTTTCAGCAGTTTTAATGATCATCTAAGTGACTCAAGTGAGCGATCCTTCACATGAACATATGCAGCTGAGGCTTCCAGTTGAGGATCAGTCCCATACAGCCAAGCACATACACTTGTTCAGCTGAGGAGATCAACAAGAACAAGAAAAACACCAAACTTTTATTAGGGAGGTCTTAATACAGTACAATAGACTCCACATCTGTTGAGTGAAGTAATATGTCTAAAGAGACACTCATATGAGTATGCTAAATATGTCTTGGCCATTGATGTTGTCCCATAACCAAAGATATACAATCAAGAAATTAAGCATGCTGAATGGAAAGAGGCAATGTAGAAAGAAATCGAAGCTTTACAGACCACTCACACATAAGAAGTAGTTGATTTTCCACATGGAAAAAAGCCTATTTGATGTGATCTATACACGATTCACATCCAAAAATGTCCAAGGTGACTAAAGGTATCAATAAGATGAGCATATAGTCAGGGGGGGGGGGTGAATGACTATATATGGAGTTCAAAAACTTTTCTTTGTGTAAAGCTTTCCTACAGTAGATAAAACCCTTCCTAAAAGTTGTTTCAAAGTAATTAGCCAAACACACAGAATTCAAATAACTAACATAAAGTAAGTGCTGAAATGTATAGTGAAAAAAGTAAATGAACACAAGGTTTATAGTGGTTCAGGGTGGTGTATTCCCTTAATCCACTCTTCTCCTGTGATGATTAGATGAATTCACTATTGTTTTTCACCCTACAATAGTTACGATTGTCCTTGGCTACATAAGCTTCACAATCTATGACTATCACTACATTGGCTACAAGTGCCTCGTTGATTGAGTTTTCACACATTGCTCATTGGGGACAAATCCTTCAGCAGGTATCACACTTCTGCGATTTCTTCTCAGTTTAATTGATTCAATTGTTGATCAGGAAGATGTGAATTGGATTCACAAAACTTGATCAATACTCAGTTTTGGATTTGACTTTAAGGCTCTGTTTTCTGAGATTGATTTTCTAGATATTGCTTTGAAGTTTAGAATGAAGGCTTGTAATTTTGATAGAGTTTTGGCACTTGTAAAATTTGTAGATGTTCTTGTTCTGATGTATGTATGTTCTGTCTATCAACGCCTTCTATATATAGCCGTAAATCCCTTGATTTTGAAATTCCGTCCGTTGTTATTTAATGTTCAGAATAATCCTTGATCCTGTCTTGATTTGATCTTCCTTGATTTCAGTGATCTGGTTTTAATCAAACATTCATCAAAATATATTCAAAATTTATTCTGCATTAACTGCTTGATCTTCCATAATTTCTTCATTTTTGATTGAGCATTAACAACTTACTTCACTTAGATGTTTCTTCTTTACTTCACTGGATAAGTGACTTATTCACTTGACTGCTTCCATAGTGTTGGAAATAAAATTTTAGTTTTGATGATGATTCATCTTATTTAGTTACTTATTTGTTTACAACCCATTGATGAAGTGCTGAAACTAGCTGTTATAGTGAAAAGCTAAAAGATGTCTATAACTGAATGTAAAGGTTTTACTAGAGTCTGATAATTGTATAGGTTATATCAGACAAGAACTGTAATAGATAGAAGTGTCGTAAAACTAAAAACTGGAAATCATCTAGAAAACTGGAACATGACATAAAACTGAAGAAGTACACCTAAAATCAAGTCGTATTTCGGAATCGAAGAGGGTAAGTTCATTGAGGGACACATACTCGGTTGACTTATCTAAATGAAGAATTGAGGAACAAACTCGCTTTTTGTGAACTGAGGACACATACTCGATTGTAGAAGTAAATGAAGAACCGAGGACATAGACTCAATTGTTGAAGTTTGAAGAATCGAGGGTTGAGACTCACTATGAAGACTTAAGCCAAGACTGTAAAGTTAGAATTCAGGTAAGTCTGTGATGGCATGAACTGACTTTGTGGATCTTGAAGAAGACCTAAGAATGATAAGGACAATGATATCATAGATGATTTGTATAAGGAATGGTGTAATCTGGTTCAGTCATATAAAATCAGATAAATAGAGTACTAAGTTTTGAAGAAGAGTAAAAACTCAGTTAATGCTCTGAATCAGTTAAAAAACTGAAAACTGACACACTCAGTATAAAACTGAATAGGACACTCAGTTTTATAGTCAGCCATCCAAGCAACTGAAAGTACATTCGAATGTTACAAATCAAGGTTTTTAATTGGATGAAGAACTGACATGTTAGAACGGTCCCTGACACCTGACATATGAAAATATAGACGTTGATTGAATTCAAATTCATGCAAGATGAACGTTGGACCTCACACTATAAATATAGAACTTGGCATCAAGATCCAAACATCCGAATTAACAAGATTACAAGCATTTTTGTGCACAAGTCTAGTTCATCCGAATTGCTATCAATATATGCGCTCAACAAGATCATATCCAGATTTCTTCAAGTGTTCAAGCTTTATCGATCCTATCCTGAATTCGGCACTTTGAATAACCACAAACAAGAATCAATTTATTGATTCTCAGCCCACCTTTGATTCTTAATCAAAGGCTTAGACTGTGAAGCAATCCGGTTAAGGATTTGCCAAGGACAGTTGTCATTTGCAGTTGGGTAGATTGTGGTTGTGGTGGTAGTTGGTGAAGAGGCAATACAACCCTCCAATGACCAGTGGTTCAAGCAATTGGAGAGCAGCAATCTGACCTGTTATTTGATTGTTTAAATAGTTACACTAGGGATTAGTCAAGGACTATCGCTTAGAACTTTTTTGTAACAAGCAGTATCTCAAAGACTCTAGTGGAATTTTCCTCCTACATCACATGAGAAGAGTGGACTGACAGGATTACACCACTTGGAACCACTATAATTCTTGCTTTACTTACTTTATGCATTTACATTCAGTCATTTACTTATATAGCATATATTATTGTTTATACATTATACTGAATCTGATTGTTATACTCACTCACGGATTCACAAGCGACATTCTCGTAATTGAGTTTTGCAAACTTAGCTTTTTCATATAGAATCGACAAGATCCAGATAAAGGCTTAAACTTAAATCTGCTGCCGGTTGACTCAGTTTTGTCATAAGTCAGTTTGACTTGGACTCAGCTTAGTCAGCTCAACTCCCACAAGTTGAAACTGAACCTTAATTGTGATAAATCTAGTTTTTGGTGACAAGTTTATTCACCCCCCCTCTAAACTTGTGTTAGCCTTTCCAAGGGACAACTAATTGGTATCGATGCAGTGTTCTTTAACAAGTCATTGTTGAAAACTCACTTGCTCTAGTTATCTCCTCTAGTTGTTCTCCTGAAAAATCTCAGTTTTTCAGTTTCCAGTCTTTGCATAATCCAAGTTTCATTCACTCACACAATGGATAACAATCACTATGCTAGACAGATGCTAATGTGCAACCTGGACATATTTGATGAATATAAATGATGTTTGCAGGCCTTTTTAGTAGTCACTCATGATGAGATGATAGACGTATTTCTATCGATGGACCTATTCAAATCACTCACATGCAAATCTGTCAATGGTGAACAAGTTAGAGTCTTAAGCTTAAAGAGTGGACTAGTGATGATAGAAAAGGAATAACTGAACAATGTTTCCATGGATATCATACTTTAACTCTTGACAACAACAAGTATCTAAAGGTCAAGGATTGCACTATTGCAAAATAAATACGGGAGAAACTCCAACTGGTTTGTGAAGGAACTGACTCCATCAAAGAAAACAAGATCTCAGTTGCAAAAAAAAATTGAGAATTTCAAGATGAAGTCAGGTGAGAATATTGATCAGATGGAAATAGATTCAGCGCCATCATGGGTGAACTAGCATTACTCAAGATCGAGTACACCAAAAAAGAGATCAACACAAGAATCTTGAAGGCTTTACCCATGTGCTGGAAGATGAAGGTCACAACAATGGAAGAATCTTGAAGACTTGATATAGAAGATTCATTCAAAATCTTCTCGGACCTGAAGGCTTATGAATTTAGCGAGGATTTCACAAGCACATCTGCAATAATCAAGGCTCTGGAGGAACCTAAGACAACGGCTATCGCAGCAGCTTCAAATGACAATCAAGAAACCTCATCAAGCAATCTTCAGCAATTGGATGAGTTGGAGGAGCAAATGGCTCTAATGATGAATAGAATTCGAAGAATGAAGAGTGGACATCCAGTCACTCAGAAGTTTATCAAAAAGACTCTTGAAAAGAGAAAAGATGATGAATATCTCTGCTTCAACTACAAGAGGCCTGGACACTACAAAGCTGAATGTCCAGAACTGACCAGTAAGAAGACTCAGCAACGAAGATTGGGTAGAAGAGCTCTATTAGCCGGAGATGAGTCCGACTATGAAGCTGGCACTGAAAGATTATCAGACGATACAACTCTTATGGCCCATATGGAAGAATCAAATGAGGTATGTGAATATAACTCAAAATGCGTGTTGTTCGACTGCTGACTCCATTCCAAAACATCTAGAATTAGAAGAAACACTTGACGAATTGATGAATCAGCTGGTAACCATCCAAGCTGGTTATGAATCAATTAAAGCTAAAAAAGAAGCTCTAATTCATGAAGTTGAAAGATTGAAGTCTGAACTAAACATGTTGAAGTTGACTAGAACTGATAAAGGGAAGAGTCAATATCGACCATCGTGATCTGCAGCAAAGAATCGATTCCTTTGCTCAATCAAGTTCGACTCACTGGATTCAAATCCGAAAGCCATACGGAGACAAAGCGGCTTAGAATTTGATACGCATCAATCTTCTAAGGAAGGAACTAGCAAAGCTGCTGAACCTAGTATCAAAACTGGTATTAAGTTTGTAGCCGAGAAACTCCCACAAACTGAGAAAATTGCGGATCCAGTAAAGTCAGCATCACATAAGTCAACTCAATTTTCTAAGAAAATAGCTACACCTACTAATAAAGGTAAGTCAAAAGGTAGAACAACTGTTTGTCAAGGAAACAGAAATGGCCGACCAACTGTCAGATCTACAAAAGCTGATCAAGTCAAGAACCAAAGAAGTTTCAATTAGAGTAAATCTAATAATGTTAATCAATCAAGGATTCACACAGTCAGGGGGAAAGGCGGATTATTTCCCACTGGTGAAGATTGGAATTTTACTGAAACTTTTGATAAAACTGATAGAAACAATCATTCTAGATAGAAGACTTATCAGAAGTCTTAGTTCAAGGCTCAGCGGAGAACTTATCCTAGTTCTCAGCAAAAGCCTCAGTACAGAAGTCAGCCAAGACCTCAGTACAAGAAGAATGATGGTTTTTATTCAGCGTTTAACAATAAAAGGCATTTTGGAAATCAGTTTCAGCCGAAAGACTTGAGAGAACATATAAATAAGACACAATCCAAAATCAGATACTATGGGAGTGTGGCTTATATATATGAGAATAAGTGCAACAATTTCCAGAGAAGTCCGTATGGAAATATCCCTCGAGTTTTCTCGACAACAGACCACTATGGACCCAAGCAGAGTTGGGTACCTAAAACATTTTAATTTGTTTTGCAGGATATTTGGTATTTTGACAGTGGATGCTCTAGGCATATGCCAAAGAGCAAGGACTGTCCAGTTGATTTTGTGGCCAAAGATGGACCAAGAGTCAATCTTGGAAGTAAGGATAAACCGGGATTCACAAAAGGATATGGAACCTTAGTTAGAAATGGACTTACTATCAAGAACCTATCTTTGGACTTCACTACAATCTACTTAGCACGAGTCAATTCTGCGACATGGGATACAAAGTAACATTCGACAAGGAATTTTGCATTGTCGTCAGCGAAACAACATTCCAAGTAGTTCTTTCCGGACAAAGGGAGAGAATATGTACGTTGTAGATTGGACTATAGCAGTTTCTGAAACTTGTTTGATTGTGCATACCAAGTCAGAACTTAGTTGGCTATGGCACAAGAAACTAAGTCACCTCAATTTTGATGATATCAACTTACTTGTCAAAAAGAACTTGGTGATCGGACTACCAGAAATATCATACAAGAAGGATAGCTTGTGTGATGCATGTCAACAAGGAAATCAAACCAAAGCAAGTTTCAAGACAAAGTCTCAGCACTCAACAACCAGAGTTTTAGAACTGATGCAGACTTATTTGGACTAATTACACCAATCAGTGTTATTGGAAAGAAATACACTTTGGTGGTAGTTGATGAATTTTCAAGATATACTTGGGTTAACTTCATGTCCAAGGAAAACGAAACGAAGCAACAGCTTACTGAGTTACTGAAGAGACTCCAAAATCAGAAAGGAGTTACAGTGATCAAGATCAGATCTGATAAAGAAACAGAATATCTCAACAATATAATCATTGAGTATTGTGGAGAAAATGGAGTACTACATCAGCTTCCAGCTACAGAAACACCTCAACAGAATAGAGTAACTGAAAGGTGGAATAGAACACTCAATGAAGCTGGAAGGACAATTATTTGTGAATCTAAACTGCCAGATTGATATTGGGCAGAAGCAGTGAATACAACTTGCTACACTCAGAATCGAGCTCTCATGAACAAGAGACATGAAAAGACACCTTTTGAGATTTGAAATGGAAGAAAACCAAATGTCTCATATTTTCATGCCTTTGGAAGAAAATGCTTTGTTCACTATAATGGAAAGGATCAGCTCAAGGTTTTCCAGCCCAAAGCTGATGAAGGAATATTTCTGGGGTACTCAAGTGTCAGTAAAGCTTTTAGAGTATTAAACAAACGGACACTTAAGCATGAAGAATCAATAACATGTAGTTTTTGATGAACAAAAGTTCACTGGAGATACAATTGAAAACAAGGAAGAACCAGATTGTCTGCCTCAATCAGAAAAGACTCTTGAACCAGTTTTCATTGATATTGGAAGGTTAAGGATCTCAGAAACCAGAGATCAGGATCAGCCTCAGTTGCCAGTGACAGAACCTACAACTGAACAATAACAAGAAACAAATCCAACTGAAAATGATCAAGCTCAAGAAGAATCAGTTCAACAAAATGAAACCCCCAGTACATCAATGGATGAGAGATCACCCTGAGGAACATGTGATAGGTGATTTTCAAGCAGGAGTTTGGAGAAGACATCAGCTAGATGCTATGATAGCTTGTTTTCTATCTCAGTCTGAACCAAAAGAAATTGAAGAAGCTCTAAATGTTCCATATTGGATTTTGGCTATACAAGAAGAACTCGACGAGTTTGAGAGAAATCAAGTTTGGGAATTGGTGGACAAACCCAATCATGTCAACATAATAGGCACTAAATTGGTTTTCAGAAACAAAGCTTGATGAAGAAGGAAATATTGTCAGAAATAAAGCCAGACTTGTAGCAAAAGGTTACTCAAAAGCAGAAGGAATAGACTTTTACGAGACTTCTGCCCCAGTTGCAAGGTTGGAGGCAATCAGACTATTTCTTACCTTTGTAGCTCACAAGAAATTCAAAGAGTACCAGATGGATGTTAAAAGTGCTTTTTTGAATGGGATACTCAAAAAAGAAGTCTATGTACGCAACCCCCAGGATGTGAAATTAAAGACCAAGCTGAGAAAGTCTCATGGCGAGAAAAGCTCTTTATGGACTGAAGCAGGAACCAAGAGTTTGGTATGAAACTATATCTCAGTTTCTTGTGGATAGTGGTTTTACAAAAGGAACTATCGACAAAACCTTATTTAGGATGAAAGTAGAAGAAAACACCTCCTAGTTCAAATCTATGTTGATGACATCATTTTTGGATAAGAAAATGAACTACTCTATGAGAAATTTGCAAGTTTAATGAAGAGCAAATTTCAATTAAGTATGACGGGAGATCTGAATTACTTTCTCGGTTTACAAGTCAAACAAATGGATGATGGGATTGTCATTCACCAAATCAAGTATACCAGAGAACGGATCAAGAAGTTTGGGATGGAAAAATCAGCTAGCATTGCAACACCAAACGGAACTAACATTAGATTAGATGAAGACAAAGAAGGCAAGGATGTGGATCAAACTCTCTACAGAAGAATGATTGGAAGTCTACTTTACCTCATATCAAGTAGACCAGACATATCCTTTGTAGTTGGTGTCTGTGCCAAATTCAAACAAGACCTAAGGAAAGCCATGTTACTATTGTTAAAAGAGCCTTGAAGTATCTGATAGAAACAAAATGAGTTGGGATATTGTACTCAAAGGAAGGTGAATTCAAATTTATATCCCACTCAGACTCAGACTATGCCGGATGCAAAGGGGACAGAAATAGTACTTCATCCATAGTTAGTTGCTAGGAAATAGACTTGTGTTATGGTTCAGCAAGAAGCAAAAATCAATCTCTACATCAATGACTAAAATTCTGAATATATAGCAGCTGGAAGCTGTTGTGCTCAAGTTCTATGGATTAGACAACAGTTGAGAGATTATGGGATAGAAGAAGGACTGATTCCTATAATGTGTGACAACAAAAGTGCAATAGCTATAACTGAAAATCCAGTTTTGCACTCAAGGACTAAGCACATTGATGTGAGACATCATTTCGTAAGAGATCATGTGGAGAAGAAGAACGTTAGAGTTCTCTATGTCCCAACTGAAGATCAGTTGGCTGGCATCTTTAACAAACCATTGGACAAAGAAAGGTTTGCTAAACTGAGAACTGAATTGGGGATTATCAAAGTCAAATAAGTCAGTTTAAGTTCAGAGATACATCAAGGGGATTGATCATTGTCATGCTGGGTGTGCTCACTTGACAGATCAGTCATTGGCATCAACAATCTCAAACTGACCCACTGAACTTAAGAATTGATGGAACTGAACAATTAGAACTGATCTCAGTCAGTTTTTATCCAGTCAAAGAAAGTCAAAAGTCGAAAGGATAATACCGACAATAGTTACATCGCATTTAATTACCGCCGTTTATGTAAGAATTTGTTGCGTGTACACCCCCCACTATTGTCAGATAGTACATATATTGGTTATACAAACCATCAGGGAATTTGAAAAGTTGTTACAAAATCTTCATCATGTCCTTAGATTACCAACCGCCAGTCTCCTCACTCCTCTATAAAATTTATCTTTACCCCTTTTCTTCCTCATCCGAAATTTCAAACAATCCCTCTCAAAAATTCAAAAAGCCTAGAAATACGTTTTATTCTACAATGGCTGCATCCAAATAAATACAAGAAGAAAGACTCATTACTGAGTTTGATAGTTTATCTTTTGACGAATTCACAGAGTTGTGCACTCTTCTCGCAAGCTATATTTGCGAAAAGATAAAGAAACATCAGGGATTGCAGAACCTCCTGGAAGTAAAAGCACAAAAGGATCGAGACTTGGAAGTAATTCTGTAGTTTTGGGAGTAGATGAGACTGATAAAGAACTCCCTGGTGACTGAAGTTCGAGGAGAAAGCATAATCGTCAATGATGAAATCATAAGGTAGCTATTTGATTTCAAGAAACCTCTTGTGAAATCAATAGTCTTGGCCTGTTTGCCACTTAAAAGAGTATCCTTTCTTACTAAAATCTCAAAACCAAAGGAACCAACGATTGTTGATACACCTATTCTCAGTCTTAAACCTGAGTTTGCACTCCTCAGCAGATGGTTAAGAAGACAAGTTATTGGTCGATATAAAGGACTTAGCAAATTGTTTGAAGATGGGATTTATCTGATGAACATCATATGGGATTAACTTGAGTTCAACTGGGCAGGTTATGTGTTCAATCAGATGAAGCAGCAACACTTGGCTGAAATAGCAAGTGCCAGCAAAGCCCAAGCTGAAGGAAGACAAACTGAAGGAAGATTTCATCTAAAGAAGACACTTAGCAGAATTGTTCAACATTATTTGGAGAGTCTCAGCAATGGGAAGAAAGCAAAACAAACTGTTGGTACATCTACAAGAAGTGTAGCACCAATCCATTCTAGGAAAGAAACCTCAAAGACTTCCCAACCTGAAGCCAATAAGAAAACTGTGTCTCAGCAGATTCCTCAGCAAAAAGGAATCAAGAGGAAAGCTGACTCACAGAAAGAAAAGTGAGTTTGAAAGTGTTTGTTCCTAGATAATTCAAATCAGCTAGCACCAACTGAGGGGGAACATCAGCCGACAACTGAAGTCAGACAGAAAACCAGTATGGTTACTAAAATTGTTTCTCACCTATAGTAGAAGATCTCAGAGAAACAAGTTTCTGCTATGCAAATTAGTCAAGAGCAACAGCAATCTCAGCAACAGCCAATTCAGCAACAACATGCTCAGCAATCAATATCAACTTATACTTTTGATGCTGAAAGGATTATCAAACTAATGAAGTTAAAGCTCAAGGCTAAAGACTCTCATGAAGCTATCAAGGATACTTTACAAACTGAAGAAAAGCTATTGTTGGAGAAACTTGAAGTCAATGATTTATTTGCCTTATTCCCTATAGATGAGTTTTTCACCAACTGCTATAACAGATTCAAAGAGATAGCTCAGAGAACTGAATCGATCACATAATCTATACCGAAGGAAGTTTTAAAGAAGAAAGATGATGATGAAGATGATGATTCAAGTAAGAAAGCTGAAAAGAGTATAGTTTTGCAGTCTGAAAATCAACCTAAAGGACAAGTAGAGCAAACTGTCACTCAGCAGGAAGAATTGCCAGTTGAGAACTAGACAACTGACAATTAGCAAGCAGCTGAAAGAAACGATAATCAACAACTAATGATAATTGAAGATGACACTCAGTCTAAAATCCACGACGCAGAAGAAGAAGATCCATCCGAGAAGCTTACAACAGAAGAATTAAGCAAGGTACAAGAAAATTTGAAGATTATGCTCAACCAAAAGGACGAGTCTAATGGTCTCTTGTCACAAATTTCTGGATACTTAGATTACAGAAAGAAGACTGACGTCTCAGTTCGTACTAAGTTGGATACTATCAAGAAATCCACTTCAAACTCAGTTTCAAAAATTCTCAGTATAAAAGAGAAACTTGAAACTACAACGATTGAAGATAGAGAAATTATGGCACCTAAATCAGTTAATCTATGGGTTAGAAACTCAACTCAAATAAGTTCTTATTTCTCAGAAAGATATCTCAGCAGACCAAAAGGCAACTCAACAATTGATTACTCAGTTGTATGATGCCAAAAAGGGGGAAGTTGAAGAAGAAAAGCTGAGGTTACTAGAAGAAAAGTTGAAGCTTGAAGCTGAATTGAAGTCATGCAAATCTGCAGTAGATCCTTATGTTCGAAATGTGAAAGAACTATCTGAAGAGCAGTTCCTTGCAAAGTATAGTCAACCTGGAGATAGGAGAGCTACTCTGACAAAAGATCTGTGAATGAAGTTTGTTGTTGATCATAACAATGTCAAGGCAAAGTACAGAGATAAAACTTATGAAAAATCTCTTGTCTCTTTCATAATCAGAAAATGGCCAATTACAAGAAACTGAAGGGATTGAAGAAAAGCTTCAAATCAAAGATAAGAGAGAACATATGAAGGCTAATATTGCAGAATTTGAAGACTAATATAAGGATGAAAGACATCTTCCTAAGTTAGCTCTATGAAGAAGGTGGAAGCTAACAAGCCAAGTGGATTATCTCAGAACATTTCACAAGGAAGACTCTAAGCTAGAAAATGATTTTCGTTTTCATGATAAGGAAAGAAAATTTATCTTAGTTACACAGAAAGCTATTTAGCTTTTACTTCAGTTTATTATCAAATGTGTAACTAGTTCCAGTTTTTGCAATCTTAATGAAATCCAGTTTCCAGTTTTACCTTGTTTTGCATTGTCAATATCTTTAATCTTTTCTTTTAAGGAGGGTTTTGTCATCATCAAAAAGGGGGAAATAAAATTTTATTTTCGATGATGATTCATCTTATTTAGTTACTTATTTGCTTACACCCCATTGATGAAGTGCTGAAACTAGCTGTTATAGTGAAAAGCTAAAAGATGTCTGATAATTGTACAGGTTATATCAGACAAGCACTGTAATAGATAGAAGTGTCGTAAAACTGAAAACTGGAAAACATCTGGAAAACTGGAACATGACATAAAACTGAAGATGTACACCTAAAACTGAAGTCGTACTCAGAACTGAAGAAGGTAAGTTCACTGAGGGACACAGACTCGGTTGACTTATCTAAATGAATAACCGAGGAAAAAAACTCAGTATTTGAAGAACCGAGGGACACAGACTCAGTTGTAGAAGTATATGAAGAACCGAGGGACACAGACTCAGTTGTAGAAGTTTGAAGAATTGAGGGTTCAGACTTAGCTATGAAGACTTAAACCGAGACTGTAAAGTTAGAATTTAGGTAAGTCTGTGATGACCCGAACTGACTTTATGGATCTTGAAGAAGACCTAAGAATCATAAGGACAATGATATCTTAGATGATTTGTATAAGTAATGGTGTAATCTGGTTCAGTCATATAAAATAAGATAAATAGAGTACTAAGTTTTTAAGAAGAGTAAAAACTCAGTTAATGCTCTAAATTAGTTAACAAAACTGACACACTCAGTATAAAACTGAATAGGACACTCAAGTTTATAGTCAGCCATCCAAGCAACAGAAAGTGCATTCAAACGTTACAAATCAAGGTTTTTAATTGGATGAAGAACTGACATGTCAGAACGGTCACTGACACCTGATATCTGAAAATATAGATGTTGATGAATTCAAATTCAAAAGATGAACGTTAGACCTCACACTATAAATAGAGGACTTGGCCTCAAGAATCAAACACCCAAATTAACAAGATTACAAGCATTTTTGGGCACAAGTCTAGTTCATCCGAATTGCTATCAATATCTGCGCTCAACAGGATTATATCCAGATTTCTTCAAGTGTTCAAGCTTAATCGATCATATCCAGAATTCGATACTTTGAAGAACCATAAGCGAGAATAAATATTGATTCTCAGCCCAACTTTGATTCTTAATCAAAGGTTTAGACTGTGAAGCAAGCCGGTCAAGGATTTGCCAAGGACAGTTGTCATTTGCAGTAGGGTAGAATGTGGTTGTGGTGGTAGCTGGTGAAGAGGCAATACAATCCTCTAAGGACCAGTGGTTCAAGCAGTTGGAGAGCAGCAATTCGACCTGTTCTTGATTGTTTAGATAGTGACAGTAGGGATTTGTCAAGGACTATCGTTTAGGACTTTTTGTAACAGCGTATCTCAAAGAGTTCTAGTGGAATTTTCCTCCTACATCACAGGGGAAGAGTGGACTGACAGGATTACATCATCTGGAAGCACTATAATTCTTTCTCTACTTAATTTACGCATTTACATTCAGTCATTTACTTATACAACATTTATTATTGTTTATACATCATACTGAATCTGATTGTTATACTTAATCACAGTTCACAAACTGATATTCTCCAGAATTCAGTTTTGCATACTTAGCTTTTTCATATAGAATCAACAAGATCCAGATAAAGGATTAAACTTAAATCCACTGCCGGTTGACTCAGTTTTGTTATAAGTCAGTTTGACTTAGACTCTGCTTAGTCAGCTCAACTCTACACAAGTTAAAACTGAACCTTAATCGTGATAAATCTAGTTTTTGGTGACAAGTTTATTTACCCCCTAAACCTGTGTTAGCCTTTCCAAGGGACCAACACTTAGTTACTTCACTGGTCAAGTGACTGCTTTTACTTGGATGTTTGATCATTACTAAGATGTTGCTTCTCTACTCTTATTTATCAGCCGATAATCATTTACTTCAGTGATCCTTAGTTTTGTGTGAGATCAGTGTACACCATATAATAGAGAAATTGAGTTTCATCACTTGTGATATATCTTAGACTTACCCAAGGTCATCACAGACTTCCTTGGTTGTAAGTCAGTCCATAGGTCCTCATTTAACTATCTTTGGTGCCTTGGCCTGTGTCTTCACTACTTGATCTTACTAAAATTTGGTCTACGATCTAGTACACTGCTTGTCTGATGAACTTATACAACATGTCAAACTTCTAAGTAAAACCTATACAATCAATTCTAACTTATTTCAGGCTTGTTATAATATCTAGCATGGCCATCATCAAAACTATCTAATGTTCCTAACAATTTCCCTTTTTTGATGATGCCAAAACCCTCATAAGCTTGAACATAAGTAAAACATTTTCATATAATTAACAAGAATAAAATCCATAATTTTCATTCATCCATATATGGCAAAGAGATTCAAAATAACATAAATTTATATACCTATTAGTTCCTTAGATTCTCCTTGTATTTCTTGAACTTTGTAGTGTGAATGCCTATGATGTCCTTGAAATCCACTCATAGAACCTTCCACTTCCAGTAACCAAAGGCAGTTTCTCAAGGTTGGCTACCAAAATATCTTCTGTTAAAAATCTTGTTGAAATCTAGAAAAGTCTCATGTGCCCGCGGCTTGCCAATTTAATCTTCTAATCTTTTCTTTGCCTCAGCAATATCACCACCATAAAGTTTCAGTTCTCTAAACATTTCTCACTGTTCTTGACTTGATTTACCAGACATAGGTCTGATTGTCCTTTTCAGATCTTCGAATTCTAATATCTATTCATGTGTAAGATCTACAGGACTTTTTAGTTCCTTGGGGGCCTCAACTGATCCTCTATGTTCTGGAAAAGGTTCCCCCTCAGCTGGTGCTCTCTTCTGAGCTATATAATACTTTTTAGGTCATTGTACATCCTCGCCATATCTACCCTTTATTCATCATCTTGAAACCCAAGCCAGTCCGCCCATGCTCCATCATATTTGGGTAAGCATCATCTTGAAGTTAAAAAAATTCTCTAACACTTCTGATTACTTCAGCCTCTCTCCCTTCCCTGTTTCTGAAATCGGTGGTATGCCTTATTTTATGGTTTCTACCAGCAGAGTGAATATAGTGCTTTCTATCACTACTCCTTGAGTAACTTTGACCACCTCTACCACCTCTGCTGGTGCTGGATCTATGATGTTTACTATATCCCTTTTGCTAATTCCAAGATCCAGGATTTTGTTGGTTGCCTAATCTGTCTCTATCATCAGCAGTTCATCTTTGTACATGATCAGGAAATCCCATACAAGGTTCATTTATGACTTTCTCCCCTTCTTCTTGCATCCTTCTTTGCTGCTCATTAGCTTCTGCACTAATTCTCATTTCTCTGTCCCTTGCTCTTATCTATTCTGCTGAGAAGTGAGGTAGCCTACTGCTACTTTCAGGATTATCACTACCTTCCCCCTTTTTGGCAGCATCAATAGGGAGTTGCAACAGTATGTTGTTGGTAGTCTCAGCAGCAGATAGTAAACTATCCACCTTCCCCTCGATGGAAGTGAATCTGGCATCATGCTCTCTTAAAGTTTCAGAGACAGGTTGGAGCCTAGCTTTAATAGCTCCTTCTAATGCTTGCATCTCCAATGATACATGGTCCTCAATTCTTATACATCTATTGGTGAGGTTTATAATCATCTAAGTGATGAGGGATGCTTGTTGTCTGATCACATGATTTTTCCTTCGTATATATTCAGTTACAACCTCAAATCTTGTGTTTAGAGTGGCACTTTCATCTTGTAGCGCACGTTGCAGGTTTCTCAATCATAGGGCTTACTATTCCAATTCATCTATCATTGAATCCACAGTTTGAAAAGTATGATCAGAAATACCAACAGTTTGCTGTGCCTTAACTTGTGAAGCTTCAGTTTGCTGTGCTGGTTCCTGATGTTGTAGTAGGATGGCTGCCGGTGTAGGTGTTGTGTCAACTGGTATAGTCTGAGCTGGCTAGTAACATCCTCTCCTGATACTTATTCAAGTACTTGAGTAGCAGAGTGGGCTTGTGTAGGGATTGCCACCATTCCTCCTTGCTCTGTGCTGGGGATGCTCTTAGCTGGTGTTACAGTAGCTGATCCATTGTCTTGTAGTGGTGTCTATGCTGCCTCTTTTTCTGGTAAATCAACTGGTACATCTTCTTATTCATTAGCTCATTCATCCAGTAGAGATTTTGGTGTCTCAGCTTCCACATAAGCTGGTCTAGAGTCTTGTTTTCTTGTCTCTTCTTCTTTTAGAGTGCGTAGATCTTCACAACTAGTGTTTGGTTCATCAAACACTACATGAATTGACTCTTCAATCACCAAGGTTCTCTTGTTTAGTACTCTTAAAGGTTTGATGGTTCCAGAGTATCCCATAAATATGGCTTCATCAGTTTTTTGTATCAAAAGTGAGTAACTGATTTCTGTTTAAGACAAAACATTTAGCTTCAAACATGTGTAGGTGAGTTATGTTTTGCCTTCTTCCATTCCACTTCATAAGGTATTTTTCCATGATGCTTGTTGATGATTGATCTATTCTATGTGTAGCATGTTGTGTTTGCTGCTTCTGCCCAAAATCTTTTTGGTAAGCGCTTCGCTTATCATTGTTTTGACATATTCTTTTAGAGTTCTATTTCTTCTTTCATTACTCCATTTTGATTTTATTCACGAGAAGTTATGATAACTTCATTTAGGAATTATGTTCCTCCTGTCGATCTAATCTTGATGATCTTCAACTCTTTCTCATTTTAAAGTCTTCTTAATAGATCTTGAAGTTTCGTTTGGAAATCAATCGGTTTACGTAGCGGAATTTAAAAGTGATTTCCGAACCCAAGATCGGATTCATTTAAACAACAAACATAAAAGGAGGTAGACGGCGAATATACCTTGTGTGATCTAATAGATTGACACTTTGACCGTCTAGGGATGAGTAGTTGTGCGTGAGCTGTCCACGTGTCCAGCCTCTGTTAGATGTAGTGCCCGAAAGACAATTTATGTAATTGTTTTTATGATGATTTTATTATTCATCTTATTATTTGCTATGTGCTTATAAAGTATACACTCATCGCAAACCCTAAGTATATCGGTATGTAACCACTTAACTCTCGTGTATGGCATGCACGTGAGGATTGAGTTAGTGGGATATACTTGAGCTGTTAGTCCGTGGTGAACTTAATCGAGTTTAGGGTCTCATGATTAAAACACCAATAATGCATGAGAACACCTTAGGGTGTGATAGTCTTATCCGGTTTGTCGGTAGAAGGTACATAAGTGGGGCATTTTTATATGATGGCATTCATATAGATTTGGACCGATTTAATCCGTATTTCTTGATATAATTCCGTAATCAGGAAATCTTATTAAATTATTAGAAGATCATATATGGATTGACCTTAATCCTAAGGTGATCACATGATGTTGCTTGTCTCGGGGTAGTGTTTGATGTGTTAATTCTGAGATCACTTTGATATGTGATCCAAGTCACTCTCGTTGGCACTATTTTCTGATGAGTGAGTAGTTCTGTTTTTCACAGACATGGAATCCATTCCTTCCTGCGGGAAGTAGAGAGACAGTCCCCTTATTTTTTAGCCCTAAGAAAATGATCGATGGGCCCAGTTCATATTAGACTAATTAGCTACTAGTCAGATATGTGAACTAATTAATCAATAGGGGGTTAATGGTAAATAAGGATAAGATATTCTGAGTCGCGTTCACGGAGACTTCCCACTCAGAATGGACAGTCTATGGAGGGTTAGTCCGTATATAGTGATTATATCAGTGGACACTTATTTACTCATAGGGTTGAGTGTAAGTATATATCTATAATTGATAGAGTTCAGTTTCGGGTTTATGGTGGCGTAATCCCGGAATTAATAATTTAAGTATGAATATTCTGTTCGATGAATATTTTACTTAATTATTGGAGCTACTGGTTGTAGGTCAATGGCCCCCAATGTGGCTCCTATAATTCGGGTATTTTTCTTGTTATTAGGCATTAGTGATAATTAATTGGCTGGGCCAATTAATTGATATGCGAAATATTATTTAGTTGGGGTAAATAATATAATACACAGAAAAGACATTTTCTATGGGCCTAAAACCCTAGGTGTGGCGCCTCCCATGTCATAAAGTGCAAGAATTGATTTTCTTGTGTGATTAATTATTTACTAGTTAAATAATTAATTAATAAAAGATAATTGATTTGTAATTGATTGATTGATTAATCACAATCTTTTATAAATGGAATTATCTTTTATTGTGATTTCTTTTTAATTATTTATTTAATTAATTAGAAACTTGGAGGCCAAGGATTTACTCTCCAATATAAAGAGAGTTCTTCCAAGACATATGAAAAGAATTTTTTTCGACATACACACACAAAAATAGAGAGAAAAAAACTTGTTCTTGTCTTGGGTTTCTGGTTGAAGAAAAACTTGTAGTTTTTCTTGGAAGCATATCAAGGAGGTTCTAGTACCAAGAATTGGTGTCCACCAACCACCGTTTGGAGAACACATTGGAAGATCTTGGCTTCTCTTCCTGCTATTGGTAAGACATACTAAACCCCCTTGTAGGAATTTAGATCCTTTATTTATGTATTGTAATTTGTAAATCGTGATCCATCCATTTGCGCAAAGAAACTACATCCTTAAGCCTCTACCAATATCCACACGAGCACTCCACTAGAATCCTGCCAAGGATTGCTACTAGAAAAATCCAACTGCTAGGTTGGCCTTTTCTCTCTCTCAAAACTCTCTTAAGAAGCTCTATTTATTTTTCACAAGAATAATGCACTCTTGGAATTATGATATACAAAAGAGCTAGTCAACCCCTATCTTATATAACGGATGGTGCACCCGATATGTCTCCCAATCCCATTGGGAAAGCTTCTGTGTATAGTAAGGATGATGACCTTTTACTAGTAAAATAAGAAAAATAGATATTCTAAATTTATCTCATTTAATTTAATATCTCATATTAAATAAATCTAAGATATTGTCAATATCTAATAACGATTATCTTTAATCGATTTACCATAAATAAATTTACACATATGTGCAAATCTATATTTATTAATACATAGCATGATTAATTAATTGCACAATTCAAGTGTAGCTTGATACACTATTATTGGCGCCACCTATGCCAACAAATTGGCATCCGGAATATTCTTTAATTAATAAATATAATTAATATCTTGTATTTAATTTATTCATAATATGTAAGTAAATACCACAATATTAATTTATCACTATAACACTTTATAGTCGAGATAAACATTCCTTATTTGGTTATCACTATAACCGTATTTTAATTTGGCTAGATGTTCATATGTGTGTGACTTGATAGGCTTCCGAATATGTTGTCCTTAGATATAAATTGCAATTACTAAAATGCCCTTCACACCTAACGATCACGGATAACATCTAGCAACACGCCGTGACCCATAATCATTGAAAGAGTCAAACGCAATGACAACTACATTTTATGTGAAACGGTTACCCGCAAAGCAGAATCCTATCATTTGTAATAATATTCATACGGTCGTATCTCGAGTGTCAATACATTAATAATATCCTACGGCTAGGGCCGCAACACTTGCTCCATTCCCAACGCGCAGGTCCACCTCTCTTTTCCTCAGATCTCTAGTCCTTCTTAGTGCCTGCATGTTCGTACATATAAGAACCACAACCAGTATCTAATACCAGTGTTTAGACTTAGAAGAAGCAATATTGATCTCAATCATAAACATACCTGAAGTTGAAGCATCATTATGCTTGTTCTTCTTGGTACTCAAGAAGGCCTTGCAGTTTCTCTTCTAATGGCCAGGTTGGCCATAATGGAACCAAGCATCATTGGGTTTGTCTTTGGATATATTAGGCGTTGGCTTAGGAGCCACCTTCGTCTTTTTAGACTTCTTTTGGGCCGTTTTCTTGCCCTTGTAAGAACTAACAAGCAACACTTGCTTGCCCTTTTCCACAGTGCCCTCAGCAGTCTTGAGCATGTTCAGTAACTCTGCAAGGGAGCAGTCATTCTTGTTCATGTGATAGTTCATCACAAAATGCGAGTAAGATTCAGGTAGAGATTGTAGAATCTAGTCAATATCTAACTCACGTTCCAACTTGTGGCCTAGCTTCTCAAGCCTCTTTATGTACCCGATCATCTTGAGCGCATGCGAACCAATTGAAGTAATTGGAGCCATTTTACATCCAAAAAGGGCCTTCAAGACCTCGTATCTATCAGTGTGAGACTGAGAAGCATATAGTTCCTTCAGGTTACCAATAATGGTATAAGCATCCATAGACTCATGCCGTTTCTGAAGTTCCGGTGTCATAGAAGTAAGCATGATGCATGTAGCCTCAACACTATCAGAACAATGCTTTTCATGCTTCTTAACCTACTCCTCATTGGCAGCATCTTCAGGCGCCTCAGCTAAGGGTGTGTCGAACACAGAGCCAATGTTTTCATTCCATAAAATGATTTTGAGGTGTCTTTCCAAGTTGAGAAAGTTTGTTTCGTCAAGCTTGTTATCAATGATAAAACGAAGGTTCAATTTGTTCGACATTTCTACAAATATAAAGTAAAGATAGTATAAGTAAAAGTTCATGCGTACACAACCAAAAATTGCACTTTAAACCTTTATAAGGTTTTGCTCCCACTAGCCAACTATTCCCTATTGGTCTTCAAGAATTTTGACCAATTCTTTAGTGGCTGGAATCCGATCTAGTTTACTCGATCCCCAACGTGGGCCGATCGACCGGGTCAATTTCGTAGGGTAGGTACACCTACCAATCGCATCCAATGTGACTTCCAGTGGTTGACTAGTCAAATCTTTGACAATTCACATCTCTATGTGATAGTCAACCCCATGTCTCTAACATTAGACGGTCCCGACATAGGCCAATCACCGTAAGATTCTAGTCGAGTCATAACCCAAATATTCATGAGATCTCATAACGATCATATCTCGATAATAATGATATACCTGAGGTAGGTCAACTCCCGAAGTGGGCCGATAAGTTGGTTCCGAACAAGGGCTCTTCACCGTCATTAAAATATTGGGAAGTCACTACAGATGAGACAAGACATCATGAACTTCAAGCAGAGACCAGTCGAAAATTTCAAAGAAGATTAGGAAAGGTTTAAGGAAGCACAACGAAGATGCCCTCACCACGATATCACTTTACCCATACGAATGCGTAGTTTCTATCACGGATTGGGTCCTAGTGAACAAATAAGAGTCAATGCATCGAGCAACGGATGTTTTGCGTTGCTGTCACATGAAGAAGTTGAAGAAAAGTTGGAACAAACAGCACTTACGAGCCAATGAGGGATGCAACAAATTGATAATGTAAAGTTGAAGGCATATTTGGAGAAGATACTTCTAAAAAGATTTTATACCAGTTAATGGCAATGAACGAGAAAATAGACGGCATACAAGACCGTATCGCCAAGGTTGAGAAAGTTCAAGAAGTTGAAGTAACCAACACAGAAGATGTGAACTATTTAGGGAGGCAATAAAACCCTTATGGGGGAGGATATTACCCAAGTTCTCATGACCACCCTGTTTTTGACTAAGCGATCCTAATGGTGGGAGAGACCAAGGCAGACTAGGGGATTCATGCCTTAATTTAACAAGTCAGGTGGTTCGGAAGCAGCCATAGATAAAATGAGCTCAACTGTGACCGACACGGTCAATCAACTCACAAAATCCATGACCAAGCTGAATGCAAACTTCACCACATATTGTCAGAAGAATGATGCAAGACTGACCAATCAGGAAGCCTTAGTGCAGAATCTATCACACCAAGTGGGGCAGATCACCGAACATGTGTCAATCCGTCCTCTGGGAGAGTTGCCAAGTAACACAGAGAAGAATCCGAAGGACATAAATGCAAATATGACTAGAAGCATAAAGGAACTTCCTGGACCAGTCATGACAACTATCCAAGAAGAACAAAAGCGACCAAAGAATGTAACGCAATGAGAATCAGGAGAAAAATATGGGCCGGTTAATTGGGACACTACACCGATTAACCGGGCATCTGCAGATTCAGTAGAGGAGTATGCAGAGTAGCAGGTAAGTCTTTACGAACTGTAACCATTAATCCTGCTACTTTACCCTATCCCCTAGGAAATATAAACTGAATAATGATGATGCTTGTTATAAAAAGTTCATAGAAAATTTTAAAAAAGTGCAAGTGAATATACCTTTGGTAGAGGCTCTGGCCGGAATGCCACATAATTCTTGAAAGAAGCGATCTCTGCCAAAAGGAAATTGTTAGACCTTGAGACTATTTTCCTTAACGAGGAATTCTCGGTAGTTTTGCAACGCAAACTGCCTCCCAAGTGTAAAGATCCTGGGAGCTTCCTCATACCATGCACAATTAGAAGAATGTGCCTAAACAAAGCATTGTGTGATCTTGGAGCCAGTGTCAATTTAATGCCACTCTCCATCTTTTATAAGTTAGGCATGAAAGTGTTGAACGAAACATATAACCCTTCAATTGGCCGATAGGTCTATGAAGCAACCTTGTGGAGTGGTGGAGGATGTGCTGGTAAAAGTTGATAAGTTCGTATTCCCCATAGACTTTGTAGTGCTAGACATGGAAGCTAACCATGATGTTCCACTGATCATAGGAAGACCTTTCCTAGCATCAAGTAAAACATTGATAGATGTTCATAAGGGTGAGCTGATTCTAAGAGTAAATGAGGACATAGTAGTATTCAATGTAATGAAAACCATGAGGTATGCACAAGATGAGGGAGAAGCATGTTACATGCTAGATGACATATATGAGCTTGTTTTGAAATTACATCAGCAAGTGGCTCTAGACCCTGAAGTTGCAGAGACTTTGCTCCTAAAAGAAGATGAAGAAAGTAATGAGGAAATATGGCCTGGTTGTAGCGAAGGGCAAGTAAGAGAAGTAGATCCTATATCTTTTATGGATGTAGGAGGAACAATGAATAGGCCTTCGTGGCATAAGTTCTTTGACCTACAATTGACTGGTAAGCTATTAAGATCATCATTGAAAGAACCACCAAGGAATTTAACGTTGAAACCTTTTCCATCTCACCTGAAGTACATATACTTACAGGATGAAACTCTTCCCCTAATAATTTCATCGTTACTATCACCTTTAAAGGAGGAGAAATCTGTAAGAGTAATCTTGAGAGAGCATAAGGGAGCATTCGGGTGGACAATTGTAGATATTCGAGGAATAAGCCCATCGGTGTGCATGTATAAAATCTCTGTAGATCCTAAGAAGAAAGCCGTAGCACGACCTCAAAGAAGGCTGACACCACAATTAAAGGATGTTGTTAAGGAGGAGATTATAAAGATGTTGGAAATGAGAATCATTTTCCCAATTGCAGACAGTGAATGGGTAAGCCCGATTCATGTGGTGCCCTTAAAGGAGGATTCACTATTCAACCTAATGAGTTCGATGAGTTAATCCCTATGAGGCTAATTACTATACATCGAGTTTGCATCGATTTCAGGAAACTGAATGACGCAACTCGTAAAGATCTTTTTCCCCTAACATTCATTGACCAGATGTTAGAAAGGTTAAGCGGTCATGTTTTTTATTGTTTCTTAGATGGATATTCTGGTTACTATCAGATCCATATTTCCCTCAAGGACCGAGAGAAAAAAACTTTCACATGTCCCTATGGAACTTTTGCGTACAATCGCATGCCTTTTGGACTTTGTAATGCACCAGCAACATTCCAAAGGTGCATGATGTCACTATTTACGGACATGGTGGAGGACTTTCTGGAGATTTTCATGGATGAATTTTCTGCATTTGGAGATAGCTTTTATTTTGATAAATGCTTGGACAACTTGAGTAGAGTGCTGAAGAGATGTAAAGAGACCAACCTTGTACTTAACTGGGAAAAATGCCATTTCATGGTTATAGAAGGAATAGAGTTGGGACATAAGATCTCAAATAAAGGAATAGAGGTCAATAAGGCAAAGATAGAGGTAATAGAGAAGTTGCCCCCTCCAACAAACTTAAAGACGTTGGAGCCTTTCTTGGCCACGCAGGCTTCTATAAGAGGTTTATTAAGGATTTCTCTAAAGTTTCTGGACCTTTGACATAATTACTTGCAAGGGATGTCCCTTTTGTATTTGGAGAGGAGTGCAAGCAAGCATTCAACACATTGAAGAAAATGCTTATAACCGCCCCAATATTGGTAGCCCTAGATTGGAACAAACCTTTTGAGCTTATGTGTGATGCAAGCGACACAATGATTGGATTAGCCTTGGGACAAATGGAGGATAAAATCTTTAAGCCTATCTATTATGCAAGTCGTACCTCAACAAAGACCCAGAGGAATTATGGGACTACAGAGAAGGAACTTGGTCTGTTATCTTTGCATTTGATAAGTTTCGACCATATCTGATAGGATCGAAAGTCACTATATTCACTAACCATGCAGCTCTGAAATACCTTCTAACCAAGCAATACTCCAAGCCGAGATTGTTGAGATGGAATCTACTCTTGCAAGAGTTTGATGTCGAAATCAAAGATAAAAAGGGATCTAAGAACCAGGTGGCTGATCACCTGTCAAGATTAAGTCTGTTTGAAGAAGAGCAACCGACTGAGATCAGGGAAAGCATTCCCGATGAACAACTTTTTTCCGTCTCAGTATTAGTTCCATTCGAATCTTAGCCCAGAAAAAATACTTCAAGAGTGGGCAAGGTATACCCTTGTTTTGCTAACATTGTAAATTTATCTAGCAAGAAGGAACCTACCACCGGAATTCACGAATGCGACGATCCCTACCTATACAAGATGTACCCTGATACCATTCTTAGGAGATGCGTCCATGATGACGAGATTCCAAGTATTCTGAGACAATGTCATTCTGAAGAAGTTGGAGGTCACTATAAATTTGGACAAGACAAAGCTGACAAAGGTGCTTGTAGTGTGGATTCTATTGGCCTACAATTCATAAATCTGCTTATGAGTTTACAAGAGCCTGTCATTCCTGTCAAATGGCTTGTAGCATTTCTAAGCGGATTGAGATGCCACTGCATAGTATCTGAGAAGTGCAGTTGATTATGTTTCCAAATGGGTGGAGGCGGTGGCCTCACCTACTAATAATGCCAGGGTATTCCTAAGATTTCTTAGGAAGAACATTTTGACAAGGTTTGGAGTGCCCAGAGCCATAATTAGTGACGAAGGGAGCCATTTCTATAATAGGTTGTTTGAGAAATTAATGTTGAGATGTAGGGTTAGATATAAGATTGCAGCAGCGTATCACCCCTAGACAAGTGAACAATTGGAGGTCATGAACAGAGAGATAAAGAAGATCTTAGAGAAGACTATGAATCCCATAAGGAAAGATTGGTCTTTGAAATTAGATGATGCTCTTTGGGCGTATAGAACTGCTTATAGAACCACAATTGGATGTCACCATATATGATAGTGTTTGGAAAGGCTTGTCATTTACCGGTAGAACTCGAGCACTGAGCCCTATAGGCTACGAGGCTTTTAAACAAGGATGAAAGTTTAGCCGGTGAGAAGAGATTACTAAAGTTGAATAGATTGGAGGAATTTAGACTTCAAGCATATAAGAATACAAAGATTTACAAGGAGAGAACGAAGTGCCTGCACAATAAAAAGATTCTCCACCGCACGTTTCATGTCGGAGATAAGGTGCTGGTATATAATTCGTGCCTTCGTCTTTTCCCTGGGAAACTGAAGTCTAGATGGTTTGGAAGTAGTCACAAAAGTCTTCAATTCAGGCGTGTGTGAAGTTAGGGATGAATACTCTGGGAAGACTTTCATAGTAAACGACCACAGGCTGAAACATTACCTAGAGCACAAGTATGACCCTTAATTGGAAGTCTTTATGTTGGAAGATCCAATGTCTGAATAAAGGAGCCCTATTAGTATAGTCAGTGGCGACTATAAATTGTAACTATTTCTAAACCCTTATTTACTACTTTTGTTTATTTTTTTGAGTCAATAAAGTAGCATGACAATCGTGAAGTTTTTTTTTTCATCACATATATCTTTGGTCATCTGACTAGAGATATATGTGGTTTTTTCCTTCACGATTCTCATGTGAAACCCTCGTAAAAGTTTTCGCGTCGTGCTTAGGCCAATAACGAATAAAGTGGCTTAAACTGTTTTTGCGTATTCCTCAGGTATGCACAATTTCTGCCACCTTATTTTCATATTGCCCTTCGCATGTAACTCACAGTTTTGGAAGTATTTTGGAATGCAGTTAAGTACTTGGAAGATGGATGACCTAGGAGCCAATGATTGCGCTCCGGAATTTACTAATTGACTCAGACGACCAATTCCAGAGCTAAGTACCTTTTCTATTTTCTGTCTTATTATTAGTCATTGGGGACAATGCTTATAATAAGTGGGGGGTAAGCTGTCTTAGCTGGGTAATCGATAAAGGGAATGATTTTGATATTTTTACACTGTTTTTAGCTTGCCTTTTGCACGTTCTGAGTAAGGAATAGGTAGAAAAGGAGCCCAAGAGCGATTTGAAGTTAGCTATAGAATATTCAATTTAGTATGGAAGAATGAGAATATGTCACGTTGCATGAAGTAGTAACTTATTAATTGTTATTCTATCGTTGCACTCAATTATTTGAGCACATAATCTATGTGAGAAGTGTTTGAGATGAGATGACAATTTGTTTTAACCGGGAATCATTATTTGTCTCTGTATATACTTTAACAAATTTTTGTAGGAGAAGGGAAGCAACTTGAATACCCCAAAAGGTAAAACGGGACAAAATGGGATTGCAGGTGAGAGAGAAAAAAAGTGAGAAATATGGCAAAGAAAAAAATAGGAGAAAGAAAAAAAAATGATAAAGACAGTGAGGGAAGCGAACTCGTAGCAAAAAGGGCATGACCCTCACATATACAAACTTATGGTGTTTGTATCTGTTGTGAAGAATTATTCAGTAATAAAATTTTCTTCACCTGCTTCTCTTGCTAATTTGAAAAGATATGATAACCCTTCAAGATCCAGCTCAAGAATAGCTTTCTTTTCAATCCTTTTAGGGATTGCAAATCTTCCCAGAGAAACCAAAGGACTACTTCGTTTTTCTGATTTTAAGATTTCTTTAAAGGTTGTAGCTTTTAAGAAATCTGAATTTGATATCAGTTTTGGAGGTGATATCATGTGTTGTTCCAATTTCAGAGAATACATCTTCAATTTCGATATATTCTTTCTTCTTATAGTCAATACTATGATGACTATTGGTTAAGGCATAACTTACTAAGTAAGTTACACTGAAGGCTTTATCTCCTTCATTCATCAAATCTTCTCTTTCGAAATGATGAATTAAAGATAAAACTTTATCTAAGTTTTTGCTTGCTAAACTAAGTCCAAACTTAGGATAGACGGTAAACATAAACTTTTTATATGCAAGGTTGCCATTAGCAGCTCCAAGCATACAATCTTTTCTGTCATTAATTCTATTGTCAATTAATGCTAGTTTAATAGGTGTGTCGATACCCTCTTGAAATTCAGATTTTATAAAATTTTTATGGAACCTAGATGAACCATACTAATTTTAGATATGATTTTTGAACCTATTTTTTTTTTTAGATTTCATCTTATATCTTTCTTAGTAATTAAAGGTAAATATACAGAACCAGAGACATCTTTGATGTCTACGTGCAGTTCTTGAGTATTACAAAATAAAATATTTTGTTTTATCATTTTAAAAGATTATTTATGATAATAGGTACCTTATATATCTTTTCTGTTCTAAGGCTTAGCTTAGAAGCATTGATTCTAGATAAGATCTCTTGCCCCCAAGTCCGCCCGGCCCGAGTAAGGTACCATGTTGTGTAACCAAGTTTGAAGGCAAGTTGAGCGAGTGTATGCGTAGGTAAGTGAAGACTGTGGGGTTAATATAACTTGAGTCTCTTCACGAACGCACTATCACGAAGGATTTATCACACGACACATTGATGCATGGTAAGTAACGATTAATGTGGGGCTTATGGATTATAGCTTGATGTGTGTTCTGCTGGAAATCTTTATTGAATATGTGGTAGTTGATGGGGATTGGTCTTGGAGGTACATTCCACCTTGATACTCTGCTCGAGGACGAGCAAAGGGCTAGTGGGGGGTATTGATGACGCTTAAAATAGTCTATCCTACGGCATCAACATTCTATTCATTATGAGCTAAAAATAGTTGTTTTGACCTATAATTATGAAAATTTGAGTTCAACGTCACTTGTCGGGTTCATCAATGAGTATTTTGCATTTAACATTTATTTTTCCATATTTGATATTATTTCGTGTGTTATGTGATTACTTTTAGGATACGAAATGTTGGGTGAGCATTGTGGACAATGCAGAGTGGGTGAACGAAAGAATTGGGCCTAGGGTATTCCAGAACCTTCCAAGCTAAGTCGGCAGAAAGAAAAGGACAAAAATAGCCCCGGTAAATCGGGAGCTGCTGCCGACTTACCGAGAGACCAGAATCTTCCGAAAAACGTTTTCTTGGACGAGGGGCAGTTCTAGGTGTTTCTAAGTCAGTTTATTTAGCTATAAATATGAGCTTCGCCTCAAAATTGAGTGTGCCCAATTGTGTAGTACAATTTTTGAGACAAGTATTATGCAATAAAAGTTCTTTGTTCTTTATTCTATTTATTTTATGAGTTATAGTCACGGAGACGACTGTTTCGCCGCCTAGGAAGAGATCCGAGGGAGATCTACACTCATCTTCGAGGGTATGATTTTCTGTCTTTTCCTAGATGTAGATCTATCGTCGTTTTATTTGACTAGTATGTGCAAAATGTTTATTTAGTTTAATTATATAGTAGTTAGCTTCTTTCACCCCATGTATGTATAGATCTGATTCGTTGGTGAAGAAATCATGAATTAGTGTTTGCATTCTTCGGATCTGCGACGGTCTATATCGCTAGATCTGAATACCTAGTAAATTACTAATTCATGATAATCGGCGTCAGCTACGTTGATCGATAGATTTAATTTACATGTTAGTAGCCTGATCAACTATTTGCATGTCATCGTAAATTAGCATGAAGGACTATTAGTGAAGTTTTAATTTGGACATAGTCCTGGTGGATCCTTAGGAACGTGCTAGTCATAGTCGATAGCTGCCTAGGGAGGTTTTCGGTCTTGAGCCGGCATTTTTAGAACTTATTGTGTATGAACTAATACAACCAACGAATAAGGTTAGTTGCGTATAGATTGTCTGCTGTCCTTACAGTGGAAGTAGATAGGGTTAGGAGTTGCAACCATAACTGTCAATGAATTAAAATTTACCAACGGGGATGACTATTGCATGTAATGGGGGAATAACTAATCTGCTCCATTTGAACTTGCATAATCTTTCTAGTTTATTGTTACCAACCTTACAACTGTCTATATCATTGTTGGTCGTAGACCGTTATTGTGGCATATCAATCTCGATTAATTTGCATTCTTACAAGTCTCTGTGGGATTCAACCTGGACTCGCCAGTACTCTACTCGATAGACCTAGTCCTATTGCTAGAGAGTGCTTTGCACGCGATCATCAATGTCTTCTATTTATAGCCATAAATCCCTTGATTTTGAAATTCTGTCCGTTGGCTATTTGATGTTCAGAACAATCCTTGATCCCGTCTTGATTTGATCTTCCTTGATTTTAGTGATTCGTATTTTAATCAAATGTTCATCATAAAATCCTTCCTAGATTGATTCTGCATTAATTGCTTAATCTTCTATATTTCCACGTTTTTTATTGAGCATTAACAACTTACTTCACTTAGCTGTTTCTTCAATACTTAACTGGCTAAGTGGCTTCTTCACTCGACTGCTTCCTTTGTTACTTCACTGGTCAAGTGACTACTTTTATTTGGATGCTTGATCTTTACTAAGCTATTACTTTTTTGCTCTTATTCATCAGCCGATAATCATTTACATCACTAATCCTTAGTTTTGTGTCAGATTAGTGTACACCATATATCAAAAAAATTGAGTTTCATCACTTGTGATATATCCTAGACTTACCTAAGGTCATCACAGACTTTCTTACTTGTAAGTCAGTCCACACAGTCTTCACTTCTTTGTCTTTGGTGCCTTGGCTGTCTTCACTCTGTTGATCTTACTGAGATGGCCTACCAGTCTAGTATAATGCTTGTCTAACTGAACTTATAAAACATGTTAGACTTCTAAGAAAAACCTATACAATCAATTCAAACTTATTTCAGGCCTATTTTAATAGCTAGAATGACCATCATCAAAACTATAAAATATTCATAACAATTTCCCCCGTTTTTATGATGCCAAAACCCTCATAAGCCTGAACATAAGTAAAACATTTTCATATGATTAACAAGAATAAAATCCATAATTTTTATTCATCCGTATAGGGCAAAGAGATTCTAAATAACATAAATTTATTACACTTACTAGTTCCTCAGATTCTCTTTGTACTTCTTGAACTTTGTAATGTGAATGCACATGGTGTCCTTGAATCCACTTCTGGAATCTTCCACTTCTAGTAGGCAAAGGTAATTTCTCTAGGTTGACTGCCAAAGGATCTTCTATCAAAAAGCCTGTTGAAATCTTGCAAAGTCTCATGTGCTTGAGACTTGACAAAGTAATATTCTAATCTTTGCTTGGCCTCATCAATATCACCATCAACAAGTTTCAGTTCTCTGAACATTTCCCACAGTTCTTGACTTGATTCACCCGATGTAGGTCTGAGTGTCCTTTCAGATCTTTGAATTCTAATCCATTTCTCATAATATTTTGAGGACTTTTTAGTTCCTTGGGAGCCTCAACTGATCCTCCCTATTTTGGAAAAGGTTCCTCCTCAGCTGGTGCTCTTCTCTGAGCTATATACTCCTTTTTTAGCTCGTTGTACATCCTTGCCATATCCACCCTTAATTCATCATCTTGAAATTCAAGCCAGTTTGCCCATGCTTAATCTTGTGACATATTTGGGTAAGCATCATCTTGAACTTGGAAAAATTCTCTGACACTCAGCCTCTCTCTTTCCCCTGTTTCTAAAATTGGTGCAAAGCCTTCTTTTATGATGTTTACCAGTAGAGTGAATATAGTGCTTTCTAGTGTCACTACTCCTTGAATAACTTTGACCACCTCCACTGCCTCTGCTAGGCTGGATCTATGACGACTACTGGATCCTCTTTGCTGATTCCTAGATCCAGGCTTTTGTTGGTTGCTTGATCTCTCTCTATCATCATCAGTTCTTCTTTGTACATGATGAGGAAAGCCCAGTCAAGGTTCGTTTATGTCCTTCTACCTTTCTACTTGCAGCCTTCTTTGCTGCTCATCAGCTTCTGCTCTAATTCTCATTTCTCTGTCCCTTGCTCGTATCTGTTCTACAGAGAAGTGAGGTGGCATGCTACTACTTTCAGGCTTGTCACTACCTTCCCCTTTTTTGGCAGCATCAGTGAGGAGTTGCAAATGTTTGTTGTTGGTAGTCTCAACTGTAGATAGTAGACTATCCACCTTCCCTTCAATGGAAATGAATCTGGCATCATGCTCTCTTAAATTTTTAGAGACAGGTTGGAGCCTAGTCCCAATAGCTCTGCTATAGCTAGCATCTCCAATGATACTGAGGTCCTCAAAGCTTATACACATCTGTTGGTGAAGTTTGTATTCATATGAGTAATGAGGATGCTTGTTGTCTGATCACATGATTTTGCCTTCGTATATATTCAGCTACAACCGCAAATCTAGTGTTTAGAGTGGCACTTTCATCTTGTAGCGCACGTTGTAGGTTTCTCAAGCATAGGGATTTCTGTTCCAATTCATCTATCATTGAATCCACAGTTGTTTGAAAATTCTGATCAGAAATACCAACAGTTTGATGTGCCTGAACTGTTGGAGCTTCAGTCTACCGTGCTGGTTCTTGATGTTGTAGTTGGATGCTTGCCGGTGTAGGTGTTGTGTCAACTGGTATAGTCTGAGCTGGCTGAGTAACATCCTCTCCTACTACTTCTTCAAGTACTCGAGTAGCAGAGAGGGCTTGTGTAGGGCTTGCCACCATTCCCCCTTGCTCTATGCTGGGGACGCTCTTAGCTGGTGTGGCAGCAGCTGATCTAGTGTCTTGTAGTGGTGTCTGTGCTACTACCTCTTTTGGTGTATCAGCTGGTACATCTTCTTGTTCATCAGCTCCTTCATCCAATAGAGCAGTTGGTGTCTTAGCTTTCACATAAACTGGTCCAGAGTCTTCTCTTGTCTCTTATTTTTCTAGAGTGTGTAGATCTTCACAGCTAGTGTTTAGTTCATCAAACACTACATGAATTGACTCTTCAATCACCATTGTTCACTTGTTTAGTACTCTGAAAGCTTCTTTGGTGCGAGTATCCCATAAATCTTCGCTTCATCAACTTTTTCATCAAAAGTGTGTAATAGATTTATGTTTAAGACAAAATATTTAGCTCCAGACATGTGTAAGTGAGATATGTTTGGTATTCTTCCATTCCACACTTCATAAGGTGTTTTTCCATGATGCTTGTTGTGTAGGATGTAATATCGCCGGATCAATCATAGATTGACCCGATTGCGTAGCGGAAGATATCAGATCTAAATCTAAACAAACAAAATACATGAATAATAACTCTAACCTACGAGGGGGTTAGATAACCAACCTTTTTATGGTGCAAAACTCCAAGAACAAAAGGGTAATCCAATCCGAGCTAGTTGAGAAGCCAAAGTCTTCCAACGTGTGTCTCCAAGCACCACCAGGTGGATGGTGTTTCAAGTCGCCGGACCTCCTCGATATGCTACCTTAGAAAACCCGAAGTTTTCTAAAACTTGAACCCATAGTATTTGGCCGAAACATCTAAGCCATAATACTACTCAATAACTCAAAAATTACTTGTCAATAGGCTTGAGAGAACTCTCTTTATATAGGAGAGTAATCCTTGCCCTCCAAGGATTTAATAATTAAGAGATAATTATTAGATTAATCCTTATTTCAAATAAAAGATAAATATAATATATATCCTAAACAAATTAGGATAAATAATATTATTATCTAATATTTCATGAATTATCAATTAACAAATAAAAGATATGTCACATGTTAAATAATTATCCAAGAAAACTAATTTCCCGATAATTAAATAACAATACTAAAATGCGGCCTAGTAACCCTAGAAATAGGTCACACGCATTTTTGACACATTGGGCTAAGTCCACGAAAAATGTCTTTTTCATGTATTTAATCATTTAGTCCAACTAAACAATTTATCCACTTATCTATTAAACAATCCAGTCCAACTATTTAATATTAATTGAGGTGAAACGACGAGAAAACATATATGTTATATTAGGAGCCACGTCATGGACCATGGACCCATATTCAGTAGCTACAATAACTTAAATAAAATTATTCGTCAGACCGAACAATAATATTCAACTATTAATTCCGGCATTACTCGACCATAAACCCGAAACTGAACTCTGCTGAATATAGATATAAACTTACACTCAACTTTGAGTCGATAAGCGTCCACTGATATAATCATAACATACGGATAAATCCTCCATAGACTGTTCGTTTCAATTCGGGATATCTCCATAAACCCTTCTCGAAACCTCTTATCCTTATTTACCATTAACCCCCTAGTGATCAAATAGTTCATAACTAATATAATATGAACTCCGCGGATCGATCAGTTTCTAGGATTAACAAATAAGGGAACTGTATGTATACTTCCCGAGGGAAGGAATGGATTCCATATCTATGATAGCACAGACTACACTCATCCTAAAATAGAGCCAACGAGAAGTGTTGGACGACATACTACGAAGTGATCCTTACTAACACATCAAAATCTACCCTAGTCTAAGCGTTAAATGCTGTGATCACGTCAGGATTGAGATTAATCCATATATGATCATCTTGTGATTCAATAAGACTTCTCGACCACGGAATTATATCGAGAACTCAAACCAAATCAGTCCAGCCCTATATTATTATCATCATATATAAATGCCCCACTAGGTACCCTATTACCGACAGTCCGGATAAGACTGTCACACCTAAAGTGTTCTGGGCGTATTATTAGCAAATTAATCTTGAGACCCGTACTCAAATTAGTAAACGCTACGGACTAAGTTAATTTTAAGTATATCTCACTAACTCAATCCTCTTGTGTATAGCCATACACTGAGTTATGTGATTACATAAACGAGGTACTTAGGGTTTTCAGTAGTGTCTTAATTATAAGCATACATGCACATAATAAGATGAATTATTAAATTTGTCTTAAAACAATTAGATAATTGTCTTTCGGGCACTACACCTAACAATCTCCCACTTGCACGAAAGGCAAGTGGATTAATTGTTTTAGAGCACCCTCTTTATATCTATATCTACAACATTCTCCCACTTGTTCAAAACAAGTGAGACATATCCCCAAGATTCATACCCTCCAAGCGCATCGTAGTAATTCATCCTTCCAAGCACGATCGGAGTGTGCCGCCACAGGGTAGGTCAGTGACCCGGTGCGTACTTAGAATCCGAATACCATGTGACTTGGTATACTGATCAGGTAGGTTGGCGGCTTGAGTCAATCATTGAGATCGAAATGTCGCCTTTCCATCTAATCCGGTGGTACGATTTCAATATGCCTTTGAGCCAACACCGAGGACGAGATCAACTTAACGAGCATCCTTAATTTGATGTAAAGTCAGAATCAGTGTTATCACTTATATTCTAGTTTGCACCTGAATATACTGGCATATTATTCCATATTCTCCCGAAGAGACTTGAGGATTCACTAAACATACCATTTAGTATTCATCCACAGGTTTAGATAATCATTCCTGAGAGGTAGGGTAGACTACATCGTTGAATATTGCATAAATGCAAGAATATCTTAACCAGGTGAATGGATGGGATTGCGAATAATCGATTCTCGAGAATTTTAGTGAATCAATGTAACGACCCGACCCGGATTTTTCCAATTACCCGGATCCGAATCGTTCGGCCATGATCCGAAACCGAAATTTCAAATCACGAAGCCTACTGCTGAAAAATCAGAAAAACTAAAATCATAATAATATAAATATTATCATAATACATCATCGAATCAAATAACATAATGGACCGTTCACCTTTCTGTAAATTCGTAGACTACTTACACCAACCCCTATATATGTTGTGGAAGTTAGGATCATTGCTCTCTCTTCTAGGAACACGTGAGGCCACACGTCTTCTTTGACAAGTATATATAGAGATGTGGGCCAAGCGATGAATCTCATCTGAAAAAACATAAATACTGAGGAGTGATCATGAATGCCCCGTAAGCAGTGTCTAAGTATCAAGAGGAACTAAGAAAGTCACTAAGCAAGCTTTGAGAGTTCCTTCTTGTTAATTTTGGAAGCGTGATATGCATCTTTGTAAATATTTGTCTTGTTAATAGTGTATTCTATGTGTCTTGAAAAATATAATAGAAAACAAAGAATGCAATGTCATTAAATTATGCATTGAAAATATTTGATTGAAATAAGCTTGCATCTTAAGCGAGATTAATAATATCTCATCTTGAAAAATTATTATGCTAGAATTAAATATTGTATCGATACTTTCTTTGAAAGTCTCATTAATAATTATATGCTTACTTAAAATATATAAACTGTTAAACTACTGCATGTTATATGTACTTGAAACATTTGACAGGAAATAAGAAATATAGTTTATCTGAAAATAATCTGGTAGAATAAATTATTGAACAATTTTAATACAACAACTAGCAACTTAATTGATAAAAATTCTTGTAATTTGTTTTATTTATTGCAAATAATACTTTACTTTATTGCTAATGATAATGATACGGTTCCAATCTAATCTGTGTCCTAAAAGGACTCTGAAACTGTATGAGGTTGCATACCGGATTTCCTGACCGGATCCGGCATATAAACTGTACTCCTTATTATAGCCCAGGAGCAAGGCCTGATGCCGGGGATTCTCGAGAACTCACTGCACTGAATCTGAAATCTGATTTCTCCCTCTAACCCGGGAGTAGGGTGTCTGTCTGGGAAACCGTAACATTATTAAATTTTCTTTAAAACTTATTGTATGAATTTATAGTGTCTTTTATTCTGAAAATTATGTTACTGCAACAACACCATGCTTTCTGTTAAACTGTAAAACTTTATGTTAATACTTTTCTGTCTAGAAATCTGTCATCTTTTGAACATTGACTTTGACTTCTTAAATAAACGATTCACATCCATATTTCTAAAATATTCTTTTTAAAATAATAGTGTTGGTTCAATTATTTATAAAAACACCTTTAAAACTTATAAGGTTGACTAACCATCACATCATCTAACCATACATCTTCAAAATATAATTTATATATTATATATATACATGTTGAAAATATAACTTATATATAATAATAATAATTATATATAATAATAATAATAATAATAATAACAACAACTGTCCTCAAAAGCTTTCTTTTAACAAATCCCCAAGTTATAAAAATGGACAATAATTCATTTTACTCATAGAATACTTATAAAATTATTAAAAACAAGAACCAACATACTTTCATTCAAAACATTGGATATTATTTCATTTTCTGAAAATAAGTTTGACTTCCATTCTAGACAGATTTCTAGTACCCAGCCGATTAAACGTGTGTCTACGGTTTATACATAGCTATTTAACTAATTAATCTAAAGTGCTTTGAAATACATAAAAAATGCAAGGAAGACATGACATCGTGATGCTTGTAAAATAACTCTTGATACTACACTCCTTACCTCGAATTCCAAGCATGAATCCGTTATTGAAACGATACGCTTCATTTCCGTTCCTAACGAAACAATCATTGAATTGCTCTACAATTCGTATCGGATCAATTCATCACAAAGATGGTGTTCCAAAGTCTCTCTCCCCCTTCTTTCTCATATAGAACTAAAAAGAGCCATCAAACTTGTTCAATCTCAATGAACCCATCGATTTACCCTTTGATTAAAAGAGTGGGGATAAAATTTGATTTATCCAATACCATATTCATACCCCACAACAATTTGTTTATAGAAATAATTGAAAACTGATACTAATATTTTCTATAGTGATGCTGCCGATTGAGGATGAAGGAAAAGATAGATAAAATAAAGAAAATGGAGAGGCAAGTCTATGTAGAGGAAATGGAAGAGATTGGAAGAGTATTCATTGATAAGAGAATAAATGTATGAATTTACTCTTCATGAAACTGTTGGCATTATTAAATAGAAATAATGAAATTTATGAGAAACATTAACTTTTTTTTTAAAGCTAAAAAATGAATTTATGGTATGGTTTCGGTTCAAACTCATGTCGATACTTAAAATTGGGTCGGGATATTACATTCACCACTCCTTTTAAAAGTTTAGTCCTCTAAACTTGCTAACACATTATTAATCCATACTTTGGTAAGGGAAATCAACATCACCTCAAATACATTAATTTTATTAACTTACATTTTTTATGATATCTTAACACTTACTACCTTCACACGAAATCCGCTTGCTGAACTCTAGTGATTGAAATCTCTTCCTAAAGAACATTCATTTCCGCTAACTTTTTGTTATTGTTTTTGTTGGTAATCATGCCTTAAACTTGTTTACTAATCTTAACATTTGACAATCTCATACTTTAGTTTTTACCATCCATTAACAATTCCTAGCGAGCTTCCATCAATAAAACTCATATTCAAATATTGATGGCTAACCGAGATACCATACTATGCATGAAATATTACCGGTTACAATCTTATGTTTGTTCTAATATTGATGATCATCATTTACTGGCATAACTATTACTAAGATTGGAAATTCCTCATCAATTTTTCCCAGAGTCTTACTGACTTTTACTTGTAACCACGGAGCATTCTCAACTTGGCATGAACAAGAATCTCTGTTTGATTTTATCTTATTTCCTTCTTCACGATTAACTTACCCTTCTATGTTGGTTCTAGATAAATCAATCTTACTACTACATCGAGCTAGAGGTAAGAGGAAACTGATAGACCATTCAATATTTTCATTAAAGCATTATGGGAGAAATAATCAAAAGTCGCTTGAAAAACTAGGATGTAAGAAACATTTTCCTTTTCGCTTTCGAGAAGGAATAGTAATTATAAATTGGATATTTTACTAAAATATAGTGTGTCTTGTCAAAACAAAAGTTTTTAAGGTAATATAATTTCTTTAAATTCATTCATATTCCACTATATTGGAATTTTAAAAAAAAAAGCATGATTACAATATTCTTTTTTAACTACAAATAGTTTAAACCCCCTTGCTGAATCTTGTATATATGCTAGCTTGAAAATACGGTAGATATACGAATGGTTCTAAAAACTGCTTATTCTTACTCATGAACGATTAATTGCATAAGGAATATTTCGCAAACTATCTTAAAAATCATTAGTCAAGAGCCACAAGAAACTTGTAAAATGATTGACATCATAAGAAATTTATCTTCTTTGAAATTATTACTTGAAATTATCGGATGAGAACTGAGCCGTTCAAAACTATATACTTGTAAACCCAAAAATAACTATATTTTTGTAGGAAATTGAAATAAATATTTTGCAAGCCACATACATTCGTATGATTTGAAAAACTTATAGGTATTTCAAAACTCTTTATGTTCCTCCACAGAAGATAGGTTTAAACAAGAATGCAAACTTTTGTACCATTATTAGTTAATAAGAATTCGATAAAACCCAAAAAGATTTGTCTGTCACATTTTTTTATGGTCTGTCATTCTTCTAATGAATTTTTTTTTTTTTTTTTTTTAGGGAGATTTGTCTTAATAAAGGCTAAGATATAGGACATGTAGTTAAAAGATGGAAGATCTGTAATGTTTCGGCAACAGGAATGAATGAACACGTTACGTTATTTGAATATGGAGAAAAGAAGGTCAATGGATTATTTAGGAGTCCATACGACGTGATTGGTGCTCTACTCTGACCAAAACTCACCAACTTCTCAATCGTTATGAGGAAAAACTAAAAACACACACCAAGGTATTCATAACTTAATCATATTTTATTTTTATTTCCCTTATTCTCTTTCATATTTGTCTGATGAACATACCTTATGTATATACATATTTCTAAAAATTAACACTTATCATATAAAATACAAAATGAGAAATTTCCCTTGGTGATTGTAATACTGAAAACACATGTATATACATATAGTAACAATCGAAATGTTCTTTGCAAACTTTAGAAATTATAAGTTTAAAATAACTTGGAATTCTTAACAACCATAGGAAAAAAAAAATTTATCTTATTCCAAATAAATCAAGAACAAATTCATAATGTCCCGAAAATTAATTGGTATAAAATAATTTGCTAGGAGCATGAACTTTTAAATTCAAGTAGTTCTTTGAATGATATTATATGATGTCCTTATAGGGAAAATAACGTTTTCAATAAAGCTGGAAGATAGGCATACTTTCATTTGCAAAATATAACACTCAACTTTTCTAAATCCTTTTGAAACATTTCTTTTACAAAAGAAAAATGCATGGCACAACTGACACAAAATAATTCAGTATATTGTACTAAACACTTCTATGTCAAAAGAGCTGCTTAAAATATACTGAAAATAATATAAATAATGTTTGTGTTAAAACTTATCTGAATAAAAAATGATAACATGACATTTAAAAAATGTCAGTAGAAGTCAAACTATAAATTAGTCATAACTTTTGCAAAATATTGGCTATTAGAAAGCCATATTCTATTGAAAATAAATTTCATGATATATCATTACTAATACTACGATTATATACTTGAAAACCTCTTAAATGCATCCACACCCGACCCGACCGGGATTTTTCCAATTACCCGGATCCGAATCGTTCGGCCATGATCCGAAACCGAAATTTCAAATCACGAAGCCTACTGCTGGAAAATCAGAAAAACTAAAATCATAATAATATAAATATTATCATAATACATCATCGAATCAAATAACATAATGGACCGTTCACCTTTCTGTAAATTCGTAGACTACTTACACCAACCCCTATATATGTTGTGGAAGTTAGGATCATTGCTCTCTCTTCTAGGAACACGTGAGGCCACATGTCTTCTTTGACAAGTCTATATATTGATGTGGGCCAAGCGATGAATCTCATATGAAAAAACATAAATACTGAGGAGTAAGCATGAATGCCCCGTAAGCAGTATCTAAGTATCAAGAGGGAACTAAGAAAGTCACTAAGCAAGCTTTGAGTTCCTCATTTGTTAATTTTGGAAACTCGTGATATGCATCTTTGTAAATATTTGTACTTGTTAATAGTGTATTGTATGTGTCTTGAAAAATTATAATGAAAACAAAGAATGCAATGTCATTAAATTATGCATTGAAAATATCGATTGAAATAAGCTTGCATCTTAAGCGAGATTAATAATATCAGATTGAAAAATTATTATGCTAGAATTAAATATTGTATCTCGATACTTTCTTGAAAGTCTCATTAATAATGATATGCTTACTTAACATATATAAACTGTTAAACTACTGCATGCTATATGTACTTGAAACATTTGACAGGAAGTAAGAAATATAGTTTATCTGAAAATAATCCGGTAGAATAAATTATTGAACAATTTTAATACAACAACTAGCAACTTAATTGATAAAAATTCTTGTAATTTGTTTTATTTATTGCAAATAATACTTTACTGTATTGCTGATGATAATGATACGGTTCCAATCTAATCTGTGTCCTAAAAGGACTCTGAAACTGTCTGAGGTTGCATACCGGATTTCCTGACCGGCTCCGGCATATAAACTGCACTCCTTATTATAGCCCAAGAGCAAGGCCTGATGCCGGGGATTCTCGAGAACTCACTGCATTGAATCTGAAATCTGATTTCTCCCTCTAACCCGGAGTAGGGTGTCTGTCTGGGAAACCGTAACATTATTAAATTTTCTTTAAAACTTATTGTATGAATTTATAGTGTCTTTTATTCTGAAAATTATCTTACTGCAACAACACCATGCTTTCTGTTAAACTGTAAAACTTTCTGTTAATACTTTTCTGTCTAGAAATCTGTCATCTTTTGTAAATTGACTTTGACTTCTTAAATAAACGATTCACATCCATATTTCTAATATATTCTTTGTAAAATAATAGTGTTGGTTCAATTATTCATAAAAACTCCTTTAAAACTTATAAGGTTGACTAAAATATAATTTATATATTATATATATACATGTTGAAAATATAACTTATATATAATAATAATAATAATAATAATAATAATAATAATAATAATAATAATAATAATAATGACAACTACTGTCCTCAAAACCTTTCTTTTAACAAATCCCCAAGTTATAAAAATGGACAATAATTCATTTTACTCATAGAATACTTATAAAATTATTAAAAACAAGAACCAACATACTTTCATTCAAAACATTGGATATTATTTCATTTTCTGAAAATAAGTTTGACTTCCATTCTAGACAGATTTCTAGTACCCATCCGATTAAACGTGTGTCTACGGTTTATACATAGCTATTTAACTAATTAATCTAAAGTGCTTTGAAATACATAAAAAATGCATGGAAGACATGACATCGTGATGCTTGTAAAATAACTCTTGATACTACACTCCTTACCTCGAATTCCAAGCATGAATCCGTTATTGAAACGATACGCTTCATTTCCATTCTTAATGAAACAATCATTGAATTGCTCTATGATGTTGTATAAATATGACAATCGGGTAATTGGGCAATTCTAATTAGGAAAAATAATACAAGAACGAGAATATTTGGGTATAATTTTGGACTGAACTCTCGAGAGAGCTGCCTACGTATCCAATTTCAGTAATAAACTGGAATCAAGTCCCCCTCGTAGTTCAGGGTGCTCCTCATATAGTTGTAGATCGTGTGTCTCTTCCTGGACGTGCCTGGAAGTCATTACCGACTATCTTCTGGACGTGGGGTCTACCCACGTACACAAGCAGTTGAAGTGTTATTGACTTGGTCTTCGCCCTGTTGCTCTGTCCAGGAACCATTCTGGTCAGAATCAAGGTGGGAATCTAACCTTGCTGCTCATCTGGAGATTGAGAAATTGAAATCCGACCTTGCCAAAGCTGAGGGTTTGATATTCACCCAGGAGGAGCAATTAAAACTCAGAGATGAGCAGTTGAGGCAGATAAAGGAAGAGAACCAGCAGCACCTGGCTATGGCAAAGAAAATGAAAGCTGATTTTGATGAATCTGTGAGGCAGATTGAGGAGGCTCCTGCGCAGAAGTACCAGAGCCAGTGCCTACCTCTGCATCCCCTGGTTGGCCAGAAACGTCAACACCTTCTGGAATAACGGACAAGGTCCACTCAGAATCTTCTGCCATCTGCTCCGTTTCCTCCTCCTCATCGATATCAATGCTAATCAGATCATCTACATTGGCCACTATGAACAGAAAGAGATCATCAAGTTATAATCAAAAATCAGAATAAAATGTAAGTACAAACATACATTTTCTATACTGTTTCTTGGAGAACTCCACATAGCCAATGAGCCCGGCGATCTGTCGAGCGGCATCTATCATGGCAGAACTTATGAAGTCTAGGTTAAGGGAAATCTTGTTACTAACAAGGTATTGGGACATCGTGGCGTCAATAAAATCTTCCAACTTGTCCTTCATGGAAGAGGTATTCCATCACCCCAAAGTGGCATCCGAATTATGCTTCACAAAGAAAAAGTGTTCCTGCCACTTTTTCTTAGTCTTGTCTTTGCCAGTTATAGGGATGATTGGAGCATCGGCCCTACGGCAGAAATGATACCACCCCCCACTACCCCCGTGTCAATTTGCCTTTGGTAGAAATTCCTAAACAACTTTACAGAAAAATGGGTGGTGTTCAGACGACACCAAATCATGAAGCCTACCAAGAATTTAACACTATTTGGGTGTATCTGACCAACTCCTAATTTATAATACTTCATTACCTCAACATATCCAGGGGATAGAGGAAACCTTAACCCACTTTGAAGCTGATCAGCATATACTGTGCAGAAACCGGCCGGGGGATTGTAAGCATACTCAGTCGGTTTAGGAAGAACAACTTTGAAAGGCTCAGTACGGATCTTATAAGTTTTTAATAAACCAGCCATCTCTGTCTTGGTCATTTTGTTAGCAACACCGTGGCAAGCCATTATTGCTTTAGTTTTGTCAAATCTATTGATTTCTCTCTTTAAGGTGTTTAAGAAGGCAATGTGATCCTCTGGATACTGGTGAACGATTGAAGTGGGAGTGAAAATCCCAGGAGGCAAAAGGTGAGGAGGCAAAAGACACAGTGGATTTACTGCAGGTTCAGGACAAAACACAGGGTTAGAAGAATTCACTTCCTCACTATCTATGGCCCTGGATGTTTTTTCTGGGGATTCAAACAATTTCTCTACAGATCCACTAGAAGCAGTATTGTCTCTCAAACTCATGAGAAATCAAAGATTTAAAAGAAATGCAGAATAACATAAAGATAAAGACTTACTTGGGATTGCAGAGAGGCGTTTCCAAAGGTTTAAAATAGAGGAGTAATGTGGAAAGAGAAATAGTTATGTGACAAGAAATGAAGCGACGTAAGGGTTCAGTCTACGGTTATAATGATAACGGATGGATTCAACTTGGTCTCGTTTCGCGTAATATTAATAACGGAAGGGGAAGCGTTTCAGGCTAGGGCAGCTGTAAAGTAGTCCACCCTAGTCTGGGGGGACTTATGATGATATATGGGCCCATTGGGTCGGATTATTTGTGATTGGGCCAGGCCCAAAGTTAGATAACAAAAAGGTGGATGAGCCGCGGGCGGAGACGGCAAGGGTGGCGGATCTAGAAAGGTGGGCGAGAATAATCGAGGAGGAGATTCCTACCTTGATTCTGACCAGAATGGTTCCTGGACAGAGCAACAGGGCGAAGACCAAGTCAATAACACTTCAACCGCTTGTGTACGTGGGTAGACCCCACGTCCAGAAGATAGTCGGTAATAACTTCCAGGCACGTCCAGGAAGAGACACACGATCTACAACTATATGAGGAGCACCCTGAACTACGAGGGGGACTTGATTCCAGTTTATTACTTAAATTGGATACGTAGGCAGCTTTCTCGAGAGTTCAGTCCAAAATTATACCCAAATATTCTCGTTCTTGTATTATTTTTCCTAATTAGAATTGCCCAATTACCCGATTGTCATATTTATACAACATCACTCTACAACTCGTATCGGATCAATTCATCACAAAGATGGTGTACCAAATTCTCTCTCCCCCTTCTTTCTCATATAGAACTAAAAAGAGCCATCAAACTTGTTCAATCTCAATGAACCCATCGATTTACCCTTTGATTAAAAGAGTGGGGATAAAATTTGATCTATCCAATACCATATTCATACCCCACAACAATTTGTTTATGGAAATAATTGAAAACTGATACTAATATTTTCTATAGTGATGCTGCCGATTGAGGATGAAGGAAAAGATAGATGAAATAAAGAAAATGGAGAGTCAAGTCTATGTAGAGGAAATGGAAGAGATTGGAAGAGTATTCATTGATAAGAAAATAAATGTATGAATTTATTCTTCATGAAACTGTTGGCATTATTAAATAGAAATAATGAAATTTACGAGAAACATTAACTTTTTTTTTTAAAGCTAAAAAATGAATATATGGTATGGTTTCGGTTCAAACTCATGTCGATACTTAAAATTGGGTCGGAATATTAAAATCAAATCCTTTAGAATGAATTCCGATGGCATGTCAGACTCTGACTTCAGTTAACACACCCATGTTGTTTCCAACTGTTTCAGTGTTACCATTCACAAACACTAATCTACATACTACTTTACTAATATTGATGCCAGTCTACGAAAGACTTATCAACATTCTGGTCAAGTCCACATAAATGAATTTGAAATGACCACGAGGTTTTCTTTAATCCCCAAAGGATATAAGCTGTGGCAGACATCCGCCAAATGTTCTTTCCGAATAAATTAAGATACCGTTAGTCTCGCAAAAAGGTCTTAGGAAATCACCCCTATTTTCTGCTTTGTAACGAATCTGGCATTGGTTCTTAGCTAAAACCCATCTGTTCTGAATGAGTTCAGATTCCGTTGTTTGGCAAGGAAGTCTTAGGGAATCACCCCTATTTCCCGCTTTCTGACAAAATCAAGCAAGACTGAGTGGTAAGAGAGATCACCTCTAAATTACTAAACTTTGCATTGAAAGTTAAACTTTCCTATTCATTCAACTCTTCTCCGTGTAGTTCCAATTACTCCCACTGGGCCTAAGATACTCGGGTGGTTCTACAAGAGTTTCAACAGAACTGGAGTATCAAACTCCATTCACAGGGTTATGGCTTTTAAACCAACCTCTATGATCAGGATCCTATACAGCCCACGAAGGATTATAGGTCATCAATCTACCCTATAGACCGTAAGGTCCTGCAATGGGTAATGGACAAACCATACTCCCACTGCATTCGCGGTGGATTGATATACTGATCTAGTTTAGTAGTTTTTATTAGTGTTATCACCAACTGCCGGTGTTGGATGTGGACTGACCAAATCAATTAGTAACATCTCGAGTACAAATAATTCAAGATCCAAAGCTGTGATTTATAGACCCTGTCAGACCGAGTTTGACAGTATAACCGTCATTCTCTGATTTTACGAGTTTTATAATCAACCTTTACTCAATGCATTAAGATATTTGACGATCTGAACGTGTACGCAAAATTTCCAGTCCTACCTTCAAGCACTAAATGCTAAATGTCTATATTTACGGAAGTGGGGTGAACTGAATTCACTCCATATCCACAAATGCGTAGCCATCTATTAGGTAGACTTCTCGGTTTTCCATTACAACGTAAACCGTTATTTTTCAACCAATATCTTAAATGAGTTCAGCAGCTTTTCGTAGCACATCAATAACTATATAAGTCAAATTTATGGTGTATCATTTAGTGAAAACATTTCACTTGGGAGGCGGAGCCGAGCATCGGTCCGAAGACTACGTAATAACCTATTTACGAGTATGGAATACTCTATCTCTGGTGAAATCAGAGATTTTCTCCAAATATTTTGGATAAACTTTCCGGAGTCTTGAATAGTTGTCAGACAAGATGTCACTACTTCAAAAAAGACTCCCACTAGCTTGTATCTTTCATAAGACCCCGAAGGTCATTATGAACAAGCTATGCGACTTCTTTAAAAACTATTACCCTTTCCCGATTGAAAGGAAACTTAGTCATTGTTCCTTTGAGACAGTGTTCTATTGACTGGGAGATAGGAATCACCCTAAGCCAGTCTTCAGATCTTGTCTTTATGGAACATACACTAATTAATATAATAGAAAGAAGCGTTTATCTAAATACGGAAACCATTTGCGTTTATATTGTTTGAGATGTGTTACATATACCTATTCAGCATTTCTTAGTGGTTCTGACTTTATCAAATAAAAGTCTGAGTCTTGGGTTCGTGCTACGAATGTTATATTCATCGTCAATAAGACAAACAAATTATCCTTTTGAAAATGAATACGTTCGTTCCAACGAATCCAAAAATAGAAAATGAATTTTCTATGATACTCAAGAATTGAATCCGAGATTCATTTTCTTATATCACTCCCACTAATCTATCTGAAATAACTGCCCGCTGTCTATTTTATTAAATTTAATGCAAAGCTACTTAGTTCTTCCAAAGAACTTGGCTTTTTGAGAAAATTGCTAAGGATGCATTGGTCAGTGATCCGAAATCACTTTCCTTATCCTCTAATTTTCCGATTCATTAATTTTCCGGTTTAGCTTTAAAACTACTTAGTTTAGATGACTAACACGTAGAAACATTCTTTCCCATTCTCGACTTTCCTTAAATGGAAACGGTCTTGAACTAGCTGTTCGTTTGAGTAGACACTACTCTTGAACTGTGGGATGTTTAGTGTTACTTGTTCGGACTGTTTGATTTTTCTAATCAACAAATCATAAGAGCAAAGCTCCCACTAGTTTATCGGTTCCAAATACCGTCTAACTAGCGACACTTTATGATTTTTCAAAGATTAGAACATCACCTAGAACTAAGCTCCCACTAGTTTATCAATTCCAAATACTGTCTAACTAGCAATGCTGTGTTCATGATAATTCAAAGATTATCAAATATCCAGAACTAAGCTCCCACTAGTTTATCAGTTCCAAATACTGTCTAATTAGTAACGCTTTATTCTTGTTTTTCCAATGAATGGAAAAAACTCTATGCAATCTATTCCACATTTCTAATGATTCAGAAAAACAACAAATCATAAGACTAAGGCTCCCACTAGTTTATCGGTTCCAAATACCGTCTAACTAGCAACGCCTTATGTATATGATTTTCCAATTTTTCAATTTAGAAATTTGTTGTGTAATTACAATTTTAAAATTCACTAAATGAATTTGTCTGATAGTCCTATATCATCTTTTGTAAACTATGTATGGTTGTCTCTCGTTCAACATGAGTGACATCCGTGACATACCTATACTATGTCACTTAAGTTTTTAAAGGCTCAAAGGAAAAGTCTCTTCCGAAAAATTAACTGCATTCTGTTGATAATTACAATGTACTTGTTACTTCCACATTTTTAATGAAGTCCTATTACTAACAGTTTAGTAGCCTAGAGATTAAAGTTGTAAAATAAACACGACAGAAAGTTAAAAAAAATAAAATTTCACTACTAGATGTTTTATTTTAGGAATAATAAACATGTTAAAAGTCTCCTACCATTCCAAGGATTTAATCTCACACCTCAGTGCTGCCGCAGGGTCAGTCAAAGAGGCTACGATCAAACTGAGACAATCTCTCTCAATGATTAAACATTGAGAATCAAACATCCCACGGGAATCAGACATCCCGGTCTTTAATCATTGATTACCTTCATTTTTCTAGCCTAGATATTTCGAAAATATCCATAAAGAGTGTGACCTACTATATCAGATCTCAAAGTACACCCCGAGTGTGCCGCCGTAGGGTTGGTCAGTGACTCAACGAGTACCCGAAATCCTATCGTTTGAAACCAAGCCTTGAATTTTGATAGGGTGAACACCACCGCGAGGGCCGGAATCAAAGCGCCCGAGGTGTCACCCTTCTCTCACGTGCTTGCATCTATAGTAGAGGCCGTGGGGTTGGCTGTCGCCTTCCCCGCTCCCACTCAATAATATGAAAAAAGTGGTGGATTTACTACTAATTACGGTTTCGGTTTTGACAATAAGAAACAATAAATCAAAGTACTCCGAACAGGGTCGGTTATGTAGGCAAGCCTACGCCGTCTTATTCGTTGGAACATGTGTGACAGTTCAGGCTGATCCGGCAAGAGAAGCCCCGTTTAGCCCGAAGGCTAATCGGCTATGATAAGTCTTGTCGAACTACTGTAACGAACATCACAAGTGGATAGGAGTCGATCGAGCTGAAGCTCGGTTGAACTCGGCCAACCATGGTTAGACCATTTTCAAACCCATGTACTAAGATTTTCCGATTTCTATGTTGTCAACCAAAGCATAATCTCGTTTCTGTTTAAGGTGGGTTCACCGAGAAGCCATCACCGAAAACTCAACGATTTATCTAAGTGGGATTCACCGAGAATCCATCACTAAAATCGTAACGATTCACAAAACCCGGTTCCTCGGTTTTAATAATTAGTTACTTAATTAATTAACTACCACATATTAATTAAAAATGCTTTTTAACTAATTATACGAGTTATACATGCCTAATTTATTCGAAATAAACTAGATACATGTATGCATTGGAGTGGAATCATGATATGATGCATGTCATTGCAATTTTCCGGTTTTTATCACATAATTTCGATCATACACGAAAAATAAACAGAAAAATTAAACACTGAGATGGACCGTTGATACCCCCGACTAACATATTTTCTAAGGAAAACGTAAATCTTATTATAATTCTTCAAGTCTTGATCTTCAAATCTCGATGTTGAAGATTGTTAAAAAAATATATCTATATTATCAAATTGTTTTATAAAAAAAAAACCTTTTTCTTTTTTATTTTATTTTTACGGCAGAAACATTAAATGAAATTTTTTATTTATTTTTTTGTTTGGTCAAACCTTTCGGCCAAGGGAAAGGTTAACATTAGGTTAAAAAAAAAATACAGCTGCAGCATCAAATAAGAAGAAATTGCCGACGATGGAAAACTAATTAAACAAATCGGCCTCCTCCCGTTTTACCTTCTTGATGATCTTCAACACCATGATCTTCATCGTCTCGAACCCGGATCAAAATTAAATTACAAAGATTCTAACTTTTATATTATTTTCGATTGCATAAAATTAAATACAAATCCTATATGCTCAATTGATACAAATAAAGAGAGCTACAAAGTAGATCTACGGGTAAACAGTACCAACCCCAATCCATCTCTTCAACCACAACAATCACAAGGCATATATCAATGAAATTTTTGAATTTAACTAAATTAAAAACAAAAACAAAAACAATCTAAACATTCTTTTTTCACTCCTAGATCTAAAATTCACATACTTTGATTGATAGATCAAAGGCTCTGCTACCACATGTAGGATGTAATATCGCCGGATCAATCATAGGTTGACCCGATTACGCAACGGAATATATCAGATCTAGATCTAAACAAACAAAATACATGAATAATAAATCTAACCTACGAGGGGGTTAGATTACCAACCTTTTTATGGTGCAAAACTCCAAGAACAAAAGGGTAATCCAATCCGAGCTAGTTGAGAGCCTAGTTGAGAAGCCAAAGTCTTCCAACGTGTGTCTCCAAGCACCCCAGGTGGATGGTGTTTCAAGCTGCCGGACCTCCTCGATATGCTACCTTAGAAATCCGGAAGTTTTCTAAAACTCGAACCCATAGTATTTGGCCGAAACATCTAAGCCATAATACTACTCAATAACTCGAAAATTACTTGTCAATAGGCTTGAGAGAACTCTCTTTATATAGGAGAGTAATCCTTGTCGGATTTAATAATTAAGAGATAATTATTAGATTAATCCTTATTTCAAATAAAAGATAAATATAATATATATCCCAAACAAATTAGGATAAATAATATTATTATCTAATATTTCATGAATTATCAATTAACAAATTAAAGATAAGTCACATGTTAAATAATTATCCAAGAAAACTAATTTCCCAATAATTAAATAAAAATACTAAAATGCGGCCTAGTAACCCTAGAAATAGGACACACACATTTTTGACATATTGGGCCGAGTCCATGAAAAATATCTTTTTCATGTATTTAATCATTTAGTCCAACTAAACAATTAATCCACATATCTATTAAACAGTCCAGTCCAACTATTTAATATTAATTGAGGTGAAACGACGAGAAAACATATATGCTATATTAGGAGCCATGTCGGGGACCATGGACCCATATTCAGTAGCTACAATAAATTAAATAAAATTATTCGTTAGACCGAACAATAATATTCAATCTATTAATTCCGGGATTACCCCACCACAAACCCGAAACTGAACTCTACTGAATATAGATATAAACTTACACCCAACTTTGAGTCGATAAGCGTCCACTGATATAGTCATTACATACGGATAAATCCTCCATAGACTGTTCGTTTCGATTCGGGATATCTCCGTAAACCCTTCTCGAAACCTCGTATCCTTATTTACTATTAACCCCCTAGTGATCAATTAGTTCATAACTAATATAATATGAACTCCGCGGATCGATCGGTTTCTAGGATTAACAAATAAGGAAGGCATCTGTCTACTTTTCGAGGAAGGAATGGATTCCATATCGTGATAGCACGGACTACTCACTCATCCTAAAATAGAGCCAACGAGAAGTGTTGGACCACACTATGAAGTGATCCTTACTAACACATCAAACTCTACCCTAGGCTAAGCAGTCGTCTGTGATCACGTCAGGATTGAGAATAATCCATATATGATCATCTTGTGATTCGACAAGACTTCTTGACCATGGAATTATATCAAGAACTCAAATCAAATCGGTCCAGCCCTATATGATTATCATCATATATAAATGCCCCACTAGGTACTTCCTATTACCGGCAGATCCGGATAAAGCTGTCACACCTAAAGTGTTCTTGGCACATTATTAGCAAATTAATCTTGAGACTGTACTTCGTGATTAATAAACGCTATGGACTAAGTTAATTTTAAGTACATCTCACTAACTCAATCCTCTTGTGTATAGCCATACACTTAGTTATATGATTACATAAAAGAGGTACTTAGGGTTTTCAGTAGTGTCTTAATTATAAGCATACATGCATATAATAAGATGAATTATTAAACCTGTCTTAAAACAATTAGATAATTGTCTTTCGGGCACTACACCTAACATGTTGATGGTTGATATATTCTTTGTGTAGCATGCTATGTTTGCTGCTTCTTCCCAAATCATTTTAGCAAGTTTGCTTCTTCTATCATTGTTCTGACAGCTTCTTTTCAAGTTCTATTTCTTCTTTCAACCACTCCATTTTGCTTTGGATTTCCTACTACAGATATTTGATGCAATACTCCATTTTCTTCACAGTAAGTTCTGATAACTTCATTTAGGAATTCTGTTCCTCTGTCTGATCTAATCTTGATGATCTTTAACTCTTTCTCATTTTGAAGTCTTCTTAATAGATCTGGAAGTTTCTTGAGTGTCTCTTTCTTCTTATTCATGTATATGGGCCATGTGTATTTGAAGAAGTCATCAACCACCACTAGAGTGTACTTCTTTCCACTTACATTTACTGGTGTGGCTGGGCCAAATAAATCCATGTGTAAAAGTTGCAGAATTCTTGTTGTTGACTGGTGTGGCTTGGACTTGAATGAGCTCTTGATCTGCTTTCCCTTCAAGCATACATCACATAGAATTTTTTTCTTGTATGTGATTTCAGGTAGACCTTCCACAATTTTTCTTTTTGCTAATTTGTTGATATTCTTGAAATTTAGGTGGTTGAATCTTCTGTGCCAAATCCAGCTAGGAAATTGCTTTTCTGTTTAACTAGCAGACAAGTTTCCTCTTTTGCTGTCTTCCAATCAACCACATACATGTTGCCTTCTCTTTTTCCCGAAAGTACAATAGTATTTGTCTGTTCGTGAATCACCATGCAACCTTCTTTGCTGAAGATCAAATTGTAGCCTTTGTCATAGAATTGACTAATTCTCAAAATTTTGATGCTCAATCCCTTGACATATGCCACATTTTGAATCTTCAGATTGTTCTTTAGCGTTGTGCCTTCCCCCTTAATCTTACGAGGTTTTTCTTTGCCTCCAAAGGTGATTTTGGGACCATCAAAAGCTTTGAAACCAGTCAACCATCCCTTGTTTCCAGTCATGTGTCTGGGACATCCACTATCTATATACCAGACATCCTACAAAACAAAATAAGCGTTTTTAGGTACACAATACTGTTTTGGTCCATGCCTGTTAGCAGTCATGCCTCGTACCCCAAGTGTAAATCAAAATGATCTTCTTCTTGGAGGGTTGAGATCATCAATCTCATATGTATAGGGCATTGCAGAATAACTTCTAATTGTATTACTAAAAGTATTCTGATAGACTTTCCTACTTTTTGGCATTTGTGCATTTTGTATCTCTCTCCAATAAGTAGGAGGTGACCTATTCTCATACTGTCCCTTATATCCAGGACCAGGTATTTCTAGTTTTTCCTAAATGAATTTGACTGTCTTTGAGCTGGTCTCCTCTTATATGTTGGAGGTGGAACATTCCAATCATTTTGAAGGGTAAAGTCCTCCCATACCTTTCAGTATGCCTTTGCCTTTAGTATGCTGGTGGTAAGATGATTTACTCTTCTGTTTCACTGCACTGGTTTTTGACCTCACTGGTGCAGGATGAGTAGTTGACTCAATGGTTTGTCCTTTCCTGAATTTGGTACCATTTTTATCTTCGATTAAGGTTTGTATGACTGACAGACGTTTCCTGGTTTAAACGATCCTAACCGGCAGTGTACCGGGTCAAATTGTGGTGCTAGTATGGTGAGTCAGAGTGTCGAATCCTCAGGGAACTTGGTAATTTCTTTTACGTGTGGTTAAACACCAAAGAGCTGTTATTAACTCGATCCAAATCGCAATTTTATAACACAGATCACTACTATTCTAGTCAACATAAAATAAATACGTAATTTAAAAGTTATTCTAATATAATATATATAGATATATAAATATATATAGATGTACATAAATTGCAAAGTATATATATAGATATAAATATATAGATACCAATATATTAAACAGATAATTTTAGAGAACTGGCCAAAACTTATATAATTGGTTTATACGATCTTTTCGATTAATTGAAATGTGTTCGATCTCTCCTTTTATTTTAGGTCCAATTGAGTAAGTGAAACGGTGCACTCTGAGGTAAACAATTCCTCCTCACATGAGCGTATGAAATTGTCATATGTCCATTGCGTCGGTCAAGGTCCACAATCATTACGGTAAGCGAATTAATCGAGCAGTCCCGAGTACAAATCTACCTTTAGATAAAAGGAGTCATTCCGTTCGTCAAGCGGTCAATTTTATTTTAAAGGCTCCGGTTGTCAAAGCCGGACGATTTAACTTTCGGTTTAAGTTTCAATTAAAGCGATGATTTAACATTATTACGATCTCGAGTACAAATTATAATAAAATTCATTTCTCCCAAAACAAATTTACCCCCGGGTAGGAAATCGGATTCCGTTATCACGTTATTCACACGGCCAATTTTACCCTCCGGTTTTTCTATCTTTTATCTCATATCCTGACTACGAGGCGTCAATTCATAATTAGATTATGAATTCCTCAGATCGGTTAAATATGTCAATACGAATACGATCAAAATAGAAAAAGATTCAATTAACTCAATTTTTAGTCATTTTAACTTAACAACATTTCTTTACTTAAAAGATCGAAATAAAACCGATTACATAGTTTTGGCCAGTATTATATTTAGCCTAAAAACATTATAACAACGAAAAATATAAAAACAAACATAAATACTTAAGAAAAGTTACCCGAATACGGCAGTTGATTCAGAAATCGTATCTTCCGGACATTACAACTTCTTTAGCAAAACCGACTTCCGAGATTTTCCCGAGCATTATAACGATACTAAAACTACATTATTACGGCGTAAGGCCTTATTTACAACTACTACTAAAATTAAAAAAGAAAAGAGAGAGGAGATATATATATATATATAGGATGTATATATATATTGGTACACCTCGATCGATCTGTGATGAGCTTCTATATATAGGCAAAGTGGCAAAGGCCGGACCGGTCCGGTATTAGGCGGCTCGGTCCGGACTAATGATTACTCCCACTAACTTGATCTCTTGAAGATAATGCGTAGATTATATATAATTATATATAATTATATATAACTTATAAAATTCATATCTCGAGTTCTGGATCTCCAAAATTGCAAACGAAATGCCAAAATTAAGGTCTCGAGAAACTCTACAACTTTCATGAAGGACTCTTCTCGAGATAACGCTTTCTTGATAACCTCGTGTTCTTCCGAAGCTTTTACGGGATTTTTCTTAATCCAAATCGATTAGCCACTTGATCTTTGTTTAAGTTGTAGACCTCAATCTTCATAATTTAAATTGCATTGGAAAGCTCTCGGAAAAATCTACAACTTTCGTGAAGAACACTTTTACGAAAATATCATTTTGATGAGCCATTCGTTTGTCGAAGACATTTCTCTATTATTACTTATCCAGATTGGTTGGCCACTTGTCCACTTAAGCTATTCAATTGACCATTTAAGCTCGTGGCACTCTCTAAATCATTCCAGAGATATGGTTAAACTTCGATATGTCGATTCTCGGGGTCTTGGTTTATAAATCTGCAATAAAATACCACAAATACCCACGTAAATCTGACACGACACTCCGATTTACTAAAATCGGTACAAAATTACAACTTTTTACTATTATTACTATTAACTACTCTAAATTATAAAGATTAACATTTTATACCATAATTTCATATATTTTATATAGAATTTGTTAATAAAACATAATAATATAACGTATATTTAATCATATAAAAATAATACATCAATGACTATTATCCCTCATCTTGACTGTTTGTCCCAAGACCTGATCTGGACCCAAACCTTTTTGGTGGCGTGTAAGCTAGTGCATTAAATGCCTTAGCTGGTGTAGAAATCTTATCTGTTGGTAAAGCTGCTTCCTTGGCTAGTTTGTCAACACTAGATGAGTGATCATCTGCTGTTTGTTGAGTAGCTAAGTGAACTTCTTTACTGGATGAGTGAGATTTTTGCATATCCAGTTCTCTTTTTAATCTTTTATTTTCTTTTCTTAGATTCTCACATTCTTGTTCTGGAATTTCATGATTTGATTGAATTTCTTCAAATTTGGTCATGAGATTCAGAATCAAACTTGTAGAATCATGAGGGAAAATAGAAGATTGTGCAGTGTCAGATATAAGTGCATTAGATGAGGATTCATTAGATAGTACCTATGTTTCTTCAATTTCTTTCGCCACCAGACATAGGAATGCTTTGTCATTATCTAAGCTGGTGCCTTCACTGGCATCTGAGTCATTTTTAGATGACTCTGCTGTGTCAGTGTCATCACTGCTTGTTTCAGCCTTCAATGCTTTCTTGCTCTTCTTTTTATCTGATGAATGCCTCTTTTTTCTGAGGAATTATATCTTGTCTTTTCCTCATCTTTATCTTTCACATCTGGACAATCAATCTTGTAATGTCCTTTTTTTCTTGCAATTGAAGCATCTGACTTCATCATATTTCTTTTTGGATCTTTAATTGATGAAGACTTGTGTTATGATGATGAACTTCCTTTAAATTGGTTCTTCTTGAATCTGTCAAACTTCTTTATTAGCAAAACAACCTACTCCTTTAGCTCATGTGTCTCTTTGCTGCTGAGTCAATTGCTTTACTCTGTTGGAGTGCAACTAGTGCAATGGCCTTGTGTGGCTCTGATTGTGTATCATCTTCATTGTTTAGCTCAAATTCATGAGCTTTTAGTTGTGACATCAGTGTAAGTGTGTCTGTTTTAGCAAGATCTAATGTGCCTTTGAGCACAGAGGTGATTATTTTCCATCTTTCAGATAAACTCCTCAAGATCTTCAAACAAACTTCTTTTTGTGGATATGAGTGTCCAAGTTGTTGTAGTTCACGGATGATTCTTGAGAATCTATTATCTATCTGATCAATAGATTCATTTGCCTTCATTTTGAAATTTTCAAATATTTGTTTTGCAACAGATAATTTATTTTCTTTGATTGCCTCTGAATCTTTATTGATAAGTGCTAACTTGTCCTACATCCCTTTTCAGTCTTGCAATATTTGATTCTCATGAACATGTTACTGTCCAGAGTCTTCATTATCATATCCTTAGCAACATAATCCAGATTTGCTCTTCTTCTATCATCCTTTGTCAAATCCTTCTATGGCTTTTCAATTTGATTTCCTTGATTAGGACTGGATGTATCTGTTGTCATAATTTTGACAGGGCCATTATTGATTACATCCAGCATCTCCTCATGAGTTGCTGCAAGATGAGACAACATTCTTATTTTATACTCTTCAAATTATTAACATTGAACACAAGAATTTTAGACATAAAGTTTGAAGATTCCATTATAGCCGTATACACACACACACACACACACACACACACACACACACACATATATATATATATATATATATATATATCACGGGTTTGAAATTATGTGATCTCATTGTTACTAGAAATCAGATCTGAATAGGTTCTAGTACTAGGAACACTCTCCGATACGAATTGTTGGTCCCAGAGAAGGGTGAGTACATAGTCAGGGGAGGGGGTGAATGACTATATATGGAGTTCAAATTTTTTCTTGATGTAATGATTTTGTGCAATGGATAAAACTGTTGGTCCCTTGAAAAGGCTTTGGTTAAGTTTAGAGGGGGGTTGAATAAACTTAACACTTAAAACTTTTTGGAGTTAACAAACTCAAAGCAACTCAAAGACTGGCGATAGCTCGATGAGGTTCTTGACACTCGATAGTCTGGCGATTTATTCGATTTCTTGAATTTGTGCAGCGGAATATATCAAAAATTAAGCCTTGTTACTTGTTGTTAAAGTATGATACTAAGTATTAGATACTCAGTAGTGTAGTGTGTGAATTCAGTTGCTAGATTCAGTAGATTGATGTGTTAAGTAAACTAAATGCAGAATATAAATGCAGAAAGTAAGTAGGTAGTTTTTATAGTGGTTCTAGGTGGTGTAATCCTGTCAGTCCACTCTTCTCCTGTGATGTTGGAGGAAATTCACTAGAAATTCTTGAGATAGCTGTTATAAAAATCCCTAAGATGCTTGTCCTTCACCAATAACTATGGCTTCACAAGCGAACACTTGGAGCAGGTAGAATTCTTTGCTCCAAAGTCTTCCACTTTGGTCCTTGAAAGGTAGTATTGCCTCTTCACCAGCTCCACCACAAACAACGAGTCTTTCACACCCAACGGATGCTTCATTGTCTTCAGTAGATTCTTGTAAAAGAAAGTTTGAATCAAGAAAGTGATTGACTTTCGCCAGACTTGATCGAGGATGATATGATCGACTTGATATCTTCAAGTGTGTAAACTTGATGTAGCTTGAATGCAGATTACACTTGAAGAAGTTTTCTGGATCAGTAGCTTTATGCTCAGTAGGGTCAGCAGGGTGTTTTTCTTGATCAGAAATCGAAGCTCAGTATTATCTGTTATCTTTCCTTGTTTTTCATCAAAATTCATCACTTGTATCTGAATTAGGAGTCCTCTATTTATAGGTAGGAATCATTGTGACTTATGTTTGAAATTTCAAACATAGCCGTTTCAGATTTGTCCCATTTGACTTGCCTTATGTCACTGTTCATAGTATTGACACTGTCAGAATGCTTTTTGACAGTATACAGTCTGTCCACCCTTTGACTTGTAACCATTGGATAAAGGTCTGAATCATCCCAACGTCCCTTTAATCTTAACCATTGATTTGTTTGATAAAAGCAGAGGTTGTTACCTGTCCTTATCCATGTTTTCTTCCAATGTAACCTTTGAATAATTCGATGCATGTGTATCAGCTGGTTCCTGTGATCATAAGTCTGCTGATATACTTGTTAGTTAGCGGATCCATATTTTACTAACTGTCTTTTATCTAACTTTTATTTATGAAGTTAGATTACACCATTTTGATCATAACTAAGTTCCAATCACCATTTAACTTACGGAACTTAGACCTTGTACACAAGGTATATGTAATCAGTTTAGGTCATCACAGACTTCCCTAGATTTTGATTCCATATCCTTGACTTTAATTACTAAGTTTGATCCCTTAGCCTTCAATAACTGAGTTTGAGCCCTCAGCCTTCAGTCATCTGCAGGTTCCTGGACTAGTCTACTGACTAAGCTACCCTACTAATATAGACCAGTCTGCTGATGTAAGTCAGTTGACCATTTACAATGCTTGTTTGATCAAACCTATACAAAGATCAAACTCTAATAAACCTATACATTTGATCTAGACATCATTTTGCCTTTGCTCTATAACAGCTAGTCTGGCACTCATCACTAAAACATAAAATAAGTCCAACAATTTCCCCCTTTTTGGTGATGATGCCAATACCCTCCTTACAGCAAAGCAAAAGGATTAAAAACAAAAACAGAACAAATGCAGTCATTTCTCATTATAATCACTTTGTACAAAGGTATTACAGACTAGATTCAGCAAAAGGTAAAGTAAATGTAAGTATGCTGATCTATTGTCTTCTTTCCCTTTCTTCCCTTGCCTTATCAACTTGTTCTTGATAAGCTCTGATTTCTCTAACCATTTCTCTCATCCATTCATTTTCAATAAAAGAGAAATCAATGGGAGGATTCACTTGTTTCCACCATTTCCATGCTTCAGGTAGAGTAAGGTTGATCTGATGTACTCTAAAGCCTAAATGCATGTATACTTCTTTGAATTCATTCAGTGACTCATTTGCTGATGTGGTAGGTAAACTCCTTCCACCTCTACCACCTATTCCACCTCTTCCACTTCTTTGTGAGGCCCTCATGGCTTTGAGCCTTGCTTCCCAAAATTTTAAACCTAAAAAAGAGTTAAGACCATCATGAAATCCCTTGTCATGATAGGGTCTCCTTTTATTATTGTAAACTCTCTTATAGTATTTGAGAAGATCATCAATAAGTGGAAGTCTGCCAGGTCCTGATTCTCTGAAAGCATTTGTGTTGGAAATAAAATTTATGTTTTAATGATGATTCATCACTTATTTGTTAATTGTTATTAACCCCATTGATGAAGTGTCATAACTAGCTGTTATAGTGCAAAGCAAAAAGATGTCTAGATATCAATGTATAGGATTTATTAGAGTCTGATCTTTATATAAGTTAAATCAGACAAGCACTGTAATAGTTCTAGGCTGGAACTGAGAAATGAAGAAACTGAGATTTAATCTAACTGAGATTCTACAAGAAACTGAACATAGAGCACACCAATAGAAGACTGAAGAAGATAAGTTCGCTGAGGGACACAGAATCGGTTGGCTTATCTAGAAGACTGAAGAACTGAGGGACACAGATTCAGTTATTGAAGATTGAAGAACTGAGGGCTCAAACTCAGTTATGAAGATTACAAGTCGAGACTGTAAAGTTAGACTTCAGGCAAGATTGTGATGACCTGAACTGACTTTATGGATCTTGTATGAAGACCTAAGAATCATAAGGACAATGAATTCTTAGATAATAATAAGTCATGGTGTACTCTGATTAAGTCAATAAAAAGTGCAGGTATGTGATAACAAAGCAAGAAAATTAAAAAGAATCTATCTAGTCAAGAAAGATCAAATTGAGGGGGAAAGCCAAATTCAAAGGAATACCTGCTAAGTGTTTAATTGCAAGATCAATAAATTTCTTCAAAGTGTTCAAGAATATTCAAGTAGATTGAAGATCTTTCATTTGAATAAATACAGAGCCGTGCTTAAATTAATCATCCAGAAGAAAAGCTCAAATGCAGTTGAATCATAGTTATTGATTCAAAGTCTCAACTTTGATTTTATCAAAGCTTTAGAAGCGTGAAACACCAGAAGGTATGAAGGGCAGGTTGAGTGCGATCGGGAAGGCTGTGTTTGTGATGAGTGGTGAAGAGGAAATTCTACCCTCCAAGGACCGAGTGGTTCAAGCAGGTTGAAGAAGCGACAATCCTACATGTTCTACAAGTGTTTAGATAGTGAAGCTAGGTATTAGTCAAGGACTATCAGTTTAGAACTTTTTGTAACCGGGCCATCTCAAATAAGTTCTAGTGGAATTTTCCTCCGCATCACAGGGGAAGAGAGGACGTATAGGATTACACCACCTAGAACCTCTATAATTCTTGTCTATTTACTTTATGCATTCACTTATTTACATGGTTTTCATACTGAAACTAAGTTAACTAGTTGTTAAAGGCTAATATTTATCATTTTGCCGATTAATAAGGCGAATATAAGTCAGCATTGACTTATAATCAGTTGAGCTAACTGAACTCCGCACAAGTTAAGGGATAGGAACAAAACTGAACTGGAGATCAGTTTGAGTATCGGTGAAACTCAGTTCCTGGGGCTTTTCCAGCTCAGGATAAGTTTTTGGTGACAAGTTTATTCACCCCCCTCTAAACTTATGTTAGCCTTTCCAATGGACCAACAATTGGTATCGGAGCGGTTCCTTCTTTCAAAGGTGATCCAAATCGTTTACCGCTTCAAGGTTGATTGTTTACGATACCAACAATTGGTATCGAGTCATTACTGATCAAAGCAACTTGATTATTGAAAACCCCTTTCTGTATCTGTCTTAAAAATATTTTTAATGGATACATCTAGAATTAGAAATTGGCTAAATAACCCCCTGACTGACTATTTGCAGAATGTTGTCTATGATTTCCACGATCAAGTATTCGAAAGATTCAGTACTACAAGCTCTCACACAAATCCAGAACCTCAATTCGGTTATGATGAAGACATGGAGCTGAATACGAATGTGGATGATGAATCCGGAAGATTTCCATCCTTAAGCGATCTTTCAGAAGAAGCAGAAAAAGAGTTACTTCGAGTAGCTGATTCTATAGAAGAAAATTTAACCAGAGATCCATCCAGTGCAAAAGCCACAGATATTGATGAGACTCTACGTACAAGTCATGAAGGTGAAAGCGATGAAGAAATCATACTGCTAGGAGCTACACAGACATATGCTATTGATAATGGAAAACAAGTTCTAATCAGTGATGATTCCTCAACAGATGGTTTACCTATCAAACATCAGGAGGTAAGTGCATTTACATCCAAAACTCACACTATCTGAACAATCAAGGAAATGAAGATTTCAATGAAACCTTGGGCGTACTCATAAAGGAATTAGAGGTCATTCAAAAGAATTATGAGAATGTCAAAAGGAGAAAAGTTATTATTGGCGAAATTTAGAGATTGAATCTTGAAATCAATCTAATTAAGACTAATAATGGAACCAAGGTAATTCGACCAGCTGATGAACCAACAAAAGTTATAAACATCGGTGAATCATCAGTTGATCCGATTTCCAAAGTTCAATTCAAACAACAAAACCATTTGGAGATAGATGCGGTTTAGGGTTTGATAATCAAGTATAATTCTAAGCTAAGACCAAGATCGGTTGCAATAAAATTTGTGACTACTCAGCAGTCAAGAACTCATAAAGCGATAAAGTTATTAGAGGCGATAGATACTCAAGCCTGACCAAACGCACAAAGCGATAAAGCGAAAAATCGGTTGGTAAAATTCACCAAGCCAACAGATTTTACAGGAAGACTCAGAAGGCTGAAAACAGTAAAACTGATCCGAAGTCAGTACAAAAATCTTCAAGTCATATCCATCTAATAATGAAGATCATTCAAGGAATAATAGACTCAGAGGGAAAGGAAGTTTATTTCCCACTGATGAAGATTGGAATGAACCATCACATCAGTTTCACAAACTGAACAAATTTAAAACTGTTATGACAAAACATGAAAAGTTTGTGAAAACTGACTTTACTCAGTCAAAATATCAAGAGAGGTATAAAAATAAAGTTGTACCATCAAAAGCTAATCAGTTAGGACCCAAACAGATATGGGTACCAAAAATTTCTCACTTTGTTTTTGGAGAAACACCACTAGTGAAAATTGAAAAATGCAATTCACTGGCGAGTTGTATTTACAAGCGAAGCTTTTTTTTTAATTCGACTTATGGACAAAAGTGGCGTATCTAATTTGTTGATACACCGTACCTACTCTACTTACTATTATCTAGCTACGGTTATCAAGAAAGATGTGGTCCTTATCAATCTAAACCGTTCATATTTTCCACTCACCCACCTTTTTGCAATCTTAAAACATTTATGACAAGACGTTTTAAAGTCCCACTCACTTCTTAACTACCTCTGCTACAAATTATAAATACCTAGTATTTCCTTTCATAATTCCTTACGCTTAAACCTTGAATCCACTTTCTGAATTTCAATTTTTCAAATTCTCAATCAAATCCAGAAAAATGACTTTCACTCTTGTTGAACCCGGAATGATCGTTTCTCTTGACCAGTATATTGCAAAGTATATTGATCAAACTCTAGTCAATTCAATTGCAACAAAAATCCGAAAAATTAAAGGATTGGAGGCTGTATTCAACATCGATTTGAAAAGTGTATGTTTAGAAAGCATCGGAGACTTCTATCAATTTGATAGAACAACTGTAGAAGGAGAAGACACACAAACCATTATCACCACTGTCAATGATAAGGAAATCAAAGTCACTGAAGATCTAATTGCAGAAATCTTTGGATTTGACAAATCCGGAGGATCAACAGCCATTAAGTTGACTAAGGAACAGAAGGAGAAGTTATGGAAAGATATAGCGATTAATGGAGAATCTGTTGTCTTACAGACAGGGAGCACAAGCTTGCTCAAGCCAGAATTTAATTTTCTCTCAAAGATGCTGGCAAATTGCATAATTGGGAATGCTGGAAACTTCAGCAATCTATCTAGAGCAAAATTAGATTTGCTATATATGATTTGGTTTGAAAAAGATTTCAATTGGGCAAGGTATCTATTTGATCAATTGATAGCACAGTCAATTGACGTACCTAAAAAGAAGACCGATGAAAAGAAAGGACGATTTTATCACAAGAAGACTCTTGCGTTAGTAGTCCAGAGGATACTCGACCACTTTGGAGTTGCTAAGAGGAAAGAAACACCCGATTCTTGATGGGAAAATTGTCGTTAAGGAAGAAAAAATTGGAAAAAGGAAAGCTGAGAAATCGAAGTGAACCAAGAAGAAGAAAAGCGAGGAAATCAAAGAAACACAATCGGAGATGAAGTGTTGGCACAAATTGAAGATTTAAAGGAAAGAAGAAAGCAGTTGGAAGAATCTAGAAAAAGACTTAGCGATCAAGTGACTAAGAAATCAACTCAAGAAGCAGACACAGAGTTGTTGACGGATCGACACGGAAGTGCAAGCGAAGTTAATCTTACCGAATCTATTCCGGTTTGATGGCGAAGTTTTACCAATTCAAGAACCGACTATGCATTCACAGGAAATGGAAATGGTAGAAGAAAGCGAAGTTGTCAGCAGAGAACAAAGCTGTTGAAACCGATTTGCTGAGAAAGAAATTTGTAACTCGTGGGAACATACCACGAGAAGGCGAGCACGATGATGAAGAATCCGATGGTGATGAAAGAATGATTGATGAAACAACATTGAACATGCTTATGTTGCTTTCAAAATCCAAGTCTACTCCTCAAGAATCTGTCCCAGATTAGAACATGAGAAGCGCTAAAGAATTTTCAGCTCCTGGCGAGGAAAAGGAAGGTGAAGCGAAGCAGAATCAACCAAGATCATTCGGTTGGATGAGCAAGTTCATGAAGTTGAATCCACTTGAACACACAATGATGGAAGTTCGGTTTGTTGAATTGGAACTGAGCTTAGTGAAAAACTAGTCATTTGAAGAAGTTGCAAGTGAAAAAGTTTTGCAAACCTAGCGAGACAATCTCGATTTCGGTCTTTGAAAAAGAAACATCGGTCGTCGATTCACTTTGAGGAGAAACCAGTGAGAACCGATCTTATGCAAGCGGTAATCTTGCAAGAAGCGATCCCATACAAATTGAAGTTTCTATTCAAGAAGAAGATCATGAGATCACAAGAGAATCGAGAGGACACCCTCACACCATTCAAATCCTCATCGATCATATAGAACTTATGAAAGGCGATTATGAGCGATTGCAAAGATATAGAACTTGGAAGTTCGATTCTATTGATAATCAAAGAAAGTCGTGAGAAATGGAGCTTATTGAGAAATGGGTATTCGATATCTACAACATTACTAGTTTAACGGAGATAATCAATACCGGCGAATTTCTAAACCAAGGATATATTGTTGATCGAGAAATAGCTATTGGAGGAAGCCATAGCGATGGAAGTTCTTCTAAGAAGAGCGTTGATAATGATGAATTTGAGGAAGATCTGATCTACAAAAAGGATTCTTGCCTCTATACAAGAAAGAGGCTGCAATGAGCCGAATCTGAAGATGATTCTAGTAGTTACGGAGAAAGCGATGGAAGTTCAAGCTCGAAAATGTATCTAAAACACAGCTGGATAAAGAAGCAGAAGGAGGTTACCAATCTCCCACTGATAAATCCACACTTGAAATAGCAAGAACTTTGGCAAACATGCCTGGAGAAGAATCAGATGATGAACTTGAAGTACATCTGTCACCTATGAAAGTTATTGATTCATCAAGATTGGAAGGAGCTGAGAAACAATCTGAAGAGAAAAGACAATCAGCTGAATTTAAAGAAAAACTGAAGCAAGTTGTTCTCTCACCTCTAAAGCAAGCTAAACCAACTGAGGCTGAGACAAACAAAGGAAAATATCAACAAGCAAGAAATTCACAAGATGTTCCTACTCAAGTTGATCTCATTAAGTATTATCACAATGAGATACTCGAGAATTCAAAGGATGACGAAGCTTATTCGGAAAAGTTTTAAAATCCTTAGAAGCTAGTCAAGATGAGCAGACCAAACATGAAAAGAAGATGGACACTTTGTGAATGACAACTGTCAAACCACTCTGCTTGAGCTTCGGAAAACAACCACTGAGCATGTCACAAGGAAAAATGAAACTCAAGACAGATGGGAATGTATTCTTAATAATCTAGTCGGTAGAATGTTTTTAATGGAACAGGGCATAAAGGACTCAGTTGTGGCTCAAACCATATTGGCATCAACTCAACAAACATTGAATGCTTACATCAAAATCCTGATTCATAAAGATGATGTCAATAAAGGGGAAAGTTTGGATATCTTAAAAGTCCATGCGGTTGAAATGCCACAAGTGCTCACAAAATGTTGATGATAAGTTGAGTGAATGAAGAAAGCAAGAGGAGATTTCAGCGATGATGAGATGAAATCGATTGTTAAATACTCGAGAACCGGTGACAAAAGAGTTGGTGCGGATTCTCGTCTCTACAATCTATTCAAGAACTTACCAGAGAAAGAAGGAGTATCAAAAGAATAATCTCATGAAACATTTCTACACATGCAGAAGATACTCATGTACTATTGGAATAATCTGAAGAAATGGGAAGCAGATGGCATCTTAGATAGAGCTTCAGAGAAAGTTGAAAAGGCTGAACCTGAATTTGTTCAAAATCTACTGAGAACAGCCACCAATGAAAGACTAAGGACATCAGTCTTTACATTTGCAGTTCTATTCAAAAGCAAATTTTTCAAGAAAAATAAATTATCTAAATCATGGAACATTTGAGCAAGCATTCATGGAAATGAACATTCAGCCACAAATGATGCAATGAGAACTGTTGCGGAAAACTATGATAATCAACCTTATCAATCTGCCAAGTAAAAAGAAACTATCTTCTAGTTCTTTTTATCATGTTGTATTTTATTACTTACCAGCATTGTAACTCAGTTATTAAATAAATTCTCAGTTTCTCAGTTCATAGTGTTATTTACTGTATTTTGTCCTTTATCTTTTTGCATTGCTTTTAAGGAGGGTATTGACATCATCAAAAGGGAAATTCTTTGGAAATAAAATTTATGTTTTAATGATGATTCATCACTTATTTTTAATTGTTCTTAACCCCATTGATGAAGTGTCATAACTTCATTTGTTATAGTGCAAAGCAAAAGATGTCTAGATATCAATGTATAGGATTTATTAGAGTGGATATTTGTATAAGTTAAATCAGACAAGCCTTTGTAATAGTTCTAGGTTGAAGCGAGAAATGAAGAAAGCGAGATTTAATCTAAGCGAGATTCTACAAGAAGCGAACATAAAGCACACCAACGGCGAAGAAGAAGAAGATAAGTTCATTTGAGGACCTGAGACTCGGTTGGATTATCTAGAAGAAGGAAGAAGCGAGGGACACGGACTCGATTATTGAAGATTGAAGAAGCGAGGCTCAAACTCCAGTTATGAAGATTACAAGTCGAGACTGTAAAGTTAGACTTCAGGCAAGATTGTGATGACCTGAACTGACTTTATGGATCTTGTATGAAGACCTAAGAGTCATAAGGACAATGAATTCTTAGATAATAATGAGTCATGGTGTACTCTGATTAAGTCAATAATAATCAGATGAAAACTGGAGTATTGAAATTTGAAGAAGAGTAAAATGTCAGTTAATGCTCCAAGTCAGTTAAGAAACTGATAAGTGAAAAACTCAGTTTTATATATCAGTCATCCATCAAACTGATCGTACAGTCGAACATTGTAAAGGAAGCAATTTTATTGGATGAACTACTGACAAATCAGAACGGCCATAAAATATAGCCGTTGCAAGATTCAAGCAGGATGAACGTTGAATGAACCCCTATAAATAGATTACTTCTATGACATCATAAAAAGTGCAGGTATGTGATAACAAAGCAAGAAAATTATAAAGAATCTATCTAGTCAAGAAAGATCAAATTGAGGGAGAAAGCCAAATTCAAAGGAATACCTGCTAAGTGTTTAATTGCAAGATCAAGAAATTTCTTCAAAGTGTTCAAGCATATTCAAGCAGATTCAAGATCTTTCATTTGAAGAAATACAGAGCCGTGCTTAAATTAATCATCCAGAAGAAAAGCTCAAATCACAGTTGAATCATAGTTATTGATTCAAAGTCTCAACTTTGATTTTATCAAAGGTTTAGACTGTGAAACACCAAGAAGGTGTGAAGGGCAATTGAGTGCAGTCAGGAAGACTGTGTTTGTGATGAGCTGGTGAAGAGGCAATTCTACCCTCCAAGGACCAGTGGTTCAAATAGTTGAAGAGCAGCAATCCTACCTGTTCTACAAGTGTTTAGACAGTGAAGCTAGGGATTAGTCAAGGACTATCAGTTTAGAACTTTTTGTAACCGGGCCATCTCAAAGAAGTTCTAGTGGAATTTTCTCCGCATCACGAGGGAAGAGAGGGCGTACATGATTACACCACGGAACCTCTATAATTCTTGTCTATTTACTTTATGCATTCACTTATTTACATGGTTTTCATCATGAAACTAAGTTAACTAGTTGTTAAAGGCTAATATTTATCCATTTACTGATTAATAAGACTGAATATAAGTCGGCATTGACTTATACTCGATTGAGCTAATCGAACTCCGCACAAGTTAAGGGATAGGAACAAAATGAAGCGGAGATCGGTTTGAGTTTTGGAGAAACTCAGTTCCTTGGGCTTTTCCAGCTCAGGATAAGTTTTTGGTGACAAGTTTATTCTACCCCCCTCTAAACTTGTGTTAGCCTTTCCAAGGGACCAACAATTTGTATCAGCTTCCCATCTTTTCTTTGCAAAAATCGTAGCAGCCTCTTTTGCTTTCTGCTGTTTGCTCTTCCCCTTATTGACATCATCAACAAAGCGGGGACATCATGCCATGTACACTCTCTATGTGAGAGCACTAGGTCGTTCGATTGACCCTCCATAATTTGAGTCCTAGTGTCAACAACTGTGATCCTTCCTTGCAATGTTTGCTATAGTAGAGTTATCCTCTCAGTGATTTTAGGATCTAGTACAGCAGATTGAGGTATAATAGTAGACTTAGCCATAACAGGCTTAGGTGTCTCAGCAAGCTTATTAAGTTTCTGTTGGATGGAGGCAAATTGTTCTTTCACAAACTTGTTTTTCAATGTATTTCCTTGCTTAATCCCCTTAACATCTTGAGCAAGGTCAGCAAGAGCATACTGTGTGGATGTAATATTGGAGGCAACCGTTTCAGTGGTCCTCCCTCTGTTTTCCACCAAATTCATCAAGTCTTCAAACCTCTGCTCTTGCTTATCAAGTTGAGTCCTTAAATTTGTAATGTCATTTCTGACAGTCCTTAACTCATCCAGAACATGTGCTGGTATTCCACTAGCCATTCCTCCAGCCAGATGTCCAGCAGCTTCATCAGCAGGCTCTTCAACATTATACTGTGCCCTTTGTCTGCTGACAACCATGGCTCTACTCATGTCCCTTCCAGCAGGGGCAGGTCCTTCTTCAACCATAGCACCAAGAATATCTCCCATTATTGGATCTTGTGTAGGTTCTTAAAAAATTGGGACAAATGCCTGTTGTGGTTCATCATCAACATGTTCTTCTTCAGGCACTTGAAATTCTTCATCATCGTGTGGTCATAGTCTAGCATTTGCTCATCCTCATCAACTTCTGTGATCTGTGACCATCCTTCCCTACAGTGGTCTTGTCTTCAGTAGGCTCCACTACAACAGCCTGTTCAACAACAACCACATGGGTTTCCTTCAAACCCAAATCTGGTTCCAACCTATGTGCAGGTGCTGTTTGTAACTCAGCAGCCTGTACCTCCAGTTCCAAACTTTGTCCAGGTGTTGTTTGTGTCTCAGCAACCTGTACCTCCTCAATCAACAATGGTGATCCTTCAAATCCCATCACCATATCCAATCTCTGTGCTATCACTGTCTGTTCCTCAGTGGTTAGCACTCTCTGTACAAGGATTGCAGGGAATTCAGCCCTATTTTCTTCTTGAAATCCTTCAGCATTGGTAATCCTTCTCAGTAAATTGGCAGTCTTGAAAAGAGTGTCACTGAGTGTCAATCAACTTTGATATTGGTGAATCCTCGAGGCGACATCAGGCTCACTATGGTCAGTAAGTCTCTCACATCCAAATCTTCATTCTGTTGATCATCAGATGGCTCAGCAGCTTCTACAACAAAAGAAGTATCTGATGTACCAACCAGTCTGTTGCTTCCAAGATTTATCCCATCATTTATCAAGGCCTCCAGACCATCTATGGTGAGATCCTCTAGATCCTCATCCACCTATTCAGTTTCTTGCCTCTCAGTGGACTATCCGGCACGATGATGGCGCTCTACTCTTGGTTCAATAATCAATGCAGTCCCACTGACTCCTCCAGGACCAGATGGATAATCACCACAAGAATCAGATGATGATGAGTCATCATTGTCATCTCTTGGATCCCTGAATTTGATACCCTCTTCCTTCTGTTGTTCATCAAAAAGATCTATCAGTCTTGATTCCAATAAAGAGGTATCAACCAGATCCAGCAAATTATCCACTCACAACTTTTCAAAAGCCCATTCTTCAAAATCTGTCATTGGTTCTGTAGTTGGCTTTTGTCTTTTATAGAAACCAAACTTCCATTGAAAGTAGTCAGCCACTTGCTGGAGTTTAGGATCAACAAAATCCTCTTTCTTCTTCTTCTCATGTCCTTCAAATGGCATTGTTGGCTTTCTAGTATCAGGTTGTGCAGTTTGCTGACCTCCAAAGGTCTCCACAAGCAGATTCAATGTTTCTTCAACAGATGCCTCTAGGTCAGTAGGTTACTCGGATTGTATATTAGTTCCTACTACCTCCATCTGTGCCACACTTTGTTCCCCCTGACTTACAAGCTCATCAGCAGGGTTAGCAACAGATTGCTCTTCTCCCTGACTTATTACAGAATCAGCAGGGTCTTGTACCAATGATTCAATCACCACAACAGGTGTAGATTCAGTAGTCTGTTGTGGCTCTTCAACAAGTTGCTCAACAACAATTTGTGCAGCTTCAGTAGGCTCAGCAGCCTTTATTGGGGAGGATTCAGCAACTTCTACAACATGATCAGTTTCAGCAGTCTGCTGTGATTCTCCAGTAGGTTGCTCAACAACAACCTCTACTATCTCAGTAGGCTTAATAATTGTTAGAGGTTCAGCATCAATAGCCTCTGCTTCCTCTTCTTCTCTTTGTTCCTCTAGAATTCTCAGTTGTTTTCCTTTCCTATGTTTCTTCTTCTTAGAAATTTCCTTCATTCTTTTGGAAAGTTGCTCTTCTTCAATCTCAGTAGCCTTTCTCTTTCTACTGGCTTTCTTTTGTTGCTCTTTCAAAACTTCAGCAACAGTCTTCTTCTTTCCAACTACAGCAGGGTCAGTAACCTCAACTTCAACCGGACCTTCAGCAGACTCAGCAGTCGGTGCTGTTTGCTTCCTTGTCTTTCTAGGCTTTAACATTTCAGTAATCTTTCTTGTGTCAGCATCATTTCTCTTTTCAGTGACCTTCTTGGGTGCAGCAGGTTTAACAGGTTGCCTAACTTTCTCACCACCAGCATTATCATCTCCACCATCATTGTCACTATCAGTAGCCTCATCATCTGCATCTTCATCATCATCTAACCCAGGGATAGGAGTAGAAATCTCTGGTTTGAATCTGGATTTGTTGATCTTTTCAGATGAAACATCAGGTATCTGAAAATGATTCAATAAGGTCTGAATCATTAGACCTAAAGGCTTGACCTTGGACTTCCTTATACCATCTCTATCTTCAATAAACACTTTCTTCATGTAGTGTATAAAGAATCTAGCCCAATCAAACATTAAACTTCTACAGATGGTGATCAGCAGGTCTATTTTGGGTCTAGACAGTGTATCTAGACTTCCAACAAATCCCAAAATAGTTTTGCCCATCAATTTGCTCAGCAGGTTGTACTCATACCCAATATGCTTTACATTGATGCCTAAATTTGAAGGTATATTCTGATTTGTCTTTATTTGATCCACAAACTTCAACCTTGGTAGATTCATTGCCTTTGAATTGGTGGGTGCATTATTTCCAGGTGCAAAATGAAAAACTTCTTTCAGTAGGTCTGAAGAAATTTCTATCTCTCTTCCATTTACAGTAGTAGTGAAGGTCTCTCTACCTTCATGTATAACAATGTTCTTCCAGAACTCCAAGACATTGACATATGAAATTCTTTCCAATCTTCTGTTGATAATACTTTCTAACCCAGCAAATCGTCTGATTCTCCGTCCAATGTTAATGGCTAGTTCAGTAGAGTCACAGTCAAAGACATAACCTCTCACACTCTAACTGGTTCCAATATGAACATCATCCTTCTTTGCCATTGTTATAAGAAAAAGATGAAGAATATAGCTCTCAAATATGTGTTCACACAGTGTAAATGCAGAGAAAATCGATCTGAGTTTTGAAAATATCCTTTGTGTAAAGGTCTGTATATATAAACAGATGTAGTTGTAACTGTCAGAGCATGTACAGTGGTATTAACCACAATTAAATTTGAGTGAATGCTATCTTGACACGTGGCCCATTACTTTTCCATAACGTTTTGTAACCGTCAGATCGTGTAACTGCGGTTATAAGGATAGAATAAATATCCTGCCATTTGCTTTTTGACTATTGTAAGTTTGACTGTGTAACGTTTCCATCAGCAACCTTGTCATCAGTAGACTTGGCTCGTGACTTACCGATAGAAATGCCTCAAAGAAATTCTCACCGATAAACTTACTTTGCTGATCTTTAATTCCTCCTTGTTTTGTTCAATTGATAATACAAGATGAAGTTTAATACCAATGACTGATCTGTCAAGTGAGCTCACCCAACATGACAAAGGCCAATCCCCTTGGCAACTTCATTTGCTCAATTGTCCAAACACAAATAAGTACATGGAATTGTTGATACCAATGACTAATAAGTGAGCTCACCCATCATAGCAAAGACTAATCCTCTTGGTGAATTCCAGTACATTGCTGATTAAAACTATATTAGTCAACTTTTATAATTCCAAGCTCAGTCCTTAGTTTAGTAAATCTTTCACTATCCAATGGTTTAGTGAAAATATCAGCAAGTTGATTTTCAGTAGGGATGTAAAGAACCACCACATCTTTCTTTTCAACATGATCTCTTATAAAGTGATGTCTCACATCAATATGCTTGGTTCTAGAGTGCAAAACAGGATTTTCTGTGATTGCAATTGCACTTGTGTAGTCACACATGATTGAAATTTCTCTTTCTTCAATTCCATAATCCCTTAATTGTTGTCTTAACCAAAGTACTTGTGCATAGCAACTTCCAGCAGCAATGTATTCAGCTTCAGCAGTGGAAGTTGATATAGAATTTTGTTTCTTACTGAACCAGGAAACCAGTCTATTTCCCATCAACTGATAGGTTCCTGTGGTGCTTTTTCTATCAATCTTGCATCCAGCATAATCAGAATCTGAGTTGGATATAACTTTGAAACTTCCATCTTTTGAATACCATATCCCTACTCCCAAAGTCTCTTTTAGATACTTGAGAACCCTTTTCACAGCAGCTAGGTGACTTTCTTTAGGTTTTGATTGAAATCTTGCACAAACACCTACAGTAAAGGATATATCAGGTCTGCTGGCAGTAAGGTACAGCAGATTGCCTATCATCCTTCTGTATAATGTCTGATCAACATCTTTGCCTTCTTTATCTTCATCCAATCTAATGTTTGTACTCATAGGAGTTGATACTTTGGTGCTGTTTTCCATACCAAATTTCTTCAACAGCTCCTTGGTATACTTAGTTTGATGAATGAAGATTCCATCTTTCATTTGCTTGACTTGCAATCCCAAGAAATAGTTCATTTCTCCCATCATACTCATTTGGAATTTTCTTTTCATCAAATTTGCAAACTTTTCACACAACAATTCATTTTCAGAACCAAAAATTATGTAATCAACGTAAATTTGTACCAACAGGGTGCTGTCTCCTTCATTGATTCTGAACAGAGTCTTCTCAATGGTACCTTTGGTAAAACCATTGTCCACCAAGAATTGAGATAGAGTCTCATACCATGCTCTTGGTGCTTGTTTCAAACCATAAAGTGCATTGTTGAGTCTATACACTTTATCTTCTTGTTCTTTAACTACAAATCCAGGAGGTTGCTGAACATATACATCCTCTTCCAGAATGCCATTCAAAAATGCACTTTTGACATCCATTTGATACACTTTGAAGTTTTTATAAGCAGTATATGCCAAGAATAATCTGATAGCTTCCAATCTTGCAATAGGGGCATATGTTTCATCAAAATCTATTCCTTCTACCTGAGAATATCCTTTTGTTACTAGTCTGGCCTTATTCCTCACAATGGTACTAGATTCATCCAATTTGTTTCTATATACCCATTTTGTGCCAATTATATTTGCATGAGTAGGCCTTTCCACTAGTGTCCAAACTTGATTTCTTTCAAATTCATTCAATTCTTCTTGCATAGCAATTATCCAATCTGGATATGATATTGCTTCTTCAACAACTTTAGGTTCCATTTGAGATAGAAAACAAGTAAACATTGCTTATAGTTGTCTTCTAGTCCTCACACCTTGCTGTATATTCCCAATAACTTGTTCAGCAGGGTGATCCTTTAACCATTGTGGATTTTGGTTAGATTGATTTTCAGGAACATCATCTTCAGTAAGGTCTGCTGTAGCTTCAGGAGGTTTAGAAGATCCTTGAATTGCATCAGTTGTTGCATCATTAGATCTTTAACTCATTTATCCTTTCCAAAACATCAACATATTCTGGATCAGTGACTTGTTGATTCTCAGCAGGTCCTGAAGCTTCATCTTCCATTCCAGTAAATTTTGGTTCATCAAATACAACATGTATGGATTCTTCATGTTTTAGTGTCCTTTTATTCAGTACCCTGAATGCCTTGCTGACTGAGGAATATCCCAAGAAGATTCCTTCATCTGATTTTTGTTGGAAAGTCTTCAATTGCTTCTTATGATTTAAGATAAAACATTTGCTTCCAAATGGATGGAAATATGATATGTTAGGTTTTCTTCCATTCCAAATCTCATAAGGTGTCTTCAGCAGCTTTTTGTTCACTGAGGTTCTATTTTGTGTATAGCATGCTGTATTAACTGCTTCAGCCCAATATCTTTCAGGTAATAATGCCTCACAAATCATTGTCCTTCCTGCCTCTTTTAAGGTTCTGTTTCTTCTTTCAGCAACCCCATTTTGCTGAGGTGTACCAACAGCAGCAAGTTGATGTAGTACTCCATTCTGTTCACAATATTCTCTTATAACTTTATTGAGAAATTCAGTACCCTTGTCTGATCTGATCTTTACTACTGTCAAACTTTTCTCATTTTGCAATATCTTCAAAAGTTCAGGCATCTTTTGAAGTGTTTCACTTTTCTTGTTCATGAATATCAACCAAGTGTATCTTGAATAATCATCTACAACCACTAAGGTGTATTTCTTTCCTGTTACACTTGTTGGTGTTACCGGTCCAAATAGATCCATGTGCATCAGCTCCAAAACTCTTTTAGTTGATTGCTTAGTTTTTGACTTGAAGCTTGATTTTGTTTGTTTACCTTGCTGACAAGCATCACATATAGCATCTTTCTTGAATGAGATCTCAGGCAAACCAATCACCAGTTTCTTTTTATTATCAAAGTTTAGATGATTTTACTTCTTATGCCATAACCAATTAAGTTCTGACTTGGTATGCACAATCAGACATGTTTCTGGAACAGTAGTAGACCAATCACCCACATACATGTTTTGTTGTCTTTTTCCAGCCAACACAACTTGATCACCTCTTTCACTAATGACAATACAGGTGCCTTTGTCAAAAGTGACTTTGTATCCCTTGTCACAAAACTGTCTAGTGCTCAGTAGATTGTAGTCCAGTCCTTCCACATATGCAACATTCCTGATTGTTAATCCATTTCTCACAAGTGTGCCATATCCTCTTGTGTATCCTAGTGTGTTCTTGTTGCCAAAATTCACTCTAGGTCCATCCTTAGCCACAAAATTTGATAAACAATGCTTATTCTTTGTCATATGTCTGGAACATCCACTGTCAAAGTACCAGACACCCTACAAAACAAAGTTAATGCATTTTAGGTACCCAAAACTGTTTGGGTCCATAATGGTCAGTGGTAAGCATGACCCTTGGCAAATTTCCATAAGGTCTTCTCCTAAAAGTGTCATACTTTGGTTCATATATGTATTCTACATAGCCATAAGGTCTAACAGTTGGTTGTGTAGGATTCACATATGCTTTCTGGCATTTTGGTATGTAATGTTGTCTGAAGTGATTTCTATTGTTAGAAGTATTAGCATAACCATTAGTTTGCTGTCTGTTAGAAACAACCCTGTATTATGGAGTCTGCTGAGGTCCCTGCTGAGGTCTTGTATAAGTCCTATGTTGAGTCCTTTGCTGATTCCATTGCTTAGGTTTACCTTAGTAGCATAGTTATACTTACTGTTTCTAGCAGTGGGGGCAGAAATATTCCAATCATCATCAGCAGGGAAAAGTCTACCTTTCCCCCTGAGATAAGTACCCCTTAAATGATTGACATTTTTTGGTTTAGGATTCTTATCCTTGGAATATTTCTGATTTTTTCCTTTTTGTGGTCCAGTAGACTTGGTAGCAGGTCTGCTATTAGTAGGTCTAGAAAGTCCAGCAGTCCTACCTTTGGATTTACCCTTTTGTTTAGTAATGGTGTCCTTTTGACTTTCGATTTTGCTTCTTTGAAGCATTCTCGATGAGGCTTTCCGCCTCAACAACCTTACTAGGAGTTGGATCTTGTGTGAGGCACAAACTTAGGACCACCTCGGTACTAGGTTGAGAACTTACTGGATCCACTCTTATTGGATTGTTGAGTTCCAAATCCAAGGCCAGTTCTATCACCATAAGGCTTTCCAGATTTGAATGCAGTTCAGGAACAAGATTGTTCAGCAGATTCAGCAGCTACTGAATGTACAGCAAGCTTATGCTGATTCTGTCCAACTTCTTTTTCCTTACCCTTGAGAATTCTTAATTCAGCCTTTAACCTTTCAACTTCTAATTGAAGAGCCTCTTTTTCAGCCTTCAAAATATCATAACCAGATTGTATTATCCTCAGTTGATTAAGGATGGCATCCAAAGCTTCTTCATTGTCATAATTTTTAGGATTTGAACCACAAGTAGATTCACTATCACTTTCAGCAGGAGTAGTTACAGATACAGAGTTGTATACCTCCTCTGTTACATCCATATTTGCCATCAAAGCATAATCATCCATATCAGCAACAAGTGCAGTATCATCAGATTCATTTCCCTTTTCTGATTCTACTTCATAACCTGATTCATCTTCATCAACCATAGCCTTCTTGCCATGTCTTCTTTGTTGACATTTACTCTTCAGTAGGTCTGGACAATCTGGCCTAAAATGTCCAGGCTTCTTGTAATTGAAACAAAGATAATCAGGTTCATTACTTTGTTTTAACTCAGGACAGTCAGGTTTGAAGTGGCCTGGTTTCTTGCAATGAAAGCACAGATTATCATTGTCTTTCTTTGGTTCTTCCTTCTTCTTTTCACTAGGTCTCTTTGTGAAATTTCTTGAAGAGCCCTTCCCAGTCTTCATCATTCTGATTTTCTTGCTCAGTAGGGCAATCTGCTCTTGCATCTCATCCAGTAGATCATCTTGAGCTCCTGATGTCTCTTCTTGATGTGTAGCAGCCAATGCAGTGGTTTTTAGTTCTTCCTTTTCAGCAGTAGGAGCCAATCTCTTGCTGAATTCATAAGCGTTAAGATCTGAGAATAATTTGAAGGTATCCTCTTCATGTGGTTTTCTCATTTCTTCTATGGCAGTAACCTTCATCCCCCAAACTTATTTTTCAGGTAATGCTTCCAAGATTTTTGAGTCGATTTCTTCTTTTGTGTAGCTTACACTTAGTAAAGTGAGTTCATCCAAGATTGCATCGAATCTTGATTCCATTTGCTCAATGGTTTCATTTGGTTGCATTTTGAACTTTTGAAACTTCTTTTTGGCCACACTGATTTTGTTCTTCTTGATTGCATCAGTGCCTTCACAGATCAACTGTATCTTGTCCCAAAGTTCCTTTGCAGTTTTGCAATCTTTCACCTTCATATACATATTGCTATCCAAAGTTCTGTATATGATATCAATAGCAATGTCAATGTTGTTCGAATTTGCTCTCTTTCTATTTTCAGCAGTCCATTCTCTTTTTGGTTTAGGAATATAACGAGTTTCAGTTCCCTCTGTTATTGCCTTTGTGATTTCTAGTGTCCATCTATCAGGACATCCATCATCTCATCATGTGTTGCAGCTAGAAAAGCCTGCATACGACGTTTATACTCATCAAATCGATCTAAAGAACCCATCAGCATTGTTCTAGCATACTGGTTGTTATCCATGATGCAAAGCTTTGAAAATCAGTAACTTGAAAAGGTTTTCAAAGTATTTTCACAAGTACAACAAGTAGGATTACTTCAGAACAGAAGCACTGCTCCGACACCAATTGTTGGTCATTTGAAAAGGCTTTGGTTAAGTTTAGAGGGGGGGGGGGGGGGTGAATAAACTTAACACTTAAAACTTTTAACTTAAGCCTTGTTACTTGTTAAGCCTTGTTACTTAAAAATTAAGCCTTGTTACTTGTTGTTAAAGTATGATACTAAGTATTAGATACTCAGTAGTGTAGTGTGTGAATTCAGTTGCTAGATTCAGTAGATTGATGTGTGAAGTAAACTAAATGCAGAAAAGTAAGTAGGCAGTTTTTATAGTGGTTTCAGGTGGTGTAATCCTGTCAGTCCACTCTTCTCCTATGATGTTGGAGGAAATTCACTAGAGATTTTTGAGATACCTGTTACAAAAATCCCTAAGATGCTTGTCCTTCACCAATAACTATGGCTTCACAAACTGAACACTTGGAACATGTAGAATTGCTGCTCCAAAGCCTTCCACTGGTCCTTGAAGGGTAGGATTGCCTCTTCTCCAGCTCCACCACAAACAACAGTCTTTCACACCCAACAGATGCTTCACTGTCTTCAGTAGATTCTTGTAAAAGAAAGTTTGAATCAAGAAAGTGATTCAGCTTTCAGCAGCTTGATCAAGATGATATGATCAGCAGCTTGATATCTTCAAGTGTGTAAACATGATGTAGCTTAAATGCAGATTACACTTGAAGAAGTTTTCTGGATCAGTAGCTTTATGCTCAGTAGGGTCAGCAGGGTGTTTTTCATGATCAGAAATCGAAGCTCAGTATTATCTGTTATCTTTCCTTGTTTTTCAATCAAAATTCATCATTTGTATCTGAATTAGGAGTCCTCTATTTATAGGTAGGAATCCTTGTGACTTATGTTTGAAATTTCAAACATAGCCGTTTCAGATTTGTACCATTTGACTTGCCTTCTGTCACTGTTCATAGTACTGACACTGTCAGATTGCTTTTTGACAGTATATAGTCTATCCACCCTTTGACTTGTAACCATTGGATAAAGGTTTGAATCATCCCAACGTCCCTTTAATCTTAACCATTGATTTGTTTGATAAAAGCAGAGGTTGTTACCTGTCCTTATCCATGTTTTCTTCCAATGTAACCTTTGAATAATTTGATGCATGTGTATCAGTAGGTTCCTGTGATCATAAGTCTGCTGATATACTTGTTAGTTAGCTGATCCATATTTTGCTAACTGTCTTTTATCTAACTTTTATTTATGAAGTTAGATTACACCATTTTGATCATAACTAAGTTCCAATCACCATTTAACTTATGGTACATAAACATTGTACACAAGGTATATGTAATCAGTTTAGGTCATCACAGACTTCCCTAGATTCTGATTCCATATCCTTGACTTTAATTACTAAGTTTGATCCCTTAGCCTTCAATAACTGAGTTTGAGCCCTCAACCTTCAGTCCTCAGCAGGTTCTTGGACTAGTCTACTGACTAAGCTACACTACTGATATAGACCAGTCTGCTGACCATTTACAGTGCTTATTTGATCAAACCTATACAAAGATCAAACTCTAATAAACCTATACATTTGATGTAGACATCTTTTTGCCTTTGCTCTATAACAGCTAGTCTGGCACTCATCATTAAAACATAAAATAAGTCCAACAAAACCCTTCCTAAAAGTTGTTTCAAAGTAATTAACAAAACACACACAATTCAAATAAGTGATGAAATGTAAAGTGCAGAAAGTAAATGAACACAAGGTTAATAGTGGTTCAGGGAGGTGTAATCCCTTAATCCACTCTTCTCCTGTGATGATTGGAGGAATTCACTATTGTTTTTCACCACTAAAATAGTTATGATTGTCTTTGGCTACACATGCTTCACAATATACATACTATCACTCCCTGGAAACCAAAGCTTCAGTGATTGAGTCTTCACACACTTCTCCTTGTAAACAAATCCTTCAGCAGCTATCACACTTCTGCAATTCCTTCTCAATTGAACAAATTCAATTGCTGATCAGAAAGATGTGAATTGGATTCACAAAACTTGATCAATACTCATTTCTTGATTTGACTTTAAGGCTCTGTTTTCTGAGATAGATTTTCTGGATATTACTTCGAAGTTCAGAATTAAGGTTTGTAATTTTGATAGAGTTTTGTCACTGATGTGTGTATGTTCTTTCTGTCAATGCCTTCTATTTATAGTGGTAAAGCCCTTGATTATGAAATTCCGTCCTTTGGATATTTAATGTTAAGAATAATCTTTAAATCTATCTTGATTTGATCTTCCTTGATTTCAGTGATCCGGATAATAATCAAACGTTGATCATAAAATCCGTCCTTGATTGATTCTGCATTAATTGCTCGATCTTCCATATTTTCCACGTTTTTGATTGAGCATTAACAACTTACTTCACTTAGCAGTTTCTTCTTTACTTCTTTGGATCGGATGGCTTCTTCACTTGATGACTTCCTTAGTTACTTCTTTTGGTCAAGTGATCGCTTTTCTTTGTCGCTTGATCCTTACTAAGTTGTTGCTTCTATGCTCTTATTTATTAGCTGATAATCATTTACTTCACCGATCCTTAGTTTTGTGTGAGATCAATGTGCACCATATAATAGTAAAATTGAGTTTCATAACTTGTGATAAATCTTAGACTTACCCAAGGTCATCACAGACTTCCTTGGTTTTAAGTCAGTCCATATGTCTTCATTTCACCGTGCTGGTGCCTTGGCTGTCTTCACTCTGTTGATCTTATTGAGCCTGCCTACCGGTCTAGTACAGTGCTTGTCTAACTGAACTTATACAATATGTCAGACATCTAACTAAAACCTGTACAATCAATTCTAACTTATTTCAGGCGTGTTTTAACATCTAGCATGGCCATCATTAAAACTATAAAATGTTCCTAACAGCTAACCTGTAACCAAAAACCTTGGTATATATGGACACCCACAAGGTTTGCTCACAACCTTGACAAGTCTGGTTTGGAATCCACCAACGTGAGAAAACACACCAGAGCTTAAAATCTTCAAATAAAATATATTTATATAAAAATTTGTTTGATTATAAAGAGTACTATTAAAGCCTTTTTATAGCTACAATGAAAAAAATAAAACAACTCCTAACCGATATGGACAAAAATAAATAATAGAAATAAAGAAATAAAGAAATAAAATAAAAAAACACTAATAAATAACAATAAAAGTCTAAAAATATCTACCACGGAAACAATGTGGGATAAATGGAATTCAAGCCAAAAAGACCAAAACGTCTCATCTTCGATCACATTATTCCCCCGGTTTGAAAGGATTCGTCATCAAATCAATAGGTTTGTGTAAACCTCAACCACATGAACCAACCTCAAACAGCCTTAAAAAATCAACAATGGTATACCGGGATCAAAATTAAGAAGAATATACAACTTCAAATCAATTGTATGTTTAAATGATGATTCATGCTTCACCAATGGAATGTGAGAAGTGTATCTCGGCATGTTATATATACGGATGAAGCCCTGTGTGGCAGCAATATAAATATGGCAATGCAAAGTATAAACATCAATATGCTCAAGAAATGTATCGATAAAAGTGTGCTCCGGTTTCCCAACATTATCAATTGTGTCAAGATCATCCATTTGCACTAGAGGTGCTGCATCGAGCACAACCAATAAATCAGTTTTCTCCTCAAGTGTATGCTCATCATGTACCTGCAAAGAAGATAAGATAGAGCTCAAACAAGGGACTAATGACAGAGAATTAGAGTCCCATATCTCTCCCGCCACATTCTCAGCGAAAAATGTAGGTGTATGTTCATAATCAATCTCCGCTACTCTTGGCTCATTCTCAATATTAATTTCCAACACACTCTTATCTTCATCGTTTTTCAACTCCTCGTCTCGAATGTTAACAATATCTTTATTTTTTGTTTCAACCAAGTCTTTTTCCCTTGCTGATTCATGTTTCAAACGAGCTTCCTCATCGTTTCTACGTAGTTCTTGCAAGAAATTAGAGCAATCATGATAGTAATGGCCACCCCTTTTACAATGACCGCAAAAAACAAAAAAATGGCACTATAGAAGTTTTCTTAACCACATCTGTACCACCACGTTTACTTCTACCACAATGATTATCTCTACCACTGCGGTCACCTCTATTAGGAAATCACTAGTTTAACGCAGCGGAATTTAAAATTTGATTTCCTTTTACTAGATCGTTCTTCGTTTAATGCAATAAACACGTTAAGTAGTTTGACGGTTATACCTTAGATGATCTATAAGACCGTCGCTTTGACCATCAATAGAGAGTAGTTCTGTGCGCAAGCCGTCCACTTGTCCGGCCTCTATCGCTAATCCACACAAACCCCTTGCCGGAATCCTCATTGGATTGCTATTGGGAAACTCGGGTTGCTAGACCGGCCTTTTTCCTCTCTCACAAACTCACTATAGGTTGCTCTCTATTTTACACAAGAACTATGAGCTCTTGCAATTGTGATGTACAAAAGAGCTTGACACCCACCTCTTATTTATAGTCAAAAGTGGCGCCCCATATGTGTGTAAAAGAAGAAAACCTTTTCCCAATAAAATAAGGAAAATCTTCTAGATTGACTTATCTCTTTTATTATAATTAATTTTGCCAATATCTTATATTGAATATAATTATCTTATTACCATAAATCTATTTTTCCAAAATCAATTAATATCTTATATTAATATTATGGTAATCTTATTAATTAAAGTGCACAATCCAAGAGTATCTTATACACACCAATGTGGCGCCCCAAAAGTCAAAGGATTGACTTCCGGAATATTCTTTAATTAATATAATTTGTATATATTTAATATCTTGTATTATATTTATTTATAATAAATAAATACCATCATATTAATTTACCACTATAATCTTTATAGTCTAGAGATAAACTTTCCTTATTTGGTTATCAACTATAACCGCATTTTAATCCGACTCGATGTTCATATGTCTGTGACCCGATAGGCTTCCGAATATGTTGACTGTAGACACAAAGTGCAATTTACTAAAATGCCCTTCATACCTAACGATCACGGGATAACATCTAGCAACACACCGTGACCTCCAATCATCGGAAGAGTCAAAATCAATGACTACTACCTTTCATGTGAAGCAGTTACCGTGTAGCTTACAATCCTATCGCAGAAATAATATCCATACGACCGTATCTCGAGTGTCAATACATTAACGATCGTATCTTATAATCTGGATATCACGCTCTCTCGGAATAACACATTTACTCCCACTTTGCAAAGATTCTCGAGAGCTAGACATTCCTTATAAGAAGGCCATTTCGGATATTCGATCCCAATCATATGATACGCGATTCCCGGACGACCAATCATGTATACTCCGCCATGCTTCAATATCATACCCAATCACTACCGCATGATCACCCCGTGGTTGGAGAAACCTCAATAGTGTCAAAGCATGACAATCCACACCGTGATGCCATGAAGACTCCGGTCAAAAGGATAATTACACAACCGCCACATAGTGTGACACTTAATGTAAGTGGGTCACCAAACGATCGCATTCTCTAAACACGCCCACATACGGTCAAGTGTCCCTACACTTCGATAGACGAGATCTATCCCTATCTTCTAAAAGATAGAAGACATCCAATACGTGCTAGTCTGATTATACTATCAATGTCCCATTTGATAATATGTAAGACTAGAGACATTTAAGTATCAACCTTGTTATAGTGATTAGAGATCTCATCAACCATAATCACTAACATGGTTTCTCTATCATAGATTGATACTAGGGACGTTACTATATATATATACAACAAATAATATGATGATAAACAATATATAATAACACTAGCCTGAAACCCGTGCATTGCACGGAGACGTATGTGATTACATTCTATTAATATGCATAATATGTACTACAAAATAAAGACCCTTCAAACTTATTGTAATGCTAGCTAAAATTGTGTTATTTGAGATCGATGTCACATAGAGTAAAAAATAGACAACACAACATGTCCAAAAGTTATAATGATGTCAATAATTATGGTTATATTTCTGCTTTTAGCATTGCACGGGAGAACGTATATTTTATAAGAAGATTTTTTTTGAATGATGAAAAGAAGATTTTATTGGCATGTTTGTTACGCAGGAATGAAATTGAATGGAATAAAATAATAGGAGCGAATGGAATGTAATGTAATAAATTAATTATATTACTACGTTTGGAATATGCAAGACTGGAATCAAAAAAATTATATAAAGCATGACGTATTGAGTAATGAGTAAAGCAGGGTTGTGAATTAAGGTTGACTGGAGTAGGGTATGGTATGATTCATAAGGTAAGATATGAGCGAAGGGGTGAGGTAGCTCTATGCCATACCCCATTGCACCTTACCTCTCTTCCCACCATGCCTTACCCACCGTTACCATACCTTACCCACCACCCTATCCTACCCACCTTATATCACCATATCATACCATCGACATCCTATCTATCTTATCCATTACCTACTCTACTCCCATTACCTACTCTACTCCACTATTACCCACATCTACACTTCCCTACTCTACCCTACCCCACCCTACCAACCATACCTTTCCCACCACTTCACCCTACCCTTCCCACCCTACCCACCGTTCCACTCTGCCCTATCTTACCCACCACACCACCCCGTCTTACCTTACCCACTACCCCAACCTGCCCTACCCTACTCTACCCTACCCTACCCTACCAACCCTACCGTACCCACCACTTCACCCTACCATACGTTACCCAGGACAACCCCTTATATACCCTACATTACCCACCACCACCCATTACCTAACCCTACCCACCACCACCCCTACATAACCTACCTACCACCCAACCCTACCCTACTTACCCATCACCCCACCCTACCCTACCCACCACCCCATCATACCCTACCTTACCCACCACCCCACCTTATTCAGTACGCTTCCTACCTACCTTAGCATTAAATGAGGTGGCTAATTCATAGAGGATGGCCTAATTTAAGAATATCTCGTATTAATTGACATGTTTGAATTAAGTTATTTTTCAAAATGTAATTTAATTTCTGAATATTCTGTATCAATAGAGGACTTTCATTTGTACAGAATGATTTTTTTTATAACATATTTGAATTTATTTATTTCTATATAATTAATTTAAAATTGTTTTAGAGGATTATTTTCTTTTGGCATATTTGATTTTTTTTTGGAAAATGTAATTTAATGTAAGAATATTTCACATTGAATAACATATTTATTTAATCTAAAAACATTTCACGTTACACCACAAACATTTGAATTAAGTTATTCATGAAAATATAATTGATTGTATGAATATTTGACATTAAATGAAGTGGCTATTTTGCGGGGAAATAATTTAATGTAAGAATATTTTGAACTAATTGGTAAAATTGAATTTCTTATTTTTTTAATATTTTACTTTAATGAAAAAAATATTTCCCTTAAGTGTCATAAATTTCAGAATATTTGCAATTATTTACTAATTTATAAGGGGTGTACTTAATTTGAGAATATTTTTCATTAATTTATAGGGATGTATTTAGTGTGTATATATTTGAGTTTAAATATATATTAAAATGTAATTTAATGTTAGAATATTTTGCATTAATTTGTAAAATAGAATTTATCGTTTTTTAAATATTACAATTAAATGCATAATTTTGCATTAAATGACATATTTAAGTTTAGATATTTTGAAAAATGTAATTTAGTTATAGAATATTTTGCATTAATTGGGAAATTGAATTTCTTATAATTTTAAGCCAAAAATATTTCCATCCAACGCCATAAATTTCAAAATATTGGACATTATTCTAGGATGGATAATTTATAAGAGATATATTTAATATGAGAATATTTTTCATTAATTTATAGGGATATATTTAATGTCTACATAGTTTAGTTTAGATATTCTTGAAAATGTATTTAATGTTAGAATATTCTGCATTCATTGTGAAAATTGTAATTTAAAAATGTTGGTATTAATTGGGATGGCTGATTTCTAGGAAATGATTATTGCGGTTTATTAATAAATTAAATTTTATCATAACTGTGCATTAAGCAAGGAACCACAATGATAATAATAGAGTCGATAGAACAAAGAAACGTATAAAAAAATGAAACCAATAGAATTTCACTTTATTTTAAATATTATACTTTAATTAGTGTGAATTGTAATTAGTGTGATGAAGAGAGTTATTTATAAGAAATTCAAATTTTGCAATTAGTGCATTTTTTACTTTTTTTTTTTCCTTTTTAAATATTATAACTTAATGTAGGGATGTATTAATTTATCCATAAATTTAAGAATATTCGATATTATTCTGGGATGACTAATTTATAGGGATGTATTTACTGTGAGAATATTTACAAATAAATAATCCAGGTATCTAAAAAAATAAGAAAAATATGCAGCCATATAAAATAATCTTACACAGTAACAAACCACCAACCTTAAAAATAAAAAATAAAAATAAACAACAACACGAAAAAATAATCCGTCTATTTACAAAATAATAACAAAATTAAGCCGTGATAGAACATTCTGATAGGTTAACAAAAAATAACAAAAATATCAATACTCATATGTCACAAAGCGTGTTGTGCATTTTATTCATTGAAAAAATCGCATATTTAACAAAAATATCAATATCTCTACTTGAACATGTAGATTTTTTAAGACTTCATTTCTTTTCGTTCTAATGTTTCCTGCAACAAAGGTCGCATCTTTTACATCTAAATATAGATTGTATGAATTTGGAACAAAATAAAACAAAATTTCTTACAAATAAATTTAAAACAGAAAACCAAAAATACTTACCTCGTAAATATTAAAAACCATTAACACGGTAAAATAATCCGACTATTTACAAAAAATAACAAAAATAAGCAGTTATAGAACATTCTGATAGGGTAACAAAAAATAACAATACCCGTATGTCACAAAGCGTGTCATGAATTTTATTCATTTAAAAAAATCGTCTATTGAAAAAAATATCGATATCTCTACATTAACAGGTAGACTTTTTTAGTGTTTATTTCTTTTTGTTCTGATGTTTCATACAATAAATCTTTTATATCTAAAGATGGATTGTATGAATTTGGAACAAAATAAGACAAAAGTTTCTACAAATAAAATTAAAATAGAAAGCCAAAAAATTCTTACCTTGAACCGAGCTAGATTTCTGCATAAATTAACTATAAATAAAAAATGGAAAAACAAAAGGGAATTAAAATAGAAAGCCAAAAATGCTTACCTCATGACCGAGCTAGATTGCATACAATTCAACCACAAATAAAGAATGGAAAAACAAAAGGGATGAATATGAGATTCGGCATTATAAAAAATAACAATACTCAGTATGTCACAAAGCGTGTCATGAATTTTATTCATTTAAAAAAATCGCCTATTGAAAAATATCGATATCTCTACTTTACTTTAAGTAGACTTTTTAAGTCTTTATTTTTTTTGTTCGATGTTTCATGCAACAAAGGTCTCATCTTTTATATCAAAAGATGGATTGTATGAATTTGGAACAAAATAAGACATTTCTACAAATAAAATTAAAAGAGAAAGCCAAAAATTCATACCTCGAACCGAGCTAGATTTCTGCACAAATCAACTATAAATAAAGAATGTAAAAACAAAAGGGAATTAAAATCGAAAGCCAAAAATTATTACGTCGCACCGAGCTAGATTTCTGCACAATTCAACCCAAATAAAGAATGGCAAAACAAAAGGGATGAATATGAGATTCGGCATTATAAAAAAATCGACAATATAATACCTTTGAATGCAAATGGATGAATCAAGTGAGATGAATATGTGAATGGGATGAGATGACTTTATAAAAGAAACGACAATATAAGACCCGTTGAATGTAAATGGATGAATCAAGTGAAATGAATATGTGAATGTGATGAGATGAATATGAGCATTATTAAAAAATTAGACAATATTACAGCCAAAAGGAAAATGAAAATCAAAATATACGATTCTGAGCACGTGGGAATCAAATTTTGCAAGAGAATTAGTGATTGGAAAGTGATGGGTATAAATAATTCCACCACCTCAACAGTAGGGGACAACCCACCGCGGCCATCCTCCGGCATGACAAGAGAGATCGCAAAATGGGCGGCCAGTGTCTCACCTCGCCGCAATCAAGGCATTTGCGGTCCCAGGCAAAGGCAACAGATCCCGTGAATCTCATCCAGGCAAGTCAAGAGATGGTCAGGGGGGCGAGGCCAAAGAGGGCTTGCTCTCTGCGCGACCTCGAGAGAGGTGGCCGCCGATTGATCCAGATCTTTTCCCCACTTGTAACTTAGATATTTCATCTTGCTTAGTATCTAAGTAAGACCTAGCTATTAGTAAAATATCTAATAGATTACTTGCTCCCTAAGTTATCCACACCTATAAAAAGGGTGGTCATTGTAAACTAAAAGGATGAGAGATATGAAATACACACTATATTTGCAAGCAAAAGCTCTCTCCATTCTAACTCTCTCCACACCACCACCACCGGAGCATCACCACACCTTAAATACAAGCCAGATATCCACCATCCAAACACCGCAAGGACACCCGTGAGGATTTAGACATCTTCGATTGGCTCTGTTACGGGAAACCGATTGTGTAAAAATCACCTAGAGCTCTCATTCGGAGGAGATAATCTTACAAAGAAAAGTCCTCAAACCGCTTTTATTTCTTCCCTTTACCAAAGAAATCGCTCAAAAAGCCACCACGCAGAGATGGTCTGGAAGTAAAAGGCATCTAACACCCCAAACCCCCGCAAAAGGTACTATGCTACATCAAGCTCGTGGGGAAGGCGCAGGAGAAACGCTAGACAATCTCCCTCGCAGAAGGAGAAGGATCCCGAGAGAGGGTCTTAGCACCTAGTGATGCTCGAAATGTCATTAATCAAAAACCAAGTCAAAAGAGGCTATTGTTGCCCTGGATGGAACTCGCAGAGAGAGGTCACAGCAAAGCCAAAGATCGATCCCAGAAATACAACCGGGCTTTCAGGAGGACCCAGAGGTCGCCGAAATGAGGGAATACGTGTGCACGCTGAAACTATGTATCTCACCAATTCCCGCTGGTGGCTAAGGGCCAGGCCCCATGACGATTCGACCCAGTAATCCTCCCGTAAACGAATCCTCTCTTGCGGTCGCAGACCAGGGCCGCCAGAGCCAAATTCAGCAAATCGACGTAGAAGAGAGCGTGCACTCTTCAGGTCGCTATGGACCGAGGAAAGAAATTCCACGAACCTCGGCCCCCCAAGATCGCGACCATCAAAAAGGAAAGAGGATCGACAAAGGGTCCGCGTTTAATAGGTTGGGTAAGAAGGACAAGGCTTTAGCCCCAAGTCGTCTCAGCCTTCCTAGAGAGAAGAGATGCCCATCCAAGCAGATAGACATGCACAAGATGCCCGCACAATTATCGTGGAAAAGAGGGCCCGCCAAGAGGATCACAAAATCATAGGGAATCGAGCGTAGAACGGAGCGAGCCGATACGCAAGCACGCCACGACCTAATCGACCCTATTTTGGCGTAATGATGGAGGTAATGAGAAAAGAGCTTGCGTAATTAAAAAGTCGAGGCCCGTCGAGAAAGTCGCCCGATTTCGGGATCGACGTGCTCGCCAGCGGATTATCAAACATTGCCTCCCAAAGCAGAGAAAAGGTTAGTTATCCCGCCACAACTATTACAATGGAAATTCATGCCCAAACGATCGCTCACCGCGCTCCAAGGTCGCATCACCCTTGCTACACAAAATAAATCCGCCTGGTGCATCGCGTTAGTTGGCAAAGATGCAGATAGGGTCTGCGCCCTGGATACGCGGGCTTTCTCGCGCTCGCTTGAAAGTTGGGAGGATTTGTCGGAAAAGTTTGTCGAGAGTTTGAATCGGCAAGCAGCCGAAGAAAACCATTGAGGACCTATATGAGGTTCAGATGGGAGGGCATGAATCGAAAAGAATATTACGAACGGTTCGTCGTAATATATGATCAAACAAGGAACATTCCGCACGATGCGGTCATAACATGTTTTCTCACCGGAATCGCCAAAGGCCCGATGAAAATCGATTCAATCTCGCGCCCCCAAAGCGGGTCTCAGGGAGATGTTAGAAAGAGCCAGAATGATGGGGGTCAGCGAGGCGCCGTCTGCCGGGAAAGCAAAGCCTAAGACAGAGCCACGTTCGCCGAAGGAGGATCGCGTGGATGACCGTAAAAAAGAAAAGGGACGAGATACTAATCGCGATCGTGAGGTAAAGAAGCCGTACAAATTTAGCGAGGATAATTTTACCCCGCTCAACACCAAAGCATCCCAAATACTGTTTGAAATTCGTGAACATTTCGACAAACCAAAGCCTATGAGGGGCGATCCTGATAGCCGCGATAAATCCAAATACTGCGACTATCACAAGGACCATGGCCACATCACCGATGAATGCTTCACCCTGAGGCGCGAGATAGAAAGGCTGATCCGTGAGGGACCAGCCAATAAATATAAACGCGAGGGGAACAACGCTCCCGGTCAAGGACGCCAACCTCGCGTCTATCGTAGAGAGAGGTTCAGTCATCCACGGAATATTCCCAAAGAACCATCAACCGAAATCTCGATATAAATCAAATCAATACCCGCGCTTCAAAAGCGGTGTGTTGGGAGAGAATGAGAAGGAATCATATTCACAAAAAGCGAGCTAACAACAATCGGTGGTCCTATGGAGATACCCTCATTCTAAAGGTGGGGTGAACGACAAGCACACAAGCGCCAACCGAGTAATGGTCGATACAGGGCCGGCCGCGACGTCATCTACTTCGATCGCTTAAAACAGATCGGATTCGGGAGGCCAAGTTAAAACCCTACCTTGGGGTCCTCGGTTTTACCAACGACACAAGACGGGTCAAAGGCACGATCGACCTCAATATCATTTTGGGCGACTATGAGCCCTCAGAGAACGGAGATAATAACTTTCTTGGTAATCGACCTACCCTCTTACTACAACATGATTTTGGGAATCCGGCTATGAAGAAGTTCCAAATGGTGGCGTCCGCTCTCACCAACGGGTCAAATTTCACACGGGGAAGAAGTTGGGGTCGCCATCACCGACACGGAGCTTTCTCGACTATATGACCAAAAACAGTGGTCGACTCTAAGCGACCACGATCGATGGTCTTAACACACGCTACGGATCAGATTGCTATGATGAAAGAAGTCTCGGAGAAGGCCGTAGAGGTAGAAACATTGCAAGTTCGGGACGAGCCCGACTTCACTACCGAAGACGAGTTGATCGAAGTTATAATAAACGTCAAATATCCTGATCAAAAGATAAAAATAGGATCGAGGACTACCGAGGAAGAAAGGGAAGAATCGATCGAGCTTCGAAAGCAAACTTGGACGCATTCGCCTGGGAGGTAACTGATATGAGAGGTGTAGAATCGGAGGTCGCCTTGCATAACCTAAGTGTCGATCCCAACTTCAGGCCAATACAACAAAGGGCGCGCCAATTCTCTACAGAAAAGGAGGTCGCAATAAAAATTGAGGTCGAGAAACTTTTAGCAGCAGGCATAATCAAAGAGCTTCAATATCCCACCTGGCCGGGCAAATGTAGTAATGGTGAAAAACACAACGGCAAGTGGCGGATGTGCGCCGACTTCACCGATCTAAACAAAGCTTGCCCAAAGGACCCTACGCGCTCCTCGAATCGATAAAATGGTGGATGGGATCGCGGGTTTTGAGACCTTAAGCTTTCGACGCCTATTCCGCTACCACCAGGTCGAATGGCCGATGAAGATAAGGAGCCGACGGCCTTCGGGGCCACCCGGCGGCTATATTACTATGAGATGATGCCGTTTGGCCTAAAGAACGCAGCTCAACCTATCGTAGAGAATGGTAAACAGAGTTTTCAAAGACGCAGATAGGCAAGAACATGGAGGCCTACATTGATGACATGGTCGTGAAATCAAGTCGCCAAGATCACTTGGAGGACCTTCGCGAAACCTTTGCAAACGTGAAGAATCACTCGATGAAACTAAACCCACTTAAATGCACTTTTGGGGTCCAGCAGGAAATTTCGGGCTTTATGGTAAGTCAAAGGGGATCGAGGCAAATCCCGAAAAAATCGAGGCCCTGGTCAACATGAGCGAGCCTACCAAGATTAAAGAAGTACAATGCTCAACGGCAGGATCACGACTTTGGGTAGGTTTGTCTCAAATCGCAGAAAGAAGTCCGCTTTCTTCAAAATTACGAAAGGGTGGTACCTTTCTTGGACAAATGGAATGCTCCCAAGCATTTAAAGACCTCAAAGAATACTTGTCAAGACCGTTGCATAACCAGCCCGAGGCTCGGGATACTGCTTTTATATTTGGCGCCTCAGATAGGGCCGTAGCCGCAAAGACTTGTAAAAGAGGAGGAAGGCTCGCAGGCCGCTTTTTATGTTTCCAAAGCTCTAAGCCCCGTTGAAAGTCGCTATTTTAATATAGAAAAGTTGGCTTATTGTGTTGTTATAGCCGCCCGCAAATTAAGGGCTTACTTTTCATCGCACACCATCGTAGTATTATCGAATGCATCGCTAAGACAGTTCTTCACAAGCCGGACTGTCCGGTCGATTACTCGATGGGCCATCGAAAGCTTATCGAGTTCGATATCCGATATGAGCCCCGGAAGGTCTGTAAAGGCCCAAGCTCTCCCAGATTTCTTAGCGTAAACAAGCTTCAACGAAGAGGTGAAAGAGCAGCTCCGCCCGAACGCGACCAAGATAGTGGTCACCACAGAGGACGAGCCTATCGTGCCAAGTCCGCTGGCGCTCTACGTTGATGGCTCCGCTAATCACAAAGGGTGCGGCGCGGGAATAATCTCGTTGGAACCAGGAACATCGAAGAAATTGAGCGAGCTCGAGATTTGATTTCACCGCCTCTAACAACCAGGCGTAATACGAGGCCGTCATTCTTCGGGTTAAAACTCGCCAAAGCCATGAAAGTCTAAAATATACAAGTATTTTGCGACTCACGGTTGGTAGTAAATCAAATCAAAGGGTCATATGGCATTCATTGCGTAAATTTTACAAAGGTATATTAACTCGTCAAAAGACTCAAGGCGGCTTCACATATTGTCAATTCAAAACATCCTCGAGAGGACAATCATAAGGCGGACTACTTGTCCAAATTAACCAAATAAGACGCTGTCGTGCGATCCCAAAGATCATGGTCGAACATCTATCGGAGCCCGCCATCTCCTGGCGAGATCATGGATTTCCAACCCAAGAACACTTGTTGGATCGACATCATGAAGTCTTATATTGAGTTAGAGAGCTTCCGAGCGACCCTTGCAAAGCTAGGGCCTTAGTAAGAAGGGCCGCAAGATATACGATTATGGACGACGTGCTTTACCGTCATTCATTCTCGAAACCCCTTCGCGCGATGCATTTACGACCGAGGAGGTGACGGAATCCTAACAGAGCTACATGAGGGAATGTGCGCGCCATTTCTCCAATCGAACACTAGCAATGAAGGTACTTCTAGCCGGATATTATTGGCCAAAATTAGATGAAGACGCCAAAGCTCATACCGCGCATGTGATACTTGCCGAGGTTCGCAAATATCCCCAGGCTACCCTCGGTCGAACAAAGCATAGTGGTAGTCGCCTGGCCTTTCGACATGTGGGCAATCGACCTCATCGGACCTTTGAAGAAGTGGTCGCCAGTTGCGAGTACGTTGTCGTCGCGGTGGATTATTTTACTAAATGGGTCGAGGCTAAGGCCTTGGTAAAACCAATACCAGGGACATAACATACTTTTGCTCGATCAAATATGGACAAGATTTGGTGTTCCAAGAGTGATGGTTTCCGATCACGGACCTCAATTCGTAGACGAATTCGACAGATTCGTGGAAGAGAACAATGTTAAACATTGGCAATCATCCCGTGTGCTACCCGCAAGGAAATGGGCAAGTCGAAAATGCCAACAAACAGTCCCGAGTGTGTTAAAGAAGAGCCTGGTGAGAAGGCAAAGCCACTGGCCGGATCACCTTCCAGCCGCTCTATGGGCACTCAGACGTCGCTAAAAATCACAATGAGGAAACTCCTTTTGCTTTAACATATGGGTGCGAGGCTATGGCACTGTGGAAATGGCCTTACCAAGCCCTGTGGTCGTTTTCTACAAATGAGGTCAATAACACACAACGCGCCGTAAACTCGAGCTCGATCTAGTAGAGGAGCGCGCATGCAGTGCATACAAATGTCGTGGTCAACTATAAACAGCGGCAAAGCGCCATCACGACAAACGATTCGCAATCATCACTTCGCCGCCGGGATTACGTTCTACAAAAAGACAAGCCACGGGCCACGGGCTAAAAAAGGAAAGCTATTGGAAACTCGGGGAGGCCCCTACGGATTTCGCGAGTTATCAAAAAGGGACGTACATGCTAAGTGACAAGGAGGGCCGCGAGTATAATAGGCCATGTGCATGAGATAACTGAAAAAAATACTATATGTAACGAGACAATTCAAATAAAGCTGTTCTTCCAAATTGTATTTACATCCTTGTCTTTTCGTCGTCATCATCAAAAAAAAAAAAAAAAAAAAAAAAAATAAATAAATAAATAAATGACGATGAAAAGTTTTTTCAAACATATCGATCAAGCCTGGACAAACTTCCATCAACTGCAGGATGGTTATCTTCCTCCGATCACATGTGTGGAGGTCCAAAAACGGCATCATGCTTGCAAAGGGCTCCACCGGATAAGTTTTTTCAAACATATCGGTCGAGTGTATGGAAGGGGACCCTGGCGCCACTGCATAATTTGGATATCAGCGATGCGAAAGGCATGCGCGGCGACCCGATACCACGGCGACCTTGAACCGCCGAGCACGCATATCTTAGTGCCTCGCGATGGATCAACACTCCCCAGTCTATATCCACTCGATGGTCGCGAATGGCGTGCAGAAGGAGCGCTTCGCTCTCACTAACAACATCAGCATCGGCAGTGATAAGAGCGCGGGAATTTATAAACTTCTTCCACTCACGGTCGCTGCGAGAGAGGTCGGACGCAGTCACTCCCAAAGACCAAACCCGCCGATTCTCGGGAACAACAGACATTGCAATACCTGCACGAATCTCGCCTATTTTCCTCATCCGCAAGGTCCCAGGCGATCTCATAATGGGAGGAGGGATTTATTGCGGGTATATTAAAACTTGGTTAATCCTCTCCGAGTAAAGATAACGGAGCACCCCGAGAGAAATGTCGCCACCGCCTTCGCCAGAGGCTACATCAGACAACACGGAGTAAAATTCCCGTATCATGGTAACATTAACCGCTCCTGGAGGCTCGGCAATAAATTCCACCAGCCGTAAAGCCGACGCGCGCAAAGATAGAGCCGTCTTCTATTAGTTGTTCATGTAAGCCCTCTCCTCATAATATCACGCCACTCAAAAAAATCCCTAAATAATCCTTGGCTACGGGGAAGCAGTGGTGAAAAAGGGAAACATCCGGATGGGACGAGCTTTGAATATCCGAACTGGCCGCTTTCCCTGGATGAGACATAGAGTTTGGAGGATAAATAAAGTGAAGAGGATAATGAACGATTGAGGGAAGAAAGCAAAATTCAGTATGAGGCAAGAGGTAAAGTGAGTTCCAAAATAACCCCCTTTTTATACCAGAGAAGGGGTATAATCAACGGTTGGGATTAACTGGATCCTAGGGCCAGATATGCAAACTGACCCGAAGACCAAGGCAACAGGAGCGCCAGACCATAAAGAGACCGAAATTTATGGCTACAGTTACAACTGACACCTAGTCATTAGGGGTCATAACTCTGCGTTAATGACACAGTCAAAGGCTGCTTTAACAGGCTCTATCTTCTGACAAAAGCACTGCTCTCAATAAGGCCGCTGAAACTTTGAAAAATTAGCGTCGCGTAGCGACTATGGTTAGAACAAGACGACGACGTTTCATGACAGATCGACGTCGCCAAATTATTAAGCGACCTCGCACGAATCAAGAGGACAGCACAGAGAACAAAATAACCTGTCACAGCCTCGCGAAAGGCCGCCAGATCGAATCAGCGACAGGAAAAGCCAAGTTGTATAAATTGAAAAAATGCAGAAAATAAATTGTCAAGCTATTACAAATCAAGATTCAGTCAAATCACAAAGTAAATAGTCAAAGTTACAAATCAAATTTTCAAAGAGCTCGCAGAAAAGTCCAAGAAATCTAGAGAGCATGCGGAGTAGGCGGGGTGCTGATAAACTCGTCGCCTTGCTCAGAGGGCGGCGGCTTCTTCAACGTCTCAAAATTCACAGGATTGACAGGAGCAGGATCCCAAACAGGCTCGCCACGTTTAAGCTGTTCAGTCTGAATCGAGGTAATGAGCTCGCTTGCATAGGGGATTTCCGGGTGAAAGGCCACTAAATTGGGATGACCTTGATGCGTGTTCACCCACCGCAGCATATCCTCCAGAGTGATGTGCCCCCTGCCTCGATCAGCCCAGATACAGCGAGCTAGGTGACTAAAGCCCTGGTCAAAGCTATTCTCTATCAGGTCGAAGAAGTCATCCGAATTCTTGTAGGCAGCGACGGCCCCAGACTTGGCCTCCTCGACAGCCTCAGCCGTTTTCTTCGCAGCTTCCTCCATAGCTTTCTCAGCAGCCTCTTTGGCAGACGTCTCCGCCTCAGCAAGCTTAACCCTCAACGCGGCGATCTCCTCCTGCGCCCCCGCATAATCCTTTGTCAAAGATGCAACTTTCTCGTTGAGAATTGGCGATAGCTTTCCTTTTTTCGCTTCGTGGCCCGTGGCTTGTCTTTTTTGTAGAACGTAATCCCCGACGGCGAAGTGATGATTGCGAATACGTTTGTCGTGATGACGCTTTGCCGCCTGTTTATAGTTGACCAGACGACTGTATGCCTGCATGCGCCGCTCCTCTACTAGATCGAGCTCGAGTTTACGCGCCGCTGTGTTATTGACCTCGCTGTAGAAAACGACCCTAGGGCTTGGTAAGGCCATTTCCACAGGTGCCATAGCCTCAGACCCATATGTTAAAGCAAAAGGAGTTTCCCTCATTGTGATTTTTTTAGCGACGCCCTGAGTGCCCATAGAGCGCTGGAAGGTGATCCGCCGATGGCCCGCCTTCTCACCCAGGCTCTTCTTTAACACACTCGGGACTGTTTGTTGGCATTTTCGGCTTGCCCATTTCTTGCGGGTAGCACACGGATGATTGCCAATGTTTAACATTGTTCTCTTCACTGAGAATCTGTCGAATTCGCCTCTCGAATTGAGGTCCGTGATCGAGCCACAAAGCAAACTTGGGACGATTCGCCGGGAGGTAATCGATATGAGAGGTGTAGAATCGGAGGTCGCCTTGCATAACCTAAGTGTCGATCCCAACTTCAGGCCAATACAACAAAGGCGCGCCAATTTCTACTGAGAAAAAGGAGGTCGCAATAAAAATTGAGGTCGAGAAACTTTTAGCAAGCAGCATAATCAAAGAGCTTCAATATCCCACCTGGGTGGCAAATGTAGTAATGGTGAAAAACACAACGGCAAGTGGCGGATGTGCGTCGACTTCATCGATCTAAACAAAGCTTGCCCAAAGGACCCCTACGCGCTCCTCGAATCGATAAAATGGTGGATGGGATCGCTGGTTTTGAGACCTTAAGCTTTACGGACGCCTATTCCGGCTACCACCAGTCGAATGGCCGATGAAGATAAGGAGCCGACGGCCTTCGGGGTCGCCGGCGGCTATATTACTATGAGATGATGCCGTTTGGCCTAAAGAACGCAGCTCAACCTATCGAGAGAATGGTAAACAGAGTTTTCAAAGACGCAGATAGGCAAGAACATGGAGGCCTACATTGATGACATGGTCGTGAAATCAAGTCGCCAAGATCACTTGGAGGACCTTCGCGAAACCTTTGCAAACGTGAAGAATCACTCGATGAAACTAAACCCTACGAAATGCACTTTTGGGGTCCAGGCAGGGAAATTTCTGGGCTTTATGGTAAGTCAAAGGGGGATCGAGGCAAATCCTGAAAAAATCGAGGCCCTGGTCAAAGTTACAAAGTAAATAGTCAAAGTTACAAATCAAATTTTCAAAGAGCTCGCAGAAAAGTCCAAGAAATCTAGAGAGCATGCGGAGTAGGCGGGTGTCGATAAACTCGCCGCCTTGCTCGGAGGGCGCGGCTTCTTCAACGCCTCAAAATTCACAGGATTGACAGAGAGCGGGATCCCAAACAGCTCGCCACGCTTAAGTCGTTCACCCGAATCGAGGTAATGAGCTCGCTTGCATAGGGGATTTCCGGGTGAAAGGCCACTAAATTGGGATGACCTTGATGCGTGTTCACCCACCGCAAAGATATCCTCCAGAGTGATGTGCCCCCGCCGACATCAGCCCAGATACAGCGAGCTAGGTGACTAAAGCCCTGGTCAAAGCTATTCTCTATCAGTCGAAGAAGTCATCCAATTCTTGTAGCGGCGACGGCCCCAGACTTGGCCTCCTCGACAACCTCGGCCGTTTTCTTCGCAGCCTTCCTCCATAGCTTTCAAGAGCCTCTTTGGCAGACGTCTCCGCTCAAAGAAGCTTAACCCTCAACGCGGCGATCTCCTCCGCGCGCCCAAGATAATCCTTTGTCAAAGATGCAACTTTCGTTGATCTCAAAGATCCAATCTAGAGTGCTCCTCCATGATTGCCTTCATCTTCTCCACCTCGCCACCGCATGTTTAGCTTTTTTTCGGCGGTAACCTCGCTTATCGCTTGCTCCCCGGCTGCGTGCGTCACTTTCCTCACCTCTGCATCGCGCTCTCTCGGCCTCAAGTACCTGTTTAAACGAGCACCGAGCTGTGGAAAACAGGGGATGATTAGCAAAAAAAAAAAAAAAAAAAAAAAAAAAAAAAAATGGTCTTACCAGAGAAGCCGCAATCCTAAATCGCCGCTCAAATCTCTCGATTTCAAAGAAACTCATCTTGAGGCGGAGAGTCGTCTTGAGCCGCAAAGCGGGCTAATATGCCCCGGCCAATCTCCACTTGAACATGATCAGGATAACCGAGAGGGATCGGCCCAAGAGGAATCACGTCAGCAATTGCTTCACCAACCCGGCGAGCTTTGGATAGGTCAAGATCCTGGGTAAAGCTCGGATCCAACCACAGGGCCTCTTTCCCGAGTAACCTCGGGCAAAGTCCTTTGCGGCGGCGTCTCGGTGGTGCGCGCTTTTCCACGGGAGTTTCAACCTCTTCAAGATGCGCTGGTGGGAGCGGACCGTTTGGGTTGGCGATCATCCTTCGCTTCTCTGCTTGAGGTCGCCAGGCCATGCGACTCTTTAGTAGGGGGATGAGTCTTTTTTGAGGCACCAGCCTGACCTGGGCCCGCAACAACGGCAGAGGAACCCGCAACAACGGCAGAGGAAGTCGCAACAAGGGCAGAAGAGGTCGCAGCTTCCGGGTTATGTGTCTCTTCGACAATCGAGGCATCTACAGTTCGGGGCACCATCACAGAGCTTTTCAAAAGCTCTCTGCCGAGTTAGCACTGGCCGCTTTGTTCGCGCCTCCGCATTAAGCTTGTTTCGTGAGCCTCGCGAGCATTTGGATCCATACCTACAAAAAGAGAGCGGTTTAGAACCCAGGAAAACAAAATGAGCATTTACAAATAAATACAAGTGGACAAAGAAAGTTACAAAGCGGCCTAAGTATAGGATCGCCCCCACATTCCAAACACTCAGAGGGGAAACATTTGTTGATATGACAACCCCCAATCCAGTCCGGATCACAGCTCTCTGGACCCATTTGTACCATGGGCACGGCATTCCCTCTGCCCACCAGGCCCGCCATGCATACAAAGGGCTCGGCCAGATCAAGAAGATCAACCCAGGAAACATTTCTCCGAGATGGCGCCGCCCCGTCCGACTGAATCAACGTCATCAGCCCCTTTACGTAGCGCCGCTCACTCACAGGGGGGTCAAAGAGTATAAGCGTGATTTGCCTCACGAACTCCCCGCTCTAGGAAAAGCCAGCCACCTTACCTTCGACTCAACTTTCAGCACCTACGCCCCATTTGTGAAACTTATCGGGAAGCGAGAATAGTAAGGAGAGAGTCCGCGACCTCAGAGAGACTTGTCCAGAATAGATGTCCCCATGTATGAATAAAATTGCCCCAATAAAGTTAACGTCGGCTCGATCTTCAGGATCCGGCACATAACGATGAAGGCCATCAACTGGATAATAGCCCCGACGGCAAAATCAGAGGGAAGCGCTTCCATCTCCTTGCAGATCTTCACAAAGAAAGGATCGAAAGGCGGCCTCAGACCCGCACACAAATGATGGAAATGGAGGATAAGGGTGTCCTCGGATCGACGCGCGCATACATAATCCTTATGGTCCCCGGGTTTAAATTTATCGGACTCCTTCCCATAATCGAAAAAAGAAAACCGATACACGCTGGTGTCGATTCCGAATATGCGATTAATGGTCTGCTGAGATCGCCGCTCTTGCACGCATCGGGACCATTTCTTGTCAACGTCCTTCTCAAACGCCGCCACGATCGCAAACTCTCGCATAGCTTCGGGATTATTAGGACGAGAACTCTTCGGCTGGGAATCGGCCGCGGCGGCCTCACCAACTGTCATGGTTTGGCTCGCAGTTTTCTTTTTCTTCGCCGCAGCATCCGAGATATCCTTCCGGGCAATTCCGCATTTTCGCCCTCGCTGGACCCCATTAACTCATGAAGCTGCGCGCGCCCCGAACATAAGCCTCGTCATGGTCGGGAGCGCCGCTAGTACTCGGGACCGCAGTTTGTCCGATCGGGAAAGCGATTTCTTCAGCCCCACGAACTGTTGGAGACTTTTGGGCCCGCGCCTTCTCCTTAAGGCTCACTCTCACGCGGGCGGATTTCGGGCGAGATGAAGGCCTCCAACTCAAAAGGGTCGACATCCATATGAGCGACTCATCAGCCGTAATCTCGCCAATATCTGCGCGACTACTTTCCACCTCAACCTCGCCCAACAGATCGCCAATCGAGGCAAATGGATAGTACGGGGTCATCTCAAGATAATCGTAAATCTCCTTTTCGTCAGTAGAGTCGCGCGCTGAATAGTCATTCCCGACATCCTGCAAAAACAAGGGAGGAAAAAGGTGGAGCTTTCGGACACTGGTATAATAATAAATTAGCCTGGAAGGTGATCGCACCCACTTCAATACCGCCTCCTCCGCTTTTACAAGAGATCGCAAATAAAATTACAGAGGATAGCGAGGGAGCGGGTGAAACCCCAATTTTCCCAGAAAGCTATAAATCTCTCCTCAGAAAAATCCCGCTTTTAATCAAAAACAAGGCGATGTTGCATCTCCGTAGCAAAAAGAATGACGAAATTGATATATATGGAAAAACAAGACAGAGTTGCTTTGAGGTCGCTTGCTTTGAAAGCACGGCCCTAAGTGTACAAGTCGCATCAGACGACAAGGTCGCAAAAAATAGACAGAGTTGCTTTGAGGTCGCTTGCTTTGAAAGCACGGCCCTAAGTGTACAAGTCGCATCAGACGACAAGGTCGCAAAAAATAGACCCAGAGTTGCTTTGAGATCGCATGTTTTGAAAGCACGGCTCTTAGCGAACAAGTCGCATCAGACGACAAGGTCGCAAAAAATAGACCCAGAGTTGCTTTGAGGTCGCATGCTTTGGAAGCACGGCTCTTAGCGAACAAGTCGCATCAAACGACAAGGTCGCAAAAAATTGACCCAGAGTTGCTTTGAGGTCGCTTGCTTTGAAAGTACGGCCCTAAGTGTACAAGTCGCATCCGACGATGGGGTCATAGGTGTTGATAATTACTCCATCCTTCATATCCTCAGGGAATGTCATTAAAGCACGGAGTAGGGGGCCATTGATGGGTATAAATAATTCCACCACCTCAACAGTAGGGGACAACCCACCGCGGCCATCCTCCGGCATGACAAGAGAGATCGCAAAATGGGCGGCCAGTGTCTCACCTCGCCGCAATCAAGGCATTTGCGGTCCCAGGCAAAGGCAACAGATCCTGTGAATCTCATCCAGGCAAGTCAAGAAGGGTCGCCAGGGGGGGCGAGGCCAAAGAGGGCTTGCTCCTTGCGACCTCAGAGAGGTGGCCGCCGATTGATCCAGATCTTTTCCCCACTTGTAACTTAGATATTTCATCTTGCTTAGTATCTAAGTAAGACCTAGCTATTAGTAAAATATCTAATAGATTACTTGCTCCCTAAGTTATTCACCTCTATAAAAGGGGTGGTCATTGTAAACTAAAAGGATGAGAGATATGAAATACACACTATATTTGCAAGCAAAAGCTCTCTCCATTCTAACTCTCTCCACACCACCACCCGCCGGAGCATCACCACACCTTAAATACAGCCAGATATCCACCATCCAAACACCGCAAGGACACCCGTGAGGATTTAGACATCTTCAGAAAGAGAGCGTAATTATTAGAAAATCAAATTTTGTAATTAGTATGAATTGTAATTAGTGTGATTGGAGAGAGGTTATTTATTATAAATTTAAAATTTTTAATTAATGCAGGGTTGACATTTTTGGTATTTTTCCGGGTTTGGGTCGGGTAATTGAGGGGAAACGGGCTAAATTGCTTCGTGTATATATTATTTATAGATAAGTGCTTTTATTAATCATAATAATGTTATTACATGAACTAAATAGACTGTAAATGACACGACCCGGTCGGACCCGGTCGAACTCGATTGAGTTTTGGACACCTTTCCAACAATCTCCCACTTGGCCTAAAGCCAATCACCCATATGCCTAAGCCCGTGCAAGTGAACATGTTTCCCATGCTTAGCTTGAGAAAACGCCTTGGTTAATGGATCATCTATGTTATCATCCTTGTGGACTTTCTCTATCTTTACATCTCCTCTATCTACTATCTCTCTAATCAAGTGATAGCTCCGTAGCACATGTTTGGACTTTTGATGAAACCTTGGTTCCTTTGACTGAGATATCGCTCCATTATTATCATAGTACAGAGGCACTGGACCTTCAATAGAGAGAACCACACCAATTTCAGTAATGAACTTCTTCATCCAAACTGCTTCCTTTGCCGTCTCCAGGGCTGCTATGTATTCAGCTTCCGTTGTAGAGTCTGCAGTAGTCTCCTGCTTGGAACTCTTCCAGCTCACTGCTCCACCGTTAAGCGTGAAAACAAATCCAGATTGTGACTTAAAGTCATCCTTGTCAGTTTGGAAACTGGCATCTGTGTAACCTAGTAATACTAAATCATCATTCTCGAAAACCAGGAACATATCCCTAGTATGTCTCATGTACTTAAGGATATTCTTGACAGCAATCTAGTGACCATCACCTGGATTGGACTGGTACCTACTAGTCAAACTAAGAGGGTACGAGACATCTGGTCTTGTGCATAACATGGCATACATGATAGACCCGATTGCCGAAGCATAAGGGACTTTACTCATTTGTGACCTTTCCTCCTCTGTCTCAGGACTCATCCCCTTTGACAGGTAGACCCCATATGACATGGGCAGCAATCCTTTCTTGGATCGCATTATCTTTGAATCTCTTCAAAGATCTTGTCTATATAGGTGGATTAATGATGACCAAGCAACTTTTAGATCTATCTCTATAGATCTTTATTCCTAGAATATAGGCTGCATCACCCAAGTCCTTCATTGAGAAGTTCTTGGATAACCAAGCTTTGACTGATTGTAACATAGGCACATCTTTCCCTATGAGCAATATGTCATCTACATAAAGCACTAAGAACACAATGGCACTCCCACTAACCTTCTTGTAAACACAGGGCTCATCTTCGTTCTTGATGAAATCAAACTGTTTGATTATCTCATCAAAACGAAGATTCCAACTCCGAGAAGCTTGCTTTAATCCATAAATGGTCCTTTGCAGTTTACACACCATCCTGGCGTCATTGGTTGTGAAACCCCCAGGCTGTGTCATATACACTTCCTCAGACAGGTTCCCATTAAGAAAAGCTGTTTTCACATCCATCTGCCAGATTTCATAATCATGGTATGCTGCAATAGCGAGCAAAATTCTAATGGATTTTAACATGGCAACAAGTGAAAAGGTTTCGTCATAGTCAACTCCTTGTCTTTGCTTATATCCTTTTGCCACTAACCTAGCCTTGTAGGTAGTCACGTTACCGTCCATGTCAGTCTTTCTCTTAAAGACCCATTTACACCCTATAGGAACTATTCCCTTAGGTGGATCAACTAAGTTCCAAACTTGGTTGTCTTTCATGGATTCCATTTCAGAATTCATGGTTTCCAGCCATTTCTCTTTGTCATGCCTTAATAGCACTTCCTCATAAGTTCTAGGGTCCTCATCTTCCATGAGATACACGCCAGTGTACCTTTCGGGTTCACGGCATTCCCTGGTGGATCTTCGAGGTGCTAGTGTGTCTATGGTAGAGGGTGGCCCCACATCTGTATTTGGTGTCTCCTCTACTTCCATCAACGGACTGTTATCCGTAAGTGGTTCTTGAATTTCATCAAGATCAATTTTGCTCCCATTGACCCTATCCAGAATAAACTCTTTCTCTAGAAAGTGGCCAGTCCTGGCAACAAACACCTTTTGTTCCTCAGGATGGTAAAATTGGTATCATCTAGTTTCTCTAGGATATCCCACAAACAAACATTTGTCGGATCTGGCCTCTAATTTGTCAGGCATCATCCGCTTCACATAAGTTGGACAACCCCAAGGTTTAAGATATGCCAGATTTGGTTTCTTCTTGGCCCATACCTCGTATGGTGTAGAATCAACCGTCTTTGATGGAACTCGGTTCAGTGTATAGGATGAGGTTTCTAGAGCATACCCCCAAAACAATTTTGGAAGAACTGCGTAGCTCATCATGGATCGTACCATGTCTAACAAAGTACGGTTCCTCCTCTAAGATATGCCATTCATTTGAGGCGTCCCTGGAGGGGTCCATTCAGGTAGAATCCCATTCTCCTTTAAATAACTTTGAAACTCCCCTTCTATGTATTCTCCGCCTCGATCGGATCGAAGCGTTTTGATTTCTTTACCTAGTTGTTTCTCTACTTCACTTCTGAATTCCTTGAACTTTTCGAAGGCTTCAGACTTATACTTCATTAAGTATATATAACCATAGCGAGAATGGTCATCAGTGAAAGTGATAAAATAAGAGTATCCTCCTTTGTCTTGAATTGACATTGGGCCACACACATCAGTATGTATGAGCTCAAGCAATTCATTGGATCTTATCCCTTTGCCACTAAAAGGTGACTTTGTCATCTTGCCAAGTAAACAAGCTTCACATGTATCAAACGATTCGTAATCGAATTGATCCAACATTCCATCTTTATGGAGTTTGGAAATGCAATTCTTATTTATATGGCCAAGTCTACAATGCCATAAGTAAGATTCATTCAAGTCATTTGTCTTGGCTTTCTTGTTATTTATATAAAGTACATCAAAATTCATATCTAATATGTAGAGACCATTGCTAAGTATGCCAGTACCACAAAAGATTCCATCACGTGAAAAAGAACAACATTTATTCTCAAACGTAAATGAAAAACCATCAACATCTAATGCAGAAATGGAAATAATGCTCTTCGTAAGTGCAGGAACAAAATAACAGTTACTAAGTTCAAGTACTAGCCCACTGGGTAATGAAAGAAAATAAACTCCTGCGGCCAGCGCAGCAACACTTGCTCCATTTCCAACGCGTAGGTCCACCTCTCCTTTCTTCAGATCTCTTATTCTTCTTAGTGCCTGCATATTCGTACAAATATGAGAACCACAACCAGTATCTAATACCCAGTGGCTAGACTTAGAAGAAGTAATGTTGATCTCAATCATAAATATACCTGAAGTCGAAGCATCAGAATGCTTCTTCTTGGTACTCAAGAAGCCTTTGCAGTTTTTTCTCTAATGTCGGGTCTCACCGCAATGGAAGGAAGCATCCTTGAATTTGTCTTTCGCTATCTTAGGCGTTGCCTTAGGTGCAACCTTCGCCTTCTTGGACTTCTTTTGGGCTTTGGCCTTGCCCTTGCTTGAAGTGACCAGCAACACTGGCTTTCCCTTCCTCACAGTGCCCTCAGTAGTTTTCAACATGTTCAATAACTCCGCAAGAGAGCAATCTATATTGTTCATGTGATAGTTCATCACAAACTGCGAGAATGAATCAGGTAGAGATTGCAGAATCAAGTCAATACTCAACTCTCGTTCCAACTTGTGGCCCATGCCTCTCTATGTACCCGATCATCTTAAGCACGAGTGACCCCACAGCAGTCCCGGATGCCATCTTACAACCAAACAGGGACTTCGAGACCTCATACCTCTCAGTGCGAGACTGAGAAGCATAGAGTTCCTTTTGGTGGACCATGATTGAGTAGGCATCCATAGACTCATGTTGTTTCTGTAGTTCAGGTGTCATACAAGCAAGCATGATACATGTAGCATTAGTACTGTCAGAACAGTGCTTGTTATACTTCTCGACAGCATCTGCAGCCGAACCCTCAGCGGGCTTTTCTGGTAGGGCCTCGTCCAAGACATAGCTAATCTTCTCGTGCCTCAAAATGATTTTGAGGTTTCTTTCCCAATCGAGAAAATTAGTTTCATCAAGATTGTTTTCGATGATAAAACGAAGGTTCAATTTGTTTGACATTTTCTACAACAATAAATAAAGATAGAATAAGTAAAAGCTCATGTATAAAAACCCTAAATTTGCACTTAAAAATTTTATAAGGTTTTACTCCCACTAGCCAACTATTCCCAATTGGCTTTCAAGAATTTAAATAATTCTTTAGTGGATAGAATCCTATCTAGTTGACTAGATCCCCGACGTGGGCCGATCGACCGGGTCAATTTCGAAGGTGGGTACTAATTACCGATCGAATCTTATTCAATTTCCATTGGTTGACTAGTCAACTCTTTGACAGTTCACATCTCTATGTGATAGCCACCCCTTGTCTCTAAAATCAGACGGTCCTGACGTTGGCCAATCACCGCAGGATTCTTAGTTCAGTCGTAACCCAAATATTCATGAGATCTCATAATGATCATATCTCGATAATGATGATATACCCGTGGTAGGTCAACTCCCGACGTGGGCCGATCAGTTGGATCCGAACAAGGGCTCTTCACCGTCATTATAATATTGGGAGACAATTTTGGCTCGAGTTTTTGGCGTGGGAATAATTTTAAATTAGTTCACTTAATTATTTTTTGTTTAATTATGGTCTCATCTACTATGTGCATATTACTACGATATCATATAAAGTAAAACATACACAACATTCCGCGCACAAAATAACCGGTATGATCTTGGATTTTTCCTATGTGCGGTTTCGAATACAAACTGACGAAACGCGGGTCACAAACTAAGGGTATCTGCAACCGCCAATAGGATCTTTATTGCTGTACGCCAATGGGTTCTTTATCTCTCCTTGGTCTTCATCTTCTTGCTCCATTCTTGTTACATAATAATTTATCTAATAAATAATTACACCCGCCGCACACGGGGAGCTAACGGAATGAGATAAATGCAAAAGTAAACTAGGTCACGTTCTTCATAACGGCCTAGGACAATTTTTCAAAACCAACATAAAGAAAACATTCCCATCTATCCTATTGGTCGAGTCCATGATCATTCGGGGTCCATATAATCACATTATATCTACACATCTAATCCATACAATTTTATCTTATGAAAAAGATTAAATTCTAATTTTAACAACTTATGCGTCTTTATTTTATCACATCAAATAATTAAATAACTTTTAATTAATTATATGACTTAATCGAAAATTAAAATTAACATTTAATTTTAAATTGATTTTAATTTCAATTAAATTTGAACTATTCAAAATAAAATTAAAATTATTAAGTCTCCTATTTGTTTCCCTTCCAAAATTAAATTTGGCTTAGGCCTGGCCACTTTCCAAAATCAAAATTTTGAAAGTGGCCTAGGCCTAGGCCTTTTACAAATTAAATATTTGAAAAGGGCCTAGGCCTATTCCAAGTCAAATATTTGGAAAGGCCAAATAATTTTGGTTTAGGCCTGGACACTTCCAAAATCAAAATTTTGAATGTGGCCTAGGCCTAGGTTTTTTACAAATCAAATATTTGAAAAGGGCCTACACCTATTCCAAATCAAAATTTGGAAAGTCCAACATACCATATGGTTTTCCAATGGCCCAAACTATTTGAACCATTGGTTGGCCATAGGGCACAACTAAAAAAATGAGATATCTATGCACAATAAATATCACAAAACGAAAAGGGTCGATCTCCCCATTGGAAGAGGACAGCCGAAGGACGGCAGCCCTAAGGCCACCGCTGCCGCCGCCGCCGCATAGGAGGGGGGCTGCCGCCAGTCGGCCGAGCCCCCCATAAACCCGAAATTTTTGTTTTTGTTTTTTTTTGTTTCAATGTCTCGTGATTTAAATCTTGCATCTATTGATTAAATACTACGCATTTAAATTATGCTTATTGCTTAAGCTCGAAGTCTATCTCTTATACCACTGTTAGTAAATCACTAGTTTAACGCAGCGGAATATAAAATTTGATTTCCTGTTACTAGATCGTTCTTCGTTTAATGCAATAAACACGTTAAGTAGTTTGACGGTTATACCTTAGATGATCTATAAGACCGTCGCTTTGACCGTCAACGGAGAGTAGTTCAGTGCGCAAGCCGTCCACGCGTCCGGCCTCTATCGCTAATACACATGAACCCCTTGCCGGAATCCTCCTTGGATTGCTATTTGGAAACTCTAGTTGCTAGACCGGCCTTTTTGCTCTCTCACAAACTCATTATAGGTTGCTCTCTATTTTACACAAGAACTATGAGCTCTTGCAATTGTGATGTACAAAAGAGCTTGACACCCACCTCTTATTTATAGTCAAAAGTGGCGCCGCCCCATATGTGTGGAAGAGAAGAAAACATTTTCCCAATAAAATAAGGAAAATCTTCTAGATTGATTTATCTCTTTTATTATAATTAATTTTGCCAATATCTTATATTGAATATAATTATCATATTACCATAAATCTATTTTTCCAAAATCAACTAATATCTTATATTAATATTATGGTAATCTTATTAATTAAAGTGCACAATCCAAGTGTATCTTATACACACCAATGTGGCGCCCCAAAAGTCAAAGGATTGACTTCCGGAATATTCTTTAATTAATATAATTTGTTTATAATTAATATCTTGTATTTTATTTATTCATAATAAATAAATACCACCAAATTAATTTACCACTATAACCTTTTTAGTCTAGAGATAAACTTTCCTTATTTGGTTATCAACTATAACCGCATTTTAATCCGACTTGATGTTTATATGTGTGTGACCTGATAGGCTTCCGAATATGTTGTCCGTAGACACAAAGTGCAATTTACTAAAATGCCCTTCATACCTAACAATCACGGGATAGCGTCTAGCAACACACCGTGACCTCCAATCATCGGAAGAGTCAAAAGCAATGACTACTACCTTTAACGTGTAGCAGTTACCGTGTAACTTACAATCCTATCGCTGAAATAATATCCATACGACCGTATCTCGAGTGTCAATACATTAAAGATCGTATCTTATAATCTGGATATCACGCTCTCTCAGAATAACACATTTACTCCCACTTTGCAAAGATTCTCGAGAGCTAGACATTCCTCATAAGAAGGCCATTTCAGATATTCGATCCCAATCATAGGGTACGCGATTCCCGGACGACCAATCATGTATACTCCGCATGCTTCAATATTATACCCAATCACTACCGCATGATCGCCCCGTGGTTAGGAGAAACCTCAATAGTGTCAAAGCATGACAATCCACATCGTGATGACATGAAGACTCCGGTCAAAAGGATAATTACACAACCGCCACATAGTGTGACACTTAATGTAAGTGGGTCAGTCTAACGTGCACATTCTCTAATACACGTCCACGTACAGTCCAAGTGTCCCTACACTTCGATAGACGAGATCTATCCATATGTTCTAAAAGATAGAAGACATCCAATACGTGCTAGTATGATTATACTATCAATATCTCATTTGATAATATGTAAGACTAGAGACATTTAAGTATCAACCTTGTTATAGTGATTAGAGATCTCATCAACCATAAACACTATCATGGTTTCTCTATCACAGATTGATACGTATATACTAGGGACATTACTATATATATATACAACAAATAATATGAAGATAAACAATACATAATAACATAAGTGCTTTTATTAATCATAATAATGTTATTACATGAACTAAATAGACTGTAAATTCCCCGACCCGGTCGGACCCGGTCCAACCCGATTGGGTTTAGGACACCTTTCCAACAACCTCTACCACAGCAGGTTGAAGAGGAGAATGACAACGTTTCTGAGCCTTCTGAGGCTACCCATAGTGATGAGAGTGATGGTGATCGAGATAACATGCGGAAACTGAAGATGAAAATTCCTATGTTTAAGGGTATGAATGATCTTAATGCTTATTTAGATTGGTTCGTAAAGTTGAGCAGATTTTTCGTTGTAATAATTACTCTGAGAAGAATAAGGTCAGATTGTCTACACTTGAATTTGAGCATTATGCAGCTATTTGGTGGGAACAATTAATTATTAATCTTCGCAAAGCCCGAGATGATCTTGTGAAAGCTTAGAATGAGTTGAAAGGGGAGATGAAAAAGAGGTCTATTTTAGAATCCTATTACCGTGACCAATATCAAAAATTGTAGACTCTTAGGCAAGAGAATTGATCAGTGGAAGATTATTATCAAGAGATGGAACTTACATTAATTCGTACAGTACCGTGGAAGATCCCGAAGCAACGATGGCTCGAATCTTGAGTGGTTTACGATTTGAAATTGCACATCCGGTGGAGTTGAAAGATTGTGATAGTTTGATAAAATTGTACATGCTGCGATATTATCTGAAAAACATTTGAAGAAACATAGTACCTTCACTATACCGTATTCATGTACTTCTTCTTCTTACCGCTTGTTTCAGCCTTCAGGTGATAGTTTGCAATTCAGCACCACTAGGCCGACCCCTATATCTTCCAATGCGGCTTATAAAGCTAAGGAAAACAATAAGGTTAAAGTTACTACCTCCCTCCAATAACCCACTCATGATTTTAGATGTTTTAAGTGTAAAGTTGTGGGACACATAGCAAGTGAGTATGCAAATAAACATGGTATGGTTTTGGTGGGAGAATCCCGTGGGGAGGTGTATATGTTGTAATATGAGAATGAGGAGGAGAAGATGGCTGATTTTGAGGAGACCTTTGTGCAAGAACCCCTGGTTGGACCTCGTTTGGTCACACAAAAAGCCTTGCGTACCATCGTCAAAGTGAAAGAAAGTATGCTTTGGGAAAATATTTTTCAAAAACGTTGTCTTATTAGCGGGAAAATGTGTAGTGTGATTATTGATCCGGGAAGTTGTGCTAATGTGGTTAGCAATCGAGGTGGTGGAGAAGCTCGCATTGTGACTACCAAACATCCCCAACCTTATAAGTTGCAATGTTTAAATGAATGTGGTGAAGTTCATACCAAGCCAGCGTTGATTTCCTTAAACACTGGGAAGTTGGATGATGATGTTCTTTGTGATGTGGTACCTATGCATGTCGCACATGTTATACTTGGTAGGCCTTGGCAATATGAAAGACGAGTTCTCTATGATGGTTTTCTGAACATGTATACCTTGATTCACAAGGGAAAGAAAAATCACTCTTTTTTCCTTGTCACCGCAAGATGTGCATGGAAAGCAACTTAGACTTGGTCAAAGCCAAGATGAAGTGAAGCTAAAGGCGGGAGGAATAATTGCACATGGTACTAAATCTGTTGTGAGTGGAAGGCAAAGGAAAGTGTTTCTCACTTCACTATCCACTTGTTCAGGTTCGCTTTCATTCTTATTCGTAGGTTCCTGACGAGCATTTTCTTGGTGGCAAACCGGAGAACTAGTTCATTGATCCATTTTTTGAGTATGATGCTGATAGTCCGCCACGCATTGTCGCGTTCTATTCCTACATTACGGGGACTTCTTCATGATTTTAGCACGTCGTGAGAGTATGTTGATGTTGCATTGGTGATGCCTGGCTCACTATTGACCCGAGCCGTTGATCTACGGTGGTGTGTTCATGTTTTGTTTGATACCGGTGACTCACTGGTGTCTTTTTGGCGTTGTCCGAGATTTGTGCTTGCTGATCCCTTTTATGACACCGGGAGGGAATGATGTGATGCCAAATGAAGTAAATCTTTAATGAATTTACTTATAGTATTTTTGTTTATTATTATTTGGGAGAAATGATGCGATTCCCAATGAAGAAAATCTTTATTGAATTTACTTCTACTATTTTTGTTTATTTTTAGTTATTATTATTTGGGAGAAATTTATCCCACATTGGTTAGGTATTATTATTTATTTATTTTTAGTTATTATTTTTGGAAAGCTTTATCCCACATTCCTTAGATAGCTTCTTGGCTTGGAGTTTGTAGCCTATATAAGGCATGTAGGTGTTTCTTTTAAAAAACAAAACAAAAAACATTATTGAGTGAAATGTATATTAAGTTTTTTTTGCTTTTTGTGAGTATTCTCGTGTACAATATTCGAATCATGAACTTATCAAGGTTCCAAGCATACATTGTGGCGTTCGTATACCAATTGTTTCTTAGGTATGAGTTAATTAAAGGTTGATGTCATACTAAGGTTCTTAGTCATAGGTTAACTAAGGGTTGCGGTGCTCTTTTTGTTGATACTTTTAATCGGTTCTTCTGCAAATTCGGATCAGATTCGTTTACGGATCTCATCAGAAAATTTATCCCACATTGCTTAGACAACGTCTTGGCTTGAAGTTTTTAGCCTATATAAGGCATGTAGTGTTTCTTTTATACAACAAAAAAATTATTGAGTGAAATTTATATTAAGCTTTTTAGCTTTTTGTGAGTATTCTAATGTAGAATATTCGAATTTGGAACTTATCAAGGTTCCGAGCATACTTTGTGGTGTTCGTATACCAATGTTCTTAGGTACGAGTTATCTAGGGGTTGAGGTCATACCAAGGTTCTTAGTTAAGGGTTAACTAGGGTTATGTGGTGGTTTTTTATTGATACTTTTAATCGGTCCTTGGGAAAATTCGGATCTGACTCGTTTACGGATCAGAATACTATTGGAACATAAAATTATGTACAATCCTGATGGCTCAGCAGAGAGATAAAAGGCTAGATTGGTAGCACATATGTCATTGACTATCAAAAAACCTTCTCATTATTGTAAAGATCACTACAGTCAAAACATTGCTGACATCAGCAGTTGTTAATAAATTTCATCTTCACCAAATGGATGTCAATACAACATTCTTGTATGGAGATCTTCATGAAGAATTTTACATGCATCTTCCTCCTGGTTTCAAGACTGACAAGCCAAATAAGGTTTGCAAATTAACCAAATCCTTATGTGAATTGAAACAAGCCATCTGACAATGGAATTGTACACAGACAGAGTCAATGGAGCAACAAGGGTTTGATTAGTCTAAGAATGATCCCAGTATATTCACAAAAGGACCAGGAAAGTCCTTTATTGCTTTGCTAGTTTATGCATATGACATAATAGCAGCCAAACCTTATCTCCACCTGATTCAGAAAGTTAAAGACAATATGCATAAACAGTTTATCATCAAATATCTTGGTAATCCGAGATATTTTTTTGTCATTGAAGCTGCAAGAACACTTGAGGGTATTTCAATCTCTCTAAGTTATTACACCCTCAATCTTCTAAAGGAATAAGATTTTTCGGGGGCCATGACTGCCAAAACATGTATGGAATCTAAGCAAACTTTACAACATTGAGATTCAACATTGATGGATAATAATACTACATATCACTAGTTGGGAAGCTACAGAATTACAAACAAATTTAACAACACCTTTCTTCATAGGTTGTTGTAACAAAACATAAAGTCCTCTGTGTACCTCAACTGAACCAATCATGTTCTTCTTTTTGTATTGCAAAACACATTTATTAGCAGTGAAGACAGCTGCACTATCAGAGTGATTAATCAAAGCTTGTAAGGACATTAGGTTATATTTGAAACCAAGATTTTACAATACATTGTTCAAGGTCAGGTGAGAATTTATCAACACTTACCCTTTATGAGTAACATGTACATTGCGGCCATTATATGATTGCAAGCTCATGTTAGAAACAGGTTTGGGATTACTTAATTGTTCTAGAGAATTACAATGTGATCTGTGGCATTAAAGTTCAAATCCATTGTATAGGTTTTACCACACAAATGTCACCTATCCTTGGACTGGTGAGAAATGTTGGTTCACAATAATAATCTTGTTAAATAAATGGGTAGATGAATCAAAATTCAGCAGAGCCATCAACTTTTCTAGCTGTTGTGCAATGAGACCTTGAAACCCTGATCTTTCTGACCCAATTTCATGATCATTTTATTTAGCTGATTCATTCATACTTGCTTGGTCCACCATGTTATCTCTTCCTAATTTGAAGCCAGTATGATTGCCATGTTCTTGTAGAAGCTCTTTTTAGTATGGCAATTAAAACCATATAAACTGTATTGAAAATTCGTACTATTCTTGGCCTTAGATAGCTGTTAGCAGGCAGATTCATCGTTTATTTATCTTTGTTAAGCTGACTGAATCTAGTCCCAATTTGATCACATATAACCTTTTGATCCATCAAGATAGCAGAATCTTGATTCTTTGCCTTATTGTCCGCAAAAGTCTTCCGCCTTTCAAATTCGATTGCCATTTCAAAGGCATTTTGAATCTCAGGGAAATATATTAGCATGACTTGAGATACCATGGCTCAAATTTATCACCCAATCTCTTCAAGAATTTCATCACATGTTTTATTTCCATGTGATCTAGCAGAATCTATAGGGCATCACAGTGACATTGTAGATTACGTACTGGAAGTGGCATGATGGTCTTAATTATTATTTGTCAGAGCACCATCAGTTTTGTGAAACATTGATTTATTTGTGTTAGTGAATTCATCCTTTCAAGAATGACTGATAATTTGAAGATCCAAAGTTGTTGGTTCTTGTCAAAAGTAATCATGATTATACAAAGTGACCGACCTAATAAAAAAAACTAGAAAAAAACGGCTAAATTACAATTTTGGTCCTCTAAGTAGACACGTTTTTCGATTTTGGTTCTAGTTTTTCTCCGACGACAATTTTAGTCCTGTAAGTGGTCTTTTTTTTTGCAAAAATAGTCCTGAACGCCGGAAAGACCACTTACAGGACTAAAATTGGTCTTTTCCGGCGACAATTTTAGTCCTGTAAGTGGTTTTTCCGTCGACAATTTTAGTCCTGTAAATGGTCTTTCCGGCGTTCAGGACTATTTTTGCAAAAAAAAGACCACTTACAGGACTAAAATTGTCGCCGGAGAAAAATCAGGACCAAAATCGAAAAACGTGTCTAGTTAGAATACCAAAATTGTAATTTAGCCAGAAAAAAACTGTCCCTTAGTATGTCGGCAGATCCGCTTTCCCGCTAAAGGCCCTCGGGAAAGCGCACGGGTCGAAATTCAAGCCTACCTCACAGCTCGTTCTGGTTTTCTTCCTAGTTCAATCTTGGGATTTTCTATTTGCTCTGTCCAACTTCTGCTCCACTTCAAATATTTAATCCATTAATATCCTACAGTAAAATATGAAACTAGAAGTAACACGATTTTATGTAGATATTTGGTATGAAAAATGATAGCATCGGGAAAAAAAACTCACACGTATCTAAAAATCCCATTAAACACATCTACGTGTGATTTATCGCGATAAAATTCTATTTAATCCCTTATTCAGGGGTAATTAGATAGTAGTAATGTCACAAAGTTGATTCACTACAGCTACCCCTACTTAATCTTTCATCGTCCCGAGCAAAAATACAACATCAAAACGAATACCCGAGACATTATACAAACCGAATAAGAACAAACAAGATTCAAGATACAAACACGCAATGTAAATCAACACGAATCCATATCAAGTCATTAAGCATTATCTCATCATTGTGTGTGTGCGCATAACCCGTCATGTAGTCACAATTCATGATAAAAATCAAATTATACATGTCTCTCATCTCACTTTCTCTGGCAATGAACTTGTCCTTCTTCTCATTTTACTCAAGGTTACTAAAAATGAACCACATATTTTCATAGGTCGGCAAGGATTCGGAAATGGAACGCATTTGCTCGATTCACATTATTTATTTATTTATCTATTTTTTTATACTTTTGCAAGGGTAACGTAATTTTCTAGGAAAAAGGGAAAAAGGGAACCTGCAATGGTGGTTTCGTAGGAAGCCTTCTTGTTGGAATATTGCACAAGTTTGGTCCCTCCTACCTTCATATTTTTTTCAATCATAGCCAGCAGTTTGGTTTTTTTTTTCTTCGAATCCATTTACTGCGTTACCTACGTCGAAACAAGATTCACTTCACTTTCAGCGAGTAAGAGAATGAAACAAGTCATGGCCGACAAGTATTTTTGATACTAAACTCGCATAATCATTTATCTTCACATATAAATTTAAAGAAAAAAAATAAAGATGGTATGACCGGTGGCAAATCTTGAAAAAAGATTTAGTGGGTGCATAAATGTTTTTTCTAAGTAATTTTTTTTTTTCAAACGGTGCAAAATGATTCTTTTCGGTGTGTAATATCAAATATTTTTCTTCGGTTCAGAAGGATCCGCGGACCCATTGTGACATATGTGTGTCCTCCTCTGGTTATGACCCGACAAGTCATGATATCCGAATATTCCTCGCTCCGGATGCTCTGATGTAACAAAATCTCCTGTGAGCTGGTGGCCCCATCGTTTTGATTTTTATTATGTTCAATAAAAAAGAGTAATATACAGGTACAACGGTCTGCACCGTTGATCATATTAGATTTACATCTGATAAATTTAGACGCAATATTATCAATGGTGCAGATCTTTGTTGTAGCACAACCGTTGTATACGTATCATTACTCATAAAGAGTAATGATACGCATTAATATTCTCAACGTGTGATTTATACTAACAGAGTTGAGTATAATTGGTGAGGTTGACACCGTAACAATATGAGGGTTTCGTAGTAAGGATCTGATGTTGATGGAGTATCTACCCTTTCATTCTAATATCGAGCAATTAAGTCAACTTTATTAAATTATATGGTAAGCTTGCAATGTGAAGCAATGTCCATGTGTGTGTGTGTGTGTGTTTTTTGTTGTTGTTGTTGTTGTTGTTGTAAGAATGCCGTTGATCATATTAGATTTACATCTGATCAATTTAGACGCATTATTATCAACGGTGCAGATTTTTAATGTGGCACAACCGTTGTGCTCGTATCATTACTCAAAAAGAGTAATGATACGCATTAATATTCTCAACGTGTGATTTATACTAATAGAGTTGAATATAATTGGTGAGGTTGACACCATTACAATCTGAGGATTTCATAGTAAGGATCTGATGTTGATGGTGTATCTACCCTTGCCGATGCTGGAAACCGTCTAGGAATCAATGCGAGTCAATTCCCTTTGTGATAAAGATCATAAGGCCTAGAACCCTAATTCGTACGAAAGAGAGATGTGTTTTTCTGTGTTTTTAGACTGAGCTCGTGAGTTATTTCTCCCGAGTTGCCTACGTATCCAATAGCTTAATAGGAATCAAGTCATTCGTAGTTCCTTAGGGTTGTTTATATAAGAGGCATCTCGCACCATTTCTTGCTTGGCCATTATTATGAGGTATTATTATTCCCTAAGGATATACCCGCACTATCATCTATAATTTAGAGATAATTATGGACATAGTTAATGTCAAGATTACAATCTTCATGACCGAGGATTCTTTCCTCATTTATATCTAGCTATCCGCACATGGAATAATAGCGGGGTTGTGTTGAGCGTCCTGCGCTCAGTCCCATTGGCCACTATGGCCGATCTGGGCAGTTCCTCTTCGCCAGACCTAACCCGTCCTGCGGTGGCTGGAGGAGGAATTTCTGCCGATCTCCCACCAGGAATAAGGGACCTGCCCTGGGGTATGTCTGGGGCACCTGGCCCTTAATGCCCTATACTTAGAGGGATGATCATTTATTACATGTCTCACAAAGATGATACATGGCGCAGTTCAGGTCGGCTATCATCATAAGCCCCCCAGATATGATCTTTCTTCTAGTTGGTAAGATCTGCATAATTTTGGAGGTTCGGCCAGATTCAACCGATCTCAAGTTTTGAATTACTTTACTGCCAGGTGGTAGTCTATTAAATAGACTATCATTACTTTTACGGGATACGAGGCGGTTTCTCTTCTGTCAATCATTGACATCGTTACACGTCCGGATGGGGTTATATCTGTCCCTTCAAATCGGGCTTTCCCACTTCTATCCATCCCACTTCTTCTTCGTTCCTATCTTTCCCAATTGATAAGGGCAAACACTGCGTCTAGCAGTTCATTTGAAAAAAAGTTTGTGTCCCATTCTGAGTTTGAAAACGAAGTCATCCAACCAGTTATTCAACCTGGGGGTCTAATAGAAATTCCTGCACTAAACATAGTTGATGCGCGTAGTAATTTTGAGCAGTTCGTCGTAGATCCACCTCCTACCAACCCAACCAGGCCCCGTTCTTCTTTCAGATTTACTTCTTTAAGTCAAAGCCTTAGAGCCCATATGACTGCCAGGATAGCTATAGGTTGTTTCGATGTTACATCCAAAATCACTCAAGATGATATCCTGGAAATCTGTAACAAATACCACATCGATATGGACCACTACGCTCCCCAACTGCCTGGGGGAGTAAATATGTATGCTCATCAGCCCCCTGGGGGGGTATTGTACCGTGTACATAGAGCACTTTACTTGTGGACTGAGGGTCCCATTTTGCCCGGCTTTCCTGGCCCTACTGAGGCACTACCATCTGAGTTATGCTCAGATCTCCCCTAACGGAGTTAGCGCGATTATTGGCTTCGCTATCTTATGTATGTTGATGGATACGGAGTTCACTGTAGACCTTTTTAGGACATTCTACCAACATAAATAGGTGAGAAACCATAGCGGGTGGTACTATTTCTCACGCCGTACAGACCATAGAGGGGCATCCACATACCGTCTAAGGGGCAGTCATCTATACACGAGTGGAAGAACCACTTCTTCTTCATCCACCATGACGGACACCCTGAGCTGAGGGGGAGGAATTATCTTCAACTTCCATCCGATGTGTGCCCCACTGGGGTTGGTGACGTACTACTGAACGATATTGCGAGGTCTGGTCTTTTCCTATTTCGAACAATGGCCCGCCGAACTTATCGAGGCAACTCGCCTTTCCGATTCTGGTCCTGACCCTTATGTGAGGCTCACCCAAGAAGAGTACAACAATAGTAGGAATTTACTTAACCTTGCATATTATTGTTGCATGCACTATTCTTGTTTGTACTGACTGCCTTTGTTTCCTCTGCAGTGGCCGATTTTACTGATTTTTCGATCAAGCTCTCGAGGAGGAGGTTGTGCCTGAGCACAATGAACAAATACTGAACCCAAAGGCTCCTAGGGCTGGTGCCGAACAGGAGTAAGGACCGGTTGATCTTGTGATCAACCCTGAGGATCCTCATGTTGAGGAGGGTCTTCAGCAAGATGATTTAACTGCTACCACACGGCACACTGAACAGCAGGATGATAGCCTAATCATCCTTGACGTCTCAGACCCCGGGGAACAGGCCCGACAATGCTCCCGATCTGGGCGGAAAATGGCTAGGTCTGGGCCAGATGCCTCTGAGGGGGCATCTTCTTATTCGGATGAGTTCCTATCCGAACTGCCGGACTGGGATCTGGCCTCTATTGTATGTTTTTTCCTTTTGTTTTTCTCGTCTTTGTTTTTTTGTTGCCCTTGCCTTGTACTAACCCTGCTGGTTCTTTGTCAGGTTGTTAAGGCCAGGAAGGAGGTCTTACACAGACTCAACGTTTTCTTTTCCTAAAAGGTTTATCTGGAGAAGCGAATTTCTGGCCTCTCGGCCAGCCGTCAAAAGCTGAAGGATGAATCTCTGCACAAGGATGCCCAGATCGCTGATCTGGAGAAGATTATGGTGGCTCAGTAGGCTGAGTTGAAGGAACTACGGACTGCCGGTGCTGCCCGGGAGGAGGCCTTAGCCAAACTACAAGCTGATCGTGAGGGATTTGAGGCCGAGATGCCTGTTCGGATCGCCCAAGCCATCCATGAGTACAAGAGCTCTGCTAACTTCACTAGGGCTCTGAAGGTTTTACTTGGCTCCATCTTAAGCCACGGGTACATCCGGGGCGTAAATCAAGCCCAGGAGCAATGTCCTCAGCTGATCGTTGGGAATCTCCAACATGGTAGGCTCTGTAAGCCTGGTAGTAATCAAGTTTATGAGGCCAGGCTTAGGGAGTTTCAAGCAGGTGAAGATCTGGCGGAGAAGTATGGCCGCAGACCTGCCGCACAACAAGCCAGTGCGTCATTAGCCTAGCCCTCCAGTACGCCCTCAGATCAGCAACAAGATTCTGCTGCCAATTCTTAGGATCATGCCTTTGTTATTTTGTTTAACTCTGTTGAAAAATTTTGTAATAATTTCCAACCTTTGTTATTGACAATTTGTGCCTTTTTTGGCACTTGTTTTGTAATTTATTTTCACATGGGCTGCTCAACCTTTATTGCTATTTTTGGATTTTGTTTTTGCCTTTGCTTTTGTTTCAAGCATATTTCAGGGTCCTTTACCCCCCTGAAGTACATCTTCTACAAAGCTTTGATTTTTGAGTGATGTACTTTAGTGTGAGTGTTGATCGTATGTCCTACAGACTTGGAAAGTTGGATTATTTCAAACTTTCCAAGTGTTATAGTCTTGAGTGTACTTCAGCGCTGATCGTCTGTCCTGCAGATTTGGAAAGTTTGATTATTTCAAACTTTCAAAATATTATTAGTTCTGATCGTCTGAGTTGCTTTTAGCCTGGATCTGCCAAACTTTTTTGAGTTTGTTTTACAGCTCAGTTCGCATTTTCTGTTTTGTTTGTCTGTCCTACAGACTATTTAAGTTTTGCAAACTTTTCAGAGTCCGTCCTGCGCCTGCGGACTATTTGAGTTTGTCTTTTGCAAACTTTTCTGAGTCCGACCTGCGGCTCAGTTCGTTGGGTCTATCCTGCAGACTATTAGAGCTTGTCCTTTGCAAACTTTTCTGAGTGCGACCTGCCGCTCAGTTCGTAGGGTCTGTCCTGCAGACTATTTGAGTTTTTCCTTTTCAAACTTTTCTGAGTCCGACCTGCGGCTCAGTTCGTAAGGTCTGTCCTACAGACTATTTGAGTTTGTCCTTTGCAAACTTTTCTGAGTCCGACCGGCGGCTCAGTTCGTATGGCCTGTCCTGTAGACTATTTGAGTTTGTCCTTTGCAAACTTTTCTGAGTCCGTCCTGTAGCTCAGTTCTAATTCAACCATGGATAGTGAACAACGCACAAGTGCAAAATAAAATTTTATTATAACTTATGTTTAACTACATCTTATTAAGGCACAAAATATAAAAGCATAACTAATGCATAAATAAAGTCTAGAACCTGTCCTAGACATAAAATTTTCTGAGGTTGGAGGCATTCGTTCTGCGTGGTATGGTCCTTCCATTGGCATTAGCCAGCTGATATGCTCCTTTCCCATGCACCTTGACCACTTTGTACGGGCCCTCCCAGTTCGGATCAAGTTTCCCTTGAGGTAGTTGCTTGCTAACCTCATTCTTTCTGAGCACAAGATCTCCCTCTTTGAAATATGAGTGTTTAACTCGGGAATTGTAGTACTGAGAGATTTGTTGCTTGTACTTAGCCATTCTTATGAAGGCCACAATCTGAGCTTCTTCCAAGTCATCCTTGGAGTGCCTAAGCTCGATTAACTACTGATCTTCTGAGTAGAGCGCTGTTCACGGTGATGATAGTCTGATCTCAGCCGGAATCACTCTTCGCAACCATATGCTAGACTGAACGGAGTTTCTCTTGTGGCCGAGTTATGTGTTTCTGTACGCCTATAAGATGTTAGGCAAATGCTCGGTCCAAATTTAGTTCCATTGTTTGAAATTAGTGTTTTTGGTATTCCATACCTGCATATTATGTTCTTCCACATAAATTTTTGTATTTGTTTCCCTGTTATGGTAGCCAGTGGTTCGGCTTCAACCCACTTGGTGAAATAGTCCACTGCTACGATCAGGAATCGGACATTGCTGGGAGCTGTTGGCAGTGGTCCCATTAGATCTACCCCTCATTGATCGAAAGGCCAAGGGGTTACCACCGGAACCATGTCTTGGGATGGCTGATGCGACAGGTTATCGTGCACCAGGCACGATTTTCACTTTTCCACTAACTGTTTAGCATCTTCCGACATTGTTGGCCAATAATAGCCGAACAACTTGCACTTCCTTGCTAAGGTCAGAGCTCCTGGGTGATTTTCACAAATGCACAAGTGTATCTCTCTGAGAAGGTAGTTCTGTTCTTCACTTGTTACACAACTAAGCCAAGGTGCAATATAAGAGCTGCGATAAAGCAAATTTTCGAACAGCGAATATCTGGTCGCTCAGAGTTTCATCTTCCTAGCCTGAATCCTGTCTTGAAGTAAGATATTGTCTCGAGAAATAGGATACGATGGGGTCCATCCATGTACTGGCCTGTCTGATCGGCTGTACGACTTGCTGATCGTAGCTTCTCTCCTTCAAGAGCTCCACCAGCACTCTCTTCTCTGATACAAAGTTTGAGGCCAATTTTGACAAGGCATCCACACTTCTGTTCTCAGTTCGGGGTATTTGTCGACCTAGACGTGTTGAAATTTTTCTAACAGAGTTCTAAATGCTGTTAAGTACTTCTTCATTGGCACATCTTTAGCCTCATATTCCCCGTTGATATGGTTTACAACGAGTTGTGAGTCACTGTACACCTGCAGATTCTCTGCCCCAAGCTTGTTCGCTAACTTGAGCCCCGTAATTAAGGCTTTGTACTCAGCTTCGTTTTGAGTAGCCTTGAAATCAAAACTTAATGCGAAAGGGAACTCTTCCCAGTTTGGACTAACGCGTAAGAGACCTACCCCTGCTCCGTCTTTGCTTGCTGCACCATCAACATATAAGTTCCATTTACTTACTTTCTATTTCGGCTGATCGTCTTCTAGGCGAACAGCTATCCCTTCATCCAGGAAGTCCGCTAAAGCCTATGCTTTGATGGCAGTTCGAGTACGAAAATTATCAATGTCATATTCTTCCAACTCAACAACCCACTTTGCTAACTTGCCTGAGGTTTCTGGTCGTCCCAAGATCTACCGTAGTGGCTGATCAGTGATCAAGATAATCGGATGTGCCTGGAAGTAAGGTCTCAACTTCCTTGAGACATGCACTACGGCCAATGCTAACTTTTCTGCATTTGAATATCTGACCTCTGGTTCATAGAGTGCTTTGCTCACAAAGAACACCGGTATCTATTGTCCGCCTTGTTTTTTAACTAGTACTGCGCTCAGCACTTCTTCACATACTACCAAGTAAACGAACAGTGGTTCTCCTACCTGAGGAGCCGTTAAGGTGGGCAGTTCGACCGGTACAATTTCAGTTCTTCAAAGGTTTTCTGACTTTCCTCATCCCACTGAAAAGGACTAGCTCTTCTCAGAATTTTGAAAAAAGGCAAGGCACGCTGCGCCGATCTCGACAGAAACCTGTTCAAGGCCGCTATTCGTCCCGTTAGACGCTGTACCTCTTTGATGCTTTTTGGCAGGGACATAGTCTTCAATGCATCAATCTTATCTGGGTTTGCTCTAATTCCATCTCTGGATATCATATACCCTAGGAACTTCCCTGATCTTACCCCAAATGTGCATTTCTTTGGGTTGAGCTTCATATGAGTCTTCCTTAGAACTCCAAACACTTCCCTGACATCATTCATGTATTGATCAAGAAACCTGCTCTTGACTAGGAGGTCTTCCACATACACCTCCATACATTTTCCGATCTGGAAAGCAAAAATTGTGTTTACAGCCCTCTGATAGGTTGCTCCTGCATTCTTTAGGCCAAAAGGCTTGGCGACGTAACAGTACGTCCTGAATTCCATTATAAAGGCAGCCCTTTCTGCATCTTCTGGGTTCATTATTATATGATGGTAAACTTTGTATGCATCTAAGAATGCGAACAACTCAAACCCCACTGTTGAGTCCACTAGTCGATCGATCTTGGGCAGAGCATAAAAATCATTCGGATATGCTTTGTTGAGATCAGTGAAATTAACGCACATCCTCCAACTCCCATCTGGCTTCTTGACCAGTACTGGGTTTGCTAACCATTCTGGGTATACAACTTCCTTGATTATGTTGGCCTGCAACAACTTGGTCACCACTTGTTTAATTGCTGAGATGCGCTCAGAGGCAAAGTGCCTTTGCTTTTGGCGAACAGGCTTTCTGTTCGGATCTATGTTCAACCTATGAACTGCCAGCTCTGGAGATAATCCTGGCATATCCTCTGCCTTCCATGCGAACATATATCTGATTTCTTTCAAGAGGTTTATTAGATATTCTTTGTGTGAGGCTGGGATCCACACCCACACATTAACTGTTGAGTCTTCATGTTCGCCCCATAGACGAATAGCCTCTGATTGATCTTCAGATGACCAGGACTCTTCATCCTCATGAAGTAGTTCTTCAATACTCACATGCTGATCCATCATTTTTCCACTTACCGTCACTGATATCAACTGAACCTTCTCCTGCTGGGATTTTCATACTGACATAGGCTGGTGAAATTACAGCTCGGAGACCGATAAGTGTTGGTCTTCCTATAATTACGTTGTACGTTGAGGGTGCCTTTACCACCACATAATCCACCATCTGGGTCCTGCCCTTGGTTTTTTCTCCAAAAGTGGTAAGGAGCTTGATCACACCAAGTGGATGAACTGGGGGTCCGGCAAAGCCGAACAGAGGGGCTGAAACGGGAGTGAGATCGGCGTCCCTCAACTTTATTGCTCTAAACACATTGTGGTAGAAGACGTTCATGGCACTGCCTATGTCTATGCATATTCACTTTATCCGATTCTTGCTGATCACCGCTTCTATTACTAACCCTTTGTTGTTAACTACCAATGGCAGTGAATCCCTTGGACCATAAACCACTTCTCCTGACATTCATTGCCTTTTGTTCGTAGAAGTTGGGGTAGTAGACCTGCTACTATTCATGTCTTCGGTTCTGCTTGAGCTGTTCGGCCCCCCTGAGATCGTATTGATCATGTTTATATGGCGGTTTTCCAAATGACCATCAGGATCCGGTGAGTGATCCCTTCTTCTTCGATATTCATCCCTGGTATCTCTATCGTTCTTATTCCGACGTTTGACTCACGTCGTTCACGTGGTTCGGCCTGGTGTGACCGATCTACGAACTCATCAAGCTTTTCCTCTATTACTGAAGCATCAATATCTCTGATTAGATCCCTACAATGCTCTGAATCATGTACAACATCCTTGTGATATTTGCAGTACTTGTTGGGATCTCTTTTGTCTCTAGGCCCCCTCATCGGTGGTGGGACACTAGCTAAACCTTTTCTTTCCATGATCGCGAGGACCTGCTCACGAGATATGTTCAATGGAATAAAGTCCCTGTCCTGGAGAGCTCCTTTCTTCCCTAGCCGATCTGAGATGGGCATACTTACCCGATCCCAAACTGACTTTTTCTTTTGTGTTCGGACTTGTTCTTCTTGATCTGGATTGTGTTCGGACTTGTTCTTCTTGACTTCACCTCTTTCTGAGTCTCTTTTGAGTCGATTTGCTTCTTCTCCCTAGAATTGTTTATAGGCCACATCTAAGCATTCCTCTATTGTCTGAAGGAGTTTGCTGTTCAGCTTTACGTGCAGCCGTCCCTCTCGCAGACCTGCCACGGAATAGGCGACCAACAGTCGATCATCTGTATCATGTACCTGTGCGGATTCATCATTAAAACGCTTTATAAAGTACAGTACGGACTCATTATGCTTTTGCCAGTTAACAAATGAGTCTGATTTCTCTGGAACGAACGAGCTGCGATGAAGGCATGGACGAACATTTGAATTAAGGTCCCAAAGTTGGAGATCGACCTAGAGGGAATCTTATTGAACCACTCTCTGGCTCTTCCTGTTAGCAGTACAGGAAAGGCTTTGCACTTCATTTCATCTAAGGTGTTGTACAAGTTCATGTGCGAGATGTACTGATGCATGTGATCATAAGGATCCTTGGATCCATCATAAGAATTAATCTTAGGGATCTTGAACCCCGCTGGTAGGGGATAGTTGTCGATATGCTCAGTAAATGGCGACGCACAAAGCAGATCGTCTGATCGTCTTCCGAGCAGAGAGTCCAGTTCGGCCTTAGCTATATCGTTAGGTTGACATATATTTTCATACTCAGTGTGAGCACTTGATTCCACGATCTCCGGCTTTGTAAGAGCATGCTGATGGAGATATGTTTCAGAAACCTCTGGGGGATCCCTTCCTTTGAGGGTTTCATCCAGAATTGCCTTAATAGTAATATTATCTATATTCTTTAAGGCCTCAACCAACGCTTGATTGGATGGGGCTTGAAGGGCCGGATTGGGTTGGTCGTCATTGAGATATGCCTTTTTCTGAGTGGCCGTAGCCTGTGTTTCTCCTTGGGTGGTGGTTGCTGCTCCACCCTGCTAATTTGGATCCTTTGGATCTATTGTCTTTTTCCCCTGGTTCTTTGGTGGCGCCATGGTTGATTTCAAGGATTCTGGGATTACTTTGATCGTTTAACAGAAAGGAGGCCCTCCTTCTAGCGCGAATTGATGATGCTAGAAACCATCTAAGAATCAATGTGGGTCAATTTCCTTTGTGATAAAGCTCTTAAGCTCTAGAACCCTAATTCGTATGAAAGAGGGACATGCTTTTTCTGTGTTTATAGACTGAGCTCGTGAGTTATTTCTCCCGAGTTGCCTTTGTATCCAATAGCTTAATTGGAATCAAGTCATTCGTAGTTCCCTAGGGTTGTTTATATAGGAGGAATCTCGCCCCATTTCTTGCTTGGCTAGTATTATGAGGTATTATTATTCCCTAAGGATATACATGCACTTTCCCCTATAATTTAGAGATAATTATGGACATAGTTAATGTCAAGATTACAATCTTATGACCGAGGATTTTCCTCATTTATATCTAGCTATCCCAATACATGGAATAATGGCTGGGTTTGTCTTTGGCCCCTGCGCCGGCCCTCTTGGCCATTATTTCCGATCTGGGCAGTTCCTCTTTGCCAGACCTAATCCGTCCTGCGGTGGCTGGAGGAGGAAGTTCTGCCGTTCTCCCACCTGAGATAAGGGACCTGCCATGGGGTATGTCTGGGGCACCTTGCCCTTAAGCCCTATACTTAGAGGGCTGATCATTTATTACATGTCTCACAAAGATAACACGTATGCTAGATTCATTTCGGCTATCATCTTTGATTCTAATATCGAGCAATCAACTCAACTTTATTAATTATATGGTGAGCTTGCAATGTGAAGCAATGTGCATGTGTGTTTTTTTTTTGGGGGTAAGAATGTCCATGTGGTTTTGATTCAAGAAAACTATATAATCTTCTTTGGCACAATTAGTACTTGCTGGATGGTGTATCTACCACTTGATTAGAATTATAAAGAAAAAGTCAACTTTATTCCTTGTGTGGTAAAGCCACCTCGTTGAAATTTCTCCTAGTCCAATGATACACCGGTGGATTTAAAAAACCTCGTGAATTAACTTGGGTTACAGGTGTGGTTCTCGCTGTATTGACCGCATCTTTTGGTGTAACTGGTTATTTCTTACCTTGGGACCAAATCGGTTATTGGGCAGTGAAAATTGTAACAGGTGTACCCGAAGCAATTCCTATGACTTTAATAAGTCCGGATCTATCAAATGAAAACCAAGGAGATTTTTTGATTATGTCCAAAAAAAGAGGAGAATGTACATTTGCTTGAAATGGTTCCCACATACAAATTTTACGTCTTTGAGCGCAGATAGAACGGATGACTTAAAAAAAAATTATCATGACTGATCCGGCCTGACATAAAATAAAAGTTATTAAAATAACCTGAAAATACATTTTCATTTCCCCTGTCTTCTAATTATGTAGAGCCAAGCGTTTTTTTTTTGTTTTTTGTTTTTTTTATTTTTTATTTTTTAAATTTATTATTATTTTTTTTCATTTTTCTTTTCACTTTCTTAAGCATTGAGGCCATACTTATTAAATAATGAGATGATCCACACCCCGTAACGACAAAATACAAAACTCTGAATTGCACGATTCTAATTTCAACCGTTCAAGGATTCGAGACTAAATCCAACACCTCAATGACATGGTAATCAGACGAGTTTCGATTGTATGGTGTGTTTAGTATTTCAATGGAAAAATGTTAGAAACATACCGAAATGAGCAAAAATACAGTGCTTTTCGTTACTATATATTGTAACGACTTATTCCAAATGCAAAAGTAAATTTGTTGCGTACCCTTCGACACATGCATGCTCGATTCATGATCAATTGAACACAAGGACGGAGTCAGGATTTCAACTTCGTGTGGGCTATTGGATAATATTTAAATTATTGGGTGGGGTATATTAACATAATTTGATATATTGAATTGGACTACATAGATTTCTTAGTGTAAAATTATTTAGTTCGGTGGGCTTAGCCCCCCTAGACTTATATATTGGTTATGTCCTTGATTGAACACGTATGTCTCACACGGCAGTAATATCATACATAAAAAAAGGAAAGATATATGACGATACAGGGTTTCACTCCCTCCACGTGTCGTCTATCGATTGGTCCTGAAACAACGTTATGGATAAGACACCAAGATATTCATGTCGATGCCCAGGTTCGAGGCTAAGGCCATCTAGTAGATTCCAGGCTACGACGGTCGACTATCGAGCAGTGTGAGATGACAAGTCTCTAAGGACAGAGTCCACACCAGCTAGCAGTGTAGGATAACGAGTCCAGAGTCGATCACCGCAGTCGGAAGTATCGACTGAGGACGAGGGTGGTCCACACCACCGCCCAAGCCCATTAACAAATGATAGCTTGGGCAAGGGTTTAAGGCCCATTAAAGGGTAAATATGACAATAACATAAGCCGACTAAACCTTAGGGTTTAGGCAAGTATTGTCATTATAAATACCCCAATCCAGGAACTACGTAAGGCTTTATTCCTGGAACCTAACAGGATACGTAGGCAATCTAAGATACAGTCTTAGACTCAGCTGCAAATACAAAAATCCACCATCACGTTCTTGTAGGCATTAGGGTTTTGTGTGTGTGTTCATCACTAGATTCCATTAGGGCCCAGATTATTCAAGATGACATAATTTGTCATCATTATTGGCGCTTGAAGGAGGGTCTTCTATTGATTGAATACGCAAGAACACGATGCCTCCCAGAAAAGCTGCATCCAAAGCTGCAGATCAAGGCTCATAGCTTAATGATCCGCTCGATCCTGATATGCAAGGAGAAAAAGATCCAGCCTTGGATATCGTTCAGCATGATCCTCAGCAGAAGCATGGAGGAAAAGATCCAGTCTTAGATCCCCTCCAGGAAAACCCCAGCAAGAAAAGCAAGGTCTTGCTCCAGAATATCGAGCGCTTGTGGATCAATTAGCAGGGGCAGACCAGGAGGTAATGTCCAGGATTAATGCAGAGGCAGTCACAGCACAAAGACAAGCGGCCGCCGCCCAGAAAGGCGCCACGGCAGAAGGCGGTCGGAAAGATGCAGCGGACAAACCTAAACAGACTCTTGGGGACGAAGTCAGTGCATCCTCTAGCTCCGTGGAAAGGAAGAGGCGCGAGATCCATCAAAAGCACCAGAAAATGGATGATGATAGCGTCAGGGAGGAATTGAATGTTATTCTAGGAAAGAACCAGGTTTCGTTATGGTTAGAGTCTCCCTTCACGAAGGAGATCGAGAGTTTTCCTAAACCCAAGGGGTTTAAGATACCGAAGATAGAGCCCTACGATGGTACCATCGACCCAGAGGACCATCTCCATAGGTACCTATCTCAGATAAGGCTAGATGGAGCACCCGACGCAATGCGATGTCGGGTATTCGAGACGCTACTCGTAGGTCGAGCAAGAGAATGGTTTACGAAGCTACGGCCAGGGTCGATCTCCAGTTTTGCCATGCTCGCTCGCAAGTTTCAAGACGCGTTCATAGTGAACAAGAAGTTCCATTTAAGTGCCATGCACCTCATGAATGTGAGGCAGCAAAAGGATGAAACGGTAATGGAAAATTTGAAGAGGTTTAATCTCGAGGCCATGCAGGTCAAGGATGCAGATGACCGACTTTTGATCACGTCGTTCGTGGGAGGGCTGCGTAATACGAAGTTATACATGAAGTTGAGCAGAGATGTCCCCCACACGATGGACGAATGTGTTAATGTGGTACATCGATTCTGTCAAGGGGAGGAGGCAGTGCGAAGGCACAACCAATCCGACTGGATGGATTCCAAAAAGGACAATCGAGGTCCGAACCGGAACTAATCCAAGAGACAGGACATCGACAGTAAGCCGTCAGTCTGGGATCGTATCAAAACTCCCGCCTCAGACCGTGGGGGCAAGAAGGGACCCACGCGTGATAAAGATTTTATTCCACTCAATCGATCTCAAGCCGAGGTGTTATCGATCATGCTTTCAAAGAACTTGGCGAAGAAACCGCCACCGTTGAAGAAACCTCGAGAAAAGAGGAATGTAAGTAAGTACTGTGACTTTCATGAAGACATAGGTCATACAACAGAGGATTGTATTGACTTGAAAAAAGATATCGACGTCTGCATCCAGGAAGGGAACCTAGATGAAGTTGTTGACAGATCTCGGTATGATGGGCCCAGAGGGCGTGGAGAGTTTAAGAGAAAAAACTCTGATCAAGATAGGAATCGAGGCCGAGATGCCCAGAGGCGAAGGGATCGATCACCCCAGAGGAATCGATCTCCAGGCCGGGATGGGAATAACAGAGACAACTTTGGCCGAGACAGATACGAAGATAATCGACCGGTCAATTATGTTAATACGATATTCGTTCCTGGGGAAAGTGACAAAAACCAGACCAGTGAAGAGCCAGCTAGTAGCTCGATAGAGCGCAAGCAGTTCAGATTCACGACGGAAGTCGGATACGGCCCTCGTGATGATATCCCAAAGTCTAGGAGTTATAGCGAAGGGTTAGTTATCGAGGCCGTAATTAGCCAAGCCCGTGTATCGAGAGTCTGTATCGATAATGGGAGTGCGGTGAACATTTTATATTACTCGGCGTCTCAGGCGATGAAGTTGAAAGAGAAAGACTTAGCTCCTATAGCATCCCCTCTGTTTGGATTTACAGGGCAAGCAGTTCATCCCATGGGATCGATAAAGCTACTCACGATAGTAGGAGATGGAGAGAAAGGAAGGACTCTCGAGCTAAGTTATGTGGTGGTCAAAGCTCTATCTGCGTATAATGTTATTTTAGGGCGACCTGCGCTCTTCGACCTGCGTGCAATCATCTCGACTTTTCATAATAGCATGAAGTTTCCAACCAGGAACGGTTCCCACGAGGTAAAGGGAGATGTTGAGGTCGCGAGGAGTTGTAACTCCGTTGTCATGAATGAGAAGATGGCAGTTCAGCAGATCTTAGTCGAGGAACTGATTCCAGAGGAAGAAGAGGAGAATAATTGGGTCTCTAGTGATGCGGTCGAAAACGTCCGACTCTAGGAAGGAGAGGACGATCAAGGTGTGCAAGTCGGAATTTGGATCCCCCAGAGAGAAAAACAACTACTGATTGAATTGTTAATCGAGTTCAAAGATATTTTTGCCTGGAAGGCCACTGACATGCCAGGGTTGTCTACGACATCGCGGTTCATAGGCTCGAAATTGACTAGGCTAAGAAGCCAGTCAAGTAGAAGAAGAGAAATTTTGTGTCGGATCGACTTGAGGCTATTGAGTTGGAAGTCGGCGAGCTACTAGCAGCCCAGATAGTGAGAGAGGTATTCTATCCAGAGTGGCTAGCTAACCCGGTATTAGTCAAGAAACCCGATGGCAGTTGGCGCATGTGTGTGGATTTCACAGACTTGAACAAAGCATGCCCGAAAGACTCATATCCGCTGCCTAAATCGACAGGTTAGTAGATTCAACCATAGATTTTGAAGTATTTGGTTTTTTAGATGCATATAAAGGATACCATCAGATTCTAATGGATCCTCGAGATGCGGAGAAAACGGCGTTTATCATGGAATTCGGCACCTTCTGTTGTGTGACCATGCCATTCGGGCTGAAGAATGCCGGGGCAACATACTAGAGGACAGTCAATAAAATCTTTGCAAAGCAAATTGGGAGATGTATGGAGGTTTATATAGACGACCTGCTTATCAAGAGTCGATCTATGAGACCATACTTGGTTGATGCTCGAGAGGTTTTTGAAGTGTTGCGAGAAACACAGATGAGGTTGAACCCGAAGAAATGTACTTTTGGAGTCAGGTCGGGTAAGTTCTTGGGCTACATGATTTCGAAGGACGGGATTCGAGCGAACCCGGATAAAATCGATACCCTGAAAAATATGCCCGCACCTCGAAATATAAATGAAGTGCAAAGGCTCACCGGCCGGATGACCGCTCTCAACAGATTCTTATCGAGATCCGTGCAGCGTGCACTACCATTCTTCAAGATACTTCGTAAGGCCAGTCCTTTCCATTGGGATGACGCATGTCAGACAGCCTTCGAGGAATTGAAAGCATATTTGTCAGAATTACCCACCCTCACTTCACCTCGAGAAGGGGAGAAGTTGTTAGTTTATTTGGCCGTGTGCGAGGAGGCAGTGAGTACGGTTCTAGTCAGAGAGGGGATACATGGCCAGGTGCCGATCTACTTTGTCAGCAAGGCATTACATGGTCCCGAGATCCGATACTCACCAGCTGAAAAGTTAGCACTATCTCTGGTTCACGCCTCGAGAAAGTTGAGGCCCTATTTTCAGGCTCATCCTATTGCGGTAGTCACAGACCAACCATTAAAGCAGATTTTGGCGAAGCCCGACACCTCAGTCGATTGGCGAAATGGGTGGTAGAAATGGCTCGAAGACGACATCGAGTTCGTTCGAATCTGCGATAAAAGCACAGCCTTGGCGATTTTTTTTTAGTGAAGGATCTCCATCCAGCTCGACCAAGAGAAGCAAAGTCTAGAAGATAAATGGACTCTCCAAGTCGATGGAGCATCGAGCAAGGAAGGGACAGGAGAAGGACTCATTCTAGTAAGCCCGAATGGCGAAGAATTCCCATACGCTCTTCGATTCAATTTTAAAGCAATGAACAACGAGGCCGAGTATGAAGCCATGATAACTGGCCTGAAACTTGCATTGAAGTTGGGTGTCGAGGATCTATTGGTGTATAGCGACTCGCAATTGGTGGTAAATCATGTGAAAGGGGAGTATGAGGCTAAGGAAGAAACCATGAAGAATTACTTAGCAGCTGTCCAAGGCCTCATACCTAAATTTAAGACAGTTCAATTTGAGCAGGTTCCCCGGAGTCAGAACAAAAGGGCCGATGCACTCTCCAAGCTTGCATCGAACTTCATGTCCAGTAAGAAGGTTCTAGTTGAGCTATTTACCGATAGGAGTTACATCGAGACGGAGGCCCATCCAATCAAACAGCAGGCCACATGGATGGACTCGATCGCTCTTTACCTCAAAGACGGAATCCTACCATCCGACAAGATACAAGCCAGAAAAATTCGACTCCAATCGGCTCGATATGCGTTCTTCGACGACATCCTCTATCGGAAATCTTTTGTGAGTCCATGGTTGAGATGTGTTTCTGAAAGTGATGGCGAATACCTCTTAGAAGAGATTCACAGAGGAGCCTGTGGGAATCACTGTGGGGCCAGAATGTTAGCTCAAAAATGCAAGTTAGCTGGGTACTTTTGGCCGTCGATGCAACGAGATGCGAATGATCTTGTCCAGAAATGCAACTCTTGTCAGATTCATGATAACATTTCTCATCAACAAGCACAAGACATGAATGTCATCTTGTCAACATGGCCTTTCGATCAGTGGGGAGTCGACATTGTTGGATCTTTACCCCGAGCCCCAGGAAATCTCAAATTCGTGGTCGTTGCAGTTGACTACTTTACGAAATGGGTAGAAGCTAAGGCTTTACCCGACATCCGAGCTGCAACCATCAAAAAGTTCTTGTGGGTCGACATTCTATGCTGGTACGGCATTCCGAAGGCATTGATCTCGGATAACGGTACCCAGTTCGAAGATCGAAAAGTTAGAGAATGGTGCAGCGAATACCACATCGACCAGCGATTCACCTCAGTGGCTCTCCCACAGGCAAACGGTCAAGTTGAGCAAACTAACCAACAAATCAAGCTGGGTTTAAAGAAAAGACTAGAGGCAAAAGGTCGAGACTGGGCAATGCAACTTCCGAGCATCTTATGGTCGTATAGGACATCTCTCAATTCATCAACAGGATAAACTCATTTCTCTCTAGTATACGGGTGCGAAGCGGTGATACCAGCTGAGATCGGTGTTCCCTCACCTCGAGTTCTGGCCTACAATGTTGAGACAAATGATCTTGAAATCCGAGAGGAAAGGGATAATGTCGAGGAGCGAAGAGAGATAGCCTCAGCCAGAATGGCAAGGTATAAACAGAAGATTTCTCAGTACTACAACTCGAGGGTCAGACACAGATACTTCAAAGTTGGAGATCTGGTCTTGAGGAAGAACAAAGCAAGTCAACATGAAGTGATCGGAAAATTGACCCCGAATTGGGAAGGCCCATATCAGATTCTGAAGGTTCACCCCAAAGGGTCTTATCAACTTGGGCGAGCAGACGGAACCACGGTTCCTCGACATTGGCATGCCAACAATCTGAGAAAGTATTATGTTTGATATAAGCTTTGCTTCGATGAACTTTTGTTTACTTTTCAGTTTTAAGTCTTGTAATAAGTCCATGTGACAATTTTATGAGTACTCTAATAAACTTGTGTTTTCTCGAGATGTTTTCTGTGTTTGTTAGGATTTGTAGCCGAAACAGTACAAGTCCAATGTGATAGAAAATGTTAAAGGCAAAATAATCTACAACGAGTAGAGAAGTCCGCAAGTCGGACATCTCGATAAAGCCTAAAGAAAAGTTAGCCTAAAGGGCAACGAATGCAAAAGTATAGAGACGGTTCGCAGGGTCGGGCCAAAGGTCCAAGCTAAAAGCCGAACGAGCCCAAGAGGCGAACGAGGCTAAAGCAAAGGACGGTTCGCATGGTCGGGCCAAATGTCCCAGTCGAAAGCCGAATGAGCCTGAAAGGCGAAAAAGGCCTGGACAAAGGACTGTTCGCATAGTCGGGCCACCTGTCCCAGTCGAAAGTCGAACAAGCCTAAGAGGCGAAAAAGACCGAGACAAAGGACGGTTCGCATAGTCGGGCCACCTGTCCCAACCGAGAGCCAAACGAGCCCAAAGGGCGAAAAAGGCCAAGGTCAGGGCACAGTTCACACAGTCAGATTAAAAACGCTCAGCCTGAGGTCGAATAAGCCTAAGGAGCAAAAAGGCTAAGGCAAGCAAGTCGATCAGAGTCAAACACACAAGTGTAATAAGAACCAAAGGTCCATAATACACTTGGAGGGCAATACAACATCGATGACATAAATAGCGAACAGAGCCAAAGGCTCGACAAGCGAAATACGAGCAGAGCCAAAGGCTCGACAAAGGAAAGACTACAACATATCAAAAAGACGAGCAAAGCAACAAGAAAGAAAAATCAAATTGCAGAAGCAAGTCAAATTCAAAACAAAGTTATTACAAAACAAGGCCAGGTCGAAAAGACCAGCCAAAGTTAATTCGAAACTATAAATGTTATTACAGATCAAATTACAAAGCTTCAAGTTCAGTAACAAATCAACAAAAGAAAGATTTTGAAAGATAAACGGTCAAGGGTCGGCCTCCGGAGTCGGCTCAGAAATGGAAAGAGTCGGATCGACTGCAGTCGGATCAGCAGCAGGGGCAGAAGTGGAAGGACCATACTTGATGGCCAAAGACTCTCCCTGCTGGAACTCTTCCATGTATCGATCATATAATGCCTCCGAGTCAGGATTGTAAAATATCGGCATCTCGAGGGTCGACACGTCGAGTTCCGGGATGACGGCCTTCACCTGATCCACTGCCAGAGTGTAGCCACCCATTATCGAGGCGCGCATGATCACCTCCAGATCAGCATCAAGGTTGGCCGACTTCCGATACTCTGCAATCGCGTCAGTTGTAGCCATCTCGGGCCACGTGCGCTTGATCCAATTCAGCTCGTAGCTCATCTCTGTCATGTCGAGCTTTCGCAATCTCTTCCAGTGAAGCCTTGTGCCACCCTTGCACTTTCTCTAAATCTTGAGCCAGCTTGAGCAGCTCTATACCTTTATCATGCCTCTTAGCCTGCAATCGATCCAGCTCTTTCTCAGCAATCGTTAACGTGTCTTTCAGCTTCTGGCACTCGGCAACCGACTCGCGCTTTAACGTCTCAAACTGAGAATCCATGGCGGAGATAGCGGCATTCTTTGCAACGATGTCCCGCAACAGCTTGCCGTTCTCCTTGCGCCGATCGTCTGCCGACTCACCCGTCTTGACCAGCCTCCGGGCAGCATCTCGACTGACAATGTTACTCTGCAATAGAAAGAGAAATATCAGATGACAAATGACAAGGCAAAGGCCTCGAGAAAGACCAACATCTAAAGAGGAATAATACAATCAACTTACGAGGCGATTCAACTTCCGGAGCGCCTGAGCCAAGCCCTTATCCTCCAGGGCCGCGAAATCATCAGCGACCCAGTTCAGATCGATTTCCGGCTCGGGAGAAGCCTCAGTAGCCTTGTCCTCCCTCTCGATTTGCCCGATGCTGTTGTTCCGCACCACTCGCAGGCAGTTGGCCTCTTCTTGGACCGAGATGCCTCCTCCTCGACATGAAACTTTGTAGCCGGATCCAACTCAACTAGCTCCTCTTCGTCCTCATCACGCAGAGAAACGAAACGGACCGTCAAACCACTGCTGGACGGAGGCAGCTCAGTAGATCCAGTTGGTGCTGTTGACTCGACGGCAGCAGGGGTGGGTTTAGGCTGAGTGGCACCCCCCTCTCGGGAAGAAGAAAGCGCCCTGACTTCAGGCACAGGCAAGTCAGGAGTAGCCCGACCCCCAGTAGGTGCAGCAGCCACGACCGCCGACTCAGGAACACGTGTGGGATCGGTGACCTTGGTGAACCTGCCCACTGCAAAAAACGAAGGCAACAAGTTAGTTTTTGATCAACAAACGACAAGTTGTTAGACTCGACGAATAGCATATGTAAAGAGCAAACAAATAAGAAAAGGTTCCTACGGTTCTCATGATCTTGATGATGAAGACCGACGTAGGGGATCGGCCTTGCTTCCTCTAGATGGGCCAGATCTTAGAGGAGACTCAAATCTTGAGTGACCACCTCGAAACTGTGTCTGCCCAACAGTCGGGCCTCCTCCGGAATGGGGGCACTTCCCCACTTGTCCTTCTTCGAGCCCCTCGACCTCCACTGGCCTATGTAAGGGTTCTCTAGACCATGTCGAAGAAAGAAGAATCGAGGCTTCCACTCCCCGTGAGAAGAAGGCCCTTTGGTCACGAACTCGTGTCGGTTCGCCCTTCTCTGAAAGGTATACCATAGCTTATCTGGTGTGGCAGAAATCTGATAATAGTATCGAAACAAGGGAATCGAGAAGCAGACCCCAGCCACTCGACAAGCGATGATGAACCCTATTATAGTCCTGACGGCATTCGGGGCAATTTGAGAAACGCTTATCTCATAATGATCGAGAATCGCGAGAACGGCCGGGCAAAGTGGAAACCTTAATCCACTTGCAAGTTGATTCTCGTAGACGGCGCAAAATCTTTCTAGGGGCTCGTCGGCAAACTTATGAAGGCCGGAAGGAAGACGAGCCTCAAACGGAGGATGGGCGATGTTATATTTGTGGCAAAGCCTGGTAACCTCCTCAGAAGAAAACGAACTGAGGCATCCTTTGGCACCCTTCCCATCCATCCTAGTCACTAATTTCTTGGGTTGATGAGGGACAGGAGGGGGGGAAGCTGTAGGCTCGTCGGAGTCTTGCCGGGGAAGATGACCAGAGGTAGTAGGTGCCGGAGATTGACTATGAACTGGCGTTTCACCACCCCTATCCGATTCAGTAGCACTACTACTACGGGACATGGATAATTCAAAGAACAAGATGAACAACACAAAAAAGCACAAAAACGGGAGCTTACTTGGTGTTTGAAACTGGGAGTTTATGAGGAAAGTAGCAAATTGCCTCTGCTGCAACTTCTGTCTCTCTCCTTTATATGCTAGCAAATACTAAAAATGATCTGAAAAGACGTGAGTGATGGGGAGTTATGATTTACAGAATTTGAAGCGTTTTGTATGCCAGATATCGCGCCGCGTGGCAATAGGCAGTTAGGGTTAACAAGAGGCGGGAGAAAGCCCGCCCAAATAAAAACCCAACTCGAAGACGATTCATGTGACAGACTCGACCTAGGACAACGGAAGTCGCCTCTCTCAAGTCTGGGGGGCTTATGACGATACAGGGTTTCACTCCCTCCACATGTCGCCTATCGATTGGTCATGAAACAACTTTATGGATAAGACACCAAGATATTCATATCGATGCCCAGTTTCGAGGCTAAGGACATCTAGCAGATTCCAGGCTACGACGGTCGACTATCGAGCAGTGTGAGATGACAAGTCCTTAAGGACAGAGTCCACACCAGCTAGCAGTGTAGGATAACGAGTCTAGAGTCGATCACCACAGGTCGGAAGTATCGACTCGAGGACAGGGTCCACACCAGCTGTCCAAGCCCATTAACAGCCATAGCTTGGGCAAGGGTTTAAGGCCCATTAAAGGGTAAATATGACAATAACATAAGCCGACTTAACCTTAGGGTTTAGGCAAGTATTGTCATTATAAATACCCCAATCCTGGAACTACGTAAGGCTTGATTCCTGGAACATAACAGGATACGTAGGCAATCTAAGATACAGTCTTAGACTCAGCCGCAAATACAAAAATCCACCATCACGTTCTTGTAGGCATTAGGGTTTTGTGTGTGTTCATCACTGGATTCCATTAGGGCCCAGATTATTCAAGGTGACATATTTTGTCATCGTCAATATACTAAAGAATAATGTAGAATCGACTCGAAGGTGAGTAATAAAACTAACCATATTCAGAACTGGAATAAGGAACGACAAATGTTCGCCACAATCAGCCGTCCATCATAGCACCCAGGGACGGAACAAGCATAAAGACTAGGGTGGGCGCAGGCAACCCGATTTTTATTTTTGATAATAAAATCCAACACTATTAGTTATGTTAACCCAGCCCACCCGACCATACACATAGAGTCAATTAGCCTACCCAAGGACGGACTTCATTATGGGCTTAGGGGGACTAAGCCCACTCAGCCCTTTTTATTTTTCTATATAGTATGTATATCCAGCCCACCAACTCATCAGTCCACTAGATAATTAGCCTTACAAATTTGATAGCGATCATATTATACCCGTGAAAGTCATCAACGTTGTCCTTAAATCGAGCTTAATAATATATATTTTATATTAAATCACATGTTTATATTGATTATTTAATGTTATGTGATTTATAAGATATAAGTTGGTATTTATTTGTTTTTATTATTTAAATATGATTTACTGTGCGATAAATATTGATTTTATAGATTGCGATGAATCGGAGGATATCTACCAACGGAGAAAGTAAATCTCAAGAGAAATCAAGGCAGAATCGGATTGCATTAAAGATAAATAACAAAGCAGAACGAAAAGTGGAGTAAGGAACAAGAAAAGACAGCGAGCCAATCAGAAGGCAGTGAGCTCGCTGGCAGCGAGCTGAGGATTCGCTGGGGGCGAGTTCGCGAAATCTCGAGGATCGGCTGGGAGTTATCTCTACGCGTTTTAGGGATTTGGAATATATCTTTAAGTCGGCCTAAGTCTCTATATAATGGATCAGCCACGAATTTTATTAGACGCACCTTAGAAAAATACAATTCCACAACATTGGTTCTAGTTTCAATACAAGTTTTTCTTTATTTTATGTTCTTTCATTACGGAGTCGTTAGAGTCGCCGGTTAGAGATCGTATCAAGGAGTGGGAATCACGCTCGTCTTCGAGGGTAATGTCTACTCAATTATGCAATCTTTATTCGTAGATCTATATTATTTCGTGATGGAGTAGTCATTTTGTGTATTGATTTCGTGATGTAGTTAATTAACGAACCCATGTTTATATAGATCTGAGACGTAAAAGACGTTTCACGAGCAAATCTGGTTCATATCTGAGATCGCTGGCAGCGAGCCTATGTCTCGCTGGTAGCGAGATCTCTGATGTTCTTGATTTGTCTATGAACGGCTTCGACTACGTCAGGTTTTCTGCTTTGTAATTAAAACGAGTAATTAAACCTGATCAACTTAATTATTTGTCATCGTAATTTAACATGAGACTCAAAAAGTGATTGTTACTTAGGACAGAGATTGAATCGGTGTCTAAGAAGTACGCCTAACAATAGGAATGTTGCTTAGATGAGGTTACGGTTTATACCGGCATCCCTAGTTTTGTAATTGTGTCAGAAGTTATATGAGATGGAGGCCTACGAAGCGAAGTCACGTAACGGAGACACGATGATCTAGATGGCCTACCCGGAGCTAGATCTATTTTAGCGGATGACTCCCGTAGTCAGAATAATTAATCTTAAATGTCTTATTTTGTCTCGTCGTCAATCTACATAGCATGGGGGAGTAATTACTACTAGCTTTATCAATACCGTTTGTTAATTATTTATAAAACCTATAAAAATAAGTGTCTTAGTGTCATTGTGTCTTTTGTTGGTTTTGTGTTTCTATTGCGTCAATTTTAATTCTACGTTAATTGTTGGTCGGAGACCGCCTTTAATTTGCTTTTAGTTTAATAAGTTATATTTCGTTTAAGCCGAGTCTCTATGGGATCGACCTCGACTCTATCTAACTATACTACGATTGAACCTAGTTCTCTTGCTACTGTGTTATTTAGGCATCGAGTATTTTTATTACTTGACCCGACATCAAGTTTTAGGCCCATCTACTACGCTAGTCGAACTTTAAATTCTACTCAAAGGAACAATGCAACTACTGAGAAAGAGCTTCTGGCTGTTATCTTTGCGTTTGACAAGTTTAGATCTTATCTAGTGGGATCTAAAGTCACTGTTTGGACTGACCATGCGGCTTTGAAGTACCTTTTAGCCAAACAAGATTCCAAGCCAAGATTATTGAGATGGATACTACTATTGCAAGAGTTTGATGTAGGAATCCGTGATAAGAAAGGATCTGAGAATCTGGTTGTGGATCATCTTTCCCATTTACAAATAGAGGATAATGAGCCAATGACCGAGATTGGAGAAACATTTCCTGATGAACAATTATTCTCCATCACGGCCATGCATGGAAAGGATGGTTGAGTTGCAGTGTCTTCGCGTTTTGAGGTTGTGAAGGAGAAGAAACAACCATGGTTTGAAGACTTTGTGAATTATCTATCCGCGAAATACTTGCCACCAAATCTCAACCCCCAAGAAAGAAATAAATTCTTCAAGGATCTTAGGCATTATTATTGGGAAGAGACCTATCTGTTTAAGCTAGGATCCGACAATGTCTTTAGGAGATGTGTGCCGGAAGAGGAGATGTATGATATCCTTAGGCATTGCCATGCTTATGAAACCGGAGGACATTATGGAGGGGACAAGACTACTGTGAAACTTCTCCAATGTGGTTTTTACTGGCCCACTTTGTTCAAAGATGCGCATCAATATGCTAGATCTTGTCATTCTTGCCAAATGACGGGAAATATCTCGAGAAGGAATGAAATGCCATTGAAGAATATCCTAGAGGTGGACCTCTATGATGTTTGGGGTGTTGATTTTGTGGGACCCTTTACTTCGTCTTTGTCCAACCGCTATATTTTAGTGGCGGTCGACTACGTGTCCAAATGGGTTGAGGCCATTGCTTCGCCTACTAACGATGTGAAAGTTTTACTGAAGTTCTTAAAGAAAAATATTTTTACGCGGTTCGGAATCCCTCGTGCCATTATTAGTGATAATGGAAGCCATTTTTGTTATAGGCCATTTGAAAAGTTGATGATTAAGTATGGGGTTAGACACAAGTTAGCTACTGCTTATCACCCTCAAACAAGTGGACAAGTTGAGGTTACAAATCGAGAAATAAAGCGCATTTTGGAGAAAACTGTGAATACGACTAGAAAGAATTGGTCGTTGCGATTAGATGATGCTTTATGGGCCTATAGAACTGCTTATAAAACTATCATTGGAATGTCCCCTTATAAAATTGTTTTTGGAAAAGCATGTCATCTACCGGTTGAGTTAGAACACCGTGCCATGTGGGCTACTGGCGTATGTCGAATTTTGATGAGAGTTTAATTTGGAGAAAGAAGATTGTTGGAATTGACTCGCTCGCCTAGAGGAGTTTCGATGCCTGAAGCTTTGTGTGTAATATCCGAAATTTTGACTTACTAATTAATTAATAAAGGATCTAATTATTCAGAAATTATGGGATTTAATAATTTTTATGAAGGATTTATTAGTAATTAAAAAGGAGTTTTAATAAGTAGTTTTAATCACTTAATAAAAGGATTTTTCACCCTTTTCTCCTTATTTTTCCCAAGCAAAATTTTTCACCTCAAAACCCCTCCCTTGCCGCCGACTTGCTTGTGAGGAGGAAGGAGAGGAAAAAAATCTCTCCTTGGTGTTTAGGAATTAAATAAATCGATGTCCATTTGTTTTCTTTTATAGATTCGAGCTTCGTTGAGGATCGTTTCTAGCTTAGCAAAGGCTTTCAAGAACGCAGCAATTCGGTAAGGATAATTCTATCTTTGTCAAAAGTTTAACTTGATCTTTGTAAAAGTTTAATTTAAGACTTCTATGCTTGTGTGCCACGGTTTTGGTGTGTTAAACGTTCCTAGTAGTGTGTTTTTTGTGTTAGTTAAAAACTACGATCGATATGATACCTTTGTATGGGGTTTTAGGCTTAAGGGGTTGCTTTCGGCCGCATTCTCGTTGGGAAAAACGGCTCGTAATCGCGTAGAAAATTGTTAGGGTTCGAGATGAAACCCAGGTGGACGGGCGTCCAAGCCTCCTGGACGGGCGTCTGCCTTGATTTCATCCTAGACGGGCGTCTGGGTTACCTGGACGGGCGTCTGAGGGGTTGTTTTACATTCAGGATCTAACTCTGCTAAAGTGGACGGGCGTCTGTACTATTTGGACGGGCGTCCAGTGGAGTCCTTGGACGGGCGTTCGGTCTTCCAGACGGGCGTCCAGTCTATGTTGTTTTCCTTCCTTTGTGGGTTGTTGATAAGTCTTATGAATATGTATGGTAAGTTGGGTTTTGATGAGTCAGAGGCTTTGATATCATTGTGGGACTTGGTGTTGGGCATTGAGGTTCGTAGACCCTTAGGGGTTGGGCGGATAGGGTAGCTCCCAAAGCCGTAAACCCGGGAAGGTTTCCTTACGACTTCAATGACCCTACGTGTTTGGGGAGTTGCAGACAGTGATGTGGTCGGGCCGGATAGGGTAGTACCCGAAGCCGGGAACCCGGGAAGGTTTCCTTGCACCCCAGCACGTGATGGTCCATCTAGTATGGTACCATTGGATGACCTTTAGGACCCTCCTCTCTAGGGCTTTACCCTTTTGAGGGATGTGCACATTCGGGACCTTTAGGTGGCTAGTTGTGATGTTTGGTATCTGTTATGGGCAGGTCGTAACTTTTATAGATTGGTTGGGTCCTTCATAAGTGTAGTAGTACCTCTCTTGAGTTGGTTTTACTTTTGTACACTAGATTTATTCTTACTCAACTTTGTAGTTGACGGTTTGTACTTTCGTTTGACCCTGCTATGATCCATTTATGGGGAGCAGATTCTTAGCAGGTACTTCTATGGATGTTTGCTTGTTGCTGGGATGTCGCGGGGTTTGAGAGCCACGTAGTCGCATGATCACATGTTTTCTACATTATTTGGAATTTTAAATTTTAAAGATTTTGACGTCCGCATAATTTCATTTTCTTGAGGATACTTGTATTCACTTTAATACTTTCTTTTAAAATAATGAATGGTGAATGTTTATTTTCTTTCTTTTTGTGGAATGTTCCATGTTACCGCCTTAATGTGGTGTCGTGATGAGTGGCACTACGGTGACCAATACCGGCGGCCGACGGGATTGGAAATCGGGGTGTTATAAAGTGGTATCAGAGACGTTCGACTCCAGGACCACCACCTAAAATGAACCTTAAGAATAAATTCACTAAAATAAGCACAGTGAGGATGTGTGGGGTAGGTATTGAATTCTATGTAGGGAAAGTACGGTAAGTTCTGATGTATGTGGCAATGTGGCTGTGTGTTGCAATTAATTTTGGACAGTAAGTGTTAGTATATGTGAAATATTCTATGGCATGATATAGGTGATAATTGAATGTATGATTGTTTACTTTTGTAGTTTAGCTATGCCTCCTAGGAATGGAAATGAGATGGACCGGTGATTGATCGGTGGTTAAGATGAATCAAGACTGATTCAAAGCGGTCAACAAGCTGACAGAGGATCGTTCTCAGGGGTCAACCACCGGCATGACTAGGGCCGTGAGTCAGCAGAGGCCTAGTCAGTACGATGGTAAGGGAGATCCTAAGGGACTCGAGCGGTGGATTAGGGAGTTTGAGAAAATTTTCGCCACTCTAGGTCGCCCAGAGGAAGGCGAAGGTCGACCAAGCCGCTTTCTACTTGGTTTGTGTGGCTGATTTATGGTGGGGTGCTAACAAAGATCGGTTGGCTCAGGCATGTAAATGAGCAAGGGAAACGGTATTGGTCCCAATGAACAGGTGAGTTTAAGCAGAGTCGAGGCATGAATTCTTTCCCGAATCCAAGAGGAAAGAGCTGCGGGTGGAGTTCGATAATCTCCGATTGGGGATATGATATCAAGAATACTACGAGAAGTTTGTCGACTTGGCGGTTTATGCATCCGAGCTAGTGCCGATGAAGAGGCCAAGATGGTGAAGTTTGAGCAACACTTAGATTTAGCGATCTGGGATCGTATGGGTGCAACCAGGGCTTCACGAGTTTAAAAGAGATGTGTGAAGTAGCATGCAACATTGAGAGGATTCGGAGAGAGGTCAAAGCGGCATATACTACTAACAAGAGGAAGAGCGTCTCTGAGGACAATCAGGGGCAGCAAAAGCGGAGCAATTCCGGAAACCCACCAGTACGACCGTCCTTTTCGGAAAATTCACACCTTACCAGGGGCAGTGGTGGTCAGCCGGTGAGAGGTAACTCCCAGGGGTTTAGTCGGCCACGAAGTTATCATTGCAAGCGGTGCCAGAGAAATCATCCGGGTACCGATTGTTCAGGTGCGCAGGTTCAGTGTCACAATTGTGGGAAGTTTGGACATAGACGGTATGAGTGCTTTACGGCTCCCACACTGCGGGTCGGCATCGGTTACGGAAGCAACATGGGTGGGACTCAGGAGCAACACGGGGAACATGGGTAGGGGTAACCAAAGCAGCAGATTGGTACTCCGCACGCAGCCGGCGACGGGTGCACTGCGCCACTGGTGGAAACAGAAACCGACCATCAGGGTCGGCCAGCACAGTTTTCAGGGGGTGAGAAAAATCAGATGGGGAGATTATTCGACTGGGCAGAGAGGAGGCCGAGCAGAGCAACCACGTAGTGACGGGTAATTTTCTGGTTAACTCATTCTTATCCTATGTACTTTTTGATTCGGGTGCATCATGTTCCTTTGTAGCAAGTTCGCATGTTTTGAGGTTAGGTCTAGCTACATTTGAGGTAATTGACAGCAAATTTATGCAACCATCGGAGAGTTAGTACCATGTTCTAGGTTGTATAGAGATGTACCAATAGTGATTTTGGGAGTCAACTTGTCGGTTGACTTGATCGAGTTCCCTCTCGAGAACTTCGACGTTATTTTGGGTATGGATTGGTTGAACCGGCATTAAGCCAAAATTGATTGTGAGCGAAGAAGGTGACTTTGAGAGGTCCTAAAGGGTGCGGGTATCTTACAAAGGATTTGTGGATAAACCTAATGTGAAGATTATTCGGTGATGACTTTGAGATCTCTCATCGAGAAAGGGCACCCGTTGTTTATGTGTCACGTCCATGATGTAATCACGGGGGATCCTAAACTAGCGGACATTGATGTAGTCCGTGATTTTGGGGATGTAATCCCTGATGAGATACCAGGCATGCCACCCCAGAGGGAGGTAGAGTTTGCAGTGGAGTTGGTGCCCGGGACCAGACCGATATCGAAAGCACCCTATCGTATGGCACCTAAGGAATTAGCAGAACTAAAGGTACAATTGGAAGAAGCGCCGATAATGGGTATATCCGACCGAGTGTATCACCATGGGGAGCACCGGTGTTGTTTGTGAAGAAGAAGGATGGTAGTATGCGGCTGTGTATTGATTACCGGGAACTGAACAACGTCACAGTGAAGAACAAGTATCCGTTACCTAGGATCGATGATTTGTTCGATCATTCACGGAAGGCGGTATTTTCTCGAAGATTGATTTGCGATCGTGGTATCACCGGCTCGGGTAGCAGATGCGGATATTCCAAAGACCGCATTTCGCATCGTGCACGGACATTACTGAATTCACGGTCATGCCTTTCGGATTGACCAACGCATGGCCAGATTTTCATGGATTTGATGAACCGGTATTCGGACCTACTTGGACCGCTTTGTAGTAGTCTTTATTGACGACATCCTGGTCTACTCTAAGACTAAGGAAGAACATGCCGAGCACCTGAGGCTCGTACGACAGATTTTACGGGAGAAACAACTGTATGCGAAATTGTCGAAATGTGAATTCTGGTTGGAACGAGTGGCATTTTTGGGGCATGTTGTCTTGAAAGACGGTGTATCCGTTGACCCGAGCAAGATAGAGGCGGTGACGAGATGGCCAACACCTAAGAATGTTGCGGAAATTCGAAGCTTCTTGGGTTTGGCTGTATATTACCGAAGATTTGTAAAAGACTTTTCCAAGATTGCGAGGCCGATGACTGCATTAATGAAGAAAGAGAACCGGTTTAAGTGGGATGAAAAATGTGAGGAGGCGTTCCAACTGCTTAAGGAATGGTTGACTACAGCTCCTATTTTAGCACTACCAGAGGGTAATGAGGATATTGAGGTTTATACCGATGCATCGAAGAATGGTCTGGGTTGCGTACTGATGCAACGGAGACGAGTGATCGCGTATGCATCGAGGCAGCTGAAACCATATGAGAGTAACTACCCGACTCACGACTTAGAGTTGGTACTGTGGGTTTCGCATTGAAGATATGGCGACACTATTTGTATGGAATAACTTTCAAGGTGTTTTCGGATCACAAGAGTCCAAGTACATATTTACACTGAAGGAGCTCAACATGCGCCGAGGCGTTGGTTGGAACTAATTAAAGATTATGACATGGAAATCCAATACCACGAAGGAAGGCCAATGTAGTGGCGGATGCTTTGAGTCGGAAATCGATTCATTCCTTGTGCGAGGAAGTAGCTCGGATCGATTAAGAGAAGAGTTGGACCGCATGGATATTTGTGTCATCCGAAGGCGGAGATAAAAGCGACTTCGCCTTGCAACCCGAATTATACGCCGAGATCCGGTCGAAACAAGTGGGTGACAGGTAATTGAGGCAAAGAAGGCCAAGATTGAGTACAGATGGAGCGGGTGATTTTACGTTACACGAGGATGGTAGTATCCGGTTTAAGGGTCGGTGGTGTGTACGGCCGACCGAAGAAGAACTCAAGAGGCGGATCTTGAGTGAAGCTCATAGTACGCCTTATTCGGTTCATCCGGGAGGAGACAAATTGTATAAAGACCTCAAGAAAACCTTTTGGTGGCCCAATATGAAACGCGAGGTAGCGAGAATTTGTGTCAAAGTGCTTGACTTGTCGAAGGTCAAGATTGAACATCGACGGCAACAGGTATCTGCCGCGCCGTTGGATGTGCCGGTTTGGAAGTGGGATTCCATCTCTATGGATTTTGTATGCGGATTACCGAGAGCCCTAAAGGGAATAATATGATTTGGGTCGTTGTGGATAGATCGACCAAAGCGGCGCATTTCATCCCGATGAAAGACACGGAGTAAGACGGAGTTGGCTATGGCATACCGGAGAAATATTGTGAGACTACATGGTATACCCAAAGCAAAGATTGTGTCGATAGAGATGCGAGATTCATATCTCGATTTTGGCGAGGAGCTACAGCAGCCTTGGGGACGGAGCTACGAATGAGTACAACTTTTCACCCTGCTACCGATGGTCAGACGGAGAGGACCATACAAACTTTGGAAGACATGTTGAGGGCATGTGTGTTAGAATTCAAAGGCTCTTGGGAGGAAAAGCTCGATCTTATTGAGTTTTCATACAACAACAGTTACCATGCCAGTATTAAGATGGCACCTTTTGAGGCACTTTATGGTAGGAAGTGCAAAAGTCCGGTTTGTTGGGACGATTCGTCCGAGGCAGTGATTTTGGGACCACAGATGATCGAAGATACGATTAAGCAGTGCAGATAATCCGAGAAAAGATGAAGGCTGCCCAGGATAGGCAGAAGAGCTATGCAGACTTACACCGACGGGATATTGAGTTCGCCGTGGGCGATAAGGTATTACTACGAGTATCACCAACAAGAGGAGTGATGCGTTTTGGCAAAAAGGGGAAGTTGAGTCCCAAGTACGTGGGGCCATATGAGATCTTGGACGCATAGGTGAAGTGGCATACCGATTAGCTTTGCCGCCGGCGTTGGATAAAGTGCATAACCTGCTCCATGTATCTCAATTGCGCAAGCACGTGAGTGATCCTTCTCACGTGATCGAACCGGAGGTGGTTGAGCTAGACCGGCCCTTGACCTACGAGGAGGTACTGTGCAGATATTAGATACCAAGGTACGGAAAACAAGGGGACGTGAGGTTAGCATCGTCAAGGTCTTATGGTTCAACCATGCCACCGAGGAGGCGACATGGGAAGTCGAGGATGCTATGCGCACGAGGTACCCGCATTTGTTCTCCTAAGGTATGCAATTTTCAAGCCTTGCACGTTAAGTCCTTTTGCTTATCTTCGGGACGAAGGGGTTTTTAAGGGGTGGATCAACGCCGGTATTTAACCTGAACTTCGAGGACGAAGTTTTGTCTTAGTGGGGAGGATGTAATATCCCAAATTTTGACTTACTAATTAATTAATAAAGGATCTAATTATTCAGAAATTATGGGATTTAATAATTTTTATGAAGGGATTTATTAGTAATTAAAAAGGGAGTTTTAATAAGGAGTTTTAATCACTTAGTAAAAGGATTTTTCACCCCTTTTCTCCCTTATTTTTCCCCAAGCAAAATTTTTCAGCCTCAAAACCCTCCCTTGCCGCCGACTTGCTTGTGAGGAGGAAGGAGAGGAAAAAAAAAATCTCTCCTTGGTGTTTAGGAATTAAGTAAATCGATGTCATTTGTTTTCTTTTATAGATTCGAGCCGTTGAGGATCGTTTTAGCTTAGCAAGGGCTTTCAAGAACGCAGCAATTCCGTAAGGATAATTCTATGTGTCAAAAGTTTAACTTGATGTGTAAAGTTTAATTTAAGACTTCTATGCTTGTGTGCCACGGTTTTGGTGTGTTAAACGCGTCCTAGTAGTGTGTGTTTTGTGTTAGTTAAAACTACAATCGATATGATACCTTTGTATGGGGTTTTCGGGCTTAAGGGTTGCTTTCGCTTCTTTGTTACGTTGGGAAAACGGCTCGTAATCGCGTAGAAAATTGTTAGGGTTCGAGATGAAACCAGGTTGACGGGCGCCCAAGCCTCTGGACGGGCGCCTCGCTTTGATTTCATCCTAGACGGGCGTCTGGGTTACCGGACGGGCGCCTCGAGGGGTTGTTTTACATTCAGGATCTAACTCTGCTAAAGTGGACGGGCGTCTGTACTGTTTGGACGGGCGTCCAGTGGAGTCCTTGGACGGGCGTTCGGTCTTCCAGACGGGCGTCCAGTCTATGTTGTTTTCCTTCCTTTGTGGGTTGTTGATAAGTCTTATGAATATGTATGGTAAGTTGGGTTTTGATGAGTCAGAGGCTTTGATATCATTGTGGGACTTGGTGTTGGGCATTGAGGTTCGTAGACCCTTAGGGGTTGGGCTGGATAGGGTAGCTCCCAAAGCCGTAAACCCGGGAAGGTTTCTTACGACTTCAATGACCCTACGTGTTTGGGGAGTTTGCGCATGTGATGTGGTCGGGCCGGATAGGGTAGTACCCGGCCGGGAACCCGGGAAGGTTTCCTTGCACCTCAAAGACGTGATGGTCCATCTAGTATGGTACCATTGGATGACCTTTAGGACCCTCCTCTCTAGGGCTTTACCCTTTTGAGGGATGTGCACATTCGGGACCTTTAGGTGGCTAGTTGTGATGTTCGGTATCCATTTATGGGCGGTCGTAACTTTTATAGATTGGTTGGGTCCTTCATAAGTGTAGTAGTACCTCTCTTGAGTTGGTTTTACTTTTGTACACTAGATTTATTCTTACTCAACTTTGTAGTTGACGGTTTGTACTTTCGTTTGACCTGCTATGATCCATTTATGGGGGAGCTGATTCTTAGCAGTACTACTATGGATGTTTGCTTGTTGTTCTTTGGGATGTCGCGGGTTTGAGAGCCACGTAGTCGCGATCACATGTTTTCTACATTATTTGGAATTTTAAATTTTAAAGATTTTGACGTTCGCATAATTTCATTTTCTTCAGATACTTGTATTCACTTTAATACTTTCTTTTAAAATAATGAATGGTGAATGTTTATTTTCTTTCTGTTGTGGAATGTTGCATGTTACCGCCACGACTGTGTGTCGTGATGAGTGGCACTACGGTGACCAATACCGCGGCGCCGACGGATTGGAAATCGGGGTGTTATACTGTGAGAATGCAAAAATATTTAAGGAGCGCACAAAGAAATTTCATGATAAGAAAATATTGGACCACACCTTTAAGGAAGGCGATCTGGTTCTTCTTTACAATTCGTGCTTGAGACCCTTTCCTGGCAAGTTAAAATCGCGATGGTATGGCCCTTATCAAGTGAGTAAAGTTTTTCCTTCGGAAGCTGTTGAGGTATTAAAACTTACGGATCAATCCACTTTTGTGGTCAATGGACACCGTGTGAAACATTACATTGGTCTTGGTCAAGAAAAGGAGGAAGAAGTCTTCACTCTCGAAGATCCCACCTATCATTAGACCGTCGTTGAACTAAGTCGAGCTGACGACTATAACCTCAGAACTATTTCTTAAAAACTATCTTTTGTTTTTGTTTTGTTTGAATAAAGTAGCATGAGACTGTTAAGGTTTTTTTCATCTCGCCATGTTCCGATTCTATGTTCGGAATAAACGAGGTTTTTTCCTTGATAGCCGCCATGTGAGTTTGGTAGTTTTAACTCTTTGGTTTTCCTTGTCATTGGTTGTATAAAATAAAGTGGCTTAATTTGTTTTTGGATATTATATATCTAATTACTGCCATATTATTTTATAATTTCCATTGACATGTTATTAACGGTTTCGTGGAGTTTCTGTTTGGTCTGCTTAAACAGGGTTTTGTTTGCTTCTCCGCGACGTGCTTTGAGTTCGCCTACATTCTGCATCTTACTTGAGAGCCGTTTCCAGAGATAAGTATTTTTCTTAAATTCTCCTTTTTCTTTGTCATTGGGGACAATGCTAAGTTTAAGTGGGGGGTAGGAGACTTAGCTATGATGTGTTATAATTGAACAATTGATTGAAACGGTGAAAAATGAAAAATGAAAAAATTGAACAAATGCTTTATCTAGTACCCTTAGAATTGTGAGTTCTTATACATAGAATTAGTAGGGAAGGAACCAAGTTGCATGAGTATGTGATCATTTTATACTTATGTGAATGTAAATTTAAGGATATTCATGCCGACCGTTGCAAGTAGTTATTTATTATTCGATTACTCAATCCGTGGATCGACGTTTACCGCACGAATTATAATAACTAGAAGAATTGTGTGTACATTGCGTAGATGATTGGTTATGCAAACTTAGTATCGATATTTATCTGTTGATTTATTCTTATCTTCTAGCCATCAAAGCGGAGTAATAAGTTTGAGAATTATCTATGTTTTAACAATGCGTTAAACACTGGCTTGTAGTAACATTACCAAAGTAGCCTCGAGCTTGTGGTAATATTCAATACTATTGACTAATCCGTGAGAGGGGGATCCTTGCAATGCATACTTTACCTTTAAAGCAAGTTTCTTTGTTGAGAGGTGTTAAAGCTTGAAACTATGAAAATGCGAAGAAAATTCAACTTTTTAAGAGGCTTTGAGTATTTTCTCGGCCTTTTGGATAATGCTCTTGCTTATTGCACCATGTCTTTACCCATTGCGAGGCTTAAGAAGTGGGAATGCTGATGTTGGTAGGTTAAGACTGCGAAGTTAGCATAAACTTTAATCTTGCCACGGATATATAAAACTGAATGCACATGCACACATCACTTCCATTCAGAGCGAGTAGTGAATAATGGATACCTTATGAGCATGAATGGTATGAGTTGACTCGAGTTTCTTGTGTAAGTATGATTTGACCATGGAAAATGTTGTCTTGGGGAATGACTTATTGATGCTTTGTTCGGGACGATCAAAGTCTAAGTGGGGGGTAGTTGATGACGGTCAAATTATACCCGTGAAAGTCATCAACGTTGTCCTTAAATCGAGCTTAATAATATATATTTTATATTAAATCACATGTTTATATTGATATTTAATGTTATGTGATTTATAAGATATAAGTTGGTATTTATCTGTTTTTATTATTTAAATACGATTTACTGTGCGATAAATATTGATTTTATAGATTGCGATGAATCGGAGGATATCTACCAACAGAGAAAGTAAATCACAAGAGAAATCAAGGCAGAATCGGATTGCATTAAAGATAAATAACAAAGCAGCATGAAAAGTGGAGTAAGGAACAAGAAAAGCCAGCGAGCCAATCAGAAGGCAGTGAGCTCAGCGGCAAATGAAGTGAAAATTATTTGGGGCGAGTTCGCAAAATCTCGAGGATCGGCTGGGAGTTATCTCTACGCGTTTTAGTGTTTTCAAATATATCTTTAAGTCGGCCTAAGTCTCTATATAAAGGAGCAACCACGAATTTTATTAGACACACCTTAGAAAAATACAATTCCACAACATTGGTTCTAGTTTCAATTCCACAACATTGGTTCTAGTTTCTTTATTTTATGTTCATTCATTACGGAGTCGTTAGAGTCGCCGGTTAGAGATCATATCGAGGAGTGGGAATCACGCTCATCTTCGAGGGTAATGTCTACTCAATTATGCAATCTTTATTTGTAGATCTATATTATTTCGTGATGGAGTAGTCATTTTGTGTATTGATTTCGTGATGTAGTTAATTAACGAACCCATGTTTATGTAGATATGAGACGCAAAAGATGTTTCACGAGCAAATCTGGTTCAGGTCTGAGCTCACTGGCAGTGAGCCTATGTCTCGCTGGTAGTGAGATCTGTGATGTTCTTGATTTGTCTGTGAACAGCTACGACTATGTCAGCTTCTATGCTTTGTAATTAAAACGAGTAATTAAACATGATCAACTTAATTATTTGTCATCGTAATTTAACATGAGACTCAAAAAGTATTTTTTACTTAGGACAGAGATTGAATCAGTGTCTAAGAAGTACGCCTAACCATAGGAATGTTGCTTAGATGAGGTTACGGTTTATACCGGCATCCCATGTTTTGTAATTATGTCAGAAGTTATATGAGATGGAGGCCTACGAAGCGAAGTCACGTAACGGAGACACGATGATCTAGATGGCCTACCCGGAGCCAGATCTATTTTAGGGGATGACTTCCGTAGTCAGAATAATTAATCTTAAATGTCTTATTTTGTCTCGTCGTCAATCTATATAGCATGGGGGAGTAATTACTACTACCGTTATCAATACCGTTTGTTAATTATTTATAAAACCTATAAAAATAAGTGTCTTAGTGTCATTGAGTCTTTTGTTGGTTTTGTGTTTCTATTGTGTCAATTTTAATTCTACGTTAATTGTTGGTCGGAGACCGCCTTTAATTTGCTTTTAGTTTAATAAGTTATATTTCGTTTAAGCCGAGTCTCTGTGGGATTGACCTCGACTCTATCTAACTATACTACGATTGAACCTAGTTCTCTTGCTAGAGTGTTATTTAGGTATCGAGTATTTTTATTACTTGACCCGACATCAGTGCCCACCTAACAAGAGCCCCTAAATGTATATGTTACAACAACAAAAAAATTATTCCGTTGACATTACACTTTCATTTCCGATACCATGAACATTTCAATCACTCAAAACATAATTTCAAGCACCATGAAAATAACGTGAGTGATGACAGTAATGTTATAGTTACAGAAACGAAATGTGTGAATAACGTCAGATCCAATGAATTGACACTGGAGTTAACGTTTGTAGTGTTGTGCGGGAATTAAAAAAAATACATTATAAACAAATTTTTTCTATTTCAGAAAATTATGCCGTGTAATTAACATTGAAAAAATATTCTCAGCCCACCCGACGAAAAATTCCTGGCTCTGTCCTTGAGCCCAACCGACTATCAATTCCTGGTTCCTTCCCTGGTTGCAACGATATGATTTACCGCTGAGGCGAAGATACTTGATGTGATCCAGCCCAAGAACACTAAAGAGCTGAGAAAATATGGGGTTGGATGAGTTATTAATTAGTTATTGGAATTGTTTTATTTCATTTTGCATTGAGTTTAGTTAATAATGGTTTTATGGGCCTAAATTCTAGTATAGTCCATCAAAAAAGGCGACTATATGATAGTATATTGGGTTAAGTATTTATTTTCAGCAAATAAAAGCCATTTGGGCTTATTAGAGTTAAGTTAGGTCCATTAGTAAATAAAGTGGAGAAAATTAGGTTTTAATTATCCCACATTGCTAGTTTGTTTTATTTTCTTAAGTCTGTAGCCTATATAAAGGCAAATAGAGTCATTGTAACAGTTAGTTAAACTTTTGAGTTAAATATTATGTTTGAGTTCTTTTGAACTTGTGAGTATTCTGAATAGAGTATTCAAACCAGAACTTATCAAGGTCGTGAGCATACCTTGTGGCGTTCACAAACCGAGGTTCTTAGATACAAGAATATCTAGGGGTCGAGGTCCTAATCCAAGGTTCTTAAGTGCACGGATACCTAGGGGTCGCGGAGCTCGTTTCATTGTTCCTACAATCAAATCCTTGGGCAAATTCGAGTTGAATCTCCTCGGTTCACTTCAGAATCCTAATTTTTCCAAACCTGTTTTTGTATCAGGTCGTTTAATACCCAAACCACCTCCAAAAAATCTGAAATTTTGACCACATCTAAATCAACCTGTTATCTATGTTTTCTCTATTTACCTCATCTTTGAATTCGAAGCTTATCCTCGTCAAAATCGCCCCACAACAGCGACCGTCCTGTCTGAAATTCTGCAGCCGTCGATCTGTTTACGTTTTAGATTTGAGTAGGTTACTCAACTCTAAATCCCCTCACAATTTGTGGTATTATAGGAAATTCTCTATTCTACAACTTTCGTCTTTTGAGTTCTTCCAGATTCGAAGTAGTTTGAGCACAATATGTACGAAAAGTCACTGCTTAAATTCTGGAACTTTCTGACAGCATCATATTTAGGGTTTGCTCATTGTTTTGGTTTGTTCTACGTTTGAACTCTACACGAGGGGTGAGAGAAACACGAGAATTGTGATGATATAAATATTGCATTTTCATGATTATATTCCTGCCACACAGAGCTTCATTCACGTCTATATCGAGCCAAGATACACTTCTCATGTTGATTTGGTGACGCATGGCTCACAATATCAGCGTGCAATTCATTTGACGTTGTGTCTTCGCATTATATTTGATCCTGGCATTGCATTGGTGTTTTTTGTAGTTTCTCTGGACTTTGTGCATAGTGATCAGCTATATGACGTCCTTTTGATTCGAGGACGAATCCTTTCCAACCGGGAGAGAATGATGTGATTCAGCCCAAGAACACTAAAGAGCTGAGCAAATATGGGGTTGGATGAGTTATTAATTAGTTATTGGAATTGTTTTATTTCATTTTGCATTGAGTTTAGTTAATAATGGTTTTATGGGCCTAAATTCTAGTATAGTCCATCAAAAAAGGCGACTATATGATAGTATATTGGGTTAAGTATTTATTTTCAGCAAATAAAAGCCATTTGGGCTTATTAGAGTTAAGTTAGGTCCATTAGTAAATAAAGTGGCGAAAATTAGGTTTTAATTATCCCACATTGCTAGTTTGTTTTATTTTCTTGAGTCTGTAGCCTATATAAAGGCAAATAGAGTCATTGTAACAATTAGTTAAACTTTTAAGTTAAATATTATATTTGGGTTCTTTTGAACTTGTGAGTATTCTGAATAGAGTATTCAAACCTAAACTTATCAAGGTCGTGAGCATACCTTGTGGCGTTCACAAACCGAGGTTCTTAGATACAAGGATATCTAGGGGTCGAGGTCCTAATCCAAGGTTCTTAGGTGCACGGATACCTAAGGGTCGCGGAGCTCGTTTTATTGTTCCTACAATCAAATCCTTGGGCAAATTCGAGTTGAATCTCCTCGGTTCACTTCAATACTGTTGGTCAGGAACAATGTCTTATACTGCTGAACCATACTACAACTCTTACATTGGTATAACCTGAAGTTATATTATATTGTTCACAATTGAGCCTCTAGCGGATTGAAATGGTCAATGGGCCAGCTCAACATATGCCCACAATAGAGCCTTTAGCTCACAGAAGTGTAGTCCGTTATAAGCCGACCTCATTTGGGTCGCTCTCAGTGTCCAGCATATGTCATCTCAAGTGTTAATAAGTCGACCCAGCCAAGTAGCATGCTCCTCAACATAACAGGTCATCTCCGACCTCAAAAGGTAGTTATATGACATTACTAGGCATGATCTCACCTATGATCCCGAGTAACTGTATCAAAACAATGATTGTAACATCCCATGATTTCAGCTTCATTGACCTATGACCCCACGATGGCATCACACTAGATCTCATACACATGCTCAACAATCAAGGGATTTGGGTATTAACTTCCCCACGCGGGACACCCCCATAAAATGATCATCATTCTCAACATTTTCATTTACGTTAATTGGATTGATCCCTTACAATACAAGGGTACGTAGGTAGTTCAACAACATAGCCATAATCCATTACAAAAATCTTTAGTTTCGGTGATTGGATTTCTTCCAAAAGAGTGTATTCACCTGATAAAATTACCCGATGATATTCCAGTATTGTCATTTGGTGCTAGAAGGAGGTCTTGAATGATCTTGTGGTTTCCTCCATCAATGCGAAGAAATTATGGGATCATAGATGAGTCTGCACCTCTGTCGCGACAATCAAAGATAATCAGATTGATGGGAAAAGTATTATATAGAAAGAATATCCTTTGCCTCTACCTATGAAAATGATGGCTTGGTTAATGTGGAAATAATCCAATAAATTCTTGTAAGATGCATCATGGTATACACAGAAAGCATGATCAATGTCTTGTACTAAATGTTCTCCAGTCTATCATGCTTACAGAAGGATGCCCTACACAAGGTTCACCTCCCCTAATAGAATTTGCAGGATCAACCGTACATGTTATAGGCATGATCCGGCTTAGTAGTACTTTTGGTAATAAAAGGCATATTACGCTTATGAAAATATAATACATGGTAATTGAAGGGCCATCTTCATATTGGAAAGACCAACTTTGAACGAACTAAGGGCAGTTGTATCTCATTCTCATAACAGCATGAAGTTTCCCACCATTAGGAGGACAATTGAGATTAAAGGTGACGTGTGAGTAGCCATGAGCTGCTACACATCAACCTAAAAACACAAGAAAATGAATAATCGTGCATGTTTCGATGGAGGGTTTTCTCCTAGAAACGCAAGAAGCTTTAGGGTCTGAGGACCACACTTAAGGTGTAAACCTTTGTCCAGAAAGGCCAGGCCGGATGATCATGATTCAATTATGGATTCCCCCCCCCACAGTCAATGATGGGTTAAAAACTTATTGCAAGAAAATTTGTAAAAATATTTGCTTGGTCACCTCAGATACGTCCGTAATATCCACCGACCTGGCGGTTCACAAATTGAACGTTGATCCTAACCGAAAAATCGCTCGGAAAACGATGCGTCATTTTGCTCTAGAAAGAAAAGAGATATCTAAAGCCGAGACTAATAATATTCTAGAAGGTAAAATTGTTCGGGGGTCTTCTATCCCATATGGCTGTCTAATCCCTTCTTCGTACCAAAACCCGACACCAGCTAAATGATAAGTGTAGACTTCACCGACCTCGACAAGGTATACCTTAAATAGTGCTATCCCTTGCCGAGCATAGACCTCATGGATTCTATGGTGGGCTATGATGTGTTTGATTTATTTGATGCATACAAGGGAATCCATCAGATCAAGATGGAGGAAGGAGGCGTAGAAAATACCTCATTCATAACCAAAAATGGAACATTTTATTATGTCACCATCCCGTTCATCCTAAATAACGCATGGGAAACCTATCAGCGACTAATGGATAAGATTTTCAAAAATAAAATCGGCAAAAGTATATAAGTATATGTGGATGACATCTTAGTAAAGATTCGGTCCCTTCAAGGATACTTAGCCAACTCCCGAGAGGTCTTCGGAGCTCTTAGAAAAACAAAGATGCGACTAAACCTGAAGAAGTGTATATTTGGAGTATTAATGGGAAATTCCTTGGGTATATGATATCCCATCAAACCATAAGATTATGTTATTTTGTGAAGTTTTGAAGAGTTTCTTCATGTTCAATGACCCATCCCTCAATTAGTCCCTATCTTGAGTTTTTCTTCCTGTCCATTGATCGCGTGCAAAGCACTTACTAGCAATAGGACTAGGTCTATCGTAGTAGAGTACTAGCGAGTCAAGGTCGATCCCATAGAGACTCGTAAGAACGTCAAATTATCAAGATTGAGCTTGTCACAATTAAGGTCTACGACCAACTATAATGTGGACAGTAGTAAAATTGGTCTCACACACTAACAATAGTACGCTAGTTCACACGAAGCAAACAAAAGTTTCTAATTTATTAGCTCAAATTATAAGTAATTAGTTATTCCCCCCACACATGCAATAGTCCTCCCCATTGGTGAATTTTAATTCATTGTTCAGCTACGGGTACAACTCTTAACCCTATCTACTCCGACCATGGTAGTAGACAATCTATACCCAAGGTACCCTCCTTAATTGGTCCGTAAAAGCCCATATGCATAAGTAACTAGAGTTGCCGGTATGAGCGTTAACTCATACCGCTAACCCGCCTAGACATCTATCGACACTGATTAGCACGTTCATAGGGCCCATCAAAACAAAGTCCTAATTAACACTTCATTATCAGTACTTCATGCTAATTTACGAAGACATGCAAATAGTTGATCAGGCTACTAACATGTAAATTAAATCTGTCGATCAACGTAGCTGGTGCCGATTATCATGAAGTAGTAATTTACTAGGTATTTAGATCTAGCGATATAGACCGTCGCTGATCTGAAGAACGCAATCACTACTTCATTATTTCTTCATCAACGAATTAGATCTATAACACAGGGGGTAATATAAACTAACTACTACATAATTAAACTAAATAAACAATTAGCGCATACTAGTCGAATGAAACAACGACAAATCTACATCTTGGAAAAGATAGAAAATCATACCCTCAAAGATAAGTGTAGATCTCCGTCGGATCTCTCCGTAGGCGGCGACTCCGTCGTCTCTCCGACCAGACTCATAAAATAATAAAATAAAGAACAAAGAACTTTTATTGCATAATACTTGTAATAGTTGTGTGGTATATTGAATTCTGAGGCGAAGCCTCTTATTTATAGTTACATAAACCGACTTAGAAACACCTAGATCTACCCCTCATCCAAGAAAATGTTTCGGATGATTCTGGATCCCCGGTAAGTCGGCTGCAGCTCTCGGTAAACCGAAGGTATTTTTGTCTTTTTCTCTCTGCCGACATGGAAGGTTCTGGAATACCCTAGGCCCAATCCTTTCGTTCAGTCCATTACTGATTCGTCCATGATGCTCAGCCCAATATTTCGTATTCTGAAAATAACCAAATAATGCACAAAATAATATCAAAATAGGGAAAATAAACGCCAAGTGCAGATTACTCGACTCATGAACCCGACATTTGATATTCAACTCAAATGGTTCATTTTTATAGGTCGAAACAACTATTTTTAGCTCATAATGGACATAATGTTGATGCCGTAGGATAGACTATTTTATGCGTCATCAGCCATCATCATCAAAAGTATGAACTTTTAAACGTTCTTTCATATTCTAGGGTATATGATTGATTAAAAATGAACTGACGTGTAATTTTCCAATCAGTTTAATTAACGCACCATAATTCACAGTATAAACATATTCCTAATATGTAAAAATTAGAATTTAGAAATCCTCCACACCAGCCACAATGGCGGTCTTTACCACAACGGCTGGACAACCATAAAATGCCTAATTTTGAGGGTTCGGCGCCAGCTACATATGATTACCAGGTCTAACCTACATATGTCAGATCGGGCCAATCTTGCATTCGTTTTCGTAATTTAACATGAAGGAACTATATTGAAGTGTGAAATTGACATAGGCATTTAGATGACTTAAGTACTTCCAGCCAATCTACGGTGGCTGCTTAGTTATGGTTTTCAGGTCACACATGCATTCCTAGTCAATAAGCGCATTTTAGCCTATAACTGAACATATGATTCTATTGTCTAGCAAAGATGTAGAATTAGTATAAGGAATTGCATGCTCAGCTGTACAAGTAACGAAAAAAGATAATCAAATCTGGTAAAAGTTGCAAGCGTTCGAATTTTAGAGAGAGCTTACTCTCCCGGAGATTCTAGGGTTTCAATGTTTTTTTCAAACACTTTGGCTCATTCAATGCGATTCACCACACTTTTTAGGAAATTTTTTTGCTACTGAGAATCCTACCAACTAGCATTCCATTCGTTGAATTACTAAGTTTTTAGACCCATTACACCCCCGTAATGAAGAAAAACATGAAGGAAAATGGCTCGGCCTCATCTTTTGCAAAATCGTAGATTCAAGATGAACCTTCACCAGTTCTTGCTCCTGCTGCAGTGGTGGAGGATGTTTCTAAGAACACCGTTGATGCTATGACCTCTAGTTGTGGTGGTTGAAAATGTGAATCTGCCATTAAATCTTTCAGTTTTGAACCCTTTGGGTGGACATGCATTAGGAGCGACGCCAATGTAGCTGATTCCTCTGCTGCGATGGTAGAAGTGGTGGAATCCATTAAGGTCTCAACTAACCTTAAGGTTTTGGAAGCATCGAAGAAGAAGACCATCCGAAAGTATGTCACTTTTGTTGATGCAACAGAACAAAAATTGGCTAGTGTAGGATAGTTGAAAAAGAAGAACATTCAAAGGGAGAGCTTAGTGGAAATTGAACTAGATTGCTTAGATGCTTCCATTAGGGGCATATCAAAGAACACACACATATCTATTGCTAATAGTGTCTCTGCACATGTTGTTTCTACTTTCGTAGTCACTCCTGTAATTAATATTGCTAGTAATATAGGCAAAGAAGGTAGAATAGATAACCCCATGTTTGTTAACTCTGTAACTGTACTTGAAGGGGATGTTGCGGTCTGCAAATGGTCACCAGGGGATGTTTTTGTGGCATAAATGGTTCTCAGTTGGGTAGTATGGGTGCTGGTGAGGTTGATACTCTTAGGGAGAGCGGGTCCTTGACTAACACTTATGGAAATTCAGGGGAAGTTAGGATAGACAAATGTACTGTGGGTGATACTTTTTGTGATCATGCTGCTCAGAACTTGCCTAGTTCTAGTTCTTCCATATGGGTATTTTTTTTTGTAATGAATAGTGTTGCTGCTAGACACTTTAAGTAGGTTGATGATGTCTCAATAGTCAAACCTGATAAGGTCAATTTTGTGGGAAGGACTATTATTGATGATGAGGTTTGTAAGGTAAGCCTGACTGGATACTTTTCTTTTAGATTCCCCGGAAAAGAAGCTCTTCAAAAGCTTGATAACACTTGGCCAATGAAGTGTCAATACTTACAACACACATCTGGTTGGATAGTGTTCACCTTTGAAAACATAGGTGATATGGATAGAGTTCCATAGTGACTCCCCTACTATATGTATGTTAAGTGTCTCCTTCTCAAGAAAATGCCCAAAAAATTCAACTACAGGAAGGATGAGTTCTCTGTGGTTCGTATGTGGACGCAGCTACCAAACTTACCATTTGTTGGTCCCAGAGAAAGGTGAAAATATAGTCAGAGGGGGAGGGGGTGTGAATGACTATATAGGAGTTTCAAAAACTTTTCCTATTTAAAAAGCTTGTGGGCAGTGGATAAGTCCCTTCTTAATGATTGTTTCAAAGTGGTTCAAGCACGCACATAATAGAAATAAAGTGCAGTAAAGTAATGTTGTAAAGTAAAATGCAGTAAGTAAATGAACACAACGGTTTATAGTGGTCTAGGGTGGTGTAATCCCTTAATCCACTCTTCTCCTGTGATGATTGGAGGAATTCACTATTGTCTTTCACCAATAAAATAGTTATGATTGTCCTGTTGGATGTAATATCGCCGGATCAATCATAGATTGACCCAATTACGCAGCGGAATAAATATCAGATCTAGATCTAAACAAACAAAATACATAAATTAAATTAGATCTAAACCTCCGAGGGGGTTTAGATTACCAACCCTTTTATGGTGCAAGAACGCCAAGAACAAAAGGTCAATCCAAGATAGTTGAGAAGCCAAAATCTTCCAACGTGTGTCTCCAAGCACCACCAGGTGGATGGTGTTTCAAGCCGCCGGACCTCCACGATATGCTACTTTAGAAAACCCGAAGTTTTCTAAAACTCAAACCCTTAGTAAAATAGCCGAAATATCAAAGCTATTTTACTACCCAAAAGTCGTGTGATGTTATGTAAAAAAAAAAGCTTGGCAGAACTCTCTTTATAAATGAGAGAAATCCTAGTCTCCAAGGCATTATTTAATTAATACAAAATCAATCAAAATAATAATTTTCCGAAAAAGATAAATCCAGAATATTCCTAAATTAATAAGGATATATAAAAGATTTTCTTTTCCTTAAATTATTTAACCAATAAATAATTTAATCACATGTCTAATTATTTATCAAGTAAACTAATTTCCCAACAAATAATTAAACCAAAAATGTGGCCAAACCCTAGGTCAAAAGGGCTTCACGCATTTTTCATCATTTTGGGTCGAGTCGACGAAAAATGTTTTTTCCGGGTATTTAATTATCTAGTCCAACTAAACAATTAATCCACACAACAATTAAATAGTCCAATCCAACTATTTAATCATAATTGAGAAGAAACAACGAGAAAACGTATATGCTATATTAGGAGCCACGTCGGAGACCATGGACCCATATTCAGTAGCTACAATAAATTGAATAAAATTATTCGTGTGACCGAACAATAATATTCAATCTATTAATTATGGGATTACACCACCATAAACCCGAAACTGAACTCTTCCGAATATTGATATAAACTTACACTCAACTATGATTTATAAGGTGTCCACTGATATAATCATTACATATGGATAAATCCTCCACAGACTGTTTGTTATGAATCGGGATATTTCCGTAAACCCTACTCAAAACATCTTATCCTTATTTACCATTAACACCCTAGTGATCAATTAGTTCATAACTAATATAATATGAATTGGGCCCATCGATCAGTTTCTAGGGTTAACAAATAAGGGAACTGTCTGTGTACTTCCTCAGGGAAGGAATGGATTCCATATCTATGATAGCACAGACTACTCACTCATCTTAGAATAGAGCCAACGAGAAGTGTTGGACCACATACTACGAAGTGATCCTTACTAACACATCAAACCCTACCCTAGTCTAAGCAGTCGTCTGTGATCACCTCAGGATTAAGATTAATCCATATATGATCATCTTGTGATTCGATAAGACTTCTCAATCACGGAATTATATCGAGAACTCAAATCAAATCGGTCCAGCCCTATATGTTTATCACCATATATAAATACCCCATTAGGTACCCTATTACCGACAGTCCGGATAAGACTGTCACACCTAAAGTGTTATGGGCGCATTATTAGCAAATTAATCTAGAGACCCGTACTCAGATTAATAAATGCTACGGACTAAGTTAATTTTAAGTACATTTCACAAACTCAATCCTCGTGTGTATAGCCATACACTGAGTTATGTGATTACATAATCAATATACTTAAGGTATTCAGTAGTGTCATAATTATAAGCATACATGCATATAATAAGATGAATTATTAATTCTCTCATAAAAACAATTAGATAATTGTCTTTCGGGCACTACACCTAACAATCTCCCACTTGCACGAAAGTCAAGTGGATTAATTGTTTTAGAGCACACCCTTTATATCTATATCTACAACATTCTCCCTCTTGCTCAAAACAAGTGAGACATATCCCCAAGATTCATACCCTCCAAGCGCATCTTAGTAATTCATCCTTCCAAGCACGACCGGGGTGTGCCGCCGCAGGGTAGGTCAGTGACCCGGCGCGTACTTAGAATCCGAATAACATGTGACTCGGTACACTAATCAGGTAGGTTGGCGGCTTGAGTCAATCTTTGGGATCGAAACGTCGCCTTTCCATCTAATCCGGTGGTACAATTTCAATATGCTTATGACTTCTAGTGATTTCAAAATCCTTATGAGCTACCTCTCCAATGTTTTCACAATGAAGTGGTATCGGCTTATTGGATAAACTTTATCACATGAGTAAACACTGTTGAACCGGGCAAAGTGTGTTCGATTGTTGCATGGCGTCTTACACTAGTTTAGGAGTTTGCACCCATGAATGAGTCGATATAAGTGTTAGGTTGGTAGGTTGGTTAATCCCATTCCCGAATAATCGATTAGAGGGGAGAAAGTAATCAATTGGATCATGGTTTGGCTATGTCTCTCTTTCCTTAATATCATTAGTTTATATTACGTTTTAGTGTAATTGAACTTGAGACATCTTGGTTAACCTAAACTAAATCCGAAAACGACTTTGGTATTCGATAAATTCCTCGTGGGATACGACCTTGCTCGCTACTATAGTGCATCCGACTCGGTACACTGCCGATTAAAGTTGGACCGCCACTATTTTGGCCATCACTGGTCAAGTCCGCATATTAAAAAAAATATGACTTTGAAATGACCTAGAGGTTTGCTTTAATCCTCAAAGGATATAAGCTATGGCAGGCATCCTGCCAAAGGTTCTTTCTGAATAAATTAAGATACCGTTAGTCTCGCAAAAAGGTCTTAGGGAATCACCCCTATTTTCTGCTTTGTAACGAATCTGTCATTTGTTCTTAGCTAAAACCCTTCTGTTCTGAATGAGTTCAGATTCCGTTGTTCATCAAGTAAGTCTTAGGGAATCACCCCTATTTCCCGCTTTCTGACGAAATTAAGCAAGACTGAGTGGTAAGAGAGATCACGGTCTGGTTAACACTCTACCTTTTAGGGAATCACCCCTAAATTACATAGCTTTGCGTTGAAAGTTAAACTTTCCTATTCATTCGACTCTTCTCCTTGTAGTTCCAATTACTCCTACTGGGCCTGAGATACTCAGGTGGTTCTACAAGAGTTTCAACAGAACTGGAGTATCAAACTCCATTCACAGGGTTATGGCTTTTAAACCAACCTCTATGATCAGGATCCTATACAGCCCACAAAGGACTATAGGTCATCAATCTACCCTATAGACCGTAAGGCCCCGCAATAGGTAATGGACAAACCATACTCCCACTACGTTCGGGGTAGATTGATATACAGATCTAGTTTAGTAGTTTTTATTAGTGTTATCACCAACTGCCGGTGTTGGATGTGGACTGAACAAATTAGGTAGTAACATCTTGAGTACAAATACATCAAGATCCACATTTGTGATTTATAGACTTTATCAGACCAAGTTTGACAGTATAACCGTCATTCTCTGATTTTACGAGTTTTATAATCAACCTTTACTCAATGTATTAAGATATTTCATGCTCTGAACGTGTACGCAAAATTTCCAGTCCTACCTTCAAGCACTAAGTGCTAAATGTCTATATTTGCGGAAGTGTGGTGAACCGAATTCACTCCGTATCCACAAATGTGTAGGCATCTTCTAGATAGACTTCTCGGTTCCACATGATAATGCAAGCCGTTATTATTGCAACTAACATCTTAAATGAGTTAAGCAGTGTATCGTAGCACATCAATAACTATATAAGGCAAATTTGTGGTGTATCCCTTAGTGAAAACATTCCATTGGGAGGTAGGCCGAGCATCAGTCATGAAGACTATGCGAAAGCCTATACTTGAGTATGAAATACCCTATCTCTGGTGAAATCAGAGATTCCCCCTAATATTTTGGATAAACTTATTGGAGTTTCGAGTAGTTGTCAGGCTAGATGTCACTACTTGAAAAAGGCTCCTACTAGCTTGTATCTTTCATATGACCCGAAGGTCGATATGAACAAGCTATGTAACTTCTTTAAATCTATTACCCTTTCCGATCGAAAGGAAACTTAGGCATTGTTCCTTTGAGACAGGTTCCTTTGACTCAGGAGATAGGAATCACCCTAAGCCAGTCTGCAGATCATGTCGTTAGGGAATATGCACTAATTAATAGTATATAAAGAAGTGTTTATCTAAATACGGAAACCATTTGCGTTTATATTGTTTTAGATGTGTTATATATACCTATTCAGCATTTCTTAATGGTTATGACTTTATCAAATAAAAGTCTGACTCTTGGGTTCGTGCTACGAATGTTATATTCATCCTCAATAAGACAAACAAATTATCCTATTGAAAATGAATACGTTCGTTCCAACGAATCCGAAAACAGAAAATGAATTTTCTGTGATACTCAAGAAATGAATCCGAGATTCATGTCCTTATATCACTCCCACTAGTCTATCTGAAATAACTTCCCGTTGTCTATTTTATTTAACGTTTAATGCAAAGCTACGTAGTTCTTCCAAAGAACTTAGCTTTTGAGAAAATTGCTAAGGAGCATTGGTCAGTGATCCAAAATCACTTTCCTTATCCTCTAATTTCCAATTTATTAATTTTCCGCTTTAGCCTTAAAACTACTTAGTTTAGATGACTAACACGTGTAGACATTCTTTCACATTCTCGACTTTCCTTAAATGGAAACAGTCTTGAACTAGCAGTTCGTTTGAGTAGACTCTACTCTTGAACTGTGGGATGTCTAATGATAGTGTTACTAGCATGGACTATTCGATTTTTCTAATCGACAAATCATAAGAGCAAAGGTCCTACTAGTTTATCGGTTCCAAATACCGTCTAACTAGTGACACTTTATGATTTGTCAAAGATTAGAACATCACCTAGAACTAAGCTCCCACTAGTTTATCAGTTCTAAATACTGTCTAACTAGCAATGCTGTGTTCATGATGTTTCAAAGATTATAAAATCTCCAGAACTAAGCTGCCACTAGTTTATCAGTTCCAAATACTGTCTAACTAGTAACGCTTTATTCTTGTTTTTACATTGAATGGAAAAAACTCTTGTGCAGTCTATTACACATTTCTAATGATTCAGAAAAAAAAAAATCATGAGACTAAGGCTCCCACTAGTTCATCAGTTCCAAATACCGTCTAACCAACAAACGCCTTGTGTATGATTTTCCAATTTTTCAATTAGAAATTTTGCTGTGTAAATACACCTTTTTAAATTCACTAAATGAATTTATCTGATAGTCCTATATCATCTTTTGTAAACTAAGTATGGTCGTCTCTCGTTCAACACGAGTGACATCCGTGACATACCTATACTATGTCACTTATGTTTTTAAAGGCTCAAGGGAAAAATCTCTTCCGAAAAATCAACTTCATTCTTTTGATAAATACAACGTACTTGTTACTTCCACATTTTTAATGAAGTCCTATTACTAATAGTTTAGTAGCCTAGAGATTAAAGTTGCAAAATAAACATGACAGAAAGTTAAATTGAAAAATAAATTTTCAGTACTAGATTTTTATTTTAGGAATAATAAACTTGTTAAAAGTCTATCCTACCATTCCAAGGATTTAATCTCACACCTCAGTGCCACCGTAGGGTCAGTCAAAGAGGCGACGATCAAATTGAGACAATCTCTCTCAATGATTAAACTTTGAGAATCAAACATCCCACGGGAATCAGACGTCCCGGTCCTTAATCATTGATTACCTTCCTTTTTATAGCCTAGATATTTCAAAAATATCCATAAGGAGTGTTACCTACTATATCAGATCTCAAAGTACACCCCGAGTATGCCGCCGTAGGGTCGGTCAGTGACTCAACGAGTACCCAAAATCCTATCCTTTCGGAGACCAAGGCTTGAATTTTGATAGGGGTGAACACCATCCGTAGGGGGGCGAAATCAAAGCGGCTCCAGACGTCACCCTTCTCTTACGTGCTTGCATCTATAGTAGAGGCCGTGGCGTTGGCTGTCGCCTTCCCCGCTCCCACTCAATAATATGAAAAAAAGTGATGGGTTTACTAATTACGTTTCGGTCTTGACAATAAGAAACAATAAATCAAAGTACTCCGAACAAGGTCGGTTATGTAGGCAAGCCTACGCCGTCTTTTCTTTGGAAAATATGTGACAGTTCAGGCTAATCCGGCAAGAGAAGCCCCGTTTAGCCCGAAGGCTTATCGGCTATGCTAAGTTTTGTTGAACTACTGTAACGTACATCACACGTGGAGGGGATATGTCTCACTTGTTTTGAGCAAGTGGGAGAATGTTGTAGATATAGATATAAAGGGTGTGCTCTAAAACAACTAATCCACTTGCCTTTCGTGCAAGTGGGAGATTTTAGGTGTAGTGCATGAAAGACAAGTGGATTAATTGTTTTAGAGCATATAATTAAGACACTACTGAAAACCCTAAGTACCTCGTTTATGTAATCACATAACTCAGTGTATGGCTATACACAAGAGGATTGAGTTAGTGAGATGTACTTAGAATTAACTTAGTCCGTAGAGTTTATTAATCTGAGTACGGTTATCAAGATTAATTTGCTAATAATGCGCCCATAACACTTTAGGTGTGACAGTCTTATCCGGACTGTCGGTAATAGGGTACCTAGTGGGGCATTTATATATGATGATAATCATATAGGGCTGGACCGATTTGATTTGGGTTCTCGATATAATTCTGTGATTGAGAAGTCTTATCCAATCAAAAGATGATCATATATGGATTAATCTCAATATTGAGGTGATCACAGACGACTGCTTAGACTAGGGTAGGGTTTGATGCGTTAGTAAGGATCACTTCGTAGTATGTGGTCCAACACTTTCTCTCGGCTCTATTTTAGGATGAGTAAGTAGTTCGCATTATCAGAGATATGGAATTCATTCTTCCTCGGGAAGTAGATAGACGATTCCTTTATTTGTTAATCCTAGAAATCGATCGATGGTGCCGGCTTGTATTATATTAGTTGTGAACTAATTGATCACTAGGGGTTTAAGGGTAAATAAGGATAAGATATTTCGAGTAGGGTTTACAGAAACCCCCTCGTAAACCCTACTCAAAACATCTTATTCTTATTTACCATTAACCCCTTAGTGATCAATTAGTTCATAACTAATATAATATGAATGGCCCATCGATCGCTTTCTAGGTTAACAAATAAGTGGAATCATCTACTCCCGAGGGAATGAATGGATTCCATATCTATGAAAGCATGTACAACTCACTCATCTTAGAATAGAGCCAACGAGAAGTGTTGGACCACATACTACTGAAGTGATCCTTATCGACACATCAAACCCTACCCTAGTCTAAGTATAAATCTGTGATCACCTCAGGATTAAGATTAATCCATATATGATCATCTTGTGATTTGATAAGACTTCTCAATCACGGAATTATATCGAGAACTCAAATCAAATCGGTCCAGCCCTATATGTTTATCACCATATATAAATGCCCCATTAGGTACCATTTTACCGACAGTCCGGATAAGACTGTCACACCTAAAGTTTTCTGGGTGCATTATTAGCAAATTAATCTAGAGACCCGTACTCAGATTAATAAACGCTACGGACTAAGTTAATTTTAAGTACAATTCACAAACTCAATCCTCGTGTGTATAGCCATACACTGAGTTATGTGATTACATAATCAATATACTTAGGGTTTTAGTAGTGTCTTAATTATAAGCATACATGCATATAATAAGATGAATTATTAATTCTGTCATAAAAACAATTAGATAATTGTCTTTCGGGCACTACACCTAACAATCTCCCACTTGCACGAAAGTCAAGTGGGTTAAGTGTTTTAGAGCACACCATTTATATCTATATCTACAACATGTCCTTGGCTACACAAGAGTATCACTCCCTGGCTACAAAAGCTTCAGTGACTTAGTCTTCCACACTGCTCCTTTACAGACAATCTGATTTAATTGATCCAGTTTGGAGTTAACTGGATTCACAGCGGCTTGATCAGACTCAGTATATGATATAAATTTGATGCTCTGTTTTGTGCGTTTTATCTTCTGGATATATCTTTTCCGTTCAAAAAGAAGGCTTGTGAATTTGACCGAGTTTCAGCACTTTTTGTTCTTTGATCTATCTGTGTGTATGCGTGTCTGCGTATGTATGTTCATGCGTCTTCTGATTTCTATCAATGTCTTCTATTTATTGCCTTGATTTCCTTGATTTGAAAATTTGTCCATTGGCTATTTAATTTTAAGAATCATCCTTGATTCTGGATTGATTTAATCCTCATCTATTTTGGTGATCTGGATTTTCTTCAAACGTTCATCATAAAATACGTCATTGATTGATTCTGCATTAATTGCTTGATCTTAAATTTAGTTATATTGCAGATATCTTGAATATCAAATTTGAATTACTTGGTTGTTCTGATTATTACTTCACCATTGAGATACTCTTCACTGTTATTCCTTTCGTTAGCAGGTAGAACCTTGTTAGGAACATCTTGTTATGTTTTGATGATGGCTATATTAGCTGTTACATCAAGCTTGAAATAAGTTAGAATTATCTGTATAAGTCTTTACTTAGAGTCTGACATGTTGTATAAGCTGAGTCAGACAAGTATTGTACTAGTTGGTAGGACGACAAAGTAAAAACAGGTTTTCGGCAGAGTGAAACCAGTCAAGTACCAGCAGAGAAGCAGTGAAGGCATTATGGTCTGACTTACAACCAAGGAAGTCTGTGATGACCTTGGATAAGTCTAAATTATGTTTCAAGAGATGAAACTTAATGTTTAAATATGGTGTCCACTGATCTCACCCAAATCAAGGATCAGTGAAGTACAAGGATTCTCCTTAAACTTAAAGAATGAAGGAAACAGTGAATCGGCAAAGTAAACTGACTTTCGGCTGAGTGAAGACAAACCAGTGAAGGAAGATCTAAGCGGCAAAGTTAGATGGATCACTTGAAAATTCAGAGAAAGGCTGATTAAACCTCAATGAGTCAGATTATTGAAATATGATGAAGATTCAGAGGATCAAGCATGAAATGCACAATCAATAGAGGATCAATCAAGGACGAATTTTCTGATAAACGTTTGAAGAAAAATCCGATCACTGAAATCAATGAGAATACAATTAAGGGGGAATCAAGAATAAAATCAAGGATTATTCACTCCGTTAATATAGCCAACGGACGGAAATTCAAATCAAGAATAATCAAGACTATAAATAGAAGGCATTGACAAGACAAAAAAAGGACAAGAAGAGAACGAAAAATCTGAGCAAAAACTCTATCAAAATTGAAAGCCTTCTATCTGTGCGAAAAAGAAATATCCAGTGATCAACTCAAAACTGAGAGCTACATTTCAACATCAAGCATAGAGATTGATCAACAAGTTTGTGAATCGAATTCACATCAATCAAGCAACTGAATCAGAGCCATCTGAGAAGGAGTTGTGTTTGTGATAGCTGCGGAAGGATTTGATCCCAAGGAGCAGTGAAAGAGACTGAGTCACTGAAGCTATTGCAGTCAAGGAGTGATAGTCTAGTAGATTGTGAAGCTTGTGAAGTCATGGACAATCGTACTATTGTATCTGTGAAAACAATAGTCAATTCCTCCAATCATCACATCAGAAGAGTGGATTAAGGGATTACACCACCCTGAACCACTATAAGCCATGTGTCAATTTACTTTCAGCAATTTACTTTACTGCATTCATTTAATTACTTATATTATATCCTATATCTGTGATTGCCTAAACTACTTTGAAATAACATAGTAAGAATGGACTTATCCGCTGCCCGAAAGTTTTTAAATACAAGAAAAGTTTTTGAAACTCCATTATAGTCATTCACCCCCCCCCCCCTCTGACTATAGTTTTACCCTTCTCTGGGAGCAACAATTGGTATCGGAGAAAAATGTTTGGATCAAAATGTTTTGTTTTGAACAGGAATCATCTACACACCTATGATGAAAAAGCTGATGAAGCAATCTTTATGAAATACTCAGACACCAACAAAGCATTCAGAGTACTCAACAACAGAACATTGGTGATTGAAGAATCAATACATGTAGTCTTTGATGAAGCAAACACAAACGGTGAAAATCTTCAGGAACAAGAAGAAAAAGCAACACAAAGGGAAGTATATACAAGTACAACAATACCAGCTTCCATTCTGAATCATCATTTTGCAAATCAAGATGAGCCACATGTCAATACAACTGAAGAAGCACTAGAACTTGAAGCTCATGCACAGTCTGAAGGTGTAGAAGCACCAAGTGAAGAACAATTTCAACCTGACCTCAATTGGCTAAGAGATCATCCTGAAGATCAAGTCATTGGAGACATTCAAACAGGGGTTAGAACCATAAGACAACTGGAGCATATGCTAACATGCTTTCTATCACAAGTGGAACCCAAGACAATAGATGATACAATTCAAGATGGAGACTGGATTACAGCCATGCAAGAAGAACTAAATGAATTTGAAAGAAATGGAGTCTGGGAACTTGTTGACCGACCTGACACAGCCAACACCATTGAACAAAATGGGTATTCAGAAACAAGATGGATGAGCAAGGAACACTTGTCAGAAATAAATCAAAGCTAGTTGCAATAAGCTACTCTCAAGCAGAAGGAATAGATTATGATGAAACATTTGCACCAGTAGCAAGACTGGAGGCAATCAGACTCTTTCTAGCTTTTACTGCACACAAAGACTTCAAAGTCTATGAAATGGATGTCAAGAGTGAATTTCCGAATGGACTCTTGGAAGAAGAAGTATATGTGGAACAACCCCTGGTTTTCAACTCAAAGGAAAGGAAGATAAAGTATACAAGCTCAAGAAGGCACTTTATGGACTCAAACAGGCACCCAGAGCCTGGTATGAAACACTATCACAATTTCTGATCAAGAATGGATTCAACAAGGGAACTATAGATAAGACTCTATTCAAATTAGAGGAAGGATCAAGTACATTACTAGTACAGATCTATGTTGATGACATTATCGTTGGATCAGAGGATGAAAAGCTGTGTGAGAAATTTGCAAACCTAATGAAAAGCAAATTTCAGATGAGCATGATGGGAGAATTAAATAACTTTCTTGGTCTTCATGTGAAACAAATGAAGGATGGTATTTTCTTTAGTTAAGCCAAGTATACAATATACTTAATACACAAGTATAATATGGACACAAGTGGCACAACAGATACACCAATGTGTGCAAGAGTCATTCTTGGAAAAGATGAAGCTGGAAAAGATGTTGATCAGAAAATGTATAGAGGAATCATTGGATCCCTACTATATCTAACTGCAAGTAGACCTGATATAGCATTTGCAGTAGGAGTATGTGCAAGATTTCAAGCTCAACTAAAAGAATCACATCTTCTAGCAGCCAAAAGAATAATCAAATACCTGAAGAACACCATCAATGTTGGCATTTGGTATCCAAAAGATGGAGGATTTAAATTGATATCATATTCAGACTCTGATTATGCTGGATGCAAGATAGATAGAAAAAGCACTTCTGGAACATGCCATATGCTAGGCACCAGGCCAGTTTCTTGGTTCAGTAATAAGCAAAACTCCATATCAACATCAACAGCTAAAGCAGAATATATAGCAGCAGGCAGTTGTTGTGCACAAGTACTATAGATTAGACAACAGCTAAGGGATTATGGAATGGAGGACAAGACTATTCCTATCATGTGTGACAACACAAGTGTCATATTTATCACTGAAAATGCAGTGTTGCACTCAAGAACAAAGCATATTGATGTGAGACATCATTTCATCTGAGATCATGTTGAGAAAGGAGATGTAATTTTAAGATACATACCTACTGAAGATCAATTAGCTGACATCTTCACTAAACCACTCAGTCATGAAAGATTTAGCATGTTGAGAACAGAGTTGGGAATGATTGAAATCGACTAAGTATCAAAGAGCGGCTAACAGGAGTAATCAGCTAAGTGATTTAACCAGTTGATTAAACCTTTTCCATTAGAGGAGATGTAGCAGGTAAGGTAGTGGTACTCAACGAAGTTAACTCAATTGATTGTTAGGAACAATTAAATAAAGCAGCTTAGTGACGGATTCACTACACCGGCTAAGTGACTAGCCAAGGCACTCCACCGAAATGAAGACTGGAGTCATGGGCAAACTAAAGTGTGAACAAAATAAATGTTTATACACGTGGAGAATAAGGAAGTTATGGAGGATTATACTAGGGAAGATTATACACGTAGAGATCAATTTACAATTATGGAGGTAACCATATCATTTTTCGAATTACAAACGCCTCGATTCCCGAGATCTATCATTACATACCTCAATACACTCCTCCACTTCTCTCGAATATCGTGATTTAAATACACAAAATCATGCCATTATGTCATAAAATCCTTCCACATTCAACCACGTTCACACTACCCACATCAACCTATATAAACAACACTTAGAGGCTTTTCAGAAATCTTTACACTCTAGTACAAGTTGTAAACCTCTTCTTTCTCACTGCAAAATCAAAGCTTTCTCTGAAATTCAAAAATGTCTTCATACTTCTCAAACACCCAAGCTGGGTATGAAAAATCGATTGCTACTGGATCGCTCTTTCAAGAAGAACACTACTTAAAACTGTGCGGAAATGACGAGGAAGCAAAGAGATTGGCAGGTGGATGTAAAAACCTAAGACTATCGACCTTTCTAAATCCTCCAATAACTGAAATTTGCTATGAAAGTTTAATCTCCTTCTGGAAAACTGCAAAATATGTTTCTGGGCTCCTTGCAGAAGAAGGTGATGAATGGGAAGAAGACAAGATCATTGCATCTATCCACGGCATAGAGGTGGTCATTACAGCAAAGGTAATTCATACTCACCTTAAACTTTCAAATAAGGGTCAAGCAAAAGTAACCTTGGTACCACAAAACTTGGATGATTTCTGGACAACAATCGTCAAAACAGCAAACCTAGGATCTAAAAAGGTAAACTGCCTTAGATCTGCCCTAAAGAAACCGTTCATTGAGTTCAGTGCCCTAATTGGAAAGAGCATTGAAGGAAAGCTAAGAGCAAACAATGCCATGACAGAGGCTAGAATGCGAATAATGGGAATCATCTACAACAATTTAGAGTTCAATTGGGCATCCTACTTCTTCCAGATAATAAAAGAACAAATCCAGGGAGAAGTAACTGCTGCTAAAAAGGGATTAGCAGAGAAAAAAAAGGGGGATTTTATGGGTGAAGAAATCCTATGGAATAGAACTACACTATCTTTTGCAATGTTTGAAGGTTCCTGTGATACATCTTCATAAGTTGCATGAATCGAAAATCATGTTCACTTTTGTCAAACAGAAAAAGCAAGCCGAAGGAGGGAAGGGAAAGAAAACAACCTGAAAGCAGCAGATCAGGAGTGGAACGAAGAACCAGATCCCAGAAGGCACAAGAGAACACCTCTGTGACTGACACCAGCAAATTGAACGAACCTATGGTAATCAGTGATGATGTAGCAACGGAGGAAGAAAAACAACAAGAGGACATCACCTATCTAGAAGAAGGTGAGGAAGGATATGTTCTCACTTCATCTGAAGAAGAAGAGATGGATGAGGAAGAAGCTGAGACAGAGGATGAGCACTCAGAGGGCGACCACCTTGAAGCTAATCCAGAAAACATGGAGATTTTTGATGATGAGCTAACACTTCAAGAAGCACTTTTCAAGAGCATCAGCAAAGTTGAGGAACAGCCAAGTGAGCCAGCTGATCAAACTCACTCCGCTGAACTTGTCAACTCCCCTATTATTCACCAAGGGGGAACAGCAACAGAGAAAGTCACATCTCCAGTAGATGAAGGAGCCAACACCCCCAGCAACCTCTTAATAACCCTGAGTCTAATGAGGAAGAAAAAGAAGAAGAAGAAGAAAGAGAAGAAGAGGCAGAAAGTGAAAAAGAAATAGAGAAGGAAAATGTTGAAGTGACACCAGAGGCAGTTGATCCAGAAAGAATATTCAATCTGGACATTCAACCTCTGATTGTAGACATGGAAAAGCAGTATCACAGCAGGAAAAACCTGAAGGATGCTTTAAGGAGTGATACAACCTCCCTAAACCATAAGATTGAAGCCCTCATCAGTCACATCAAGATACAAGATGAGGTTATGGAAAAACAAGTAAACTTGCTTTGCAACTTACATCATCTCATTCCCTACCATGTCCAAACCAACCTTGAGTATCATGCTGAGAAGATTGACAACAATCTCATACCTCTGGTGGACAGTCTAAATGCCCACACTCATCAAATTCAACACGTGGATGAGGTTATCGAATTTTCTGGCCAGCAACTTGACACTCTGATAAACATCAATACGGCCAACAACAAGATACTGGAGAAAATGTATGGTCCTCTCCCTGAGTCTAAAGCAATAAATGCAAATCTTGAAGCACGTTTTGGTGCGGCCAAAAAGGAGGAAGGAAGCTCAAAGCCTGAGAGCTCCAGTGGAAAGAAGGCAAGCCCAACTGATAAGGGCAAGGGAATCAAAGGCAAAGGCATCAGGTCTGAAGAAAAGAAGGAGTAGCTCCTCTTGCTTAACTGAATTAATAGAATTCTATTTGCCGTGTTTTTTCTGAATAAAAAGATGTAATATCTTATTGCCCTTAAGTGGATGAATAAGATCGTTGAGTTTTATTTCACTATTTATTATGAAAAAATTGGCATACTTATGTTCAGGCTTATGAGGGTTTTGGCATCATCAAAAAGGGGGAAATTGTTAGGAACATCTTGTTATGTTTTGATGATGGCCATACAAGCTGTTACAACAAGCCTGAAATAAGTTAGAATTCTATGTATAAGACTTTACTTAGAGTCTGACATGTTGTATAAGTTGAGTCAGACAAGTATTGTACTAGTTGGTAAGACGGCAAAGTAAAAACAGGTTTTCGGCAGAGTGAAGCCAGTCAAGTACCAGCAGAGAAACAGTGAAGGCATTATGGTCTGACTTATAACCAAGGAAGTCTGTGATGACCTTGGATAAGTCTAAATTATGTTTCTAGAGATGAAACTTAATGTTTAAATTTTGTGTACACTGATCTCACCCAAATCAAAGATCAATGAAGTACAAGGATTCTCCTTAAACTTAAAGAATGAAGGAAACAGTGAATCGGCAAAGTAAACTGACTTTCGGCCGAGTGAAGACAAAGCAGTGAAGGAAGATCTAAGCGGCAAAGTTAGATGGATCACTTGACCATTCAGAGAAAGGCTGAGTAAACCTCACTGAGTCAGATTATTCAAATATGAAGAAGATTTAGAGGATCAATCATTAAATGCACAATCAATAGAGGCTCAATCAAGGACGGATTTTCTGATAAACGTTTGAAGAAAAATCCGATCACTGAAATCAAAGAGAATACAATTAAGGGGGAATCAAGAAAAAAATCAATGATTATTCTCTCCGTTAATATAGCCAACAGACGGAAATTCAAATCAAGAATAATCAAGACTATAAATAGAAGGCATTGACAAGACAAAAATAAAGGACAAGAAGAGAACGAAGAATCTGAGCAAAAACTCTGTCAAAATTGAAAGCCTTCTATCTGTGCGAAAAAGAAATATCCAGTGATCAACTCAAAACTGAGAGCTACATTTCAACATCAAGCTTAGAGATTGATCAACAAGTTTGTGAATCGAATTCACATCAATCAAGCAACTGAATCAGTGCCATCAATCAAGCAATCGAATTGACCTTATTAAATGAATATATTTCATCACTTAGACTTACCCAAGGTCATCACAGACTTCCTTGGTTATAAGTCAGTCCATAGGTCTTTACTACACTGTGCTGGCTCCTTGGCTGTCTTCATTGAGCTGCTCCAATGTCTTTACTGAGCCAGCCTACCATTCTATTATTGTGTTCGTCTGACTGAACTTATACAACATGTCAGACTTCTAAGTAAATCATATACAAACATTACTACTCATAAGACTTGTTTCAAGCTCTCTATAACAGCTAGTATGACCATCATCAAAACAATAAAATATTCCTAACAATTTCCCCCTTTTTCATGATGCCAAAACGCTCATAATCATGAATATAAAGTCAAAAATTATGTATGACAAGTAGAATAAAACTCAACAATTTTATTCATCCATAAAGACCCACTACTACAAAATAGGACATAGGTCACACTTAAGATATGAAAACAATCACAGTTTCAATAAAACCGAGACAACGAAAATATATATATCACACTTACAACTTTCTATCACACTTATTGAAAAACTGAGATAAGTTATATTAATCAATCTCATTTTTAAAGTGTGACTTAATTGATATGATTTTTCTGTCACAGTTATTGAAAAACCGAGATAAATTATATCAATCAATCTCATTATTAAACTGTGACTGAATTGATATGATATTTCTCTCACGGTTTCTCAAAAAGCGAGATAAATTATATATATCAATCTCACATCTGAAACAGTGACAGAATTGATATGATATTTTTATCACAGTTATTGAAAAAACGAGATAAATTATATCAAACTATTACACTTTTAATCTGTGACTAAATTGGTATGATATTTTTGTCACGGTTACTGAGAAAGCGAGATAAATTATATCAATTAATCTCATTTTTAAACCGTGACTGAATTCATGATATTTTTGTCACAATTATAGAAAAAGTGAGACAAATTATATCCACTAATAAGAAAAGAGATATAGATCACACTTATCTAAAGATAACGATCACACTTTTAAAAGAACCGAGACAAGTAAAATGTATATATATCACACTTAAATTTTTTATCACAGTTATTAGGTGTGAAAAAAAAGAATGATCACACTTTTTTACGTGTGATTGAAATATTAATAGATCTCGGCTTTTAAGTGTGATAACAACTACTAAAATAGATCACAGTTTTTAAATGTGTTGAAATTATAATCGATCTCGGTTTTTAAGTGTGATAACAACTATAATAGATCACGATTTTTAAGTGTGATAACAACTAAAATAAATCACAGTTTTTAAATGTGTTGAAGTATAATAGATCTCGGTTTTTAAGTGTGATAACAACTAAAATAGATCACAGTTTTTATTATCACGGTTAAGAAAACTGAGACAAGAACATCAATCAATCACGGTATTTAACTGTGATTAAAATAATATGATATTTTATAATCATATCTTATATTAGTGTGGTCGAAAATGATAATATAGTAGGCATCAGCCCAGTGGTAATTAGTGTGGTTCCTTAATCCAGAGTATCCGGGTTCGAGTCACAGTGGCAACAAAAGATATGTGTGAGTTTATATCGTTTTCGAAAAGAAAAAAATGATCACACTTTTTTAGGTGTGATTGAAATTATAATATATCTCGGTTTTTAAGTGTGATTACAACTACTAAAATAGATCACAGTTTTCAAATGTGTTGAAATTATAATAGATCTCTGTTTTTAAGTGTGATAACAAATATAATAGATCACAGTTTTTAAGTGTGATAACAACTAAAATAGATCACAGTTTTTAAATGTGTTGAAATTATAGTAGATCTCGGTTTTTAAGTGTGAAAACAACTAAAATATATCACAATTTTTATTATCACGGTTTTTAGGAAAAATGAGACAAAAAATTAATCAATCACAGTTTTTGACTGTGATTAAAATAATATGGTATTTTACATTGAGATTTTAGTTTAGTGTGGTCGAAAATTAGAAGAAAGAAAACATCGGTCTAGTGGTAATAAGTGTGGCTCGTTAATCCGGAGTATCTGGGTTCGAGTCCCAACAAAGACAAAAAAATTATGGGAAATTAGGGATAAGGACACAATCTGGAATATTGTTAAGTAACAGGACAACTACATATTTTTTGTAGGGAGAAGGACAACTGCATAATTTTTATAGCGAGAAAGACAAACAGTGAATCCCCAAAATCAGTGAATCTCCCCAGTGAATCCCGAAAGCAGTGAATTTCGACAGTGAATTCCGAAAATAAGTGAATTTCGACAATGAATTTTGAAAATTAGTGAATTTCGATAGTGAATTTCGGCAGTGAATTTTAAACAGTGAATTTCGAACACAAGTGAATTTCGACAGTGAATAAATAGTTGTCCTTTATGCAAAAGTTTCAAAACACTGTCCTTCTACTCAATTGATGAAATATTTCTGTCCTTCTCCCTCATTCCCCCAAAAAAATATGTGTTCTTATTTATTGTTTTTGAAAAAAAACACTTTTATTGGTGTGATTTAAATTAAAATAGATCACGGTTTTTAAGTGTGATAACAACTAAAATAGATCACAGTTTTTAAATGTGTTTTAATTGTAATAGATCTCGGTTTTTAAGTGTGATAACAACCATAATAGATCACGTTTTTTAACTATGATAACAACTATAATACATCACAGTTTTTAAATGTGATGAAATTATAATAGATTACGGTTTTTAAGTGTGATACCAACTATAATAGATCACGAGTTTTAAGTGTGATAACTATTATAATAGATCACAGTTTGTATGTGTGATTGAGTTAAAGTACTTTATGTCACACCACAATATGCCATACTTTGGAATCCGTGACTAATGAAAATATATCACACTTAAAAACCGTGATCTTTATGCTTTTTTGTAGTAGTGACCATAAAGATATTCAAAAGTAAAATAGAGAAACTTGTTACAGTTTACTTTTTCTCTATAAGTGTGATGCTTTTTCTTATGCTTTTAGTGCCCTTACCTTTAGAACTCTCAGGCTTATCATTGCATTCCCTCTTTATGGTAGCATCAAGTCTCTCTTCCAGAATCTTGTTTGTGGCCTCAGACACTGTTATGAATGTGTCAACCTGCTTGATGGCATGATCCAGAGTGTTGTCAATAATCTGAATTTGTTGAGTGTGGGTTTCCAGTGTGTCAATCATAGGGTTAAGGCTATCAACAACTGCACTTGCTAGATGCTCCAGATTTGTATGGACATGCTGGGCTATTAGTGAATTCAGTTGACCCAGCAGATCCCCTTGCTTTTCTATCAAAGCATCTTGGACCCCAATGTGGCTGAGCAGAGCCTCAATCTTTTGGTTCATGGAAGTATTACCACACCTCAGTGTTGTTTGGAGATTTTCCCTATAGAGTTTTTGTTTTTCCATGTCCACAATCATAGGATTAATGTCCAAATGAAATGTTTTAGGAAATCTATGCAGGAATGCAGCGGAATTTAAAATTTATTTCCTTTTTTCTAACCATGATCGACTTCGTTTAAAGAACAAGCATAAAAGAAGTCGATGGAAGAACTACCTTGGATGATATAAAATAGATCGACGCTTTGTCTACGGTTGTAGTTTCTGCACGAAGCTGCCCAAGCGTTCGACCTCTACCGTTGATCCACACAAACAACCCTCCAGAATCCACTATTGGAGTGCTACCGGAAAAAGTCAGCTGCTAGGCCGCCTTTTTCTTTCTCCTGCAAAACTCTCTCTCCAGAAGCCTCCTTAATTTTCTAGTAGAAAATAAGACTTGTAATTGTGATACAAAAGTGCTTGGCATCCACTACTGTTGGAAATAAAATTTAGGTTTTGATGATGATTAATCAGTTATTTTAATTGTTATATTTAACCTCATTGATGAAGTGTCATAACTAACTAAAGATGTCTAAAAATCAATGTATAGGATTTAATAGAGTGTGATATTTGTATAAGTTAAATCAGACAAGAACTGTAACAGATCTAGGATCAGAACTATGAAAATGAGAAACTAACTTGTTCAGTTGAGATCATAGCCAATGATTAACCAGCTTTGAGAACTGACAAGGAGCACGTCCACTGAAGAACTAAAGAAGGTAAGTTCGCTGAGGGACAGAGACTCGGTTGACTTATTTAGAACTGAAGAACTGAGGGTTCAGACTCAGTTATTGAAGATTGAAGAACTGAGGATTCAAACTCAGTTTTGAAGACTTAAGCCGAGACTGTAAAGTTATAATTCAGGAAAGTCTGTGATGACCTAAACTGACTTTATAGATCTTGAAAGGAGGACTAAGTATCATAAGGACAATGATAGCTTAGTTGAGTTGTGAGTTATGGTGTACTCAGATTAAGTCAATAATAATCAGATGAGAAATTGAGTACTGAGTTTTTGAAGATGAGTAAAAACTCAGTTAATGCTCTTGAGCTGAAAACTGACTAAGACAAGTTTTCTGCTGAGGTCATGGAAAGATGAAAGAAAATCTGACCATTATAACGAAAGAAACTTTATTGGACGCACAGAAATGTCAGGAAGGACACTAACATATATCAGGATAAGCAGGACCACTAATGGATACAAGAATTCAAGTTCTAACGTTCGATTTCATCTAACCGTTGGAGAAAACCCTATAAATAGTTCACGTCTACCTCAACAAGAAGTGTGGAGTTCTAAGATAAATTGTATTCAAGTAAGAGGGAAATTTGATCAAAAAGAACTCCTGCTGTGCATATTATTGCAAGATCAAGATCAAGAATTCTTCAAGTGTTTATAAGCATTCAAAGAAAGATCAAGAAAACACTAGAAGAGAAACAAAGAGCCTGAGCATATTTTATATATCTAGAAGAGGAAGCTCGAAACATAATTGAATCATAGTTATTGATTCAAGCCTCAACTTTGATTTTATCAAAGGTTTAGACTGTGAAACACCAAGAAGGTGTGAAGGACAGTTGAGTGCAGTCAGGAAGATTATGTTTGTGTAGAGCTGGTGAAGTGGCAATCCTACCCTCTAAGGACCAGTGTAGCAAGCTTAGTTCAAACAACAATTCTACATGTTGAAGACTGAAGCTGGGAGATTGTGAAGCTAAGGATTATTGAAGGACAATCTAGCGTTTAGAATTTTCTTTGTGTCTTGTAACTGTAAACCTCAAGAACATAGTGGATTTGGCCTCCTACATCACAGAAGAAGAGAGGACTGACAGGATTACACCACCTGGAACCTCTATAATATGTATCTTATTTACTTACTTACTTTACGCATTTAATTACTGCATCAAATCATATATTTCACCTGATCACACACTCAAAGAAATGAAGAAATCGAGTCGAGATTACATTGCATTTCATTAAAACAAACTGATGTTGGTCCCAGAGAAGGGTGAAACTATAGTCGGAGGGGGGGTGAATGTCTATAGTGGAGTTTCAAAAACTTTTCTTATGTTGAAAAGCTTTTGGGCAGCGGATAAGTCCCTTCTTACTATGTTGTTTTCAAATCAGTTTAGACAATCACAGATATAAGTTATGATCTAGGCAATTTAAATAAATGTTGTAAAGTAAATTGCAGAAAGTCAATTGACACAAGGCTTATAGTGGTTCAGGGTGGTGTAATCCCTTAATCCACTCTTCTCCTGTGATAATTAGAGGAATTCACTATTGTTTTCACATATACAATAGTATGATTGTCCTTGACTTCCCAAGCTTCACAATCTACAAGACTATCACTCCTTGACTGCAACAGCTTCAGTGATTCAGTCTCTTTCACTGCTCCTTGAGATCAAAAATCCTTCAGCAGCTTATCACAGACACAACTCCTTCTCAGATTGCTTCTGATTCAGTTGCTTCAGTTTGATGTGAATGAGATTCACAAACTTGCTTGATCAATCTCAGTGCTGAATATAAAATTGTAGTTCTGATGTCTGAGTTGATCTCTAGATAAGTCCTTGTAAGTTCAGAGAGAAGGCTTTTTCAAATTGTGAGTTTTCGCTTCCCTTTTTTGCTTTTGTTCATTGTTCTTAATTTTTTCATCAATGCCTTCTATTTATAGCCTTGAATATCCTTGATTTGAAATTCCGTTCAGTTTGGCTAAATTAATGAGGGAATGATTCTTGATTTTATTCTTGATTCCCCCTTAATTGTATTCTCCTTGATTTCAGTGATCGGATTTTTCCTTCAAATATATATAGCAAAAAATCCATCCTTGATTGATCCTCTATTGATTGTGCATTTAATGCATGATCTTTTGAATCTTCATCATATTCCAAAATCTGATTTGGTGAGATTTACTTCACCGTTCTCAGAGCGGTTGAGTGATTCATCTGACTTCACCGTTCTAGATCTTCCTTCACCGTTTTGTCTTCACTCAGCTGAAAGTCAGTTCATCATTTGATTCAACATTTTCTTCATTGTTTAAGTATGAGGAGAATCTTGTACTTCACTTATCCTTGATTGGGATGAGATCAGTGTACACCATATTTGAATATTAAGTTTCAACACTTGAAACATAACTTAGACTTATCCAAGGTCATCACAGACTTCCTTGGTTATAAGTCAGACCATGATGTCTTCATTACTTCTCTGTTGGTGCTTGGCTGGCTTCACTCTGCCGAAAGTCTGTTTTTACTTTGCCGTCCTACCAACTGGTACAATACTTTTCTGACTCAACTTATACAACATGTCAGACTCTACGTAAAGACTTATACAGAGAATTCTAACTTATTTCAGGCTTGCTATAACAGCTAGTATGGCCATCATAAAAACATAATAAAATGTTCCTAACAATTTCCCCCTTTTTGATGATGCCAAAACCCTCATAAGCCTGAACATAAGTGATCCAAATTGTTCATAATAAATAGTAGAGCAGAACTCAACAATTTTATTCATCCATCAAGGGCAATAGGGCAATAAGATATTGCATCTTTTTATTTAAGAGACAAAGGCAAATGGTAAAATCAAATTAAATTAAGCAAAAGGTCTACTTCTTCATTTCTTCAAACCTGATGCCTTTGCCTTTGCTGCCCTTTCCCTTTTCTGTTGGGATTGCCTTCTTTTCACTGGAGCTTTCAGGCTTAGAGCTTCCTTCCCCCTTTTTGGCAGCACTAAAAAATGCTTCAAGATTTGTTGTTGCTGTGTCAGAATCAGGGAGAGGACCATACCTCCTTTCCTGTATCTTGTTGTTGGCCTCACGAACTTTGATTAGAAGGTCCAATTGCTTGCCAGAATGCTCCATTACCTCATCCAGATGCTGAATTTGATGAGTGTGAGCATTGAGGGTGTCCACTAATGGCTTAAGATTGTTGTCAATCGTCTCAGCATGGAACTCAAGATTGGTTTGGACATGGTGAGGAATGAGTTGCTGTAAATTGCAATACAGGTTTCCTTGTCTCTCCATGACCTCATCTTGGATTTTGATATGATTAATGAGGGCCTCAATCTTGTGGTTGAAGGAGGTTGCTTCACTCCTTAAGGCATTCTTCAGGTTTTGCCTGTTGTAATACTGCATTTCCATGTCCACAATGAGGGGTTGAATGTCCAAATTGAAAATCCTCTCAGGATCAATTTCATGTGGTGCCACATTGGCATCCTCATCATCTGTATCTTCCCCTTTCTCACTTTCCACTTTAACTTCCTCTGCTTTCTCTTCTTCCTTTTCATCTTGTGTCTCTTCTCCTTTTTCTTCCACTTTTTCTTGTTCTTCCTCGTGTGACTCAGAGTCATTTACAGGTTGCTGTTGGGTGTGGGCTGCTTCATGAGCTGCTGTTCCCCCTTGAGCAATTGTGGGGGAGTTGACAAGTTTGGCTGAGTGAGCTTTATCAGCTGGCTCACTCAGCTGTTCGTCAATTTTGCCAATGCTCTTGAAAATCACTTCTTGAAGTGTCAATTCATCATCAGAGATTCCCAATTTTTCTGGATTTGCTTCAAAATGACCACCTTCTGAGTGTTCATCCTCGGACTCAGCTTCTTCCTCATCTATCTCCTCCTCTTCAGATGAAGTGATTCTATATCCTTCCTCACCTTCCTCCAGGTTGGTGATTTTCTCTTGTTGCTTTTCTTCTTCTGTTGTTGTGTCATCACTGATTGTCACAGGTTCATTCAAGTTGCTGATTCCTGGCCGAGAGATGTTTTCAAGTGCCTTCAGGATCCGGTTCTTCTTCCCACTCTCGATCTCACGCCTTCAGTTGCTTTCTTTTGCTCCCAGCAATGGGTTTGGGTTTCATGGAAGCCTTGATGTAAGTAAACATTGTCTTTGACTTGTGTGGAGACTACAAATTTGTGGGTTGTACTTTCAATGCGTTGAATATGTGTTGAAGAGGGAACCCATATGATTTCCTCTCCCAGAAATTGCCCTTTTTCTGCAAACCCATGCTTGGTGCCGTTATTGATAAATCAATTTCCTTTTGAATCTGATCCTTCAAACGATTGAAAACAAATGTTGCCCAGTCGAATTTGGTACCTTCGTAGATGATGGCCATCAGTGTGATCCGTACCTCACTTAGGTTTTCCATTGACCCCTTTCTGCCTTCGATATTCTTGGTGATGACTGGTGCAAATTCAGCAAACAGAAGTTTGAGCATTGATCTGGGTAGATTGTATGTATTGCTGTTTCTTTTAGGGTTCTTGGCTATCTCAGCCCAGAATTTCTTGGTGTCAATCGTCACAAATTTGACATTAGCCAGACCTATTATAGGAAGTTGCAGGTATCTTTTGAGTGTACCAGGTGTGATGACTATTTCTCTTCCAAAGATTGAGCTTTTTATGCAATCGACTTCAGTCTTCTTTGTGTTGGGCACAAACTTGGCATTTTTCCAAAATGCTATCATATTTTCATAACAGATTCCAGGTATTGGGGGGTTTAGGAAGGTCAACGGCCCCAAATTCGAACAACAATCAACCAAGCGTTGAGCTTTTGCATCATTATCACAAAATGAGAGATAGTGTTCAGGTTTGAAAAACGAACCAGTGATGATTGATTTTTCATAGTATTTTTTAGTGGGAGAGATTGTGGAGGATGAAGCCACTAATAAGTAATTGATGATTAGAAAAGAATACTTCGAGTTTTCAGAGAGAATCAAAAGTAGGGTTTGTAATTTTGCAAGAGGGTGTAAAGATTTATGAAAATCTCTAAGTATCGTTTATATAGGATGATTTGGGTAGTGTGAACGTGGTTTGAATGTGGAAGGATTTTATGACATAATGGCGTGATTTTGTGTATATAAATCTCGATATTCGAGTGTAATGGGGGAGTGGATTGAGGTAAGTAATGATAGAGCCCGGGAATCGAGGCGTTTATAATTTGAAAAATAATATGGTGACCTCCATGATCATAAGTTGATCTCCACGTGTGTAATCTTCCACAGAATAATCTTGCACAATTTTCTTATTCTCCACGTGTAATAAAAATTTATTTTGTTCACACTTTAATTTGTCCAAGTCTTTATTTCGGTCGAGTGCCTTGGCTAGTCACTTAGCCAATGTAGTGAATTCTTCACTGAGCTGCTCCATTTAACCGTTCCTAACAATCAGTTAAGTTGACTTCGCTGAATTCCAGTGCCTTGCTTGCTACATCTCCTGTAATGGCAAAGGGTTAAACAGCTGATAAAGTCACTTAGCCGATTACTCCACTTAGCTGCTCTTGGGTACTTAGTCAATTTCAATCATTCCTAACTCAGTTCTTAACATGCTAAATCTTTCATAACTGAGTGGTTTAGTGAAGATGTTAGCCAATTGATCTTCAGTAGGTATGTATTTTAGAATGACATCTCCCTTTTCAACATGATCTCTGATAAAATGATGTCTCACATCAATGTGCTTTATTCTTGAATGCAACACTGGATTTTCAGTAATAGATATTGCACTTGTGTTATTGCACATAATTGGAATTGTTTTCTCCTCCACTCCATAATCCCTTAGCTGTTGTCTAATCCAAAGCACTTGTGCACAGCAACTACCTGCTGCTATATATATTCGCCGCAATTTGTTGATGTAGATATGGAGTTTTGCTTTGTACTGAACCAAGAGACTAGTCTGGTGCCTAGCATTTGACATGTTCCAGAGGTGATTTTTCTATCTATTTTGCATCCAGCATAGTCAGAGTCTGAATATTATATCAACTTAAATCCTCCATCTTTTGGATACCAAATTCCAACATTAACAGTGTTTTTCAAGTATTTGAATATTCTTTTGGCTGCTAGAAGGTGTGATTCTTTTGGTTGAGCTTGAAATCTTGCACATACTCCTACTGCAAATGCTATGTCAGGTCTACTTGCAGTTAAGTATAGTAGGAATCCAATGATTCCTCTATACATTTTCTGATCAACATCCTTTCCAGTTTCATCTTTTCCAAGAATGACTCTTGTACACATTGGTGTATCTGCTGTGCCACTTGTGTCCATCTCATACTTGTGTATCAAGTCTTTTGTATACTTGGCTTGATTAATGAAAATTCCATCTTTCATTTGTTTTACTTGAAGGCCATGAAAATAATTCAGTTCTCCCATCATGCTCATCTGAAATTTGCTCTTCATCAGATTTGCAAATTTCTCACATAGCTTTTCATCCTCAGATCCAAAGATGATATCATCAACATAGATTTGTACTAGCAATGTGCTTGTTCCTTTCTCTAGTTTGAATAGATTCTTTTCTATAGTTCCCTTGTTGAATCCATTCTTCATCAGAAATTGTGATAGTGTTTCATACCACGCTCTAGGTGCCTGTTTGAGTCCATAGAGAGCTTTCTTGAGTTTGTATACTTTGTCTTCCTTATTTGAGTTGGAAACCAGGAGGTTGTTCCACATAAACTTCTTCTTCCAAAAGTCCATTTAGAAATGCACTCTTGACATCCATTTGATAGACTTTGAAGTCTTTGTATGCAACAAAAGCTAGAAAAAGTCGATTGCCTCCAATCTTGCTCTTTGGTGCAAATGTTTCATCATAATCTATTCTTACGCTTGAGAATAGCCTTTTGCAACTAGCCTTGCTTTGTTTTTCGACAACTGTTCCTTGCTCATCCATTTTGTTTTCGAATACCCATTTTGTACCTATGATGTTGGCCATATACAGTGCATCAACAAGTTCCCTGGACTTCATTTCTTTCAAATTCATTTAGTTCTTCTTGCATGGTTTGTGATCCAATCTGCATCTTGGATTGCATTATTTATGGTCTTGGGTTCCACTTGTGATAGGAAACATGTTAGCATGTGCTCCAGTTGTCTTCTGGTTCTAACTCCTGTGTGAATATCTCCAATGACTTGTTCTTCAGGATGATCTCTTAGCCAATTTAGGTTAGGTTGAAGTTGTTCTTCACTTGGTGCTTCCACACCTTCATGTTGAGCTTCAAAATCTGGTACTTCTTCTGTTGTATTGATATGTGGCTCTTCTTGATTTTCAAAATGGTGATTTAAGATGGAAGCTGGTATGGTTGCATTTGTATAGATTTCCCTTTGTGTTGCTTCTTCTTCTTGATCTTGAAGATCTTCACCATTTGTATTAGGTTCATAAAAAACTACATGTATTGATTCTTCAATCACCAATGTTCTTTTGTTGAGTACTCTGAATGCTTTGCTAGTGTCTGAGTATCCCATAAAGATTGCTTCATCAGCCTTTTCATCAAAGGTATGCAGTTGATTCCTGTTCAAAACAAAACATTTTGATCTAAACATATGAAAATATGAGATATTAGGTCTTCTACCATTCCATATTTCATATGGAGTCTGTCCATGATGTTTGTTGATGATTGATCTGTTTTGTGTATGGCATGCTGTGTTTGCTGCTTCAGCCCAAAATCTCTTTGGCAAGCATGCACATCAATCATTGTTCTAACTACTTCTTTGAGAGTTCTGTTTCTTCTTTCTGCTACACCATTTTGTTGTGGAGTTCCTGCTGTAGATAGTTGATGTAGCACTCCATTTTCTTCACAGTAGGTTCTGATAATCTCATTTAGAAATGCAGTGCCTCTATCTGATATGATCTTGATGATCTTCAGTTCTTTCTCATTTTGGAGTCTTCTCAGCAAATCTGGCAGCTTTTTGAGTGTTTCTTTCTTCTTGTTCATGAAAATGGTCCAGGTTTATTTTGAGAAGTCATCCACCACTACTAGGGTGTATTTCTTACCACTTACACTTACTGGTGTGACTGGTCCAAACAGGTCCATATGTAATAGATGTAGAATTCTTGTTGTTGATTGACAGGGCTTTGACTTGAATGAACTTTTGATTTGTTTCCCTTTCTGACATGCATCACATAGACTTTCTTTCTTGAATTTGATCTCTGGCAAGCCTTCAACTAACTTGTTCTTTGACAATTTGTTGATGGTCTTGAAATTCAAGTGATTTAATCTTCTGTGCCAAATCCAGCTGGTTGATTGTTTATTTTTGACAAGCAGACATGTTTCTGCCTTGGCTGTTTTCCAATCCACCACATACATGTTGTCTTGTCTTCTACCTGCAAGAACTACTGTGTTGGTTTGGCTGTGAATCACTTTGCATCCTTCCTTATTGAAATATACACTGTAGCCTTTGTCATATAATTGACTGATGCTCATCAGATTGAAATTAAGTCCTTTGACATATGCTACATTTTGAATCTTTAATTTGTTCTTGAGTATTGTGCCTTCCCCCTTAATCTTACCAGGGTTTTCTTTTCCTCCAAAAGTGACTTTGGGTCCATCAAAAGCTTTGAAGTCAGTGAGCCATTTCTTATTTCCTGTCATGTGTCTGGAACATCCACTGTCTATATACCAGACATCCTACAAAAAAACATAATTAAGTTTAGGTACCCAACACTGTTTGGGTCCATACCTGTTAGCAGTCATGCCTCCCATACCAAGTGTATATCCAAAAGTTCTTCTTTTTGGATAATTGAAGTCATCAACTTCATATGTATAAGGCATGGCAGAATAGCTTCAAATATTTTTACTGAAGATATTCTGATACTTTTCTCTACCTTTTGGTGCATGTGCATCCTTCTTCAATTTCCAATATGCAGTAGGAAACCTGTGTTGCTTCATGTGTCTAGGAACATATCTAGATTGATTTTTCTTAAACACATGATGCATATCATTCAATGGTTTCTTCTTGTATTTTGGAGGTGCAACATTCCAATCATCTTCTAAAGGGTAAAGTCTACCTTTACCTTTCAGAACGTTTTTGTTTTTGGTTGACTGGAATGAGGATTTAGTCTGCTGTTTCACTACACTGGATTTTGACTTCACCGTGCATGATGATTGGTTGGAACTATGGTCTGTCCCTTTCTAAATTGTGGTCCATTGTTAGTCTTGAATTTAGAATTGTGTTGACCATTGTTTCTACTCTCATCCTGACTGTTGTAGCCAAGACCAGATCTGGATCCAAACCTTTTTGAGGGTTTGTAAGCTGGTGCATTTAGTGGTGCAGTGGTTCTCTTAACTTGTGGGGAGATTTTCTTAACTAATCGGTCAATAACAGATGTATGATCATCTGCTGTTTGTTGATTATTTAAGTGGGTCTCCTTACTAGTTAGTTCAGTTTTTGCTTTATCCAGTTCTTTCTTTAATCTTTTGTTTTACTTTCTTAGATCCTTGCATTCCTTTTCCAGAATTTCATGATTCATTTCAATTTTATCAAATTTAGTCATGAGATTTTGGACTAGTCTCTTGATCTAAATGGGAATCGAAGATTGTGCGAAAGGTCGATGTGGATGCATTAGATGAAGAGTGGCAGCTAGATGTTACCTCTGTTTCATTTAATTCTTTGGTCATTAGACATAAATCAGTGTCTGAGATGTCATCTTCATCCTCATCTAATTCTTTGGTCATGAGGCATAGACATGCTTTTTCATTGTCTGAGCTGTCTTCTTCATCACTATCATCTGAATCATTATCAGATGATTCTTCATTCTTTTCACTGCTGGATTCAGCCTTGAGTGCTTTCTTGCCTTTCCTCTTCTCAGATGTTTTATATTTCTTCTTTTCATCATCTTTATCATTGTCTTCAGGACAATCAGCCTTGAAGTGACCTCTCTTGTTGCATTTGAAGCATCTGTATTCATCATCTTTCTTCTTCATGTTTTTGTTTGAGCTTGACCTCTTGTTTGATGATGAGTTTCCTTTGAATGGCTTCTTTTGCTAAACCTGTCAAAACGTTTAACTAATAAAGCTACCTGTTCTTTGAGTTCTTGTGTCTCTTTGCTGATACAATCGGCAAAGTTACTTTGTTGGGGTGCTATCAGTGCAGTGGCTCTTTGTGTCTCTACCGGAGCACCATCTTCACCGTTCAATTCGAAATCATGAGCTTTTAATTGAGACATCAGGGTCAGAGTGTCTGTGTTTGCAAGATTTGTTGTTCCTCTCGACATCGATGTTATGATCTTCCATCTTTCGTAAGCCTCTTAAGATCTTTAAGCATACATCTTTCGGGAATATGTGTGTCCAAGTCATTCTGCGATTCATTGATGATGCTAGAGAATCATTGTCCATTTGATCAATGGATTAACCAGTCTTTATTTTGAAATTTTCAAATTTCTGTTTTGCAATGAGATAATTTGTTTTCTTTAATCGCTTGAGATCCTTCATTTATCAAAGCTAGCTTGTCCCACATCTCTTTTCTCGTTTTTTGAGTCTTTGATTCTCATGAACATGTTGCTATCTAGGGTCTTCAAAATCATGTCTTTTGCAACAAAGTCTGGATTTGCTCTTCTCCTGTCATCCTTTGTCCAATCTTTCTTAGGTTTGTCTATCTCCTTTCCTTGATCTGCTCCTGTGGATACCACGGTCATGATCATGATTAGTCCATCATTGATTACGCCCAAAGATCTCCTCATGAGTTCTTTGCAAGATGAGACATCATTCTTATTTTATATTCATCAAAATTATTAACATTGAAAACAGGTACTTTTGACATAAAGTTTAAGGAATCCATAAGCACAAGTAATAGATTTATATGTGAATGAATAGAAAACTCAGATCTGAAAACTACTTTGAAAATATGTGATCTCCTTGGTACCAGAAATTAGATCTGAACAGGTTCTGATAATAGGAACACTGCTCTGATACCAATTGTTGGTCCCATAGAAGGTGAGACAATAGTCGGAGGGGGGAGTGAATGACTATAGTGGAGTTTCAAAAACTTTTCTTATGTTTAAAAGCTTTTGGGCAGCGGATAAGTCCCTTCTTACTATGTTGTTTTCAAATCAGTTTAGACAATCACATATATAAGTTATGATCTAGGCAATTTAAATAAATGTTGTAAAGTAAATTGCGAAAGTAAATTGACACAAGGCTTATAGTGGGTTCAGGTGGTGTAATCCCTTAATCCACTCTTTCTCCGTGATGATTGGAGGAATTCACTATTGTTTTCATAGATACAATAGTATGATTGTCCTTGACTTCCCAAGCTTCACAATCTACAAGACTATCATTCCTTGACTCGCAATGACTTTAGTGATTGGTCTCTTTCACTGCTTCTTGAGATCAAAAATCCTTCTTGACTTATCACAGACACAACTCCTTCTCAGATTGCTTCTGATTCAGTTGCTTCAATTTGATGTGAATGAGATTCACAAACTTGCTTGATCAATCTCAGTGCTGAATATAAAATTGTAGTTCTGATGTCTGAGTTGATCTCTAGATAAGTCCTTGTATGTTCAGAGAGAAGGCTTTTTCAAATTGACATTGTTTCTGCTTCCCTTTTTTTTGCTTTTTGTTCATTGTTCTGAATTTTTCTGTCAATGCCTTCTATTTATAGCCTTGAATATCCTTGATTTGAAATTCCGTCTGTTGGCTAAATTAATGAGGGAATGATGCTTGATTTTATTCTTCATTCCCCCTTAATTGTATTGTCCTTGATTTCAGTGATCAGATTTTTCCTTCAAATATATATAGCAGAAAATCCGTCCTTGATTGATCCTCTATTGATTGTGCATTTAATGCATGATCTTACGAATCTTCATCATATTCCAAAATCTGATTTGGTGAGATTTACTTCGCTGCGTTCGAGGCGGTTGAGTGATTCATCGACTTCGCCGTTCTAGATCTTCCTTCACCGCTTTGTCTTCACTCGGTGAAAGTCGCCATCTGCGCCGATTCACTGTTTTCTTCATTGTTTAAGTATGAAGAGAATCTTGTACTTCACTGATCCTTGATTGGGGTGAGATCAGTGTACACCATATTTGAATATTAAGTTTCAACACTTGAAACATAACTTAGACTTATCCAAGGTCATCACAGACTTTCTTGGTTATAAGTCAGACCATAATGTCTTCATTACTTCTCTGTAGGTGCTTGGCTGGCTTCACTCTGCCGAAAGTCTGTTTTTACTTTGCCGTCCTACCAACTGGTACAATACTTGTCTGACTCAACTTATACAACATGTCAGACTCTAAGTACAGACTTATACAGAGAATTCTAACTTATTTCAGGCTTGCTATAACAGCTTGTATGGCCATCATCGAAACATAATAAAATGTTCCTAACAACTGATAAACTCAAGTTTTCATAAAGGCTTAACTTAATCCGCTGCCGGTTCACTCAGTTAAGGATAAGTCAGTTCTGACTTATACTCAGCTAAATTAGCTTAACTCCACACAAGTATAAAGTTGAATTCAATCAGCTCAAGATTCAGGTTACGATTAGTTTTTTGGGACAAGTTTATTCAACCCCCCCCCCCCTCTAAACTTGTGTTAGCATTTCCAATAGACCAAAAACTACCTTTTTATAGTGATACCTGCGCCCCATATAGTCCCAAATTTCATTGAGAAAAACTTCCTAATGGATATAGGAGAAAGAAAACCAATTCCCAATAAAATAAGAAAAATAGATATTCTAGATTTATCTCATATAATACTCAATATCTTATATTATATATTTCCAATATATATATTTCCAATAACTAATATTGAATATATCTTTATCATATTACCATAAATCAATTTGCACATGTGTACAAATCTATACTCATTAATATATAATATTAATATATGATAATACTATTAATTAATTTGCACAATCCAAGTGTATCTTATACACTTCAAACTTCTGCCCCATATTGCAATTTATTGCCTTCCGGAATATTCTTAATTAATTAATATAATACTATTATTTATTAATTTGCAAAATCCATGTGTATCAATATACACAAATAAATTTCATCCCACATATAATATATACATATTTAATTAATCAACATAATTAATATCTTGTATTAAATATATTGGCCATAGGAACAAAGTGCATTTACTAAAATACCCTTCATACCTAAAGATCACGAAATAGCATCTAGCACCACATCGTGACCCCTAATCATCGGAGGAGTCAAATGCAATGACTACTACCTTTCATGTGAAATAGTTACCATGTAAATAGAATCTTATCGCTGTAATAATATTCATATGGTCGTATCTAAAATGTCAATACATTAACGATCATATCTTATAATCTGGATAGCACTCTCTCTCGAAGTAACTCTTTACTTCCACTTTGCAAAGATTCACGAGACTAAGATAATCCTTATAAGAAGGCCCTTTCAGATATTTACTCCTATTCATAGGATACGCGATTTCCGGACGAGCACCATGAATCCTATGCATGCTTCAGTATCACACACAATCACTACCGCATTATCGCCCCATGGCTAGGGGAAACCTCATTAGTGTCAAAGAATGAAAATCCACCGTGATGTCATGAAGAATTTGGTCTTAGGATAATTACACAACCGCCTTATAGTGTGACACTTAATAAAGTATGTGGGTCAGTCTAACGTACGTATTCTCTAATACACATCCAGCACAGTCCAAGTGTCCTTACACTTTGATAGACGAGATCTATCCCTATCTTCAATAAGATAGAAGACATCTAATACGTGTTAGTGTAATTGTACTATTAATATCCTATTTAATAGCAAATAAGACCCGAGAAATTTAAGTATCAAACCAATTAAAGTGATTCGAGATCTCATCAACCATAATCACTATTATGATTTCTCTTTCACAATTTGACACTAGGGACGTTATCATGTATACAATCACAAATTGGTTCATATAAATAAATAGAATATATAATAACAGAAAAGCCATTTATCATATCGATGGACATAAAGAAACAATAGAATTGATCCGACCCAAACGGATCCGGTCCAACCCGATTGGGTTTGGGACACTATTTCAAAAATCACCCACTTGGCCTAAAACCAATCACTTGTGCACATAAGACCAAGTTGAAACACAATAATCTCATGGAATACTCACAACCAACCCTAAGCGTGAACGGACAACTATCCGTGGGGAATTAGACTATCCTTATATCATGCTTCAAATGACCAAGTCAAAAGGAACCACCTCAACACACACATGAATCTCTGACGAGACCCTGGTCCTTCTTTCAAGCAATGAATCCACTACTATATTAGCGATATAGAAAATGTGGAAGAACCGCACAACGTTTAGGAATGTACCTCTTAGATCCATGTACTGCTCCCGCTGCACCTCTAAGGCATATATTGTGTTTTTGCCCAGTTGTAGAATATATAGTGATCTCTAGCTAAGAACATTTTCAGCTCACTATATCACTTAATCAAAGTGATTACAAACCCAGATTGCAGCTCCCACTATCATCATAAGATTTATGGTATACATCTGTATATCTACGTTTATTTGATTCCAAGTTTCAATAAACTAAGAACCAAACCTTAACACCTTTAAGGATATCCTCGACATTTACCAAAATCACTTCCATACTTACTCATGACTCCTCATGTAGTATGAATATCTAGTTAGTTTCACAACACTTATGTTGGATCCTATTGCAGTAGCAAAGGGAACCTTCCATAAGTATAATCCTTCACCTTATCTTCAGGACTGACGTCCTGTTATAGATGGATCTCGAGAGTATTGGTCAACAGTATCTCTTGATGTGATCTATGCTAAACTCATTTAGAATCCTATATACTAGGGTGAACTATGATTATTAAGCTATATCTAAATCTATCACTATAGATTCCTAATTCTAAAGTAAGAACTGCTACTTCCAAGAACTTTCGGAAAGGCATTGAACTACCAAGCATTAATTGACTGTAACATGGGACGGCGATTCCTGAGAAAACATGAAACATCCTACTAAAAAATCATAACACTCCCACTAACATTTTTGCACATTAGGCATATCTTTCTTCTTGATGGAATCAAACTCATTTGATCTATCAAAGCTAAGAACTTATGCAGAAGAACTTGTTTGAGTTTATAAACGAAACTCATAAGCTTACACATCACGTTACTGTCTATGAACATCAAGTCATTGGCCCAACATTTTCAACACTATCACATAGCCAGGATACGTAGCTACACCAAGCACTATCTGAATAGATTTAAGCATAGCTGGTAGCATAAAGGTAATTACAAGGTTTACACCTCGTAGCCTTCATCCATCAACTTATCCTTAACTAGCAATCTTATTACCTTCCATGTTAGTCTTTCATAAAGACCCACTACACCTTTCATAGACATTCCCTTCAGGTAGGACATATTAGGTTCATAACCCGGTTGTCACACATGGAATCCGCTTCAGAGACTATGGCTCCAAACCATATCTCTTAATCTTTCTTTCAAGAATTCCTACATAAGTCACGAGATCTTCATTCTTCAAAAAGAACATACCAGTAGCCTTTTCAGGCTTACGGTTATCCGTAGACTCACAGAGTACTTGTGTGCACTGAGCAGTGTCTTACACCTCATCACTATACGGCGCCTGCTCGTGTTCCAATGGTTGAATATCTCTTTGTGGTTCCAAAATTCTTTTGAGATCTCATTTACTCCCAATGTTTCTTTTGGAAGAAACACTTCATCTAGAAGACAACGTGTTTGGAGACAAACATTTTTGTTCCATGGGTAAGCAAATAATATCTAGCGTACTTGCTACGATATTCCACAAAGTTGCATATGTCATACTGGGATCCAAGCCTGTCAGACACTGCATGATTGCTAGAAGCACGACAACCCTAAATCATCGGTAGATTTGATGTCATCGTCTTCCATATCTGACATGGAATTTATCCAACCTTCATTTTTTGGAACTCGGTTAAGTGCATGTATTGAATAAGGACACTATCCCAAAACATGTAAGGGATACTTTGCATGGATTACGTTGCACCTTCATCGTATGAAATGTCCAATCCACTTTAGAAACACAATCTACTTGCATGTCCCAAAATGGTATCCATCAAGGGAAAATCTAATTGCTTCCAGAAGACTTTTGAAATACCCTTCAGGTATTAATTGCTTCAATCCAATTGAGAATTAATTCCTAAGCAGTTCATCAATCTCATGTTCGTACTATCTCGAACTTTTTGAGCTTTCCGTATTTCGAACTTCACTGAGTACACTTGACTATTTCTAAAAATAGTCATAGAGAGTAATAAACAATTATTTATGGCATTTATTGTCATAAGCTAATAAACATCAATATGTTTAGGCTTTAGTCAGTATTCTAGAATTTATAACCTTTTCACAAAAGCCTATTTTAGCAATCTTTAGATAAGATACGTATTACCCACATGATTCATAATCACACGGTTCAGACATCATCATAATGACATTTGATTATACAATTCTCTTCCATAGAGACTATGTCTAGAACAACCACAAAATATCAAGGATAACAGTCATACAAATATTTGGTTGAGATGTCATCCCCAATTATAGTGACACCAATCTAGTATGTTGAATTCAGTGACCGTTTAACTTTATCGGAATAACATTTATTCCTTACATTGGAATTGTCTATTAAATCCTAACGGATAACTAAAAATCTTGTTTTTCATAAGAACTGGAACACAATAACATTTATTTTGTTCCTTAATCAGTTTACTAAATTCAGAATATTATATGGTAAATGCTTCAACGTTTGGTTCACTTTCCATATCTTAGGATATTCTACACTTAATCTTTCTAATTCAACTGCACTCGTAAGATATCATATATCAAAGAGTTGACTTCGAACTTAAATAGATTTATCTCAACACACTTACCTAACTTTCCTTTTAATCCTTAAGCACTTGTAAATGTTTCTTAGATTGGTCTTCATAAGACTTAAGAAAAATCACTAGAGCTATGTCCTTAATTTTCTTTCATAAAGAAAATCAAAAGTTTGTTAAATAGTTTATTAACCTTTTGAATTATATTCAAAACATAAACTATTTAATTAACCTTTAAGCAATGATTAAAGAATTAAGTCGATACTTAAATCTCACAATTTCGAAAACAACATTTCCAAAATTCGTTGTGGTCATTCACATTCAACACATCTATTGTTTTGAAATGATTGTCATCGTATGACAAAATGACCCATTGGACATCGTCGTATCCAATATTTAATTAATTCATTGAATCTCATTTCAAGTGATTTAATCATATCTTGAGTTTCCGTTTTTTATTAATAATTAAAGTCTTAGAGCACAACATCAAATATGTAGTATCCTTGTCTTTAACTAATATAACGTAGTTGCTCGTGTCATTGCTTATTTTAGGAGGACTAAAATTACTTAACTTTATTTGAGAACGTTTCTCAAAAGGTAACAGTTATTAATTTGGTTCTAATAATCAATAATAAAAAACATAGAAATAAAAGTTTGCTAAAAAAACTACAACATAAAAAAAAAGCTAAAAGAGTGTTGTTGTTTATACATGCAAAATCAAAATTGGCCTTTTGGTTTATGATTTTTCTCCCACTAGTCAACTACTCCCAATTGACTTTCAAATGTTTCCAAAATTATTTAGTACCCAAGATCCCATCTAGTTACCCCGATTCCTGACGTTGGACGATCAACCGAGATAATTCGACATGTAGGTAACACTTTACCAATCACATGTCTATGCGACTCTTGGTGGTTGACTAGTCAACTCTTTGACACTTCACATTGCTATGTGATAGCCAACCCCTTGTGTCTAAAACAAGACGGTCCTGACGTGGGCCAATCACCACAAAACTTTAGTTAAGTCACATCCTAATATTCGCAAGATCCCATACGATCATATCTAATAATAATGATATACCCGAGGTAGGTCAACTCTCGACGTGGGCCTATCATTTGGATCCGAACAAAGGCTCTTCACAGTCATTATAATATTGGGAGACAAAATTCCGACTTAATTTTTGTTGGGGGAGTATTTTTAAATTAATTCACTTAATTAACTTTCTACGGTCTCATCAAATATATCATTCTCTATAGACATAAATCCTACACATTCATCTAGATCGTGTCTGGTCATGCATCTATCGTATCATAGAAAATAAATACACGCACAAAATAAATAAATGTGTAAAGTAACCGTTATGATCATGAACTTTTCCTAAGTGCGTTTTTCGTATACAAACTGACGAAACCGCGAGTCACAATCTAAGGGTAGCTGCAACCGCCAATAGGATCTCTATGTCTTCTTTCTTTGGCCTCCATGTTCTGCTCCATTATTGTAACATAATTTTTATCTAATAAAATAAATACACCCGCCGCACACGGGGGGAGCTAACGAGAATGAGATAATGCAGAAAATAAACTAGGTCATGTTCTTCATAATGGCCTAGGACAATTTTAAACCAAACGAAAGATTAAATCATTCACATCTATCATATTGGTTGAGTCCATGATCAATCGGGGTCCATATAATCACATTATATCTACACAATATCTAATCAATACAATTAAAATCTTTTGATCAAATAAACCAATTAACTTTTAATTAATTAAATGATTTTAATTGAAATAAAATTAACGGTTAATTTTAAACGATTCCAATTTTAATTTTAATCAATTACAAATATTTCAGTTGCTTGATTATAAAAGTTAAAATTAATTCTCTTTTGTTTTTTCCCTTTTGATTCATAATAAAAAAGGATGCCTCTAGTTTCCAAAACCAAAAGACACCAACCTAGGCCCTGTCCAAAATCAAAATTTTGAAAAGGGCCTAGACCTAAGTCTTTTTCAAAATCAAATATTTTGAAAATGGCCTAGGCCTATTTCAAACAAAATTTGGAAAGACCCAGATTATTTATAAGCTAATCATATTACCAAATAATGCCATTTGGCATCCCAATGGTCCGAATTTGATCCATTAGTTAGCCACATGACACCAACTAAACAAAGAGATATCAATGTACTATAAAGTAATCACAAAACAACAAAAAAAATTCAAGATCCACCATACACCACCAGCCACTGATAGCACCCTAGGGGCGCCGCCGCCGCCGACGGTTATATGGTGGGGAGCCGCCGCCTTGGCCGAGCTCCCTATCCGGCATGTTAATTTTTTTTTGTTTTTCGTTTCGCGAATCTAAATCATGCATCTATCATAATTACAACGAAAATTAACTAATTCTTATTTCTTAAGCTCGAAGCTTGCTCTGATACCACTGTCAGGAAATCTACGCGGGAACGCAGCGAAATTTAAAATGTATTTCCTTTTTTTTTACCTAGGATCGACTTCGTTTAAACAACAAGCATAAAAGAAGTTGATGGAAGAACTACCTTGGATGATCTAAAATTGATTGACGCTTTGTATACGGTTGCAGTTTCTGTATGAATCTACCCAAATGTTCGGCCTCTACCGTTGATCCACACGAACAACCCACCGGAATCCACCATTGGATTGCTACCGGAAAAAGTCAGCTACTAGGCCACCTTTTTCTTTCACCCAAAACTCTCTCTCTAGAAGCTCCCTTAATTTTCTAGTAGAAAGTAGGACTTGTAATTATGATACAAAAGAGCTTGGCATCCACTACCTATTTATAGTGATACCTGCTCCCCACATAGTCGTAATCCCAGTGGGAAAATCTTCCTATTGGATAGAGGAGAAAGAAAAGAAATTCCCAATAAAATAAGGAAAATAGATATTATAGATTTATCTCATTTAATACTCAATATCTTATATTAAATATTTCCAAGAAATATATTGTCAATATCTAATATTGAATATATCTTTACCACATTACCATAAATCAATTTGCACATGTGTGCAAATGTATACTCATTATTATCTAATACTAATATATGATAATACTATTAATTAATTTGCACAATCTAAGTGTATGTTATACACTTCAAACTTGCACCCGATATTGCCATTTATTGGCTTCAGGAATATTCTTAATTAACTAATATAATACTATTATTAATTAATTTCCAAAATCCATGTGTATCAATATACACATATAAATTCGTCCCATATATAATAAATACATATTTAATTAATCAACATAATTAATATATTCTATTATATTTATTCATAATAAATATATACCACCATATTAATTTATTACTATAACACTTTATAGTCGAGAGAAAACTTTCCTTATTTGGTTATCGCTATATATAACCGCATTTTAATCCGGCTAGATGTTCTTATGTGTGTGACTCGATAGGCTTTTGAATATGTTGGTCATAGGCACAAAGTGCATATACTAAAATACCCTTCATACCTAACGATCACGAAATAGCATCTAGCAACACATCGTGACTCCCAATCATCAAAAGAGTCAAATGCAATGACTACTACTTTTCATTTGAAACGGTTATGTGTAAATAGAATCCTATCGCTGTAATAATATCCATACGATGGTATCTAAAGTGTCAATACATTAACGACCGTATCTTATAATTTGGATATCACTCTCTCAAAGTAACTCATTTACTTCCACTTTGCAAAGATTCACGAGACTAAGATAGTCCTTACAAGAAGGCCATTTTGGATATTTACTCCTATTCATAGGATACGCGATTTCCGGACAAGTAACATGAATCCTACGCATGCTTCGGTATCACACCCAATCACTACCGCATGATCGCCTCATGGCTAGGTAAACCCCAATAGTGTCAAGGAATGATAATCCACACTATGATGTCATGAAGACTCCGGTCTTAGGATAATTACACAACCACCTTATAGTGCGACACTTAATAAAGTAAGTGGGTCAGACTAATGCATGTATTCTCTAATACACGTCCACGTACAGTCCAAGTATCCCTACACTTTAATAGACAAGATCTATCCCTATCTTCAATTGTTAGAAAATCTACGCGTAACGCAGCGGAATTTAAAATTTATTTTCTATTAACCAGGATCGACTTCATTAAGCAACAAGCATAAAAGAAGAAGACATAGAATATATCTTGGATGATCTAAAATAGAACGTCGCTTTGTCTACGATTGTAGTTTCGGCACGAAGCCGCCCAAGTGTTCGGCCTCTACCATTGATCCACGCGAACTGCCTGCAGGAATCCCATCATGGATTGCTACCAGAAAAACTCGGTTGCTAGACCGACCTTTTCTCTCTCTCAAAATCCCTGTCTAGGAAGCTCTTTATTTTTCTAGTAAATTAGAACTCTTCTAATTGTGATGATCAAAAGAGCTAGCCAATCCTTCTCTTATATAGAGAGATGTGGCGCCCTAGATGATCCCAATATGATTGGGAGAATCTTTCTAGAAAATTGAGGAGAAAGAGAACTTTTACTAGTAAAATAAGGAAAATACCTTTGATTGATTTATCTCATTTAAATTAATATCTCATAATAAATATTTCCAATATATTTTCAATATCTAATATTTACTTTCTTTATCATATTACCATATATCTATTTTCCATAAATCTATTAATATCCAATATTAATATATGATAATATCATTAATTAAATTGCACAATCCAATTGTATCTCATACACTTAATATTGGCGTCACATTTAGCCAATAAATTGGTATCCGGAATATTCTTAATTAATATAATGCTATGATTAATTAATTTGCAAAATACATGTGTACAAACATATTTCGACACACATATACATTATATATATATATTTAATTAATCAATATAATTAATATCTTGCATTATATTTATTCATAATAAATAAATACCACCATATTTGTTTATCACTATAACACTTTATAGTCGAGATAAACTTTTCTTATTTGGTTATCTCTATAACCGCATTTTAATCCGGTTAGATGTTCTTATGTGTGTGACCCGATAGGCTTCCGAATATGTTGGTGGCACATAGTGCAAATAACGAAAATGCCCTTCACAACTAACGATCATCGATAGCGTCTAGAATCACGTCCACGACCCCCAAACATCGGAAGAGTCAAATGCAATGACTACTACCTTTCATGTGAAACGGTTACCGTGTAAATAGAATCATATCGCTGTTACAATATCCATACGGTCGTATCTCAAGTGTCAATACATTAATGACCATATCTTATAATCTGGATATCATGATCTCTCGAAGTAACTCAATTACTTCCACTTTGCAAAGATTCACGAGAGTAAGACAATCCTTATAAGAAGGCCCTTTCGGATATTTACTCCTAATAATAGGATACGCGATTTCCGGACGAGCAACATGAATCCTACACATGCTTCAGTATCACACCCAATCACTACCGTATGATCACCCCATGGCTAAGGGAAACCTCAATAGTGTCAAAGTATGACAATCCACACCGTGATGTCATGAAGACTCCGGTCTTAGGATAATTACACAACCGCCACGTAGTGCGACACTTAATAAAGTAAGTGGGTCAATCTAACGTACAAATTCTCTAATACACGTCCACATACAGTCCAAGTGTCTCTATACTTTGATAGACAAGATCTATCCCTACCTTCAATAAGATAAAATACATCTAATACGTTCTAGTCTAATCGTACTATCAATGTCCTGTTTGATAGTACAAGCGACTAGAGACATTTAAGTATCAAACCTTTTAAAGTGAGTCGAGATCTCATCAACCATAATCAATATTACGATTTCTCTTTCACAGTTTGACACCGGGGATGTTATCATATATACAATCACAAATTGGTTCATATAAATAAACATGATATATAATAACATAAAAACCATTTAACGTATGTATAAACATAAAGAAACAATTAAAATGATCCGACCCGGTCGGATCCGGTCCAACCTGATTGGGTTTAGGACACTATTTCAAAAATCTCCCACTTGGCCTAAAGCGAATGAGTCGTACACACAAGACCAAGTTGAAACACAAGAATCTCATGCAATACTCGCAACCAACCCTAAGCAAGATCGGATCACTATCCGTGAGGACTCATACCATTTTCAAATTATGCTCCAAATGACCAAGTCAAATGGAACCGCCTCAACACACACATGAATCTCTGACGAGACCCTGGTCCATGCTTCAAGTAATGAATCCACAACTATATCAGCTATATAGCAAAGGTGGAAGAAACGTACAAGGTTCAAGAATGAACCTCTTAGATCCAGGTACTGCTCCTGCTGCGCCATTTAGGCAATACTGTGTTTTGGCTCAGTTGTAGAATTTACAGTGATCTCTAGCTAAGAACAATTACCGTTCACTGTATCACTTGATTAACACGACTGAAAACCTAGACTACAGCTCCCACTATCTTCATAAGACCTAGGGCATACATCTGTATATCTACGTTTATTCGATTCTAAGTTTCAATAAACTAGGAACCCATCATCAACACTTTTAAAGATATTCTCGACATATACTTGAATCACTTTCATATCTTTGCATGACTCTTCATGAAGTATGAACATCTGGTTCAATTCACAATACTTATAATGGACCTTATTGCCGAAGCAAAGAGTAGAATCACCTTTCATCTTATCATTTAGGACTGACGTCCTATCATAGATAGATCCTGAGAATACCAGCTAGAAGTATCTCCTCCTATGATTTATGCTAGCATCCCATCTATGAGGGTAAACTGGGAGAATTATGCAGTATCTAAATCTATCACTATAAATTCTTATTTAAAATAAGAACTGCAACCTCCAAGAGTTTCCCAAAAGTCCTTGAATTACCAAACACTAATTGACTGTGACATGGGGTAACAACTCTCAAGAGGGATATGCAACACCTTGCTCAAAAAATTGTAACACTCTCGCTAACTCTTCTGCACATTAGGCATATATTTACTTTTGATCAAATCAAACTGTTTTAGTTCTCAAAGTAATGAACTTATACAGAGAAACTTGTTTGAGTCCATAAATGGATCTCGTAAGCTTACACATCACGTTATCGTCTACAAACATCAAGCCTTTGGCCCAAAGTTTTCAACATTATCATATAGCCATGATACGTAGTTATAACAAGCATTATCTGAACAGATTTAAGCACATCTGACAGTAAGAAAGTAATCACAAGGTTTACACCCCGTAGCCTTCAGCCATCAACTTAGCATTATCTAGTAGTCGTATTACCATCCATGTCAGTCTTTCATAAAGACCCGATACACCTTTCAGAGACATTCCCTTCAGGTAGGACATACTAGGTTCATAACCCGGTTGTCACTTATAAAATATAATTCAGATATTATGGCTCCAACACATATCTCTTATTCTTGCCTTTCAAGCATTCCTATATACATCGCGAGATCTTCATCCTTCAAGATGAACATACCATTACCCTTTTCAGGTGTGTGGTCATCTGTAGACTCATAGAATACTTGTGGTTCTCAAACTATTTTTGAGATCTCAACTTACTCCCACTGTTTTGTTGGAAGAAAGACTTCCTTTAGAATACCGCATGTTTGGAGACAAATAGTTTTGCTCCGTGGGTAAGTAAATGATATCGAGTGTAATCTCCAAGATATTCCACAAAGTTGCACATGTCATACCAGGCTCCAAGCCTATCAGACAATGCCTACTTACTAAATGCATGACAACCCTAAATCATCGGTTAAGATGGATTTGATGTCATCGTCATCCATATCTGATATGGAATATATTGAACATTTATTCTTTGGAACTTGGTTAAGTATGTATTAAATAAGGTGTTGGCCCCTGGGAAAGCCTAACACAAGTTTATAGGAGGGGTGAATAAACTTGTCACCAAAAACTAGATTAATAACAATTAAGGTTCAGTTTAAACTTGTGTGGAGTTGTGCTGACAAAGTTGAGTCTAAGTCAAACTGACTTATAACAAAACCGAGTCAACCGGCAGTGGATTGAGTTTTAGCCTTTATCTGGATCTTGTTGATTTTATAAGAAAAAGCTGAGTATGCATACCTGAATTCTGGTGAATGTTAGTTTGTGAACTATGTATGCTTGTAACAATCTGTTTAAGTATGCTGAATAAACAATAATAAATGTTGTATAAGTTAATGAGTGAATTTAAATGCGTAAAGTAAGTAGAGCAAGAATTATAGTGGTTCCAGGTGGTGTAATCCTGTCAGTCCACTCTTACCCTGTGATGTAAGAGGAAAATTCCGCTAGAACTCCTTGAGGTACGCTGTTACAAAAAGTCCTAAATGACAGTCCTTAAGTAATCCCTAGTGTCACTATCTAAACAACTAAAGAACAGGTTGGATTGCTGCTCTTCAACTACTTGAAACACTGGTCCTTAGAGGGTTGTATTGCCTCTTCACCAGCTACCACCACAAACACAGTCTACCCGACTGCAAATGACACAACTGCCTTTGGCAATTCCTTGACCGGATTTCTTCACAGTCTAGACATTTGATTAAGAATCAAAGTTGGGCTTGATTCTCTCTTGTGGTTCTTCAAAGTGTCGAAATCTGGATATGATCGATTTAGCTTGAATACTTGAAGAAATCTAGATATGATCCTTTTGAGCGCAGATATTGATAGCAATTCGAATGAACTAGACTTGTGCACAGTATTTCTTGTAATCTTGTTAATTCGGGTGTTTGATCCTTGATGCCAAGTCCTCTATTTATAGTGTGAGGTCCAAAGTTCATCTTGCTTAAATTTAAATTGTATCAACGTCTATATTTTCAGATGTCAGGTATCAGTGACCATTCTGACATGTCAGTTCTTCATCCAATAAAAATCCTTGATTTATAACATTCGAGTGTACTTTCAGTTTCTTGCATGGCTGACTATAAAACTGAGTGTCTTATTCAGTTTTATACTAAGTATGTCAGTTTTCAGTTTGTTACTGACTTAGAGCATTAACTGAGTTTTTACTCTTCTTCAAAAGTTCAGTACTCTATTTATCTGATCTTATGTGACTGAATCAGATTACACCATTCCTTAAATAGATCATCTAAGATATCATTGTCCTTATGGTACTTAGGTCTTCTTTCAAGATCCATAAAGTCAATTCAGGCCATCACAGACTTACCTAAATTCTAATTTTACAGTCTCGGCTTAAAGATCATCATAATTGAGTTTGAACCCTCAGTTCTTCAATCTTCTTCAACTGAGTCTGTGTCCCTCAGTTCTTCAAATACTGAGTTTGTTCCCTCAGCCTTCAGTTCTAGATAAGTGAACCGAGTATGTGTCCCTCAGAGAACTTATCTTCTTCAGTTCTGAGTGAACTTCAGTTCTAGGTGTACATATTCAGTCTTATATCAAGTTCCATTTATCTAGATGATTTCCAGTTTTCAGTTTCACAACACCTCTATTTATTACAGTGCCTGTCTGATATAACCTATACAATTATCAGACTCTAGTAAAACCTATACATTCAGTTCTAGACATCTTTTAGTCTTTCACTATAACAGCAATGGGGTGTAAACAAACATATACTTAAATGAGATGAATCATCATCAAAACTAAATTTATTTCCAACATAAGGGAACTATCCCAAAATAGGCAAGGGATATTTCGCATGGCTTACGTCACACCTTTATTGTATAAAGTGTTGTTTCCATTTTAGAAACACGATGTGATCGCGTATCCCAAAATGGTATCCCTCAAGGGAGAATCTAATTCCTTTTCAGACAACTTCTGAAACACCTTTCAGGTATTAATTGCTTCAATCCAATTGAAGATTAACTCCTAAGTAGCTCATCAATCTCATATTCGTACTAGCTTGAACTTTTCAGGCTTTCCGAATTTCGTACCTCACTGAGTACTCTTGACTTTTTCTAAAAATAGTCATAGAGAGTAATAAACAATTATTTATGGAATTTATTGTCATACGCTAACAAACATCAATATGTTTAGGCTTTAGTCAATATTCTAGAATTTATCACCTTTTTCTTAGAAGGGTATTTTAGTCTTCTTTGGACAAGATACATATTACCCACATGATTTATAATCACATGGTTCAGACATCATCAGAATGACATTCATTACATGTTTCTCTTCCACAGGGACTATGTCTAAAACAACCACAAATATGAAGGATAACAGCCATTCAAACATTTGGTTGAGATTTCATCACCTATATCGACTATATAGTGACCGTGATCTAGTATGTTAGATTCAGTGACCGTTCAACTTTATTGGAACATCATTTATGCCTTACAATAGAATATATCTACTAAATCCTAACAAATAACTAAACTCGTGTTCTTCATAAGAACCGGAACACAATAATATTTATTTAGTACCTTTATTAGTTTGCTAGACTCAGAATATTATATAGTAAATGCTGCAACGTTTGCTTCACTTTCCATATCTTAAAATATTCTATATTTAAATCTTTCAAATTTAATACTCCCAAGATATCATATATCTAAGAGTTGACATGAACTTAGATAGATTTATCTCAACTTTCTTGCATAGAATAGAGACTTCGATAAGTTCTCTTATTCAAGCACATGCCCTAACTTTCCTTTTAATCCTTTAAGCACTCAAAAATATTTCTTAATGTAGTCTTCATAAGACCGAAGAAAAATCACAAAAGCTATTTCTTTAATTTCTTTTCATAAAGAAAATCCAATGTTTATTAGATAGTTTATTTAGCCTTTTGAATCATATTCAAAACATGAACTATTTAATTAACCTTAAGCAATGATTAAAGAAATAAGTTGATACTTAATTCTTACAATTTAGAAAACAACTTTTCCAAAATGTGATGCGGTCATTCTTATCCAACGTTTGAATTATTTGTCATCGTATGACAAAATGACCATATTGGATCGTATCCAACAGATGATTAATTCGTTGAAACTGATTTCAAATGATTTAATCACATCATGAGCTTCCGTAATTAATAATTAAAATCTTGGAGCACTCCATCAAATATGTAGTCTTCTTGTCTCAAACTACTATAACGAGTTTGCTCGTGTCATTGCTTATTTTAAAAGAATTAAAATTACTTAAGCATACTTAAGAACGTTTCTCAAAAGGTAACAGTCATAATCTGGTTCTAACAATCGAGAATAAAACATAGAAATAAAAGTTCGCTAAAAACTACAACATAAAATAAAGATAAACGGAGTGTTGTGTTTTATACATGAAAAATCAAAAAATGGTCTTTTGTTTTATGATTTTGCTCCCACTAGTCAACTACTCCCAATTGACTTTCAAGAATTTTCCAAATATTCTTTATTGGCCAAGATCCCATCTAGATACCCCGATTCCTGACGAGGGCTGATCAACAAGAATAATTTGAATGGTAGGTAACACTTCACCAATCACATCTCTATATGACTCCTGGTGGTTGACTAGTCAAATCTTTGTCACTACACATCTCTATGTGGTAGCCAACCCCTTGTCTCTAAAATAAGATGGTCCTGACGAGGGCCAATCACCGCAATATTCTAGTCAATTCATAACCCAATATTCACGAGATCTCAAACAATCATATCTCAATAACAACGATATACCCAAGATAGGTCAACTCCCGACGAGGGCCGATCAGTTGGATCCAAACAAGGGCTCATCACCTTCATTATAATATTGGGAGACAAAATTAAGACTTAATTTTTGTTGTGGGAGTAATTTTTAAATTAATTCACTTAATTAATTTCAATTAATTACGGTCTCATCAAATACATATATTTCTATAAACATACATCCTAGACATTTATCTAGATCGTGTCTAGTCATTCATCTATCGTATCGTATAAAATAAATACAAGCACAAAATAAATAAATGCGTAAAGTAACCGGTATGATCATGGACTTTTCCTAATTGCGGATTCGAATACAAACTGACGAAACCGCGGGTCACAATCTAAGGGTAGCTACAACAGCTAAATCCTTTCCATTGCTGTGTTCTAGCTCTTGTTTTTTGCTCATTTTGCTTCCTTGTTACTTTTCTTTCTCTTCTCTGAATTTACAGCTCCTGTTTTGAGCCATGGCTCGAAAGAATAAGAAAACTGTTAGAGATGACACTGTTCCTGATTCTGATCCAGATGAAGCTGAAGTTTCTGGTGATATACAGGTTGCAGCAGCTCCCAAAGCCTTTGTTGCTCCCTCTACAACTCCAATCGAAGCTCAGATTGAAAGTGGGAAGCTCCCATTAAAGGATAACACTGTTCATCATCAGCCTGCAAAGGTCGTTTTGACACCTGGAGTGGATGATGTTGTTAATGCTTCTTCCTTGGTGGAATTGAAAGAACCTGCTTCTAAATGTTGTAATCCTAGAGTCTATGAGGCAATGAGATTGAAATCTGGAAAGCTTGTTACACCTGCTGCTACCATTTCAAAAAAGAAGTCTGTCTTGGCTGAAGGTGATTTGGCAGGTATATCTTCTCTTTCAGAGTTGTTATAAGTTGAAAAACAGGATGAACAAACTGTTATTGACAAATTAAAGATTGGTGATGTGTCTGGAAAGACATTTGAGTGTGTCAGTGCTCCTGTTGGGCAGGTTCCTGCATCTGCAGAGCCAGTTTCTGAAGGTGGTGTGATAGAACTTGGTTCTTCAGTTGTAGAGCTTGCTTCTGATGGTGTTGCTGGCACTTTAGGACCTGGTGGTGTGATAGACATTTGCCCCTGTTTCTGTGGCTCCTTCTGGTGTAAGTTCTGATACTACTTCTGGAGATTATCTAGGGCCTAATGCTACTAAAGCTGTGGATGAATTTGCTTCTTGGGTACAAATGGTCAAGAAAAATAGGGAACCTTCGGATGATGTTGTTCTTTCGACAGATCATGTTGATTGCATCAATCAAGATACTGTGTTTCTGGAAGAGGAGGATACTAATGATGATTCTATGGAGAAATTGAGTTTGATTGGCATCTTTCCTTCAAAATTTCCTGGAAGAGATGCAGTTCAAAAGATTTTTAATGCTTGGCCAAGAAAGTGCAAATAACATTATCACAATTCTGGATGGATAGTGTTTCTTTTTGAACAATAGATTGATCTTAATGAGGTACTGCAGGCTGGTCCCTTCTATGCTTTTGGAAAGCCCTTGCTTTTAAAAAAAGATGTCTGTAATGTTTGATTTTAGTAAAGATGCTTGTACTACAGTTCCAGTTTGGATTCAGCTGCCTAATCTTCCACTAAGGCTTTGGAAGGATAGAGCTTTGAGTAAGATATGTTCTTTCCTGGGGAGTCCTCAGTATACTGATAAAGTCACTGCTGCAAAAAAAGTGCTTAGTTTTGCAAGATGTCTTGTGGAAATCGACTTAAAGATGGAGTTGCCTTCTGTTATTCCTATTACTATGCATGATGGAAAGGTCCTTATGCAGCCTGTTTTATATGAGGAAAGGCCCAAATTCTGTTCCAAGTGTAACAAATTAGGCCATAATGAACAAGGCCATGATGATTCTAAAGGTGAGGTTCCTGCATTGTATGTGGCAAGGTCAAAAAAACCTGGTGTTTCTAAACCTAACCCCTCAAAGAAGAAAAAAGTGGTTATTCTTGAAGATGATGGTAAGAATGATATTGCTCCTGGGACAACTCTGTGCCAGTTGATGTTCTTTCCTCTGCTGCAACATCTACACTGGTGGACAAAGGAAAAAGTTTTTCCTCAAGTAATAAAGGAAAGGAAGTAGAGAAGACTCATGTTGCTAATATTTTTGATGTTTTGGATCCTGATAAATGTTCTACTTGGGCCAGTGATGCTGAAGCTGAGGATTTGGGGGAAAAAGGGGACACTGCTGCCTCTGGTTCTAGGAAATCAAGGAAGAAAAAGAAGAATAAAAGGAATAGCACTGCTGGTGTTTCTGGAAATGAAGGGAAGAGATCTGATGTAGTCTCTAGAGGTAAATCACCTCTAGGTGGACAAAAATGATTGGTTTTTGGAATGTTAGAGGGTTCAATAAGGTTTCTAAACAATCTACTGTTGTCAAATACCTTAGGCAACATAATATTACCTTATTTGGAATCCTTGAGACCAAACTGTCTCAAATTAGTATGGATAAATTTTTGAAGTATAAGATTCCTACCTGGAAGTCTGTAAATAACTTTGATCAACATGTTAATAGGAGGATGTTAGTTATTTGGGATCCATCTTTTGTTTCTTTGGAGGTTTTGGAAGTTGATGCTCAGTGGATCCACCGCAGTTGTCAGTGAATGTTCTTGGTGATGTTTTTAAGTTACTTTTGTGTATGGTTTACACTCTGTTGGCCATAGAAGAAGTATGTGGGACAGACTTAGAGAATTGAGTGTTTGTTCTTCTCTTCCTTGGATGGTTTTAGGGATTTCAACTCTGTGCTTTCGTTGAAGATAGGATGAATGGGAATATTCCCATTTGATTATGAAATGCAATATGGTGTGGATTGTTGCTTGGATGCTAATCTTCTCGATATGAATTCCTCTGGTGAATTCTTTACTTGGAGTTCTTCTAGTGTTCTTTCTAGAATTGATAGGGTCTTTGGTTAATGCTTATTGGTATGGACTGGTGTGTGAATGCTTTGGCTTTTTTGACCTATTTGGTTTGCATTCGATCACTCCCTTGTAGGATTTCTCTAACTACTGATTCTGTGATCAAAATGAAACCTTTTAAAATTTTCAATATGTGGATGCAGCATCAAAGTTATATGGAGATTCTTACACAGAGCTGGAGTCAAGATGTTTATGGTACTGCTATGTACCAACTTTGTAGAAAGCTTAGAAGATTGAAGAAGCCTTTGAAGGAAATGAATAAGCTTCATTTTGCTCATATATATGTTAAGTCCGAAAATGCTCAGAAGGTGCTTGGGGAATTGCAAACTTTATACAACCTGGGACCTACTGAGGCTTTGTTATCTCAAATTGGGGATCAGAAAAGGATCTGTTCTACTTTGGAAAGGGCAGAATCCAGTTTTATTTCTCAGAAAGCTAAGGGGCAATATGTGAAGCTAAGTGAATGGGGGTCCAAGTTCTTTCACTCTATGGTGAAGAGGAATAATGTTAGGAATCATATCTCATCCATACAACTTGCTGACAGTTCTTTCACTACTTCTTATGATCAGATTGGTGATTCTTTTGTTAGTTTTTACACTGAATTATTGGGTACCGAGGCTTTGGCAGCTCCTATAGATGAAGATGTTGTTAGTGCTGTCCCTACTATTTCTAGGGCTCAGTTGGATGATCTGTTGGTGGATGTCACTGCCTTGGAGGTAAAGAAAGGTCTCTTTTCTTTCCCAGACAATAAAGCACCTGGTCCTGATGGGTATTCTGCTGGCTTTTTTAAGAAATCTTGGGATATTGTTGGAGCTGATTTCACTAATGTTGTCTTGGAATTCTTTAATAATGATGCTATTTTGAATCAAGTTACTCATGCTATCATTGCTTTGATTCCTAAGTCTACTCATGCTGCTTCTGTTGGTGACTACAGGCCTATCTCCTGTTGTAATACTACTTACAAAGTTATATCTAAGATTTTGGCTACTAGATCGCCTTCTTGTCATGCGCTCGATCTTATTGATGAATGCCAAACTGGTTTTGTTGATGGTAGGGCCATGTCTGACAACATTTTCTTGTGCCAAGAGTTGATCAGGAAGTATGGGGTTGCCAGGGGTCCCCCTAGATGTATGATAAAGGTGGATATTAAAAAGGCCTTTGATTCAGTGCATTGGTCCTTCTTGGAGGCTGTTTTGAAAGGATTTGGTTTTCCTGACAGGTTTGTCAAGTGGATCATGCTGTGTGTTACAACTACATCCTTCTCCCTGTCTATTAATTGTGAGCTCAAGGGGTTTTTCCCTGGGAAGAGGGGCCTGAGACAAGGGGATCCTCTCTCTCCTTTCCTCTTTGTTCTTGGTATGGAATACTTCTCAAGAATGCTTAGAATTCTGGGGGAGGATTCAGAGTTTAACTTTCACAATGCATGCCAGAATTTGAAGATTAATCATCTTGCCTTTGCAGATGACTTGATGCTTTTCACTAGAGGAGATCCTATATCTGTCTCCTTAATGATGAATTGTCTTACTTGATTTTGGTATGTGTTCGGCCTGGTTGTTAATTTGCATAAGTCTCGAAATTTTTGCTTTGGACTGGATGAGTATAACAAGCGTGTTTTATTAGACATCTACGGTTTGAAAGAAGGTGTGATGCTGTTAGGTATCTTGGCATTCCCTTGTGTCTTCGTTAGGTTAAATGTGGTGCATTATGATCCCTTATTCACTACTTTGAGGAATTACTTTTGTAATTGGAAGGGTGCCACCTTGTCTTATCTTTGGTAGGTTACTTTGGTGAAATCTCATCATTCAAGGTGTGTCTTGCTTTTGGCTAGGTATTTACCCTATCATTGGAAGTGTTAAGCTTAAAATGGATCAATTATGTAGGAGGTTTTGTGGGGGGATCATGTGACTCTAACAGAAATCAATTGTTGGTGGAAGAAAGTTTGTTTGCCAAAAATCGAGGGTGGTTTAGAATTTTTCAGTTGGAAGCTTGGAATCTTGCTCTTTTGTGTAGGATCTTGTGGAACTTCCAATGTAAGAAAGAGGCGCCTTTGGGTGAAATGGATCAATCTTTGAGTACTTAAAGAATGCAGATCTGTGGTCTTATCCTTACAAGTCTACTGATTCTGCTTTACTCAAAACTATCTTTAGAATTAGGGATAGGATCTTGAATTATGCTGGTTCTGCTGGTGCTGCCATTGCTGTGTTGAAATCCTGGTCCATTGGTCCCAAATTATCTCCTACTAAAGCTTATGATTTCTTTAGGCACCAAAGTCCCAAAGTTTGGTGGTACAGACTTGTCTGGAACCCTAGAGCCACCCCAAAACACTGCTTTTTGTTGTGGATGGCCATGAAACATGCTATGCTTACTACTGATAAGCTTCATTTTGATGACAAACTCTGCTCCTTGTGTGGATTGGTGAATGAATCTGCCTCTCATCTGTATTTCCAGTGTCCAATCTCCTGTATGATTTGGGGTAAGGTTAGGTTGTGGCTAGGTATCAATAGAAGACTGGAAACTATAAATGCTGCTCTTAGATGGATGAAGAGGAAATGCAGGGAACTTCTCATGCAAATGTGGCTAGATGTGCCTCTGTTTCGTGGTTGTTTCTTTGGATTTGGAACATGAGAAGCAGACAGAGAGGTTTGAGGGAGTACCTATGAAGATTGATGATGTGTTGTTTTGCATTAAAACACATATGTTTTACATAATGCAAGCTGCATTCCCCTTGTACACTTTTACACCTTAATGTTTAGGTTTTGTATATCTTTTGTGATTTCTAGTAGGTTTTGTTGGTGGATGTATGAGATTATTTTGTTTCTCTACACACCTTGGGATATGCTCTGTGAGTTATGCTCTCACATGACCCCTTTTGACAGTTTTTTTGGGTGATGTTATGTGTTTAGTGGCTGTTGTTTCTTGTTGCATATAACCTCAGGGGTCTTATGCAGCTTGGAATCAACAAATCTAACCTCTTTTCAACACTAGTGTAGGTGTTAGTTAAGTTCTAAATTTTGATTATGATGTAATCTCTTGTACTTTGCATACCTTGGTTATATAAAATTTTTACCTTTAAGCAAACAAAAAATTAATGCACCATCTCCAATGGGTCTTTATTCATCTTTCTTTGGTTTGCTTCTTTTGCTCCATTCTTGTTACATAGTATTATCTAATAAAAAAAATACACCCGCCGCACACGAGAGGGGCTAATGGGAATGGGATAAATGTAGAAAATAAACTAGGTCACGTTCTTAATAACGGCCTATGACAATTCCAAAAACAATGAAAAATAAATCACACACATGTTTCCTATTGGTCGAGTCCATGATCAATCGGGGTCCATATAATCATATTATATCTAACACATCTAATCCGTACAATAAAATCTTATGAAAAAATAAATATTAAAATTACCAACTTGAGTCTTAAACCAAAATGCACCAACCTGGGCCTTTCCAAAATCAGTTTTGAAAAGGGTCTAGGCCTAGGCTTTTTTCAAAATCAAATATTTTGAAAAGGGCCTAGGCCTTTTCCAAAAAAAAATTGAAAAGGCCAATTGCACTATAGTGCCATGTGGCATCCCAATGACCAATACTATTTGAATTATTGGTAAGCCACATGACATTTACTAAACAAAAATATATCAATGAACCATAAAAATTCACAAAAACAACAAAACAAATAATTGACTTCCAGCACGCACAACCGGCCGACGCTGGAAACCCCTAGGGCCGCCTACGCCGCAGGGGGTATTATGGTGGGGGGCCGCCGCTTCGGCCAAGCCCCCAAAACCGATCCCCTTTTTTATGTAATTCATTTTGTGAATTTAAACATGCATCTATTGTAAATTAATTACTACACAAATTAACTAATGCTAATTGCTTAAGCTCGAAGCTCGCTCCGATACCACTGTTAGGAAATATACGCGGGAATGCAGCGGAATTTAAAGTTTATTTCCTATAACCAGGATAGACTTAGTTTAAGAAACAAGCATAAAAGAAGTAGACACATAATATAACTTGGATGATCTAAAATAGATTGTCGCTTCGTCTACGGTTTTAGTTTCTGCATGAAGCCGCCCAAGTGTTCGGCCTCTACCATTGATCCGCTTGAACAGCCCACCGGAATCGCATCATGGATTGCTACCAGGAAAACTCGGCTGCTAGACCGACATTTTCTCTCTCTAGGAAGCTCTTTATTTTGCTAGTAAATTAGAACTCTTCTAATTGTGATGATCAAAAGAGCTAGCCAATCCCTCTCTTATATAGAGAGATGGGGCATCCCAGAAGATCCAATCTGATTGGGAGAAGCTTCCTAGTAGATTGTGGAGAAAGAAAACATTTTACTAGTAAAATAAGGAAAATACCTTGATTGATTTATCTCATTTAATTTAATATCTCATATTAAATATTTCCAAGATATTGTCAACATCTAATATTGACTATCTTTATCATATTACCATAAATCTATTTTCCATAAATTTATTAATACCCAATATTAATATATGATAATATCATTAATTAAATTGCACAATCTAAGTGTATCTCATACGCTCAATATTGGCGCCACCTTTAGCCAATAAATTGGCATCTGGAATATTCTTAATTATTGTATACAAACATATTTCTACACACACATACATTATATGTATATTTAATTAATCAATATAAAAATATCTTGTAATATATTTACGAATAATAAATAAATACCACCATATTAATTTATCACTATAACACTTTATAGTCGAGATAAACTTTCCTTATTTGATTATCGCTATAACCGCATTTTAATCCGGCTAGATGATCTTATGTGTGTGACCCGATAGGCTTACGAATATGTTTGCCGTAGGCACAAAGTTCAAATTATGAAAATGCCCTTCATACCTCATGATCATTGATAGCGTCTAGCAACACATCCACGGCCCTCAATTATCAAAAGAGTCAAATGCAATGACTCTTACCTTTCATGTGAAACGGTTACCGTGTAAATAGAATCCTATCGCTGTTACAATATCCATACGGTCGTATCTCGAGTGTCAATAATTTAACGACCATATTTAATAATCTAGATATCATGCTCTCTCGAAGTAACTCATTTACTTCCAATTTGCAAAGATTCACGAAAGTAAGACAATCCTTATAAGAAGGCACTTTCGGATATTTACTGCTAATCATTGGATACGTGATTTCCGGACGAATAACATGAATCCTACGCATGCTTCAGTATCACACCAATCACTACCGCATGATCGCCCCATGGCTATGGGAAACCTCAATAGTGTGAAAGTATGACAATCCTTACCGTGATGTCATGAAGACTCCGGTCTCAGGATAATTACACAACTGCAACACAGTGCGATACTTAATAAAGTAAGTGGGCGAGTCTAACGTACGCATTCTCTAATACACTTCCACGTACAGTCCAAGTGTCCTTACACTTTGATGGATGAGATATATCCCTAACTTTAATAAGATAGAATACATCTAATATGTGCTAGTCTAATCATACTATCAATGTCCCGTTTTTTTGTACATGTTGTTGAAATTGTGTCCTAAACCCAATCGGGTTGGACCGGATCCGGCCAGGTCGGATCATTTCTACTATTTCTTTATGATTATACATATATAATAAATGGTTTTTCTGTTGTCTTATATTTGTTCTTTCAAAGAACCGATTATGAATTGTTATATGATAACGTCCTTATTATTAAATTGTGATAGAGAAACCATGATAGGAGATTATGGTGGATGAGAACTCTAATCACTTTAATAAGTTTGATACTTAAAAGTCTCTAGGCTGTTGTACTATTAAACAGGGCATTGATAGTACATAAAGACTAGCATGTATTAGATGTCTTCTGTCTTTATGGGAAGTGATAGATCTCATCTATCGAAGTGTGGAGACACTTGGACTGTACGTGGATGTGTATTAGAGAATTCGTACGTTAGACTGAGCCACTTACACTGTTAAGTGCCACACTATGTGACAGTTGTGCAATTATCCTTAGGACCGAGTCTACATGGCATCACGGTGTGGATTGTCATGCTTTGACACTATTGAGGTTTCCCCTAACCATGGGGCGATCATGCAGTAGTGATAGGGTGTGATACTGAAGCATGCGGAGTATACATGTTAGGTCGTCTGGGAATCGCGTACCCTATGAGTAGGGGTGAATATCCGAAAGGGCCTTCTTATAAGGAATGTCTTACTCTCGTGAATCTTTGCAAAGTGCAAGTAAATGAGTTACTTCGAGAGAGCATGACATCCAGATTATAAGATACGGTCGCCAATGCTTGACACTCGACGTACGACCGTATGGATATTATTACAGCGATAGGATTCTATTTACACGCTAACCGAGCACATGAAAGGTAGTAGTCATTGCGTATTGACTCTTCCGATGTTTGGGGGTCACGGACGTGTTTCTAGAAGCTATCCGTGATAGTTAGATGTTAAGGACATTTTCGTAATTGCGCCGTACGTCTACGGCCAACATTTTCGGAAACCTATCGGGTCACACACATATGAACATCAAGTCGGATTAAAATGTGGATATAGTTGAAGACCAAATAAGGAAAGAATTTATCTCATAGTATAAAGGTTATAGTGGTAAATTAATATGGTGGTATTTATTTATTGTGAATAAATATAATACAAGAGATTAATTGTGTTGATTAATTAAATATATATATTATATATATGTGGCCACGTGAATTTGGATAATAATGGGGCGCAAATTGTAAAGTGTATAGGATACATTTGAATTGTGCAATTTAATTAATAAGATTACCATGATATTAATATTGGATATTAATTGATTTTGGAAAAATAGATTTATGGTAATAAGATAAAGATAGTCAATATTAGATATTGACAATATCTTGGAAATATTTATTATAAGATATTAAATTAAATGAGATAAATCAATCAAAGTGATTTTCCTTATTTTATTAGAAAAATATTTTCTCTCTCATCAATCTACTAGAAGCTAATCCCAATCAGTTTGGGAATAAGATGGGGCGCCCCAGTGCTCTGTATATTGGATGCTTGGCTAGCTCTATTGTACACCATAATTCCAAGAGCAAATTGTTCATGTGAAAAATAAGAGAGTTTCATAGAGAGAGATTATAGAGAGAAAGAAGGTCGACCTAGTAGTCGAGGATTTCTAGTAGCAATCCTTGGCAGGATTCCGGTGAGGTGCTCGTGTGGATAACTGGTAGAGGCCGGACGCTTGGACGGCTCGCGCACATCTACTCCTACCGGACGGTGAAAGCGTCGATCTTTTAGATCAACCAAGGTAATACTACCGTCCCCTCTCTTATATGTTTATTGATTAAATGGAGAAGATCCTGGATCAGGAAATCAACTTTTAAATTCCGTTGCATTACTCAATTGATTTCCTAACAGTGGTATCAGAGCGGTCTTCGAGCTTAAGCAATAAGCATCTTTATTCGTGTAGTAATTTAGATCCAATAGATTAAATCATGTATGATATTGATTCATAATTAGTGCACAGAAAGAACAAAAATGGAAGATGATCGGCGGCGGTGGCAGCATCACCGCCACAGTCGGCGGCCGAGCTGTCCCCTTTCCCTTTTAATTTTGTTTTGTGTATCTTTAATGATTCAATATGGTCCATGGTTGTAATTTCTCTTTTGTTTAGCTGATGCCATGTGACAAACCAATGGTTCAAATAGTTTGACCATTGGGAAGCCATGTGGCATCACCCAATTTGTTGGGAAGAAATATGATTTGTTACTTAACCAAATCTAGGCCATTCCAAATTTTTGAATAGGCTCAGCCTCTTCCAAAATATTTAATTTTGGAAAAGGCCTGGCTCAAGCCTTCTCCAAAAATATTTGATTTTTGGAAAGGGCCCAGGATGCCTTTAAATTTGGTTTGGACCAAACCAAAGGCATCCTTTTGATTAAGAATCAAAAGGAAAGAAACAAAAGAGACCCACTTGATTTTAATTTTATTTAAAATATTTTTAAATTAGAAAATTAAAATTAAAATCGATTTATTGTAAATGGTTAATATTATTTCGATTAAAGCTATTAATTAATAAAACGTTGATTGATTAATTGATTGGATGCTATAAGAGGCAAGTAGTTAAAATTTAACTGTATCTTTTTCATAAGATGTTGATTGTATGGATTAGATAGTAGATATAAATCGATTATATGGACCCCGATTGATCATGGAGTCGACCAATAGGATAGATGTGTATGATTTATTTTTTGTTGGATTTTATTGTTGTCCTTGGCTGTTATGAAGAACGTGACCTAGTTTTATTTTTGCATTATCCCATTCTCGTTAGCTCCCCCCGTGTGCGGCGGGTGTAAAATTTTATAGTTAGATTTTATGTAATGATGCATTGAAGACAAAGACGAAGATCCAAAGAAGAAAAGAAAAATGAAAGATCCATGGAGATGGTGGATGTCAAAGATCCATTGGTGGTTGTGTCTACCATTAGTTGTGGCCCGCGATTTCGTCAGTTTGTATTCGAAACCGCACCTAGGAAAAGTCCATGATCATACAGGTTATATTGTGCGCGGAATGTTGTGTATGTTTTACTTTATATGTTATTGTAGTAATATGCACGTAGTAGATGAGACCGTATTTATATAAAATTAATTAAGTGAATTAATTTAAAATTACTCCCACAACAAAAATCGAGTTATATTTGTCTCCCAATATTATAATGACGGTGAAGAGCCCTTGTTCGGATCCAACTGATCGGCCCTCATCGGGAGTTGACCTACCTCAGGTATATCGTCGTTATCGTGATATGATCATTATGAGATCTCATGAATATTTGGGTTACGACTCGACTAAGAATCTTGCGGTGATTGGCCCTTGTCAGGACACTCTGATTTTAGAGACAAGGGGGTGACTATCACATAAGATGTGAATTGTCAAAGAGTTGACTAGTCAACCACCAAGAGTCACATAGAGATGTGATTGGTAAAGTGTTACCTACCTTTCGAATTATTCCGGTTGATTGGCCCTCGTCGGGAATCGGGGTAACAAGATGGGATCTTGGCCACTAAAGAATTTTTGAAAGATTCTTGAAAGTCAATTGGGAGTAGTTGACTAGTCGGAGCAAAATCATAATCCCAAAGACCATCTTTGATTTTGCATGCATAATCAACAACACTCTTTTATCTTTATTTTATGTTGTAGTTTTAGCAAATTATATTTATGTTTTAATTCTCGATTAGTAAAAACCAAATAATAACTGTTACCTTTTGAGAAACGTTCTCAAGTAAGGTTAAGTAATTTTAATCCTTTTAAAATAAGCAATGACACGAGCAATATCATTTTCGTAGTTGAAGACAATGAGACTACATATTTGATAAAGTGCTCTAAGACTTTAATTATTAATGGAAGCTAACGTATTGAACATATCAATATCCAATAGGTCACTCCATCTTACAATGATGATTATTCAAACATTAGACGGATTGGATAAGGATGACCACGTCGAATTTTGGAAAGGACATTTTCGAAATTGTAAGATTTAAGTATCGACTTAATTCTTTAATCATTGCTTGAAAGTAAATTAAATAGTTCATGTTTTGAATATGATTCAAAGGTTAAATAGACTATTTAACAAATGTTAGATTCTCTTTATGAAAGAAAATTGAAGACACAATTCTTGTGATTTTTCTTAAGTCTTATGAAGACTAAATTAAGAAATATATACAAGAGTTTGAAGGATTAAAATGGAAAGTTAGGGCAAGTGCTTGAGTAAGAGGACTTGTCGAAGTCTCTACCCTATGCAAGTAATTTGAGATAAATCTATCTGAACTCAAGTTAACTCTTGGATATATGATATACTACGAGTGTGATTAAATAAGAAAGATTAAATACAGATTTGGAAGGTGAAGCAAACGTTGAAACACTTACCATATTCTGAATCTAGTAAACTGATAAGGGAACTAAATAAATGTTATTATTTCCGGTTCTTATGAAGAACTTGATTTTCAGTTACTTGTTAGAATTTAGTAGACATATTCAATTGTAAGGAATAAGTGTTATTCCGATAAATTTGAAAGGTGACTGAATCTAACATACTAGATTGATGTCACTATATAGTTGATATAGGTGAAAAATCTCAACTAAATATTTGTATGGCTGTTATCCTTCATTTTGTGGCTGTTCTAGACATAGTCTCTAAGGAAGGGAAGCGTGTAATCAAACGCCATTCTGCTGATATTGAACCATATGATTATGAATCATGTGGGTTATACGTATCTTATCCAAAGAGGACTAAAATACCCTTTTATGAAAATGGTTATAAAATCTAGAAGATTGACTAGAGCCTAAACATATTGATGTTTGTTGGCTTATAACAATTTATACCATAAATAATTGTTTATCTCTCTCTTGGACTATTTTAGAAATAGTTGAATGTACTTATTAAAGTATGACAATTCTGAAAGCCCGAAATGTTTGAGCTAGTATGAATATGAGATAAATGAAACTTATGAATTAATCTTCAATTGCATGGAAGAAACTAATAACTGGAGGGTGTTTCAGAAGTCGTCTGAAAGGGAATCAGATTCTCCTTAAAAGGACATCATTTTGAGATGCGCGATCGGATTGTGGTTCCAAAATGTAAGCGACACTTTATACGATAAAGTTGTGACGTAAGTCATGCAAAGAATCTCTTACATGTTTTGGGATAGCGCCCTTAATCAAAACACATACTTAACCGAGTTCCAAAGAATAAGGTTGAATGAATTCCATATTGATAATGTCGAATCTATCTTAACCGATGATTTGACGTTGTCATAGGCAAAAGTCAGAATCGCTTGGAGCCTAGTACGACATGTGAAACTTTGTGGAGTATCTTAGAAATTACGCTAGATATTGTCTACTTTCCCATGGAACAAAATGTTTGTCTTCAAACATGCTGTCTTCTATAAGAGGTCTTTTTTAAAAAAGAGATAGTGGGAGTATGTGAGATCTCAAAAGAGTTTGAGAGCCACAAGGAGATTCAACCATAGGAACGTGAGCAGATGCCACATAATGATGAGGTGTAGGACACTGCTCAGTGTACACAAATATTCTATAAGTCTGTGGCCTGAAAAGGCTGCTGATGTGTTCATCTTGAATAATGAATATCTCACAACTTATGAAGGAATGATTGAGAGGCAAGATTGAGAGAAATGGCTAGGAGCCATAATATCTGAATTAGATTCAATCAGTGACAACCAGGTTGTGAACCTAGCATGTCTTACCTAGAGGGAATGTCCCTGAAAGGCTGACAAGGATAGTAATATGATTACCATAAGGCTATAGTGACGGTTGAAGGCAACGGGATGTAAACCTTGTAATTATCTTTATACTACCAGCTGAGCCCTGTTCTATTCAGACTATGCTTGTTATAAGTTCGTATCATGGCTATATGATATTGTTGAAGACGTTGGGCATACAACTCGATGCTCAACAACGATAACATGATATGTGATCCCACGAGATCCATTTATGGACTCAAACGAGTTTCTCTAGACAATTTCTTTGTTTGATAAATCAAAGAAGTTTGATTTAGTCAAAAGAAGGGATATGCCCAATGTACAAGAAGGACAGTGGGAGTACGTTATGATTTTCGAGTAAGGTATTGGATATCTCTCTCGGGAATTATCCTCGCATGTCACAGTCAATTAATGTTTGGTAGTTCAAGGTCTTTACGAAAGCACTTGGATTAGCGGTTATTATTTTTAGAAATAAGAATCTATAGTGATAGATTTAACTGCTGTTCGATTATAGTTTACCTAAATAGATGTGATGCTAAAAGAGTATAGCATAGATCGTGACAGGAGATACTACTCGCCGGTATTCTCTAGATCTATCTATGTTAGGATGTTGGTCCTAAAGATAAGGTGAAAGATGATGCTTATTGAAAGTTTCCTTTGTTACTGAGACAAAAAACCATCATAAGAGTAATGCCAGATGTTCATAGTTCATGAAGAGCCATGAGCAAGAATGAAAGTAAATCTGGTGAATATCGAGAATATCCTTAAACAAGTTAAGTATGGTTTCCTAGTTTATCGAAACTTGGAATCGGATAAGAATACATATACAGACATGTATGCTAAGTCTTATGAAGACGAGTGGGAGCTACAGTCTGGGTTCGCAGTCACTTTGATTAAGTAAAGCAGTGAGCTGGAAATGTTCTCAGCAAGTGATCACTGTAAATTCTACAACTAAGCCAAAACATAGTATGCACCTTAGAGGCACATCAGAAGCAGTACATGGGTCTAGAAGGTTCATTCCTGAACCTTGTGTGGCTCTTCCACCTTCACTATATAACTGATATAGTTGTGGATTCATTGCTTGGAGCAAGGACCAGGGTCTCATCCTAGATTCATGTGTGTTGAGGCAGTTCCTTTGACTTGGTCATTTAGAGCATGCTGTGAAGTTAGTCTGAGTCCCCACGGATAGCGTTCCATTCACGGCTAGGGTTGGTTACGAGTATTGCATGAGATTCTTTTGTTTCAACTTGGTCTTATGTGTACGAGTGATTGGTTTTAGGCCAAGTGGGAGATTGTTGAAATAGTGTCCTAAACCCAATCAGGTTGGACCACATCTGACCGGGTCGGATCATTTCTACTTTTTTTTTGATTATACATATATAATAAATGGCTTTTCCATTGTCATATATTTGTTCTTTCAAAGAACCGATTATGAATTGTAATATGATAACGTCCTTAGTATTAAACTGTGATAGAGAAACGATGATAGGCGATTATGGTTGATGAGATCTCTAATCACTTTAATAAGTTTGATACTTAAATGTCTCTCGGTTGATGTACTATTAAACAGTGCATTGATAGTATGTATAGACTAGCACGTATTAGATGTCTTCTGTCTTTAAGAGCAGGGACCGATCTCATCTATCGAGGTGTGAAGACACTTGGACAGTATGTGGACGTGTATTAGGGAATGCGTACGTTAGACTGACCCACATACACTGTTAAGTGTCACACTATGTGACGGTTGTGTAATTATCCTTAGGACCGGAGTCTACATGGCATCACGGTGTGGATTGTCATACTTTGACACTATTAAGGTTTCCCTTAACCATGAGGCGATAATGCGGTAGTGATCGGGTGTGATACTGAAGCATGAAGAGTATACATGTTAGGTCATCTGGGAATCGCGTACCCTATGAGTAGAGGTGAATATCCGAAAAGGCCTTCTTATAAGGAATCTATTACTCTTATGAATCTTGGCAAAATGGAATTAAATGAGTTACTTCGAGAGAGAATGACATCCAGATTATAAGATGCAGTCATCAATGCTTGACACTCGACGTACGACCATATGGATATATTACAGCGATAGGATTCTATTTACATGCTAACCGAGAACATAAAAGGTAGTAGTTATTGCATATTGACTCTTCCGATGTTTGGGGTTCACGGATGTGTTGCTAGACGCTATCCGTGATCGTTAGATGTGAAAGGCATTTTGTAATTGCGCCTTGTGTCTATGACCAACATATTCGGAAGCTTATCGGGTCACACACATATGAACATCAAGTCGGATTAAATTGTGGTTATAGTTGATGACCAAATAAGGAAATAATTTATCTCATACTATAAAGGTTATAGTTGTAAATTAATATGGTGGTATTTATTTATTGTGAATAAATATAATACAAGATATTAATTATTCTTGATTAATTAAATATATATATTATATATATGTTGCCAGGTGAATTTGGCTAATAATGGGGTGCAAGTTGTAAGGTGTATAGGATACATTAGAATTGTGCAATTTAATTAATAAGATTACCATAATATAAATATTGGATATTAATTGATTTTGGAAAAATAGATTTATCGTAATAAGACAAAGATAGTCAATATTAGATATTGACAATATCTTGGGAATATTTAATATAAGATATTAAATTAAATGAGATAAATCAATCAAAGGGATTTTCCTTATTTTATTAGAAAATTGTTTTCTCTCTCATCAATCTACTATAAGCTAATCCCAATCAGTTTGGAATAAGATGGGGCGCCCCAATGCTCTATATAATGGAGGCATGGTTAGCTCTATTTTACACCATAATTCCAATAGCTAATTGTTCTTGTGAAAAATAAGAGAGCTTCTTAGAGAGAGATTATAGAGAGAGAAAAGGTCGACCTAGTATTCGAGATTTTCTAGTAGCAATCCTAGGCGGGGTGCTCGTGTGGATAACTTGTAGAGGCCGGATGCTTGGACGGCTCATGCACATCTACTCCTACCGGACGCTCAAAGTGTCGATCTTTTAGATCAACCAAGGTAATAGTACCATCCCCTCTCTTATATGTTTATTGTTTAAACGGAGACGATCCTGTATCGGGAAATCAATTTTTAAATTCCGCTGCACTACTCGATTGTTTTTCTAACACATGTGACCAGAGACATATAAGTATCAAACCTTTCAAAGTGAGTCGAGATCTCATCAACCATAATCACTATTATGATTTCTCTTTCACAGTTTGACACCAGGGACGTTATCATGAATACAATCACAAATTGGTTCATATAAATAAACAGAATATATAATAACAGAAAAACCATTTAATGTATGTATAAATGAAAAGAAACAGTAGAAATGATCCGACCCGGTCCAACCCGATTGGGTTTAGGACACTATTTCAACATCAATATGATAAAAGACATCTAATACATGCTAGTCTAATTGTACTATTAATGTCCTATATAATAGCACATAAGACTAGATACATTTAAGTATCAAACCAATTAAAGTGCGTCGAGAACTCATCAATCATAATCACTATTATGATTTGTCTTTCACATTTTGACACTAGGGACGTTATCATATATATAATCACAAATTGGGTTCATATTAATAAACAAAGTATATAATAACAGAAAAGCCATTTATCATATGTATAAACATAAAGAAATAGTAGAAACGATCTGACCCAGTCGGAACCGGTCCAACCCGATTGGGTTTAGGACACTATTTCGACAAAATGATCCGTCTGAATGGTCAATGGTAGGTTGTGCCTGTGTTGGTGCAGTTGCTTCAGCTGGTTGTTCTTCACTTCTTCAATCTCTATGCCAGATAGCGATTGTTGGGGGTTGTCTGCTTCTTTAAGTCCTTGAGAGGGCTCTTCATCATCTGCTTGTGCTGTGTCTCGGATTTTATCAATGGAAAATAACAAGTAATAAATTTATAAATCCGGTATTCCCCAAGTGTAGGGATCGTAGTATAGCGATTAATACCGGAGTCGATCATAGGGAATCGAGGTATCTAGTTCATTAATTTTCCTAAGGTTGATACCATTATTATTAAAACCTAAAATAACATAACGAAAAGATAAACTGGACAGAGGATTGTCAGTCCAAAGCCCGGAAGGATAAAAGCGAAAACGAAATCTAAACTATAAACTATAAAATAAACAGTAAACAAGAAGATGATCATGGTGATTAAACAATGAACAAACAAATATTCCTCCGATCCCGCAACCCTTAATTTCCTCTCTAAAGTTATCTTGTGATGATTTAATTAAAGATGTGGTCCACCTAACGGAGGTATGAATTCCTACTCTTGTAGATAATTCGCCTATCAATCTCTCATCTCTCGATATATAAGATTGACGCACTCAAACCAAGGTGTAAGATCTCTCAATCTAGCAACCTAGATATTCAACCTATCAACTCTCGTTATGTCAAGATTAAAAATCCCATCTTTCCTATGGTGATCTAAGGTTTACACCGACTCTCGTCATACGGTAAACATCAATAACAACAATCTCTCGATATGCGTTGCATAACAAATAATCAAAGGAAAGATACAACTTTAATCAAATTCACAAAACAAATCTAGATTGAAAAGAAAGAACCTGATGAAACGGATTTAAATAACTTGATCCAGCAAAAACAGAAACGAAATCTAAATAAAAAGAACAACCCTCGGCCGGCCAAGCACCAAGGCTCAGCCGGCCGAGGTTACTTGGCTCGAATTTAGGGTTTTCTGTGTATGCGGCTGTGTAATAATATATATCTAGGGTTGAAAATAGCGCTGGTATTTATAGAAAAGTAAGTCGGCTGTGCTGAGGCGGTGGAAGGACGCCCGTCCATCTATTTGGACGCTCGTTCGGTCTTCGACAAAAACTTCGAGTCGGGCTGAGTCTTCATCAGACGCCCGTCCTTCTTTAAATTGGACGCTCGTCCAGCAAATCCATCAACACTCTGAATCAAGCTCTTCAGCCTAGACGCCCATCCACTGGATCAAACGCCCGTCCACTGGACGGAGATTCTGGACGCACGTTCAGCTGCTTGAAAATCGATCTTCTCATCTTTATCTTCAATCGATTTCATCTTTATCTTTTCTCCTCTTCATTAATCTGATTGTTAACCTCTTTTAATCCTCTTCTTGGTCGAAATTGTGTATCTACAATACATCAAACACATTGCAAAATGTAGTATCTTCCAAATCAATATAAAACCATCAATTTTACACATTAATCATACAATTTTGCAACTAACCCATTAAAAACATCACTTGCGCAATACTTCAATATAAAGCTCAATTTCTATGAAAAACATCCAGATATGGGGGAAATTGACATAATATATCCTTATAAAACGTATAAAATCACCCTTAACAACTCCCCCACACTTAAACCCCCACACTTAAACCTTGCTCGTCCCGAGCAAGACAAAACAAAAACTAGGCGTAGGATAACAAAATTCCAACCAAAAATACATACAGTCATTTTCAACAAATACAAAGCATATGTAATAAATCAGACGTTCACCCCGGTGTGTGTGCATAGCCATATTAAACTTCCACTAAGTCCACACTTGAATTTTTCTCAAGCAACTAGCAAATACCCATCTAAACCAGCAATAACCGACACTTATAACACGTACCCTACAAAACATAACATGTCCCGAAAAGGATAATAAAATGCGTTTAGGATCTTTCCGACATACTCAGAGGATAATCCCTACAAAATGCCTTTCGGTTTATCTTTGGGGATAAGGTAGACGATAACTAAGTCATTCTTTTCACTACCTTATGTAAGTTGATTTAATTAAATTTTTAAATTTAGACACAAATCAGAATAAGCTTTTGCCCTCATAGTAGAATAGGATATTCGAGATATACCCTACCTTACTCAAATAATAAGGCAATTTTTTTCCGACTCGATCGCCGTGAGCTTTTGGTAATCATAGTGGTATAGGACATTTCGAGATAATTCCTACCGCACTCAAATCATAAACCACTTCCGACATACTCAATCTTGTTATTAAACAACTTTCCAAAGCACACTTAATAGTTATATCTTGCTTATCACATTCAAACCTAAGACATTCACAAGACATCATACTCCGACTCTAACCACAAACTATTATAATTCTCCTAACATGCATATTAGCACTAAGTACAAAATTATAAGATAATCGAAAATTACTAATCCAAACGGATACAAATTTTTATATTTTATCTCATCATTTAATATGGCTCGTGAAAAATAATATCGGGTGAAACATCCAACCTACTAAACATACAAGATATAGCATCAATGATCAGTATAGTATCGTAGTTGAAAATCAAAAACTAGTAAACCAAGCAAAAAGGAATGTACTCGCCGAGACAAAACAAAATTCTCGTTAAAATTTTAAGATTCAACACTTTGTAAGCATGGTATAAAAATTAAGTTCTCAAAGATGGTAATCATAATTAAATTGGGCAAATATCATGTAGGTACTAACTAACCAACCAAACCTTCCCCACACTTAAACCACAACATGTCCTCACAAGCAGTGTAATTAAAGAAAAGACAAAAGAACTTAGCCGATTTGGTAATGATCCGAAGATTGGTGAAGAAGACAACAATGGTGATGTCATATGGAGTCCTTCCGACTTCAAATCCAAAGTTAACTTGACAAAGCAAATGATAAATGTACTGCGCCACTTGAAAAACATGGCAAGATCTCGGAAACATAGGGGTATAACACGGCAAAATTAATCATAAACAAGATAGAAGCACATGATATAATTGCTCAGATGGAACAATCACCACACAGGGAAAACACAGGACACCTAAGCGTCAAACATAAAGCCACAGAAGCTTTACAATACAAATAAGCCCAACATGTGCACACAGAAATAAGGATAGAGGACACTACAAAGTAGCAGGGCTAGGTGCACTAAAAAGAAAAGAAAATAATAATAAAATAAAATAAAATAAAATACAATGCAACTAAATGATATGCAACTATACTAAAAAGGCAAAACGAAAATAAAGAAAATAAACTAGCCCAACTAATTCCATTGATTTCGCCCTAATCTAAGCGAGGTCAAATATATAAACGTCTACTCAATAACGCCACAGAAGCGCAAGAAAATTCGATTATGCAAAGCCACAGAAGCTTGCCATGTAAAGTGTAGACGGGAAGATGATTGGACATGTAGACGGCCCCTAAACAACCCTAACATCCAAGATAGACGACAAAAGGAACAGCATAAATCAAATTGGAATCACATCTAACTAGGTGAGTTACTCAACATGGACTGCAATAGATGGAAAGAAAACCATAACGGTGGAAGAACATGACATCTACGCATATACAAAGGCCACAGAGGCTCACAATAAAACATCCATGTCCATTAATGAAGCATGTATATAAAAATTAATCAATTATTTAACATGGATTAGTAGATGGAAAGATGTAAACATGCAAGTTCAGAACATCTACGCATATATAATGAGGCCACAGAGGCTCACATAGGAACAACCATGTCAAATAATAGACGTAAGTATCAAGATAAAATCTATTCACAAAAAAAATCGGATGATCGGATCATGGCGTTTAGTCAAGACAGACGGACGTTTAAAGCATATTCGAGGCGGACGGACGTTGAGCATGCGACGCCCGTCGTAACCACATAGAGCGCACGGGCTGGGAAAAAGGCAAACGCTCGTCTGACTCTCTAAAAACATAACAGCGTTGATGCGTTTTGGGATGGACGGGCGTTCACTTACTATGGACGCCCGTCTGACTCATCAGAAAAGCACAGCAGACTCGACCTATATCAGAAGACAGCAGCAACCCCAGAAATAACCTAATATCATATCATTAAAACAGAAACCCTAGTGTTTATTAAAAACGAAAACAAAACTATGAAACCTAAAAACGACAATAGACAACCTATGAAACCTATCAAACCTAAAAAAAAGTTCGTGACAAAAATAGAAAAATTAACTCAATTATATTCAAGAAAAAAAAAACTAAGACGGTGAAAAAAAAACGTGTTGAAATCTTCTGGGGCCAAAATAGAAGGGAAAACAGCAGATTTTGACCTCGAAAACGGTGTCGAACGAGCTTTCCGAATTGGGGTCCTGCGCGCCAAACGGACACTCGAGCCGAAAGTTACGGGCAAAATACTACCATGTGCCCTAACGATCCCTTATATCCCAACTTATAACAAAAATCGAAAAATTAATAAACTAGACAACGTGCATCGATTCCTCAAAGAACGGCGCCAAAAACTTGTTTTTGGTTCCGTTGGCGGGAATACTCACCACTATACTACCTTAGAAAAATTAATAATGAACTGGACAACCGCACCGATTCCCCGGCAACGGCGCCAAAAACTTTTTCACGGATTTATCTAATGAAAACAACAAGTAATAAAATTTATAAATCCGGTATTCCCCAAGTGTAGGGATCGTAGTATAGCGATTAATACCGGAGTCGATCACAGGGAATCGAGGTATCTAGTTCATTAATTTTCCTAAGGTTGATACCATTATTATTAAAACCTAAAATAACATAACGAAAAGATAAACTGGACAGAGGATTGTCAGTCCAAAGCCAGGAAGGATAAAAGCGAAAACGAAATCTAAACTATAAACTATAAAATAAACAGTAAACAAGAAGATGATCATGGTGATTAAACAATGAACAAACAAATATTCCTCCGATCCGCAACCCTTAATTTCCTCTCTAAAGTTATCTTGTGATGATTTAATTAAAGATGTGGTCCACCTAACGGAGGTATGAATTCCTACTCGTAGATAATTCGCCTATCAATCTCTCATCTCTCGATATATAAGATTGACGCTCTCAAACCAAGGTGTAAGATCTCTCAATCTAGCAACCTAGATATTCAACCTATCAACTCTCGTTATGTCAAGATTAAAAATCCCATCATTCCTATGGTGATCTAAGGTTTACACCGACTCTCGTCATACGGTAAACATCAATAACAACAATCTCTCGATATGCGTTGCATAACAAATAATCAAAGGAAAGATACAACTTTAATCAAATTCACAAAACAAATCTAGATTGAAAAGAAAGAACCTGATGAAACGGATATAAATAACTTGATCCAGCAAAAACAGAAACGAAATCTAAATAAAAAGAACAACCCTCGGCCGGCCAAGCACCAAGGCTCAGCCGGCCGAGGTTACTTGGCTCGAATTTAGGGTTTTTCGTGTATGAGGTGTGTAATAATATATATCTAGGGTTGAAAATAGCGCCGGTATTTATAGAAAAGTAAGTCAATTTGTGGCTTTGAGGCGGTGGAAGGATGCCCGCCCATCTCTCCGACGCTCGCTCGGTCTTCGACAAAAACTTCGAGTCGGGGTGAGTCTTCATCGACTCCGCCCTTCTTTAAATTGGACGCCGTCCAAAGCAAATCCATCAACACTCACGAATCAAGCTCTTCACTGGACGCCCGTCCACTTGATCAAACGCCCGTCCACTGGACGGAGATTTTGGATGCACGTTCAGCTGCTTGAAAATCGATCTTCTCATCTTTATCTTCAATCGATTTCATCTTTATCTTTTCTCCTCTTCATTAATCCGATTGTTAACCTCTTTTAATCCTCTTCTTGGTCGAAATTGTGTATCTACAATACATCAAACACATTGCAAAATGTAGTATCTTCCAAATCAATATAAAACCATCATTTTTACACATAAATCATACAATTTTGCAACTAACCCATTAAAAACATCACTTGTGCAATACTTCAATATAAAGCTTGATTTCTATGAAAAACATCCAGATATGGGGGAAATTGACATAGAATATATCCTTATAAAACGTATAAAATCACCCTTAACATGCTGCTTCTTAGCTTCTTCAGCAACAAGAGAGGGTCGTTTGGCTGTCATTCCCTCTTCCTCAATGCTAGGAATGCTTTGTGATAATGATCTAAATACACCACTAATTTAACCTTTATTTACCCTGAATTCTACTCTAGAGAATGTAGATAAGCCCATTATTGCAAAGGATTATATGTTGAATGCTAAACAATGTTCCTAAGTTCGTAATTATGCATCTGTATCATTATCCCGAAGATTTCGTACTGTTTTGCCTTGTTTTATGTATTTTACAGGATGAGTCAAATCCGGAGCACATAAGGACAGATCTAGATAAAGGGAAGAATGTTCGGTGATTGAGGTCAAGTTAAATTACTAACTCGATGCCTAAATAACCACTAGCAAGTGAACTAGGTTCAACCGCAGTATAGCTAGATAGAGTCGAGGTCGATCCCACCGAGAATCAATTTGTGGATCCTACTTAAACAGTCAACCTACTTATTTCGTTTAACAAAGACGGTCTACGACCAACATAGGATACGAGAAAAGAAAGACACACTTAAACGTATAAACAAATAACATGTAAACAAATAACGTAATCAACTGCCAAATTATAACTGTAATCATTTGGATCTAGACAATTTATATAACAACTAGACTTATCAACTATTAATCCGTTCATATCTGTTTATATTGGCTACGGGAGTCATCCTCTAAAACTTGATGTAGCACCGGTAGGTCACTAGATCACTGTGATATTGTTACGTGACTTCGCCTTTTAAGTGCCTCCATCTCATATAACTCACACGCTTACGACTCTAAGGATGCCGATATTAACCGTACACCTCGTCTAGGCAACATTCCTATGGTTAGGTGTACTTCCTAAACGATCACTCAAACTCTCGTCCAACTAACAATTACCAAGTTATAATCTCATGCTAGTTTACGATCTACGTATAAACAAGGTGCGTGCAATTCCCTAATATAAACCTTCCTAGATAATGCTGAACGTCCGTGAAGATCAATTCATAAGCCCACCTAAGAGTTTTACATTGGTATTTCCTTTTTACACGTTTTAATTAAATTAAGCGAGTAACGTAGCCATAGCCATACCTACTGAGATAACAGATTCAATTAAGCTAATCTAATCATAAAGACGTGGATCGATTAACGGATGAAGCGGGTGGTCGAGGGCTCTCGGTCGACCGAATGCATAGGCTCGGTCGATCGAAAGTGACACCACTCAGTCACCCGAGTGCTCCACTCCCCAGATTACACCCCTGAATATATTTCTCAGCGTTTCTCATACAAATCGGATTAAATAGTGAATCGACAGGCAATCATATAAACCAATCTAAATACACGTAAATCAAACACGTATATTCATCCATAGATGTTAGGAAGAGGACGTAGAGTATGAGATCCTCATAGACAAGGCATCAACACCTCCCTAACGTCATAGCCTAGATCTACATCATCTAGCTATGAATAACTACTACTCAAACAATTAAAGCATAATTGGGAAATTAATTACTAAATGAAAACAATAAGAGAAACTAGGGCTTACATTATTGAACGCCCAGCTCTTTCATAAGCCTAACGAATCCTTATTTGCTTGTATGTATAAATGAATGAGGTGGTATTGGTGTGTTGGTTTTTAAAAATACAAAGGACTTGTGTTTATATAGAGCTACAGCCGACTGAAGAAGACCGACTTAAATGTGGAGAACACTAAACCCTAACCGCCTCAAACAATGTGCCGGACTGGCTGGACTTCAGCCCGCTCGGTCGATCGAATGCATAGGCTCGGTCGACCGAGCCTTGTATCCTTTTGGGCTTCCTTCTTGTTTCGTCCTGGGCTCTCTGAACTTGTCTGCAATTAAAGCTTCTCCGAAGTCCATTCTTGCGCTCCCAAATGAGTTACTACAAATATAGCATAAAATACATTCTGTAACATCAAATAATATAATAAAACCTCTAAATACATAATAACGACTCGTAACTCTCGGCATATGCAAATGTAGCGTATTACGACTTATTATTACTCTATTATAGCTCTTTTAAACTAGAATCGGGGATAAAGATCATAGAATAATGGGCACAAAATGACCGTTATCAACTACCCCCCACTTAGCCTTTGATCGTCCCGATCAAAATATTAATAAGTCATTCCTCATACAACCATTTTCCAATGGCCACATTATACTAACACAAGAAACTCGAATCAACTCATACCATTTATGCTCATAAGATATGCATTATTCACTATTCGTTTTGAATCGAAGTGATGTGTGCATGTGCATTAGTTTTATACAATCGTGGCAAGATCAGAGTTTATGCCGACTTCGTAGTCTTAACCTACCAACTTCAGTATTCCCACTTCTTAAGCCTTTTAATTGTTGAAGCATTAGAATAATAAGCAAGAGCGTATCTATAGGGTTTTTGGACTTGGAGACCGAGAAAAATACTCAAGGCCTCTATAAAAGTAAAAAAAAATTTCAATTTTCCATACTTTCAAATACTACAAATCTCAAGGGAGAATTTTTTTTTTGTATCCCCTATCTTAGATCAAATATAGCATCAAATATTACCACAAGTGCGAGGCTACTTTGGTAACTTACTACAAGCCTAGTGTTTAACGTTTTGTTAAAACACAGGTACGTCTCAAGCTTATTACTCAGCTTTTGTGGCTAAAATTTTAGGAACACATCAGATGATAAATTTGACACTAGGTAAGCATAACCAATTATCTATGCAATGTACACATAATTTTTTCATTTTTATAATAAGCGTAGTACAACTCGATTCATTTATCGAATAATTGAATAATAAACAACTACTCGCAACGGAAAATATGAATATCATTAAGTTTACTAATCAATAAATCGCAGAAGTATAAAGTGATCACGTACTCATGAAATATAGTTTATTTCTTATTAAATACAATATTCGGGACACACAAAAGTAAATGTGATTCTAAGTTTAAAAGTTTAAATTTTACTCATTTATTATATTATTTGATATATATATATATAGATCCTTATTCGAGCAAGCTAAGTGACTCGTACCCCCCACTTAAACCATGCATTGTCCTCAATGTACAAAAATCGGAAAAAGAAAAAACTAAGAAAAGGAAATTAGCTCTGGATAAGCGTGGAAGTTAAACAAGTCTTGGGAATTCGGCAAAGTCTAACAGGCACAGGCATTGGCCGCTAGCAAGGAAGAAGAATAATCAACGCAACATGCATCTTAAACAAAGCTCAAACTCGTTCTGGTGATTAGTCCAAACAAGAATAATCGAAAAAGGGACCGTAAAAGAGATAACAAATTCTTTAAACATTTTCAAGTCCATAAATTCATGATTACATGTCAATATATTTCAGCAAGTCCAAAACATTACATGAGTTTGAATTTAGGAAATAGTGAAACCTACTCTATATAACACGACACACTAGTAGAAACCAGTCAAAATAAAAATGCGTTAATCATAGGAAATGCAAACACGGAAATACAAATGCTTAATCCCAAAATCCTGGAGCATTGGGATCATAAGGCCTATAAACAGGATTGAATGGTGCTAGTTGCAAATTGTTCGGGCCGGCCTCGTCAGCATCTTCTTCCAGCTCCCCAGCTTGTTCTTGATCGTGGCCGTGAACGATAGGTGGTGCGACATAATTTAAAGATAAGATAGGCATTGGCCCCACATAGGAATCGCTGCCTAACACTGGGCACTCGGGTCCCTCACAGAATGTAGTAATCAGCGAACCAAAAGGTAAGGTGTGCCGAGGCTTGAGAGCATCATCTGTCATTTCCTTGCGTATCAATGCCCCCACGTTCACAGGCCATCCGATGTATAACCAATAAAGCAGGGTGGCATGGGCATAATAGACCGTAGATACATGCTCGGCCGGAAAGAGATTAGAACGGATAAGCCGATGAAGGCATTTATCCTCCCATCTCCTGAAATCGGGTTCCGCAAATGTGCGGGCAACCTCTCCTATAGTCCATTCTATCCCCGAGATAGGCACCAACTTCCTCCAACCAAGCGCCGGACCCGTCAAATGTCACCATATACTCGCCCGTCCTCCGAGATATCGCACCAAAATAAGCATTAAACGTTCCCGGAGAAATTACAATCGGTCGCCCACGAATGGTAACAATATTGGTATCGGGGTGTACACGTAAATAAGCATAAAATTCCTTACCCAATTGACGTTGACTCGCCGGGGCGCCACGACATCTCGCCACCGATAACGTTCCACCAATTCCAAAAGCTCATCTCCACAATTATCCAAATCCAGTCTTGAGCTCGATGAGCAGGGGCATTCGAGAAATTATTAATAAATGAAGCATATACCTCCCGACTCGCGAATTGTGGTACCCGTTGATTAATGGTATGTCGCTTCAATCGCCACAAATGGGCGGCTCTGCGTCTTCTTGGTGGCATTTCGACAAACAAAAAAGAGAAAGAAATGACTGCGGGCAAGAAGAAGACTCTCGGTCGACCGAGAGTAATCACTCGGTTGACCGACCGGTGGTCGGGTTAGGTCTTCGCCAGATCCGCCCCAGATCTACCCGATGGATCGAGTTGGCGATCGAGAAAAGTTTCGGACACTCTCTTTGCGATTAAAAAAATTGAAAAGTGAGTGAAATGGTGTAATGGATGAAGATTTTCAAAATATTCCCATTTGATTTCTACAAGGATTTGGGGGAAAGGTAGGTGGAGAATTTGGATGAAGAAAATGGAGAAGAGGATGAATGGGTTAAATAGAAAAAGGGGAAATTGAAAAGTGAATGTGATTGGTGGATAAGAATGGTTGGGGATTGATGAGATGTAAATGTGGAATTTGAAAGTTTATATTGAAAGAATAAAGAAATTGGGAAGAGGGAAAGGTGTATGGGGATATGTAGAAATAAATGGTGTTGACCATTTAATTTTGACACACAGGAAATTAACTACAACATATAACCCATGGCAAAACTATTATTTCACTTTTTCAATTCTTACCGCAAAAATTAACCCAACCGACAAGTTGTCTCAAGCACAAAAACAATCTCATTTTTTTTTCATAGATAAAAAAAAGATCAAACAATCTGGCCTACAGCATTTAAAATAACGCATTTCTATTTCTTTAATCAACATTTTTTTTTATAAAGACTCGGTTACTACACCCTACTTCACGTAAAAACGATTCGAATAAAAGAAAAGATTTTTGCACATCCTTAACTTAGCAGTCGTCGGAACACGGCAAAAAAAAAAACTCCTTATCGTTTCACGCTACTCTTATTTTTAAGAAAAAAAATGATAAAATAGAAATAGTTCTACAGTTTAAGTCAGTAGCTCGACTTTCCAAAAATCGTCACTTTCTACAAACTGCTCTTGGCTTGCCAGGTTTTCACCCGGTTAGCCTTTACCGAAAATGTCTTGCTGTCCTTTTGCACGAGTGCCTTTCCGCGAGATGTGAGTCCAACGAAAAGACAGTCGAACTGTCCAACCAGGCAAGCTCCAACTTTCGTGATTGTCTCAGAACTAGATGAGCTCTCTTTAGCGCGAACTCTACGGGTTCGTTTCTTTGCTTGCTTCCTTCTAGCCTTGGGTCCGAGAAAGAGGCCTTCGTGATTATGATTTTCTAGAACAGGGTGAGGTGCTCGACGGCCTTCTCATGACTCGTGAAGCGTAGTGGTCTCATCTCTTTCTTCTATCTCGTCATCGCCTCTTTTTTCTCGAGTCCGAGTCAAACTGGTTTGAATTACCACCTCCTATAACATTCACGCCACCGAATAGGAAATCTGGATTCCTCGTCCCATAGGTCTCAGAACCCTTAGCATCGAAAAATGTAATCTCATGCCTGGACATACAAATTAGGGCTCTAGAAGTATTGATAAAGGCTCTCCCTAAAATGATAGGCGTTGAGGGTGCTCATCTATATCCATAACAACTATATCTATCTTAAACCTGAGCTGTCCTATGCCAATGATCATATTATTCATATTTCCAGACATGATCATTCTGGTCCTATCCGCAAACCTAACTTGCAACGGAGTATTTGTGGGGGTAAGGATTAGATTTCTCTCACAAAAACTCTTCGAAAAAATGTTCAGGACTTGAGCCGAATCTATCAAAGCCAACCCTAGGCATGTTCTTTCTAAGGTAACCTCTACCATAAATGCTCCTGGTCATCTAGTTTCGGCATCAACCGAGCTTCATTCTCAATATGCTATTGCATCTCTCGGGGATGCAGACGACTATAGGCGATTTAGGCCTATGCTAACCTCGTAATCGATTCTATATCTAACATGTGATGCATGTAGTCATATCCTGAGTCTGAATCTGAAGAAATCTCTTCAGGATTTAACTTGGACATACCTCTATATATGTAAGCTTCTTTAGACTCTTTTGTCTTCTTAGCTACTTGAATTCTTGCCTTCATCTTCGCTATTCTCTCCTTGAGTTTAGGTGTCAACGGCTTTCTTGGTGTGGTTTTGGTTCTCAGCACCAAGACTTCTTCTCATCGAGCCTTAGAAAACTGATGTGACAACATTTTGCTAAACAGTTCGCTTGAGTGATTCCTTCCGATTAACTGCATCATAAGAAAAACAACAAACGGTTATTGAAGTAACAAAAAGATGATTACTCATACCGCTGCTAGGCTTATAACCTACTAACCGAGAAAACAGAATCTCGTGGGAAGACAAATTGTCTTTAAAATAGAAAATGGGCTCGGTCGATCGAGTGATACAGATCGTGGTCGACCGAACATACAGATGATTTTATTATATATATATGTATAAAAAAATATATATATATATATATATATATATATATATATATATATATATATATATATATATATATATATTTTATATATATGAAAGAAAATGTAAAACGAAATAATTAAGTAGATTATTTAAGCAATTGGACCATTGATTCCTGGCAACGGCGCCAAAAACTTGATTGAGGTCAAGTTAAATTATTAACTCGATGCTGAATAACCACTAGCAAGTGAACTAGGTTCAACCGCAAAGATAGCTAGATAGAGTCGAGGTCAATCCCACAGAGAATCAATTTGTGGATCCTACTTAAACAGTCAGCCTACTTATTTCGTTTAACAAAGACGGTCTACGACCAACATAGGGTACGAGAAAAGAAAGACACACTTAAACGTATAAACAAATAACATGTAAACAAATAACGTAATCAATCGCCCAATTATAATCAGTAATCATTTGGATCTAGACAATTTATATAACAACCGCAGACTTATCAACTATTAATCCGTTCATATCTGCTTATATTGGCTACGGAGTCATCCTCTAAAACTTGACGTAGCACCGTGTAGTCACTAGATCACCGTGATATTGTTACGTGACTTTCGCCTTTTAAGTGCCACCATCTCATATAACTCACACGCTATTTACGACTCTAAGGATGCCGATATTAACCGCCCACCTCGCTTCAGGCAACATTCCTATGGTTAGGCGATTTCCTAAACGATCACTCAAACTCTCGCCCAACTAACAATTAGCAAGTTATAATCTCATGCTAGTTTACGATCTACATATAAACAAGGTGCGCGCAATTCCTAATATAAACCTTCCTAGATAACATTTGAACGTCCGTGAAGATCAATTCATAAGCCCACCTAAGAGTTTTACATTGGTATTTCCTTTTACACGCTTTTAATTAAATTAAGCGAGTAACGAGCCATAGCCATACCTACTGAGATAACAAATTCAATTAAGCTAATCTAATCATAAAGACGTGACTGATTAACGGATGAAGCAGGGTCAGGGGCTCTCGGTCGACCGAATGCATAGGCTCGGTCGACCGAGTGACACCACTCAGTCACCCGAGTTCTCCACTCCCCAGATTACACCCCTGAATATATTTCTCAGCGTTTCTCATACAAATCGGATTAAATAGTGAATCGACAGGCAATCATATAAACTAATCTAAATACACGTAAATCAAACACGTAGATTCATCCATAGATGTTAGGAAGAGGATATAGGGTATGAGATCCTCATAGACAAGGCATCAACACCTCCCTAACGTCATAGCCTAGATCTACATCATCTAGCTATGAATAACTACTCAAACAATTAAAGCATAATTGGGAAATTAATTACTAAAAGAAAACAAGAAGAGAAACTAGGGCTTACATTATTGAACCCCCAGCTCTTTCATAAGCCTAACGAAGCCTTATTTGCTTGTATGTATAAATTAATGAGTTGTTATTGGTGTGTTGGTGTTTTAAAAATACAAAGGACTTGTGTTTATATAGAGCTACAGCCGACTTAAGAAGACCGACTTAAATGTGGAGAACACTAAACCCTAACCGCGTCAAACAATGTGCCGGACTTCTGCTGGACTTCAGGCCCGCTCGGTGGACCGAATGCATAGGCTCGGTCGACCGATCCTTGTATCCTTTTGGGCTTCCTTCTTGTTTCGTCCTGGGCTCTCTGAACTTGTCTGCAATAAAGCTTCTCCGAAGTCCATTCTTGCGCTCCCAAATGAGTTACTACAAATATAGCATAAAATACATTCTGTAACATCAAATAATATAATAAAACCTCTAAATACATAATAACGACTCGTAACTCTCGGCATATGCAAATTAAGCGTATTACGACTTATTATTACTCAATTATAGCTATTTTAAACTAGAATCGGGGATAAAGATCATAGAATAACGGGCACAAAATGACCGTTATCATTTGGCCAAGTAAATAAAGTCCAAGAAAAGATTTGCCCGAGAAAAAAAAGGAAAAGTGAGCCTGGTTTACCGTGAACTAGGCCTGGTAAACCGAGGGTCTTGAGGAGCAAGAAATTGATTCTGCCACATCAACTAGGTCAGTTAGGGTTTTTGTGAATCATAAGTCGGCCAATGTATCTATATAAGGTCGATAAACTAATTATATTATCATAGGATATAGGTCTTCAATGATAATACAAATTATATTATTGCACTGTACAATTTCAATTGAATAAAGTTCTTTTAAGCTTTTGGAGTTTATCTTCTGGTTTCCTTCCCTTCCTTGCCATCTGTAGCTTGAGTAGATCAAGCTAGATCTCTATTGCTGAAGGTATGAAGCTTGGAACGTTCCTTTATATCTTTAATATGGTAGATCTTCTTGTATTTACGTGTTTTAGTTAATCTGCATGTTTAACGACCCTATAATTTACTTAGATTAATGATCGTTGAGCAATGTAGATCCATAAATAGGAAAAGCCGCCCCTGGTAAACCGGAGGTCTATACCGGTGTACCGAGGCAAAATTTAGATAACCTAATCTGGAGGTTCTGCATCAACTACGTTGATAGACAGAAATAATTAAAATGAGTAATAGGTCTGGCCAATGTAATTCATAAATTAACATGAAGTACTGATAGTGATGTTTTAATTAGGACATTGTCTTGATGGACCTTAGGAACGTGCTAATCAGTGTCGATAGCTGCCTAGGCGGGTTAGCAGTATGACTTAGCGCTCAATACTGGCAATTCTAGTTCTTTATGCATATGGGCTATTACAGACCAATTAAGAAGGGTAGCTGGCGTATAGATTATCTACTACCATGGTTGTAGTAGATAAGGTTAGGGATTTTACCCGTAGCTTAAAACTGAATTAAAAGCTCGCTCGATTAATTTAAGGAAATTATGTGGGGAAGTAAACATAAGGATTAACTAAGCCATGTTAGTAGATAGGTGGGATGAGGGGGAGGAATACCACGTTTCATTTATGTTCATTGTTGGTCAAAGACCATATATGTGTCTTCTTAATTATATTAGAATCGTTTATACTTGAGTTGCATTGTCTCTATGGGATCCACCTTGATTCGCCCTTGCTATAATGTGATTGACCTAGTACTATTGCTAGTAATATCGACGTCAGTGACTTACACGCGATCAAGTTTTTGGTGCCGTTTCCGGGGACAATGGCCAATTTCAAGAATAAACGTTTTAATTTTAAGTGAGAAGTCGTTTTCTTTTAAATTTATTTTTATAGAGTCTTGAGTCATCCCGGATTAAAACTCAGATCGCTTTAATCGCCAGAATAAGAAATTCTAGGCCCGGTTTACCGTTGGTTACCCCGATTTATTGAGGTCTAGAAAATCGAATTCGATGTACTTGTTATTCTCGTGTATATATCGATTGATTTTAGTTAGTAGGTCCATAAAATGCTTGGGTTCACCTCAACCAAGCGGTTGTTGCTAACCTTTTCTTTGTTTTTGTTAGGAACATTTAATTATGTTTTGATGATGGCCATACCAATTTGTTATAGCAAGCCCGAAATAAGTTAGAATTATCAGTATAAATCTTTACTTAGAGTCCGACATGTTGTATAAGTTGAGTCGAGACAAGTATTGTACTAGTTGGTAGAACGGCAAAGTAAAAGCAGACATTAATGAGAGTGAAGCCACCAAGCACCAACAGAGATACAATGAAGACTTTATGGTCGACTTATAACCAAGGAAGTCCGTGATGACCTTGGATAAGTCTAAGTTATGTTTCAAGTGATGAAACTTAATATTCAAATATGGTGTACACCGATCTCAAGACAATCAAGGATCAAGTGAAGTACAAAGATTCTCCTTAAATCAAGCAAAAAGAAAGCAATTGAATCATTTGAGTAAATCGACTTTCGGCCGAGTCGGAAGGATCACTCGACCGCTCAAAAAACAACGAAGTAATACTTACCGATCGATTTAATATATGTTGAAGATCGAAGATCATGCATTAAATAGAGGATCAATCAAGGACGGATTTTTCGCTATACGTTTGAAGAAAAAAATCGATCAACAAATCAAGGAGAATGCAATTAAGGGGGAATCAAGAATAAAATCAAGGATTATTCCCTCATTAATATAGCCAACGGACGGAATTTCAAAATCAAGGTTATTCAAGGCTATAAATAGAAGGCATTGACAGACAAACAAAAACGACAATCAGAAAAAGAAAAATTAAGCAGAAACTCTGTCAATTTAAAAAGCCTTCTCTGAACTTACATGGATTTATCTAGAGATCAACTCAGACATCAGAACTACAAAGTCATATTCAGCACTGAGATTGATCAAGCAAGTTGGTGAATCTTATTCACATCAAATTAAAGCAACTGAAACAGAAGCAATCTGAGAAGGAGTTGTGTGTGTGATAGCTACTAAAGGATTTTGATCTCAAGGCGAGTGAAGGAAAGAGATCGAATCATCAAGTCATTGCGGTCAAGGAGTGATAGTCTTGTAGATTGTGAAACTTGGGAAGTCAAGGACAATCATACTATTGTATCTGTGAAAACAATAGTGAATTCCTTCAATCATCACAGGAGAAAAGTGGATTAAGGGATTACACCACCCTGAACCACTATAAGTCTTGTGTCAATTTACTTTCTGCAAATTTACTTTACAGCATTTACTTAAATTGCCTAGATCATAACTTATATCTGTGATTGCCTAAACTGATTTGAAAACAACAAAGTAAGAAGGGACTTATCCGCTGCCCAAAAGCTTTTAAACATAAGAAAAGTTTTTGAAACTCCACTATAGTCATTCACCCCCCCTCGACTATAGTTTCACCTTCTCTCGGGACCAACAATTGGTATCAGAGCAGTGTTCCTAGTATCAGAACCTGTTCGGATCTAATTTCTGGTAACAAGGAGATCACGTATTTTCAAAGTAGTTTTCAAATCTGAGCTTTCCATTCATTCATATATAGTTCTATTATGGATTCCTCAAACTTTTTGTCAAAAATACCTTTTTTTAATGTTAATAATTTTGATGAATATAAAATAAGAATGCTGTCTCATCTTGCAGCAACTCATGAAGAGATGTTCGATGTAATTAATGATGGACCAATCATAATCACTACTGTGGTAGGCACAGGAGCAGATCAAGGGAAGGAAATTGATAAACCTAAAAAGGATTGGACCAAGGATGACAGGAGAAGAGCAAATCTGGACTTTGTTGCAAACGACATGATTTTGAAGACCCTAAATAGCAACATGTTCATGAGAATCAAAGACTGCAAAACAGCAAAGGAGATGTGGGGCAAGCTATCATTGATAAATGAAGGATCTGAAGCAGTTAAAGAAAACAAATTATCTGTTGCAAAACAGAAATTTGAGATCTTCAAAATGAAGGCTGGTGAATCCATTAATCAAATGGACAACAGATTCTCAAGCATTATCAATGAACTGCAACAACTTGGACACACATATCCCTAGAAGGAAGTATGCTTGAAGATTTTGAGAGGCTTACCTGAAAAATGGAAGATCATAACATCAGTAATCAGAGGAACAACAAATCTTGCAAACACAGACACTCGACCTCGATGTCCCAATTAAAAGCTCATGAATTCGAATTGAGCGGTGAAGATGGTGCTCGGCGAGAGAGACACAAAAATCAACTGACCTTTGGTTGCACCCAAAGAAAGTAACTTTGCCTATTGTATCAGCAGAGAGACACAAGAACTCAAAGAACAGGTAGCTTTATTAGTCAAACGTTTTGACAGGTTTAGCAAAAAGAAGCCATTCAAGGGAAACTCATCATCAAACAAGAGGTCAAGCTCAAACAAAGACATGAAGAAGAAGGATGATGAATACAGATGCTTCAACTGCAATAAGAAAGGCCACTTCAAGGCTGATTGCCCTGAAGAAAATGATAAAGATGACAAGAAGAAGAACAAGGCATCTGAAAAGAGAAAAGGCAAAAAGGCACTCAAGGCTGAATCCAGCAGTGAAAAGAATGAAGAATCATCTGATAATGATTCAGATGATAGTGATGAAGAAGACAGCTCAGAAAATGAAAAAGCATGCCTATGTCTCATGACCAAATAATTAAATGAAGATGAAGGCGACAGTTCAGACACTGATTTATGTCTAATGACCAAAGAATCAAATGAAACTGAGGTATCATCTAGCTCTTACTCTTCACCTAATACATCCACATCTGACACTGCACAATCTTCTGCTCTCCCATTAGATACAGCAGACCTAGTCCAAAATCTCATGACTAAATTTGATGAAATTGAAATGAATCATGAAATTCTGCAAAAGGAATGCAAGGATCTAAGAAAAGAGAATAAGAGATTAAAGAAAGAACTGGATAAAGAAAAAGCTGAATTAACTAGTAAGGAGACCTACTTAAATGATCAACAAAAAGCAGATGATCATACATCTGTTATTGACAAATCAGTTAAGAAAATCTCCCCACCAGTAAAGGTAACCACTGCACCACTAAATGCACTAGCTTACAAACCCTCAAAAAGGTTTGCATCCAGATCTGGTCTTGGCTACAGTCAGGATGAGAGTAGGAATAATGGTCAACACAATTCTAAATTCAGGACCAACAATGGACCAAAATTTAGAACAGGACAGACCATAGTTCCAACAAATCATCCTGCTCCGGTAAAGTCAAAACCTAGTGTAGTGAAACAGCAGACTAAATCCTCATTCCAGTCAACCAAACACAATAGCCTTATGAAAGGTAAAGGAAGACTTTACCCTTTAGAGGATGATTGGAATATTGCACCTCCAAAATACCAAAAGAAACCATTCCATAATATGCATCATGTGTTTATGAAAAACCAATCTAGATATGTTCCTAGACACATGAAGCAAGAAAGGTTTCCTGCTACATATTGGAAAGTGAAGAGGGATGTAAATGGACCAAAAGGTAGAGAAAAGTATCAGAATACCTTCAGCAAAAATATTAGAAGCTATTCTGCCATGCCTTATACATATGAAGTTGATGACTTCAATTATCCAAAAAGAAGAACTTTTGTATATATACTTGGTATGGGAGGCATGACTGCTAACAGGTATGGACCCAAACAGTGTTGGGTACCTAAACTTAATTAATTTGTTTTGTAGGATGTCTGGTACATAGACAGTGGATGTTCCAGACACATGACAGGAAATAAGAAATGGCTCACTGACTTCAAAGCTTTTGATGGACCCAAAGTCACATTTGGAGGCAAATAAAACCCTGGCAAGATTAAGGGGGAATGCACAATACTCAAGAACAATTTGAAGATTCAAAATGTAGCATATGTTAGAGGACTTAACTTCAATCTGATGAGCATCAGTCAATTCTATACAAAGGCTACAATGTACATTTCAATAAGGAAGGATGCAAAGTGATTCACACCAAAACAACATGAGAGTTCTTGCGGGGAAGAAGACAAGATAACTTTGTATGTGGTGGATTGAAGCGTGACCAAGGCGAAGAAACATGTCTGTCACAAAAGTAAACAATCAACCAGCTGGATTTGGCACAGAAGGTTAAATCACTTGAATTTTAAGACCATTAACAAAAAGAAAGTCTATGTGATGCATGTCAGAAAGGAAAACAGATCAAAAGTTCATTCAAGTCAAAGCCTTATCAATCTACAACAAGAGTTCTACATCTACATTACACATGGACCAGCTTTGGACCAGTCCACACACGATAAGTGTAAGTGGTAAGAAATACACCCTAGTAGTGGTGGATGACTTTTCAAAATACACTGGACCATTTTCATGAACAAGAAGAAAGAGACACTCAAAAAGTCGCAGATTTCTTGAGAAGACTCCAAAATGAAAAGAATCGAAGATCATCAAGATCGGATCGAGGATAGAGGCAATCGAATTTCTAAATGAAATCATCGGGACTCTCTGTGAAGAAAATGGACTGTTACATCAACTATCTGCAGCAGGAACTCCTCAACAAAATGGTGTAGCAGAAAGAAGAAACAGAACTCTCAAAGAAGCAGTTAGAACAATGATTGCTTTGAAGCATGCTTACGAAAATATTTTGGGTCAAGCAAAGAAAAACACGACATGCCATACACAAAATAGATCAACCATCAACAAGTATCATAGAAAGACTCCATATGAAATATGGAATGGTAGAAAACCTAATATCTCATATTTTCATATGTTTGGATCGAAATGTTTTGTTTTGAACTGGAACCAGCTGCATACCTTTGATGAAAAGGCTGATGAAGCAATCTTTATGGTATACTCAGACACCAGCAAAGCATTCAGAGTACTCAACAAAAGAACACTGGTGATTGAAGAATCAATACATGTAGTTTTTGATGAACCAAATACAAATGGTAAAGATCTTAAAGATCAAGAAGAGGAAGCAGGGCAAAGAGAAATCTATACAAATGCAACCATACCAGCTTTTATCCTGAATCATCATTTTGAAAATCAAGAGGAGCCACATATCAATACAACAGAAGAAGCACCAGAATTTCAAGTTCATGCTCAGCATCAAGGTATGGAAGCACCAAGTGAAGAACAACTTCAACCTGATCTAAATTGGCTAAGAGATCATCCTGAAGAACAATTCATTGGAGATATTCACACATGAGTTAGAACCAGAAGACAACTGGAGCACATGCTAACATGCTTTCTATCACAAGTGGAACCCAAGACCATAGATGATGCAATCCAAGATGTAGATTGTATCACAGCCATGCAAGAAGAACTAAATGAATTTGAAAGAAATGAAGTGCGAAGGCTGGTTGATGAGACGAGATATGGCCAACATCATTGGAGCAAAATGGGTATTCAGGAACAAGATGGATGAGAAAGGGCGTTGTCGAGAAACAAAGCAAGGCTAGTTGCAAAGGCTACTCTCAGCGAGAAGGATAGATTATGATGAAACATTTGCACCAAAAGAGCAAGATTGGAGGCAATCAGACTCTTTCTAGCATTTGCTGCATTCAAAGACTTCAAAGTCTATCAAATGGATGTCAAGAGTGCATTCCTAAATGTACTTTTAGAAGAAGAAGTATATGTAAAATAGCCTCCTAGCTTTCAAATCAAAGGAAAAGAAGACAAAGTATACAAACTCAAGAAGGCCCTCTATGGACTCAAACAGGCACCCAGAGCCTGGTATGAAACACTATCACAATTTCTGATCAAGAATGGATTCAACAAGGTAACTATAGACAAGACTCTATTCAAACTAGAGGAAGGAACAAGTACATTGCTAGTACAAATCTATGTTGATGATATCATCTTTGGATCAGAGGATGAAAAGCTATGTGAGAAATTTGCAAACCTGATGAAGAGCAAATTTCAGATGAGCATGATGGGAGAATTAAATTATTTCCTTGGCCTTCAAGTAAAGCAAATGAAGGATGGTATTTTCATTAGTCAAGCCAAATACACAAGAGATCTAATACACAAGTATGGGATGGATACAAGTGGCACAACAGATACACCAATGTGTGCAAGAGTCATTCTTGGGAAAGATGAAACAGGAAAGGATGTTGATCGAGAAAATGTATAGAGGAATCATTGGATCCTTACTATACTTAAGCGCAAGTAGACCTGATATAGCATTTGCAGTAGGAGTATGTGCAAGATTTCAAGCTCAACCAAAAGAATCACATCTTCTAGCAGCCAAAAGGATAATCGAATACTTGAAAAACACTATTAATGTTGGTATTTGGTATCCAAAAAATGGAGGATTTAAGTTAATATCATATTCAGATTCTGACTATGTTGGATGCAAAATAGATAGAAAAAGCACCTCTGGAACATGTCAAATGCTAGGCTCCAGACTAGTCTCTTGGTTCAGTAAAAAGCAAAACTCCATATCTACATCAACAGCTGAAGCATAATATATAGCAGCAGGTAGGTGTTGTGTACAAGTACTTTGGATCAGACAACAGCTAAGGGATTATGGAGTGGGGGAGGAAACAATTCCAATCATGTGTGATAACACAAGTGCAATATCTATTACTGAAAATCCAGTGTTGCATTCAAGAACAAAGCACATTGATGTGAGACATCATTTTATCAGAGACCATGTAGAAAAGGGAGATGTCATCCTAAAATACATACCCACTGAAGATCAATTGGCTGACATCTTCACTAAACCACTCAGCTATGAAAGATTTAGCATGTTGAGAACCAAGTTAGGAATGATTGAAATTGACTAAGTACCAAAGAGAGGCTAACTGGAGTAATCGGCTAAGTGACTTCATGAACTAGTTCAACCTTTGCCGTTACAGGGGATGTAGCAGGTAAGGCACTGGTATCCAGCGAAGTTAAATTAACTGATTGTTAGGAACGGTTAAATCTAGCAGCTCAGTGAAGAAATCACTATATCGGCTAAGTGACCAGCCAAGGCACTTCACCGAATTAAAGACTTGGACAAATTAAAGTGTGAACAAAATCAATTTTTACTACACGTGGAGAATAAGGAAATTATGGAGGATAATTCTGTGGAAGATTACACACGTGGAGATCAACTTATAATTATGGAGGCAACCATTTTTTTTAATTACAAATGCCTCGATTCCCGGGCTCTATCATTACTTACCTCAAACCACTCCCCCATTACGCTCGAATATCGCGATTTACATACACAAAATCACGCCATTATGTCACAAAATCCTTCCACATTCAAACCACGTTCACACTACCCAAATCAACCTATATAAAGGCTACTTAGAGATTTTCAGAAATCTTTACACTCTCTTGCAAATTACAAACCCTATTTTTGACTTTCACTAAAAACTTGAAGAACTCTTTTCTAAACATCAATTAACTATCAATGGCTTCATCTTCCACAATCTCTCCCACTGAAAAATACTACGAAAAATCAATCATCACTGGTTCGTCTTTCAAACCAGAACTCTGTCTCTCTTTTTGTGATAACGATGCACAAGCGCAACGCTTGGTCGATTGATGTACAAATTTGGGGCTGATGACCTTCTTAAACCCCACAATAACCGGAATCTTCTATGAAAATCTGATAGCGTTTTGGAAAAATGCCAAGTTTATGCCCAGCACAAAGAAGGCTGAAGTCGATCGCATAACAAGCTCAATCTTTGGAAGGGAAATAGTCAACACACCTGGAGCACTCAACAGATACCTTCAACTCCCCTTAATTGGTCCTGCCAATGTCAAGCTTGTGACAACAGACATCACAAAATTTTGGGCGGAGATAGCCAAAAGTCCCAAGAAAAATAGCAAAACGTACAATCTACCTAGATCAAAGCTCAAACTTCCGTTTGCTGAATTTGCACCGGTCATCACAAAGAATATTGAAGCATAAAGGGGTCAATGGAAAACCTAATCGAGGTATTTAATCAAAGCGATGGCCATAATCTACTAACGCATCAAATTTGGTGGGCAACTTTTGTGTTCAATAGATTGAAGGATCGATTCAAAAGGAAATTGATTTATCAATAATGGCTGACAAGCAAGGGTTTGCGAGAAAAGAGGCGATTTCGGGAGAGGAAATCATATGGATTCCCTCTTCTGCACCGGTTCAACGCTTTGAAAGTACAACCCACCAATTTGCAGTCACCACACAAGTCTAAGACAATGTTCACTTACATCAAGGCATCCATGAAACCCAAACCCACTGCTGGGAGCAAAAGAAAACAACCTGAAACTAGTAGATCAGGAGTGGGACGAAGAACCAGATCCCAGAAGACAAAAGAGAATACCACTATGACTAGCACCAGCAACTTGGATGAGCCTGTGACAATCAGTGATGACACAGCAACAGCAGAAGAAAAGCAGCAAGAGGAATTCACCTACCTTGAGGAAGGTGATTTCTGATGATGAATTGACTCTTCAAGAAGTGCTTTTCAAAAGCATTGGCAAAGTTGACAAACAGCTAAGTGAGCCAGCTGATAAAGCTCACTCAGCCGAACTTGTCAACTCCCCCACAATTGCACAAGGGGGAACGGTGGCAGATGACGCAGTCCACACTCAACAACAACCTCTAAATGACCCTGTGTCTAATGAGGAAAAACAAGAACAGATGGAAGAAAGAGAAGAAGAAGGGGAAAAGGAAGAAAGAGAAGTTGAAGTGGAGAATGAGAAAAAGCAAGGTGGAGATGCTGAGGATCAAAATGATGGAGATGAAGAGGATGTCCATGTGGCACCAGAAGAAATTGATCCAGAGAGAGTCTTCAATCTGGACATTCAACCCCTCATTGTGGACATGGAAAGGCAATATTACAGCAGGCAAAACCTGAAGAATGCCTTAAGGAGTGAAGCAACCTCCTTCAACCACAAGATTGAGGCCCTCATCAATCATATCAAGATCCAAGATGAGGTCATGGAGAGACAAGGAAACCTGCTTTGCAATTTACAACAACTCATCCCTCACCATGTCCAAACCAATCTTGAATTTCATGCTGAGACAATTGGCAACAATCTTAAGCCCTTGGTGGGCACTCTCAATGCTCACACTCAAAAAATTCAGCATCTGGATGAAATAATGGAGCATTCTGTCAAGCAACTGGACCTTCTAATCAAAGTTGGTGTGGCCAACAACAAGATACTGGAAAGGAGGTATGGTCCTCTCCCTGATTCTGACAAGGCAACGACAAATCTTGAAGCACTTTTTAGTGCTGCCAAAAAGGGGGAAGGAAGTTCTAAGCCTGAAAGCTCCAGTGAAAAGAAGGCAAGCCCAACAGAAAAGGGCAAGGGCAGCAAAGGCAAATGTATCAAGTTTGAAGAAATGAAGAAGTAGACCTGATACTTAATGTGATTTGTGATTTGTGATTTTTTTCTATTTAATATTTGCCTTTGTCTTTAAATAAAAAGATGCAATATCTTATTGCCCTATGATGGATGAATAAAATTGCTGATCTTTTGTTCTGTTATTATGAAAAATTTTGGATTACTTATGTTCAGGCTTATGAGTGTTTTGGCATCATCAAAAAGGGGGAATTGTTAGGAACATTTTATTATGTTTTGATGATAGCCATACCAGCTGTTATAGCAAGCCTGAAATAAGTTAGAATTCTCTGTATAAGTCTTTACTTAGAGTCGACATGTTGTATAAGTTGAGTCGACAAGTATTGTACTAGTTGGTAGAACGGCAAAGTAAAATGCAGACATTCGGCAGAGTGAAGCCAGCCAAGCACCAGCAGAGATACAATGAAGACTTTATGGTCTGACTTATAACCAAGGAAGTCTGTGATGACCTTGGATAAGTCTAAGTTATGTTTCAAGTGATGAAACTTAATATTCAAATATGGTGTACACTGATCTCACCCCAATCAAGGATCAGTGAAGTACAAAGATTCTCCTTAAACTGAAGCAAAAAAAAACAGTGAATCGGCTGAGTAAAATGACTTTCGGCTGAGTGAAGACAAAACGGTGAAGGAATAGCCAAAAACGGCTAAGTCAGAAGGATCACTCGACCGTTCAGAAAACAGCGAAGTAATACTTTCCAGATCAGATTTAATATATGTTGAAGATTCAGAAGATCATGCATTAAATAGAGGATCAATCAAGGACGGATTTTCTGCTATACGTTTGAAGAAAAAAATCCGATCACTAAAATCAAGGAGAATGCAATTAAGGGGGAATCAAGAATAAAATCAAGGATTATTCCCTCATTAATATAGCCAATGGACGGAATTTCAAAATCAAGGTTATTCAAGGCTATAAATAGAATGCATTGACAGACAAACAAAAACGACGATCAGAAAAAGAAAAATTAAGCAGAAATTCTGTCAATTTAAAAAGCCTTCTCTGAACTTACAAGGATTTACCTAGAGATCAACTCAGACATCAGAACTACAAAGTCATATTCAGCACTGAGATTGATCAAGCAAGTTGGTGAATCTTATTCACATCAAATTGAAGCAACTGTATCAGAAGCAATCTGAGAAGGAGTTGTGTGTGTGATAGTCTTTGAAGGATTTTGATCTCAAGGAGCGATGAAAAGATCTGAATCAAGTGAAGGCATTGCAGTCAAGGAGTGATATTCTTGTAGATTGTGAAGCTTGGGAAGTCAAGGACAATCATACTATTGTATCAGTGAAAACAATAGTGAATTACTCCAATCATCACAGGAGAAGAGTGGATTAAGGGATTGCACCACCCTGAACCACTATAAGCCTTGTGTCAATTTACTTTCTGCAAATTTACTTTACAGCATTTACTTAAATTGCCTAGATCATAACTTATATCTGTGATTGCCTAAACTGATTTGAAAACAACATAGTAAGAATGGACTTATCCGATGCCCAAAAGCTTTTAAACATAAGAAAAGTTTTTGAAACTCCACTATAGTCATTGACCCCCCCTCCCTCTGACTATAGTTTCACCCTTCTCTGGGACCAACAGTTTTATTTTGTCTCTTTTGCAGTAAGATCGGGACACTTCAGAAATTCGGTCAAGCAGGAGTTGAAAATGCAAACAAGTCAACCATCATGCCTCGAACAATGTTGAATATTAAGCCTATTTCCATGTACCCAGGATCAGTAGTCTGAGAGCAATACAAAGCGGACAAAAAGCGCTTAAGTTGGAGCCTGAAGAGAACTTAACGGAGTGCAACACATATCGTCCAGGTGAGTTTCCTTTAGATTAAATTGAAATATCTTCCTCTGATTATGATTCTGATGATCCTGAAAATGATCTACACACTGTTTTTTGAGCCTGAGGATTACCCAGACTCAGATACCGTAGTGAAGTTGGGAGACCCTGGGACGTTCTGACTCCCGATCTTTATAAATGGTATATTAGTAGGTTTAGGTCTCTAAAACTCCGGCTCGAGTTGCAACATCCTTCCTTTTTCCCTCAGCCAAAAGATTAAGTTTCCGGTAATCATGAATCAAACTCGAACTATGACCTTTGTTGACGGAATTAGAGATATGCATGCCGTTCTGCTGAGGAATTTCATGATTAAGGTAGGAGGATTCACTTTTCCACTTGATTTCATGGTTATAGACGTACCGGAGGATCCAAGTGCCCCAGTTCTGTTGGGTAGACCTTTCTTAGCGACCAGCCGGGCGATCATGGACTTTAATAATAGGGAAATAACTCTGAGGACTAATAACGATGTTGTATCCATCAAGATCCTAGAGCCCCTAGATAATTGGCCGGAATGTTGCAAGATGACTTATGGTTCGGGGGAAGTGAAAATCATGGAGATAGAAGAGAAAAAGGCATAGGCACCGAGAGGTTCTAGTAGAAACCGTTGAGCATGAATTTATGAGAGTACTGCTAAGAGAGCATGAGGACAAGGGCCACGACCATACGTTCATGGAAATGAGTGCTTCTGAGAGACGTAGTGAAATGGAACTTCTAGTGAAAAGTGTGGAATCCCTAAGCATAAAAGTTAAATCTCGATGCAGAGGCAGACCGAGTGCATGAGCTAAGAGAGAGAGGCGTGCTAGGAAAAGAGCTCAAAAGGGTTCTACGAAGGTAAAAACCACTGGAATAAAAGTTTGGCGAGTTAAGGACCCAGCACCTGAGTGAGCGAGGATCTGAAGAAAGTGGAGCTGGCGACTATAAACTCATGACTACTTATCTTGAACCCTTAGGTAGGTTAGGAGTCAATAAAAGTTGTCGGATGAAATGATGAGCTTTTTTTTTCATCTAACCGCACCCTTAGGCTTGAAACCGATGGTTGTTGGGAAGGTTTTTTTTGCTTGTTATGGATTCTAGTGAAGTAGGTTAGGATTGAGTCGGAAGTAGCAATGAAAGAAGTATAAATTAGTGATTTTTGAGGTCAGGATTGAGTAGTAAGTTGTTATAACGTGTGAAGAGCAGGAGGGCAGAAAAATCTGGGGGAACATAAGCCCCGGTAAACCTGGACTAACCTCCGGGTTATCGAGCTAGGTTTTTTCAATTTCTGAGTGTCAGATTAAAAAGCAGACATTTCGGTGAAGCGTGATGGACACATGTTGCATCATCAAGTCCACTAGTTAGCAAAACCGCCACATATTCCCTTTTTTCAATCATTTCATCCTTTCCTACTCTCCACCATAACTCCACCTCAATCCCATCAATCAAACCCCTCAAATCCCTCACTCTCATTACTCTTCTACCCACTATCACACCAAATCCTTCCACCTTCTACCCATTTCTCCTATATAAACACCCTTTTTCATGATCTTCATCAATTATCTTCTTCTTCATCACCAATATTTCTCCATTTCTTTTCCTTCTAAAGATCTCGGCCACCATCACCACCACTATCACCACCAAAAGCATCCATTTTTCTTCAATTTCAACACCCAAACACCATTCATTCCATCTCTCTTTGCTGAATAGTGCTGTTGTAACACATTGTTGCTGCAGTTCACCATATTTCATTTTCAAAAGCAGAGTCCCAGAAGAAACAGGAAAAAATTAGCTCCGGTAAATCGGGGGTACGTGCCAATTTACTGAGGGTCCTTTTTCAGTTTCAGCATCACCTTCAATCTTTGTATCATCACAATGGCTCCCTTGCGTAACAGAACCGCCCATCATCCAAGTGGTCACCAATATGCATACGGAGATGCTAACCCCTTTATAGACAGGGTTGAGCAGTTTCATTCTTTGTAAATTTATGAGTCGTTCTGAGGACATTGGAATGGAAGACCTGTTGCCTGAGAGTGTGGGGTAGAGTTGGACGACTGTGGTACTATCTTGCCAAGAGCCCTAAAGGTGCAAGATATTTTGGGTATGGCTGAGGCACCGACAAGGTTCATTGCTACGGTGGTGCGAGAAATTTATGCGTATCTGGTTCATAACCCGGGAGCTACATTTGCTATGGTCGGGGGAGTCAAACTAGATTTTACAATGGAGCGGATCAACAAATATTACGGGGTTCGCAATCCACCAGTGGGCCCAGATGAGTATACATCCTCTATCAATGTTGAAGATTTAGAGAGGATGCAGATGATTGTTGATTATTTTGGGGTGCAATCCTATAGGAGCCCCCACCATCTTCTTGGAAAATGATTTATCCTGGGATATGAAGATGATCAACTAATTTGTGTGTGCCCGCCTTCTGCCGACCAAGCATACGGTATTTGTCACACCAAAGAGGGCGGAGTAGATGTTTTATCAGGAGCAGGGATCTCCAGTCAACATCGGCCTACTGATGCTCAGCCACATTCATGAGATGTTTGCTGAGTCTGAGCGAGAGCAGCTACTTTATGGGCCTATGATAGACATGTTCACTACGGAGGTCGTGGTTCCGGTTCTGGTTGGTGACGATTGGGAAGTCCCTGAACCGATGATCAGTTTGCAATCCATTTTGAGAGTACCAAGACGGGTCGGTTCAAGGGCTGAGAGAAAGTGTACTCCGGTACTCGGAGCACCTCGATCCCAGAGAGTCTTGTTAAAGGAGCACTCACGAGGGATTGCGAGTCTACATAACAAAATGAACAGAATTATAGACTTTTTAGGCGTTCCTCCAGTGACCCCGCCACCTAGGACTACCCTATGTCACATAGCATTTTCTTCTACCGCTGCTGCCTCAAGTTCTGGACCACCTCCCGGTTTTGAGCCTGGAGATGACTGGGAGGACTATTATGATGAGTACTAGTTTTCTTTCTTTTTATTGTTGTTATTTTCCATTTCTTGTTTTTTATTTCCTATCTAGTAATGTAGCAAATTTTTAATAATATAATGATTTTTTCAGCTTAATTTGTTTGTAGTTATTTACTTTCTCTTTTACTGCCGCACAATTATTATATGGTTTGTTGTCACCGAATTCTTATTGGCTGTTTGAGATACTTAGTGCAGATTATCCGAGGACTACTTACATCAGCCCACTGTAATTACGGCGATCCAATTTATTACTTGGCTGCATGCTTAACCGAAGCTATGTTCCTTTTCATTTTCCATTATCATCTTATCATTGGCGACAATGTTTCGATTAAGTAGGGGGTAAAGAACGCCAGTTAGCTTTTTAACATTATATTCCAAATTATTATATTATCTTGATTCTCTTGATGTACTTTTCACCACATAAACTTCTGAATTATTATTAGAAAGAAACTTGAGCTAATTCATTATATCTTTGTTTCACAAAGTCTAGGTGAGAATCATGTCCACTTTTGAAGTAGTGACACATTATTCATACATTCGGTTATGAACCACACTTTTTAAGCACGTATGACTCGATTCTTCAGTATGTCATATAGATGAAGCATTATTCGATTTAGTATGGAAGAATGAGCATGTGTTATGACTGAATGAAGTAGTGACTTATTAATTATTATTTTTCCATTTGCATTCATTTTTGAGCACGCAATCTGAGTGAGAAGTATTTAGCTTAGACGAAGAGTTATCCTAGACTAGTAATTGATATTTGTCGATGGATATAATTTAACCCCTTGTTGTAAGAGGAGGGTAGAAACTTGAGTGCCAAGCAAGGTACACCGGGACAAACAGACTTGAGAATGAGAGCGAAAAAAAGTGCTAAATCTTCCATGCAAAAGAAAAGAAGAAAAAAAATTGAAAAAATATATCTATTCAATAGAGGAAATGAGGGAAGCAATTTCGTAACACAACCCTAGCATAAAAAGAAACAAACGAGGACCTAAGAGTGATACTCGGTCCCCGAGTCTGTCCGGCCCAAGTAAGGTTCCAAGTTGTTTGCCTAAGTCTGAAAGCAGGAGGAGCGAGTGTTCACGTTGGTAAGTAATGATTGTGGGGTCTCCATAACTGTTAGGAAATCTACGCGGGAACGCAGCGGAATTTAAAATTTTATTTCCTTTTAACCAGGATCGACTTCGTTTAAGCAATAAACAAACGAGTTAGTAGACGGTGGTTACCTTGGTTGATCTAAAAGATCGACGCTTTGACCGTCTAAGGAGAGTAGTTCTGCATAGAGCCGCCCAAGTGTTCGGCCTCTACCGCTAGTCCACACGAACAGCCCTCTGGAATCTTATCATGGATTGCTATTGGAAAACTCCGGTTGCTAGACCGGCCTTTTTCCCCTCTCTCCAACTCTCTATAGGATGCTCTCTATTTTACACAAGAATTATTAGTTCTTGGAATTGTGTTGTACAAAAGTGCTTGACACCCACCTCTTATTTATAGTGAGAGGGGCGCCCCAACTAGAGTGGAGGAGAAGAAAACCTTTTCCCAATAAAATAAGGAAAATATAATTGATTGATTTATCTCATTTAATTTAATATCCTATATTAAATATTTCCAAGATATTGTCAATATCTTATATTGATTATATATATCTTATTACCATAAATCAATTTACACATGTATGCAAATCTATAGTCATTAATATCTAATATTAATATATGATAATCTTATTAATTAAATTGCACAATCCAAGTGTATCATAATACACAATTATTGGCGCCATTCTTAGCCTTTAATTGGCTTCCGGAATATTCTTAACTAATATAATACTATGATTAATTAATTTGCAAAATACATGTATATCATATATATATATATATATATATATATATATATATATATATTTTGAAATTTATATGTATCAATATACATATGTAATTAATCATCATAATTAATATCTTGTATTATATTTATTCATAATAAATAAATACCACCATATTAATTTACCACTATAACCTTTATAGTACGAGATAAACTTTTCTTATTTGGTTATCATCTATAACCACATTTTAATCCGCTAGATGTTCATATGTGTGTGACCCGATAGCTTCGAATATGTTGGCGTGTAGACACAAAGTGCAAATTACTAAAATGCCCTTCATGCCTAACGATCACGGGATAGCGTCTAGCAACACACCGTGACCCCAAATCATCGGAAGAGTCAAATGCAATGACTACTACCTTTCATGTGAAACAGTTACCGTGTAACTCACAATCCTATCGATGTAATAATATCTATACGGTCGTTAGTCGAGTGTCAAAACATCAACGACCGTATCTTATAATCTGGATATCAAGCTCTCTCGAAGTAACTAGTTTACTCCCACTTTGCAAAGATTCACGAGAGTAAGACATTCCTTATAAGAAGGCCATTTCGGATATTCGATCCCAAACATAGGATACGCGATTCCCGGACGACCAATCATGTATACTCCGCATGCTTCAGTATCATACCTAATCACTACCGCATGATCGCCCCGTGGCTAGGGGAAAACTCAATAGTGTCAAAGCATGACAATCCACACCGTGATGCCATGAAGACTCCGGTCTTAAGGATAATTACACTACCGCCGCATAGTGTGACACTTATCCGTGTAAGTGGGTCAGTCTAACGTACGCATTCTCTAATACACGTCCACGTACAGTCCAAGTGTCTCTACACTTTGATAGACGAGATCTATCCCTGCCCTTAAAGACAGAAGACTTCTAATACGTGCTAGTCTTTTTATACTATCAATGCCCTGTTTGATAGTACATCAGCCTAGAGACATTTAAGTATCAAACTTATTAAAGTGATTAGAGATCTCATCAACCATAATCGCCTGTTATGGTTTCTCTATCAAGTTTAATACTAAGGACGTTATCATATAACAATTCATAATTGGTTCTTTAAAAGAACATATATATGACAACAGAAAAGCCATTTAATATATGTATAAACATAAAGAAATAGTAGAAATGATCCGACCAGGTCGGATCCGGTCCAACCCGATTGGGTTTAGGACACTATTTCAACAATCTCCCACTTGGCCTAAAACCAATCACTCGTACACATAAGACCAAGTTGAAACACAAGAATCTCATGCAATACTCGCAACCAGCCCTAGCCATAAACGGATCGCTATCCGTGGGGACTCAGACTATCTTCATATCATGTTCCAAATGACCAAGTCAAAGGAACCACCTCAACACACACACGAATCTCTGACGAGACCCTGGTCCTTGCTTCAAGCAATGAATCCACTTACTATATCAGCTATATAGAAAAGGTGGAAGAACCGCACAAGGTTCAATAATGAACCTTCTAGATCCATGTACTGCTCCCGCTGCGCCTCTAAGGCACTACTGTGTTTTGGCCTAGTTGTAGAATTTACAGTGACCCATCGCTAAGAACATTTCCAGCTCACCGTATCACTTATTCAAAGTGACTGCAAACCCAGACTGTAGCTCCCACTCGCCTTCATAAGACTGGGATATACGCCTCAGATATCTACGTTTATTTAATTCCAAGTTTCAATAAACTAGGAAACTTTCCTTAACTTGTTTAAGGATATTCTCAACATTCACCAGATTTACTTTCATACTTGCTCATGACTATTCATGGACTATGAACATCCGACATTACCTTTATGATGGTTTCTATCGTAATAGCGAAGGAAACCTCCATAAGCATCATCTTTCACCTTATCTTTGGGACAAACGTCCTAACATAGATAGATCTTGAGAACACAGGCTAGCAGTATCCTCTGTCGCGATCTATGCTAAACTTCTTTTAGCATCACATCTATATAGGTAAACTATAATCTAATAGCAGTTCAATCTATCACTATAGATTCTTATTTCTAAAATTAAGAACAGCTAATCCAAGTTCTTTCATAAAGACCTTGAATTACCAAACATTAATTGACTGTGACATGGGGTGGCAATTCCTGAGAGAGATATCTAATATCTTACTCAAAAATTGTAACACACTCCCACTATCCATCTTGCAAATTGGGCATATCCTTCTTTTGACTAAATCAAACTCCTTTGATTATCAAACAAAGAAATTGTCTAGAGAAACTTGTTTGAGTTCATAAATGGATCTCGTGGGCTTACATATCATGTCATCGTCTATGAACATCGAGCTTTCTACCCAACGTCTTCAACACTATCATATAGCCATGATACGGTTATAACAAGCATCATCCGATTAGAATCGGGCTCACTTGCAAAGATAAAGGTAATTACAAGGTTTATGACCCGCACCCTCACCCGTCACTATAGCCTCGATGGTAATCATATTACAATCCATGTCAGCCTTTCAGGGACAATCCCCTTAGGTAAGACAGACTAGGTTCACAACCTGGTTGTCACTGATGGAATCTAATTCAGATATTATGGCTCCTGGCCATATCTCTCAATCTTGCCTTTCAAACATTCTTTCATAAGTCGTGAGATATTCATTCTTCAAGATGAACATACCAGCAGCCCTTTCAGGCTCGAGGTTATCCACAGACTTACAGAACTTTTGTGTGCACTGAGCAGTGTTCTACACCTCATCGCTATGTGGCGTCTGCTCACATTCCTATGGTTGAATATATCTTTGTGGTTCTCAAACTCTTTTGAGATCTCGATTCACTCCCCACTGTTTCTTTTGGAAGAAACACTTCCTTTAGAAGACAAACATGTTTGGAGACAAACATTTTGCTCCGCGAACAAGTAAATAATATCCAGCGTACTAGCTAAGACATTCCACAAAGTTGCATATGTCGTACTAGGCTCCAAGCTCTTTTTGACTTTGCCTATGATAACTTCAAATCATCGGTTAAGATAAATTTGACATTATCGCCTTCCATATCTAATATGGAATTTATTCAACCTTCATTCTTCGGAACTCGGTTAAGTATAAGGGCACTATCCCGAAACGGGTAAGGGATACTTTGCATGGCTTTCGTCACACCTTTATCATATAAAGTGTTGTTTCCATCTTGGGAACACAATCTAATTGCGTATCCCAAAGATGGTATCCTTCAAGGGAAGAATCTTATTCCTTTTCAGACGACTTCTGAAACACTCTTCAGGTATTAATTACTTCAATCCAATTGAAGATTAATTCCTAAGTAGCTCATCAATCTTATATTCGTACTAGCTCAAACTTTTCGGGCTCTCCGAATTATGCACTTTACTGAGTACACTTGACTATTTCTAAAAATAGTCGTAGAGACTAATAAGCAATTATTTGTTTCATTAATTGTCACAAGCCAACAAACATCGGTATGTTTAGGCTTCAGACAATTTTTCTAGAATTTATAACATTTTCATAAAAGGGTATTTTAGTCCTATTTGGATAAGATACGTATAACCCACATGATTCATAATCATATGGTTCAACATCATCAGAATGACGTTTAACTACACTCTTCTCTTCCAGAGAGTCGACATCTAGAACAACTACAAATATCAAGGATAACAGCCATACAGAAATTTAGTTGAGATCTCATCACATATATCAACTATATAGTGACTTCAATCTAGTATGTTAGATTCAGTGACCTTCCAACTTTATCGGAATAACATTTATTCTTTACAATTGATTATGTCAACTAAATCTCGACAAATAATCGAAAATATGTTCTTCATAAGAACCGTAACATAATAACATTTATTTAGTTCCCCTTATCGTTTATTTAGATCCGAATATGGTAAGTGTCACAACGTTTGCTTCACCTTCCATATCTGGATTTAACCTTTCTAATTTAATCACACTCGTAAGATATCATATATCTAAGACTTGACTTAAACTTAGATAGATTTATCTCAACAGACTTGCTTAGAATAGAGACTTCGATAAGCTCTCTATTTAAGCACATGCCCTAACTTTTCTTTCAATCCTTTAAGCACTTGAAAAATGTTTCTTATTGTAGTCTTCATAAGACTTAAGAGAGATCACAAGAGTCATGTCCTTAATCTCCTTTCATAAAGAAAATCTAAATTTTATTAAATAGTTTATTTAACCTTTTGAATCGTATTCAAAACATTGACTATTTAATTAACCTTTAAGCAATGATAGAATTAAGTCGATACTTAAATCTTATAATTTTGAAAACAACCTTTCCAAAATTAGACGTGGTCATTCTTATCCAACGTTTGAATTAATTGTCATCGTATGACTGAATGATCATCTTGGATCGTATCCAATATATGATTAATTCGTTGAAACTTATTTCAATAGATTTAATCATATCATGAGCTTCCGCTTTCATTAATAATTAAAGTCTCGGAGCACTGCATCAGTTATGTAATCCCCTTGTCTCTAACTACTATAATGGGATTGTTCATGTCATTGCTTATTTTAAAAGGATTAAAATTACTTAACCATATTTGAGAACGTTTCTCAAAATTAACAGTCATAATTTGGTTTTACTAATCGAGAATAAAACATAAATATAAAGTTTGCTAAAACTACAACATAAAAATGAAAATAAAAGAGTGTTGTTGTTTATACACGCAAAATCAAAAATGGTCTTTTGATTTATGATTTTGCTCCCACTAGTCAACTACTCCCAATTGACTTTCAAAAAAATTTCAAAATTCTTTAGTGGCTGGAATCCTATCTAGTTGACTCGATCCCCGACGTGGGCCGATCGACCGGGTCAATTTCGACGGGTAGGTACTTCTTACCAATCGTGTCTAATGCGACTTCCAGTGGTTTGACTAGTCAACTCTTTGACAATTCACATCGTCTATGTGGTAGCCAACCTTATGTCTCTAAAATCAGACGGTCCTGACGTGGGCCAATCACCGCAAGATTCTTAGTCGATTCGTAACCCAAGTATTCATGAGATCTCATAACGATCATATCTCGATAATGACGATATACCCGTGGTAGGTCAACTCCCGACATGGGCCGATCAGTTGGATCCGAACAAAGGCTCTTCACCGTCACTATAATATTGGGAGACATATTATAACTCGATTTTTGTTGTGGGAGTAATTTTAAAATAATTCACTTAATTAATTTCGAATTAATTCTCTTAATTAATTTATTACGGTCTCATCATGTATATCTATCTCTATAGACATACGTCCTACACATTCATCTAAATCGTGCCTAGTTATGCAACTATCGTATCATATAAAATAAATACAAGCACAAAATAAATAAATGTGTAAAGTAACCGGTATGATCATGTACTTTTCCTAGGTGCGGTTTCGAATACAAAACTGACGAAACCGCGGGTCACAATCTAAGGGTAGCTGCAACCGCCAATAGGATCTTTAATGCTCCATTCTCCAATGAGATCTTTATTTTCTTCTTTCTTTGGTCTTCATCTTCTGCTCCATTCTTGTTACATTTAATTCTATCTAATAAAATAAATACACCCGCCGCACACGGGGGGAGCTAGCGGGAATGGGATGAATGCATAAAATAAACTAGGTCACGTTCTTCATAACGGCCTAGGACAATTTTTAAACCAACAGAAAATTAAATCATTCACATCTATCATATCGGTCGAGTCCATGATCAATCGGGGTCCATATAATCATATTATATCTACTATATCTAATCCATACAATAAAATCTTATGAAAAATATAAAATTAAAATTTAACTACTTGCGTCTTAATTAATCAATTAATATTTAATCTATTAAATAATTTTATCCAATCAATTAACTAATTAACATTTAATTAATTAAATGATTTTAATCGAAATAAAATTAACGATTAATTTTAAACCGATTTTAATTTTAATTTTAATTAATTAGAACTATTCCAAAATAAATCAAAATTATTATTTCTCTTTTGTTTCTTTCCTTTTGATTCGTAATCAAAAGGGATGCCTTTGGTTTCCTAAACCAAATTTGGCTTAAGCCTGGCCACTTTCCAAAATCAAAATTTTGGAAGTGGCGCTCAAGCCTCAGCCTTTACAAATCAATTATTTGAAAGGGCTCAGGCCTATTCCAAATTAAATATTTGGAAAGGCCAAATAATTTTGGTTTAGGCCTGGCCACTTTTCAAAATCAAAATTTTGGAAGTGGCCTAGGCCTAGGCCTTTTTCCAAATCAAACATTTGGAAAGGGCCTAGGCCTATTCCAAACAAAGTTTGGAAAGACCATTATTATTTTAATGTCATGTGGTATCCCAATGGCCCAAACTATTTGAACCATTGGTTAGCCATATGACACAACTAAACAAAGGGAAATTAACAATCACAACTATGAACCATATTGAATCACAAAATACACAAAACAAAAATTTGGAGATCCGCCAGCATTGACCGGTCAACCGACTGCCGGCAGCAGGTTGCCTGATGCCGCGTCCGCCGCCCAGCCTCCGCCGGTGGTGGTGCCGCCGCCAGTCGGCCGAGCACCACCCGATCTCGTTTTTTTTCTTTTCATGTATCACTTTTGCGAATAAAAATCTTTCATCTTTTAATTACGTGATTTGAACGATAAAATTAACTACGCAAAATTAACATGCTTATTGCTTAAGCTCAAAGCTCTCTCTGATACCACTGTTAGGAAATCTACGCGGGAACGCAGCAGAATTTAAAATTTTATTTCCTTTTAACCATGATCGACTTCGTTTAAGCAATAAACAAACGAGTTAGTAGACGGTGGTTACCTTAGTTGATCTAAAAGATCGACGCTTTGACCGTCTAAGGAGAGTAGTTCTGCATAGAGCCGCCCAAGTGTTCGGCCTCTACCGCTAGTCCACACGAACAGCCCGCCGGAATCCCATCATGGATTGCTATTGGAAAACTCCGGTTGCAAGACTAGCCTTTTTCCCCTCTCTCCAACTCTCTATAGGATGCTCTCTATTTTACACAAGAATTATTAGTTCTTGGAATTGTGTTGTACAAAAGAGCTTGACACCCACCTCTTATTTATAGTGAGAGAGGCACCCCAACTAGAGTGGAGGAGAAGAAAACCTTTTCCCAATAAAATAAGGAAAATATAATTGATTGATTTATCTCATTTAATTTAATATCCTATATTAAATATTTCCAAGATATTGTCAATATCTTATATTGATTATATATATCTTATTACCATAAATCCATGTCATTAATATCTAATAATAATATATGATAATCTTATTAATTAAATTGCACAATCCAAGTGTATCACAATACACAATTATTGGCGCCATTCTTAGCCTTTAATTGGCATCCGGAATATTCTTAACTAATATAATACTATGATTAATTAATTTACAAAATACCTGTATATCATATATATATATATATATATATATATATATATATCGAAATTTATATGTATCAATATACATATGTAATTAATCATCATAATTAATATCTTGTATTATATTTATTCATAATAAATAAATACCACCATATTAATTTACCACTATAACCTTTATAGTACGAGATAAACTTTCCTTATTTGGTTATCATCTATAACCACATTTTAATCCGGCTAGATGTTCATATGTGTGTGACCCGATAGGCTTCCGAATATGTTGGCCGTAGACACAAAGTGCAAATTCCTAAAATGCCCTTCATGCCTAACGATCACGGGATAGCGTCTAGCAACACACCGTGACCCCCAATCATCGGAAGATTCAAATGCAATGACTACTACCGTTCATGTGAAACAGTTACCGTGTAATTTACAATCCCATCGCTGTAATAATATCCATACGGTCGTTAGTCGAGTGTCAAAACATCAACGACCGTATCTTATAATCTGGATATCAAGCTCTCTCGAAGTAACTAATTTACTCCCACTTTGCAAAGATTCACGAGAGTAAGACATTCCTTATAAGAAGGCCATTTCGGATATTCGATCCCAAACATAGGATACGCGATTCCCGGATGACCAATCATGTATCCTCCGTGATGCTTCGAAGATCATACCCAATCACTACCGCATGATCGCCCGTGGCTGTGGGAAACCTCAATAGTGTCAAAGCATGACAATCCACACCACGATGCCATGAAGACTCGGTCTTAAGGATGATTACACAACCGCCACATAGTGTGACACTTATCCGTGTAAGTGGGTCATCTAACGCACGCATTCTCTAATACACGCCCACGCATACCCAAGTGTCTCTACACTTCGATAGGCGAGATCTATCCCCGCCTTTAAAGACAGTAAGACATCTAATACGTGCTAGAATCTTTTATACTATCAATGCCCTGCTTGATAGTACATCGCCCTAGAGACATTTAAGTATCAAACTTATTAAAGTGATTACAGATCTCATCAACCATAATCGCCTATCATGGTTTCTCTATCACAGTTTAATACTAAGGACGTTATCATATAACAATTCATAATTGGTTCTTTAAAAGAACATATATATGACAACATGAAAAGCCATTTAATATATTTATAAACATAAAGAAATAGTAGAAATGATCCGACCCGGTCGGATCCGGTCCAACCCGATTGGGTTTAGGACACTATTTCAACAATAACTTCAATATTTTCTTGAGTAAAATATCATGAAAGATTTAACGCACGACAAATTGATACCTTGGTATGTGATGATTAATGGGGAGTGATGACAATTAAAATAGTCTATCCTACGGCATCAACATTATGTCCATTATAAGCTAAAAATAGTTGTTTCGACCTATAAAAATGAACCATTTGAGTTGAATATCATATGCGGGTTCATGGGTCGAGTAATTTGCACTTAGTGTTTGTTTTCCCAATTTCGATATAATTTCATGCATTATTTGATTATTTTCAGGATACGAAATATTGGGCTGAGCATCATGGGCAAATCTGGAGTGGACTGAACGAAAGGATTGGGCCTAGGGTATTGCAGAACCTTCCAAGCTAAGTCGGCAGAGAGAAAAAGGCAAAAATACCCCGAGTTTACCGAGAGCTGCCGCCTACTTACCAAGTGTCCAGAATAATCCGAAACATGTTTTCTTGAACGAGGGGTAGATCTAGGTGTTTCTAAGTCGGTTTATGTTGCTATAAATAAGAGGCTTCGCCTAAGAATTCAATGTACCACACAACTATTACAAGTATTATGCAATAAAAGTTCTTTGTTCTTTATTTTCATTATTTTATGAGTTCTAGTCGGAGAGACGATGGAGTCATCGCCTAGGGACATATCCGAGGGAGATCTACACTCATCTTCGAGGGTATGAATTTCTATCTTTTCCAAGATGTAGATCTGTCATTGTTCTATTCGACTAGTATGTGCTAATTGTTTATTTAGTTTAATTATGTAGTAGCTAGTTTATTTTACCCCATGTGTTATAGATCTAAATCGTTGGTGAAGGAATCTTGAAATAGTAGTTGCGTTCTTCAGATCTACGACAGTCTATATCGCTGAATACATAGTAAATTACTAGTTCATGATAATCGGCGCCAGCTACGTTGATCGACAAATTTAATTTATATGTTAGTAGCCCGATCAACTATTTGCATGTCTTCGTAAATTAGCATGAAGTACTGATAGTGAAGTGTTAATTAGGACTTTGTTTTGATGGACCCTAGGAATGTGCTAATCAGTGTCGATAGCTGCCTAGGCGGGTTAGAGGTATGAGTTAGCACTCAATACCGGAAACTCTAGTTCTTTATGTGTATGGGCTATTAAGGTCCAATTAAGGAGGGTAGCTTGCTTATAGATTGTCTACTACTATGGTCGGAGTAGATAGGGTTAGGAGTTTTACCCATAGCTGAACAATGAATTACACTATACCAATGGGTAGGGCTATTGCATGTGTGGGGGAATAACTAATTACTCATAATTGAACTAATACATTAGAAACTCTTGTTTGCTCCGTGTGAACTAGCGTAACCATGTTCGTCCATGGCACCAATTTTTCCACTGTCTAGATTATAGTTGGTCGTAGACCTTAATTGTGACAAGCTCAATCTTGATAATTTGGTGTTCTTACGAGTCAGTGTGGGATCAACATTGACTCGCCAGTACTCTACTACGATAGACCTAGTCATATTGCTAGTAAGTGCTTTGCACGCGATCACAATTTTCTAGACCCGTTGCTGGGGACTCGTGTCAAGAATACTTTTTATTTGAGATTGAGTGTCTATTTATATTCCAGTCTATTTTATTGAGTCTTTTTTATAGTTTGTCTATATTGAATTCGTACAGAGTCAGTTCTGTTAAAATCAGGAAAAAAATTGCATCTGGTTTATCGGGGGTATACCATGGTAAACCGAGGGTCCCAGATTCGGCAGAATCGGTTCTGTCAGTTCAGCGTTGAGTCAGTAGTCAAAGTCTGTATTTTTTAGTCTGCCAAGCGTGTGTAACAGCCGGTGAGGCAAGTCACTAACTTTTTCTTTTCTTTTTGTGTCTTGTAGTACGCTACACGAAGTTCAGCAGCAAAACTTGAGAGATTCATACCTGAGATCGAAAAATTTGCTAGAAAAAAGAGAAATGAAACTCGAGAGAATACTGTTAGGCTGGAGAACGATGTGAGATCACATGAAGGAGATCCCAGTGAGAAGGAGGAAGAAATTCCACCTTTAGAGGATACAGATAACACCATGGCAGAGAATGGACAAAACGGAAGAGTCAATGGAGTAGGAGTTGTGGTACAAGGAGATAGGAGAAATATATAGAGTTATCAATGCCAACAATTGAGCAATTTGTGCCAGCAATTGTTTGGCCAGAGAATGCGGCTGAGATCTTCTATCTGAAGCCAAAGGTGATACAAATGGTGACTAATTACACTACCTTCCATGGAGTACCGAATGAAGATCTTATTGTACACGCCACTAACTTCTTGATATAGTCAGCACAGTCAAACCAGCTGGAGTGGCTGAAGATAACATTAAGCTGAAGTTGTTTCCATTCACTCTGAAAGACAAAGCGATGATATGGTTATTCTCTCTAGCAACATGATCGATCCAAACTTAGACTGATCTGCTGCAGAAATTTATGAACAAGTACTGTCCGCCTGGGAAGTCACTACAGATGAGATAAGACATTATGAATTTCAAGCAAAAACCCACTGAAACTTTCGAAGATGCTTGTGAAAGATTTAAGGAAGCACAAAGGAGATGCCCTCACCACGATATCACTTTGCCCGTACGAATGCATAGTTTCTATCATGGACTGCGGCCAAGTGAACAAATAAGAGTTGATGCATCAAGCAACGGATGTTTTGAGTTGCTATCACCTGATGAAGCTGAAGAAAATTTGGAACAAATAGCACTAACAAGCCAATAGGGAATACATCAAATTGAGACCGACAAAGTAGCTGAAGGCGTATTTGGAGAAGATACTTCTCAAAAGATCTTATACCAGCTAATATCCATGAATGAGAAGATAGATGGCATGCAAGATCGCATCGCCAAGGTTGAGAAAGTTGAAATCGAAGCAACCAACACCGAAGATGTGAACTATATAAGAAGGCAAGGAAATCCTTATGGGGGTGTATATCACCCATATTCTCATGACTACCCTGGTTTTCGACTGAGTGACCCTACAGGTGGAGAGAGAACAAGACAAACTGGTGGATTCATGCCTCAATTCAACAAGTCAGGTGGATGGGAAGCAGCCATGGACAAAATGAGCTCAACTGTGACCGACACGGTCAATCAACTTACAAAATCCATGACTGAGCTGAGTACAAACTTCACCACATATTTTCAGAAGACTGATACAAGACTGACCAATCAGGAAGCCTTAGTGCAGAATCTGTCACACCAAGTGGGGCAGATCGCCGAACAAGTGTCAGCCCTGTTAGATGTAGTGCCCGAAAGACGATTTTGTAATTCTTTTAAATTAATAAATGATAGATTTTATTATTCATCTTATTTGCTTCGTGCTTATATAGTATACACTGCTGCAAACCCAAAGTATATCTGTATGTAACCACTTAACTCAGTGTATGGATTACACGAGAGGATTAAGTTAGTAGTGATATACTTAAACAGTTAGTCCGTGGTGAACTTAATCAGAGTTTAGGGTCTCTTGATTAAAACACCAATAATGCGCCCAGAACACCTTAGGGTGTGATAGTCTTATCCGGACTGTCGGTAGAGGATACCTACATGGGGCATTTATATATGATGGCATTCATATAGATCGACCGATTTAATCTGAATTCTCGATATAATTCCGTAATCGAGGAATCTTATTAAATCATTAGATGATCATATATGGATCAACCTTAATCTCGAGGTGATCACAGTGGTGTCGCTTGTCCCGGGTAGTGTTTGATGTGTTAGTTACGGTTCACTTAAATATGTGTTCCAAGCCACTTCTCATTGGCACTATCTCCAAATGAGTGAGTAGTTCTGCTTTTCACAGACATGGAATCCATTCCTTCCTCAAGGGAAGTAGAGACAGATCCCCTTATTTGTTAGCCCTAAGAAAATGATCGATGGGCCCAGATTCATGTTAACTAATTAGCTACTAGTCATATATGTGAACTAATTGATCACTAGGGGGTTAATGGTAAATAATGATAAGATATTCTGAGTCGGGTTCACGGAGACTTCCCACTCAGAATGGACGATCTATGGAGGGTTAATCCGTATGTAGTGATTATATCAATGGACGCTTATTCACTCTACATGGGTTGAGTATAAGTATACATCTATGATCGGTAGAGTTCGATTTCGGGTTTATGGTGGCGTAATCCCGGAATTAATAATTAATGTACTTATTCGGTTCGATGAATAATTAATTATTGAGCTCATCGGTTATAGGTCCATGGTCCCCGATGTGGCTTCTGTAATTCGGACTAATAATCTTGTTATTTGGGCCTCAGTGATAATTAATTGGCTGGGCTAATTAATTGATATGCAAAATATTATTTAGTTGGGCTAAATAATATAATACACATAAAAGACATTTTATGTGGGCTTAGTAACCTACAAAGTGGCGCCAATGTCATGCTAATTAATTGTCGAGGAATTAGTTTTCTTGGATAATTATTTAATGTGTGATTTATCTTTTGTTTGTTAAATGATAATTCATGGAATATTAGATAATAACTTGATTTATCCTAATTTGTTTGGGATAATCATTTTATTTATCTTTTATTTGGAATAAAGGATTAATGTAATAATTATCTCTTAATTATTTAATCCTTGGAGGACAAGGTTTACTCTCCTATATAAAGAGAGTTCTCCCAAGCCTTAAGACATTGGCAAATTTTGACCACACTTGTAAAAGGAGAGGAAAAATTAGTTTTCTTGCCTAGAGTTTTAGAAGAAGAGAAACTCTGAGTTCTTCTTGGTGTTGTATATCGAGGAGGTTCGTGTATCAAGAAGGGTGTCCACCAACCGTCGTTTGGAGAACACATCGGAAGATCTTGGCTTCTCTTCCTACTATTGGTAACATGATCTTAACCCCCTTGTAGTTGTTAAATCCTTTAATTATGTATTGCAATATATAAATCGTGATCCATCCGCTGCGCGTAGATCTAATTCGTTTAGATCTAAGAACCTGCATCCTTCAAGTAGTATCAGAGACAGGTTCCACGATTTATGTTGTTATAATCATAAATAAACGATTTAAAGGAGTGGAATTGCATGTAGATAAAATTTTAACTTTGTTTTATGCTTTGATAATGATTAATTGCTATGGTTGAAGAGATGGATTGGGAATTGGCACTGTTTACCCGTTAGATCTATTGTAAACTCATATAAACGATGAAAATTCGTTCATATGAGTATAGGAAATTATGTAATTTATTATATTGCAATTTTAATTTCCAGAAAATAGATCTGTTTAGTAGCTGTTTAGTTATTTCGTTTTTCCCGTTGATCGAGCCGTTGAAACGAAGATCCCTCCAGTCAGAATCAATATTGGAAGATGATGAACAATCCCACAAAATTTGGCGTCGATCGGAGTTCTCTTTGATATCCGTTCGTTGCTGCAAAGAAGCTGCTGTAACAGAAAAACGCAGGATTCACAGAAACCCTACCTGTGACTTCCCCGAATTTCTGGGAGAGTTTGGACCGTTGAAACGCATATCCAACCGGTCAGATTGATAAATATGGAGTTTTTGACATGGCATAGAAATGTCAGATCGATCGGGTTTCATCTCGATTCCCGATCGGCCTCGGGAAGTCATTGATGCGCTGCTGTAAAAGTCAGATTCAGCAGCAAGTTGGGCGGCTCACTGGAGAAGATTGACAAGTCAAAGCTCCGATCCGACCGTCCGTATTGAAGCCCGAGGAATTAAGAACAGATCTGGAGATTTTCGTTGCGATCCGAGTTCGTTTGTTTTGCCGATCGTCGAAGTTTTGAACAGCTACAGATTAGGGTTTCTAATTTTATTTTATTAGATTAGATACGGGGGTGCCAACGGTCCATCTCGATGTTTATTTTCCTCACTAGTATACATGTTTAGATTGTATGTGTAGAACCGGAAAATTGCCAAGACATGCATCATATCATGAATTCCACTCCATATGCATACATGTAGAAATTAATTCGAGGAATTAGTTAGGCATGTATAAAACTCGAAATTAGTTTTAATTAATTGTTTGACATTGATTAGAAACTAATTAGGGTAAAAACCGAGGAACTCGGGTTTTTTCAATCGTCGAGGTTGGTTGATGGATTCTCGGTGAATCCTACTCTGCGAAAGCATAAGGAGTAAAATCCCGAATTCTCGTGGTTAAGGTGTTGGATTCTCGGTGAATTCCACCTTACCTAGACGAGACTACGTTTTTGTTCCGTAGTGTCTACGTGAAAGTTTGGTGTTTAAGGATTGGATAATCACAGGCATACAAGGTTCGAAAGTGGTTTTAACCACGGTTGGGTGGTCAACAGTAGCTACGGCTCGATCGACTTCACCCTCCACGTGTGGCGTTTGCACGGGGGTTTGGCAAGGCTGAGCCATCCGCAAGAGCCACTACGGCTCAACGGTGCTCCCCGAGTCTTGACCCGTCCGACGGCCACATATGTTCCAACGAATAGGTCGGGTGGGCTACCCCACGTAACCGGCAACATTCGGGCCTATGATTTATTGTTCCTTAATGTAACATCAAGTCCAAAACGTGATCAAGAAACCCACCACTTTTTCAAAATATTGAGTGGGAGAGGAGAGGCGCCACCGACCCCACGGCCTCTACTATTGACACAAGCAACGTGAGAGAATGGTGACGCTCGTGCGGCTTTGATTTTTCGCCCTAAGGAAGGCCTTCACCGCTATCAAAATTCAAGGCTTGGTCTCCGAAAGGATAGGATTTTGGGTACTCGTCGGGTCACTGACCGACCCTAAGGCGGCATACTCGGGGTCTACCTAAAAATCTGAAATAGTAGGCCACACTCAGAAAGGGTATTTTAGTAATACCTTGCCTGAAAAAGGGAATGGTGATTGACGATCATAAATGAGATGTTTGATTCTCAATTTGATCTTCAAAATTAATCGAAACCTTTTTGACCTACCCTAAGGCGGCACTGAGGTGAGAGATTAAGTCCTTGGAACGGTAGGATAGACTATAAGTACTTAGTTTATAGTTCCTAAAATATATTAGCGATTTATGAACTTGAATTTAATTTCGTCATTTTACTTTACAAACATCATGTCGTCTCGCATTTCTTTATCGTTAAATGATAAGTTGACCGGAAACAATTTTTCAAAGTGGAAAAGTAAACCTCAACGCGTTGTTCTCGTCTTTGAAAATGTTCAACACACCTTGACTTGAGATATTCCAAAGACTTACCACTCGCCTTCCAAAGCCGAAAAAGAAAATTGGCGTAGTGGATCAAGGCATAATAAGGCGCGGGGCATCATGTTAGCCTCAATGTCGGAAATCATAAGGACCAAATGTGAGAACTTGGGCACTTCAAAAGAAATGATGCAGCACCTTGTTTCCATGTTCGACTCACCTTCTGATCAGGCCCGACATGAGGTCGTCGGGATGGTCATAACGCGAAGATGAGGAAGGGTCAGTCGGTGACGGGTCATGTAATGAACATGATCAATTACTTCGCTGATGCTGAGACTCACGGTTCCAAGTTTGACGAAGTGACTCAGGTGAGCATGATTCTCGAATCACTGTCACCTGATTTCCTCCAGTTCAAGACCAACTACGTCATGAACAAGCTTAAGTTTGACTTGACGCGGTTGATAAATGAGCTGCAGATATTCGAGGGTTTCCAGTCTAACAGCCGGGCCCGAGAAGGGGAAAAGAAAGCTGAAGCCAATTTGGCTGAGGCTAAGTCGTCGAACAAAGGGACAAAGGGAAAACCGAAAGCCAAGCCTGTGAAAGAACAGAAATCAAAGCCCATGAAGAAGAAAGGGAAAAAGGCTACACCTTCCAAACCTAAGGGTAAGTGCTTTCACTGTGTTGAACTAGGGTATTGGCGCAAGCATTTCCCGAAATATCTAAATGATGTGAAGGAAGGAAAGGGCCAGGCAAACAAGGGAAAGGATAAGACAGGTAATTTACTTGTCTTGGAATCCTACAGTGTAGCTAAAGATGTATCGACTTGATATCGGATTCGTGCTACTAACCACGCGTTTGTTCTTCTTTGCAGATCCTTAGTTCATATGAAGAGCTGGAGGATAGGGCGCACCAAATGAGAGTTGGCAACGGTGCAGTCGTTTCAGCTAAAGCAGTGGGAGTAGTTAGTTTAGTCTTTGGGAAAAAAGTCCTTAAGTTGGACAATGTCTTTTATATTCCGCACTTTAGAAGAAATTTAATTTCTATGTCTGTTTTGCAAGAACAATTGTATTCTTTATCTTTTGAGTATAATAAGATTGTTATTTCCAAAAATGGACGTGACTTATGTTCTGCAATGATAGAAAACAGATTGTATGTCATTAAACCAACCGATACTCCACTGCTTAATACTGAAATGTTTAGAGTAGCACATCAAAGTTCTGCCAAAAGGCAGAAGGTTTCTCAAAATGATAAAACATACCTTTGGCACCTTAGGCTAGGTCATATTTCTTTGGAAAGAATCAAAAGACTGGCTAAAGATGGTCCCTTAAGTGAGTTATCTGTTGACTCACTTTGCCGATCCATGAGTCTTGCCTGGAGGAAAGATGACCAAAGCGACCCTTCTCGCCAAAGGGTAACAGGCTAAAGAACCTTTAGAATTGGAACATTCAGATATGTGTGGTCCGATGAATGTGCAGGCTAGAGGCGGATTCGAGTATTTTGTAACTTTCATCGACGACTACTCGAGATTCGGATATGTTTATCTACTGCATAGGAAATCCGAAACTTTTGAAAATTTTAAGGAATTCCAGTGAGGTTTAAAAGCCGTAAGGCAAGTCTCAAATGCCTTCGCTCGATCGCGGAGGTGAGTACATGTATACTAATTTCATCGACTACCTTTTGGAACATGGGATTTGTTCCCAACGTTTCTGCGCCTTAACGCCTCAAAGAAATGGAGTTCTTTGAGCGGAGAAATAGGACTTTAATAGACATGGTCAGATCCATGATGAGCTACGCGTCACTGCCGGTGTCCTTTTGGGGACATGCCCTTCAAACAGCGGTCCGGATTTTAAATATGGTGCCGTCAAAGTATGTCGAGAAAACACCTCTCGAGTTATGGAGTGCGAGTAAACCTAGTTTGCGTCAATACCATATATGGGGGTGTCCGGCACATGTGCTGGTTGACAAGACTAGCAAATTGCAAGCACGTACGAAAGTATGTCTGTTTGTAGGGTATGCGCAAGGAACAAGAGGAGGTCTGTTCTATGATCCAGAAGATCAGAGGGTGATAGTTTCAACTCACGCCACTTTTCTCGAGGATCAATACGTGAAGGACTTCAAGCCTCGGAGTAAAGTTGTACTCGAGGAGTTACTCTCGACTAAGTCGGACCACCGGGTGACACCTAGTGTCACAAACAACAACACTATCGATACACCTATCGACTCCTCGATAACCCTAGATTACTCAGACGTACTCACCGAGTGGTTCGCCACCGATCATGATACGGTATGCAACCAGAGGCAAATATCACCGCCTCTCGATGGAGTACAAGATGATCCAGTGTCCTATCGCAGGGCTATGAATGATTCTGATAAGGACATGTGGGTTGAGGCGATGAATCAGGAGATGGAAACTATGTACTCTAACTCAGTCTGGAAACTTGTGGATTGCCCTGAGGGTGTACAACCCATAGGCAGTAAATGGATCTACAAGAGAAAGCGAGGAGTGGATGGAAAGGTTGAAACCTTTAAAGCTCGGCTAGTGGCTAAAGGCTACACACAGAGAGAGGGAATCGACTACGAAGAAACCTTCTCCCCTGTGGCAATGCTGAAATCCATTCGAATCCTCCTTTCGATTGCTGCATGTCTAGATTATGAGATCTGGTAGATGGATGTTGAGACAGCCTTCCTAAACGGCGATCTTGACGAGGAAATATATATGCAGCAACCAGAAGGATTTGTCGAGAAAGGCCAAGAGCACAAAGTGTGCAAGCTGCTCAGATCCATTTATGGGTTAAAGCAAGCATCTCGGTCTTGGAATCATAGATTTGATGAAACAGTCAAGTTGTATGGTTTCGAACGAAACTTTGATGAGCCTTGTGTATACAAGAAGGTCATCAAAGATCAGGTGGCGTTCTTGGTGTTGTATGTTGACGACATTCTGCTCATTGGACCCAATAAGGGGATGTTGTCAGATGTGAAGAATTGGTTATCCACGCAATTCCAAATGAAAGATTTGGGAGAGGCGAGTTATATTCTGGGGATCCAAGTTATACGGGATCGCAAGAATAGGATGTTGGCTCTGTCCCAAGCATCTTACATAGATAAGATGTTGTTGCGCATAAAGATGATGAATGCAAAGAAGGGTTTCTACCAACCCGACACGGCATTCAACTCTCTAAAAGCAGCCTCCACAGACTCACGAGGAAATTGAGAGTATGGGGACGAATACCATATGCTTTGGCCGTTGGTAGTCTAATGTATGCTATGTTGTGTACTAGACCGCACATCTGGTTATGGCGTGGGCTTGGTCACCGCTTTCCAATCCAATCCGGGCATGGACCATTGGACAAAGAATGAAGAATATCCTCAAGTCTCTTAAGAGAACGAGGAATTATATGCTTGTATTTTCGGGTGCAAACCTGGATATAGTAGGGTACACTGATTCTGACTTTCAGTCAGATAAGGATGATCGTAAATCGACATCAGGCTCGGTGTTTACTCCGGGAGACGGAGCAATTGTCCGGAGAAGCGCAACAATCCAAAGACGGCCGACTCAACTATGGAAGCCGAATACATAGCGCCTCTCGAGGCGCCTAAAGAAGCGATATGGCTCAAGAAGTTCCTGGGAGATTTAGGAGTAATCCCAAATCCAGAAGATCCGATACGTCTCTACTGTGACAACAACGGGCCGTGTCGAATTGCAGAGAACCCCGAAGTCACCAGAAGTCAAAGCATATAGAGAGAAAATACCATTTGATTAGAGAGATTGCTCAAAGAGGAGACATTTCCGTCACGAAAATCCCCTCAGCCGACAACCTTGCTGATCCATTTACGAAGACACTTTCCATTGAGGTCTTTTCGAGGCACTTGGAAAACATGGGTATTAAGGACATGAGTCATTTGCTTTAGAGCAAGTGGGAGATGTAGTTCTTGTTGTAGTGGTTAGTGGGAGATTGTTAGATGTAGTGCCCGAAAGACGATTTTGTAATTGTTTTAAATTAATAAATGACAGATTTTATTATTCATCTTATTTGCTTCGTGCTTATATAGTATACACTGCTGCAAACCCTAAGTATATCTATATGTAACCACTTAACTCAGTGTATGGATTACACGTGAGGATTGAGTTAGTAGTGATATACTTAAACAAGCATTCGTGGTGAACTTAATCGAGTTTAGGGTCTCTTGATTAAAACACCAATAATGCGCCTGTAACACCTTAGGTGTGATAGTCTTATCTCGACTCTCGGTAGATGATACCTACGTGGGGCATTTATATATGATGGCATTCATATAGGATCGACCGATTTAATCTGAATTTCTCGATATAATTCCGTAATCGAGGAATCTTATTAAATCATTAGATGATCATATATGGATCAACCTTAATCCCGAGGTGATCACTGTGGTGCCGCTTGTCCCGGGTAGTGTTTGATGTGTTAGTTACGGTTCACTTAAATATGTGTTCCAAGCCACTTCTCATTGGCACTATCTCCAAATGAGTGAGTAGTTCTGCTTTTCACACAGACATGGAATCCATTCCTTCCTCTGGAAGAAGAGAGACACGATCCCCTTATTTGTTAGCCCTAAGAAAATGATCGATGGGCCCGGTTCATGTAAAGACTAATTAGCTACTAGTCGATATGTGAACTAATTGATCACTAGGGGTTAATGGTAAATAAGGATAAGATATTCTCGAGTCGGGTTCACGGAGACTTCCCACCGAATGGGACAATCTATGGAGGGTTAATCCGATCTAGTGATTATATCAATGGACGCTTATTCACTCTATGTGTTGAGTATAAGTATACATTTATGATCGGTAGAGTTCGCTTTTGGGTTTATGGTATGTAATCCCGGAATTAATAATTAATGTACTTATTCGGTTCGATGAATAATTAATTATTGAGCTATCGGTTATAGGTCCATGGTCCCCGATGTGGCTTCTGTAATTCGGACTAATAATCTTGTTATTTGGGCCTCAGTGATAATTAATTGGCTGGGCTAATTAATCGATATGCAAAATATTATTTAGTTGGGCTAAATAATATAATACACATAAAAGACATTTTATGTGGGCTTAGTAACCTACAAAGTGGCGCCAATGTCATGCTAATTAATTGTCAAGGAATTAGTTTTCTTGGATAATTATTTAATGTGTGATTTATCTTTTATTTGTTAAATGATAATTCATGGAATATTAGATAACAACTTGATTTATCCTAATTTGTTTGGGATAATCATTTTATTTATCTTTTATTTGGAATAAAGGATTAATGTAATAATTATCTCTTAATTATTTAATCCTTGGAGGATAAGGTTTACTCTCCTATATAAAGAGAGTTCTCCCAAGCCTTAGGACATTGGCAAATTTCGACCACACTTGTAAAAGGAGAGGAAAAATTAGTTTTCTTGCCTAGGGTTTTAGAAGAAGAGAAACTCTGAGTTTTTCTTGGTGTTGCATATCGAGGAGGTTCGTGTATCAAGAAGGGTGTCCACCAACCGCCATTTGGAGAACACATCGGAAGATCTTGGCTTCTCTTCCTACTATTGGTAACATGATCTTAACCCCCTTATAGTTGTTAAATCCTTTAATTATGTATTGTAATATATAAATCGTGATCCATCCGCTGCGCGTAGATCTAATTCGTTTAGATCTAAGAACCTGCATCCTTCAAGCCCGTCCTCTGGGTGGATTGCCAAGTAATACTGAGAAGAATCTGAAGGATGTGGATGCAATCATGACTAGAAGCGATGAAGCGCCGGGACCATTATACCAACCGGCCCAAGAAGGACCAAAGGCGCAATCAGCAGTAACGCAGCAGAATAAGGAGAAAAGAGGGGCCCGTAAACCGGGACACCACACCGATTTACCGGGCATCCAAAACTCTCAGATTTAACAGCAGAGAGCGAAGGCAGCAGGAGGTAAGTCTTCATCAACTATGACTATTAATCCTGCCACTTTACCCTATGCCCCTAGAAAATATAAACCGAATAATGATGATGCTTGTTATAAAAAGTTCATAGAAATGTTTATGAAGTTGCAAGTGAATATACATTTTGATGTGATCCGTAACCCGAATCCGATCTGAAAATGCCCGAGGACTTGACTGATGACACCAATACAACGAGCACCGTGACCCTTGGCTAACCCGTAGCCAAAAACCTTGGTATAATGGACACCCACAAGGTTCGCTCACAACCTCGATAAGTCCCGTTTGGAATCCACCAAACACCGGTGTCGGAATCCATCAAACACCAACGTGACAAAACTCACCAAAGCTTAAAAACTTCAAATATATTTATATCAAATTTTGTCCCCTGATTACAATGACTCTAAATGCCGTATATAGGCTACAGTGAAAGAAATAAAACACCTATCAACCGACGTGGGACTAAATTAGATAATAAAAATATAAAATAAAACCTAATAATAAATAATAACAAAAAAATCTAATAAAATATGCCATGGAAACAATGTGAGATAAATGGTCTTCAAGTATCATCTTCGATCACATCATTCTGTCCCGGTTGGAAAGGCTTCGACCTCGAATCAATAGGACGTCATAAAATTCATCAGTACATGCCAATCTGAATGATACACAAAAAGACACCACTTAAACCCCTGGATGCAATACGAGCCGGAGAGACAAACTGAATCCGACGGTATGTTTTGTTGATGAGTCATACGTTATACGTGACATACCACAGTGCTCATTCGGCGGAATAGACTCGTGGATGACTCCCTGTGAAACAGCAATATAATAATAGCAAGTAGCAGTCGGAGATGCATCAATAAATGTAGCAAATGGGTCGACAAATGGGTGCTCCGGCTTGCTAACAATGAGCTCACGAACATGAATAACCCGTGGCAAGATAAGACCTGGATCATCTTCAAATGAAAGATGTGCAAGTACCTGCAATGACGGCGAACAAGTATCGACTACAACCGAATTTTCCTCTTCCTCCGAGCATTCATGCCCATTTTCCTCCAATGTCTCCATAAAATTTGGTTGATTCTCCTCTACCATGCTCTTATCATCATTTCTTTCCAACGTCTCCTCTCGAGTGATAGCAATCTCCACGGTGTGCTCTACAATCTGCTCCGGGACACTAACATTCACCTGGTTCTCCTCAGGTGGTTTCTCATGTGAAGTACGTATTTTCTGCCATAGATTAGGGCAATCATAGTAGTGATGATCACTCCCTTGACAATGACCGCAATAAACAGAAAATGGCTCCGTATAAGTTTACTTAACAATACCTGTAGCACCATTGTTACCTCTTCCACCACGATTACTTCTGCCACCACGATTATCACAACCACCGCGATTTTCTTTACCAACGCCTCTTTCCGTTAAAATGTTCTGAAATTCAGCCTTCATATCATCCATCATATCATCAAAACGTCATTCTATTTTCTCCAAATTTCAATTCATCATATCTTCAAAATTCTGAAAATAGATATCCGTAGGACTCTCTTTTGAAATTACTCAAGATCTTCAGAACGACCGAACAAGAATATTCGGCAAAGATTTTTTTGGAATGTACTAGAATCACGGGTGTCATAAAAAAATCACACCTAGGGTGTTAGTCCCACGTAAATGAGGCTGCTAATTTTTTATTTTTTGCTTCAACCAATAGAATCAGATCAAGTAGCACAACCTTTGGGTGACAAAATCAGCAGCAGGGAGCAATAAAGGCTGGAAATCTTTTTTTTAATTGATGAACAAGATCACGCAAGAAAAAAAAGATTTGGCTGGGATTTTTTTTAATTATTTTTTTATATTGACTGACACAAATTGGATCAAAGGAACGATTTTTTTTTTCGGGAAAAAGAATAACAAGAACAAGAACGAAAAAATAATACACAGGATTTGATGATTTTTTTGGGCTTTTGAGATTGGAAGGACAAAAACGCAGGTACAAAAGGAAAGTGCTGGATTTAAAAATAAAAATAAGGGATATTTGGATACCGTCAAAGTGTCTAGCTTTGATATCAATGTTGTGATCCAGAATCGAATCAGATCGAAAATACCAAGACTTGACTGATGGCACCAATACAACGAGCACCACGACCCTTGGCTAACCCGTAGCCAAAACCTTGGTATAATGGACACCCACAAGATTCGCCACAACTCGATAAGTCCCGTTTGGAATCCACTCAAACACCGTGTCGGAATCCACCAAACACCAACGTGAGAAAACTCACCAAAGCTTAAAAGCTTCAAATATATTAATATCAAAATTTGTCCCCTGATTTCAATGACTATAAATGCCTTATATAGGCTACATTGAAAGAAATAAAACACCTATTAACCGATGTAGGACTAAATTAAATAATAAAAATATAAAATAAAAACCTAATAATAATTAATCACAAAATATCTAATAAAATATGCCATGGAAACAATGTGGGATAAATGGCTTCAAGTCTCATCTTCGAGCAATCACCTTTGGTATAAGCTTTGGACGGAATGCCAGAGTATGCGAAATTCTTGAAAGAAGCAATCACTGCCAAAAGGAAGTTATTAGACCTTGAGACAATTTGCCTTAATGAGGAATGCTCGGCAGGTTTGCAATGCAAACTGCCTCCTAAGTGTAAAGATCCTGGGAGCTTCTTCAAACCTTGCACAATTGGAGGAGTATGCCTAAACAAAGCATTGTGTGATCTTGGAGTCGGTGTCAATTAATGCCACTCTCCATCTTTCATAAGTTAGGCATGAAAGAGTTGAACGAAACATCTATAACCCTTCAATTGGCTGATATGTCTATGAAGCAACCTTGTGGAGTGGTGGAGGATGTTCTGGTTAAAGTTGATAAGTTTGTATTCACCGTAGACTTTGTGGTGCTAGATATGGAGGCTAATCATGATGTTCAATTAATCGTAGGAAGACCTTTCCTAGCGAAGAGTAAGATATTGATAAATGTCCATAAGGGTGAGCTGATTCTAAGAGTGAATGAGGACAGAGTAGTATTCAATGTGATGAATTCAATGAGATATGCTCAGGACGAAGGAGAAGCATTCTATATTCTAGATGCCATAAACGAGCTTGTTTTGGAGTTATATCAGCAGGTGGCACTAGACCCTGAAGCAGCAGAGACTTTGCTCCTGAAAGAAGATGAAGGAAGTGATGAGGAAACTTGGCCTGGGTGTAGCGAAGGTCAAGTGCGAGAAGTAGAGCCTAAATCTTCTTTGGATTTAGGAAGAACAATTCATAGACCTTCGTGGCACAAGTTCTTTGATTTACAATTGACTGGTAAGCTGTTAAGGTCATCACTAGAAGAGCCACCAAGGAACTTAATGTTGAAACCATTTCCATCTCCCCTGAAATACGTATACTTACAAGATGACACTCTTCCCTGCATAATTTCATCGTTGCTATCACCGTTAGAGGAATAGAAACTTTTAAGAGTACTAAGAGAGCATAAGGAAGCATTCGGGTGGACGATAGCAGATATTAGAGGAATAAACCCATCGGGGTGCATGCATAAAATCTCAGTAGATCCAGAGAAGAAAGCGGTAGGACAACCACAAAGGAGGCTGACGCAACAACTGAAGGATGTTGTTAAGGAGGAAATTATAAAGATGTTGGAAATAGGAATCATTTTCCCAATTGCAGACGGTGAATGGGTGAGCCTGATTCACGTGGTGCCCAAGAAAGGAGGATTCACTGTCCAACCTAATGAGTTCAATGAGTTATATTGGTTTGTGGAAACCGAACGTACTCTGACGGTGTCGACCCCAACCTTCCAGCTGAAGACTAGTGGTAGGTGGTGCCGCATCATAGCTTTTAACCGAGCGGTTATCCCTGTGAGACTGATTACTGGACATCGAGTTTATATTGAATATAGGAAACTGAATGACGCAACTCTTAAAGATCATTTTTCCTTACCATTCATTGACTAGATGTTAGAAATATTAAGCGATAATGCTTTTTATTGTTTCTTAGATGGATATTCGGGTTATTATCAGATCCATATTGTCCCCGAGGACTGTGAGAAAAGAACTTTCACATGTCCCTATGGAACTTTTGCTTACAATCGCATGCCTTTTGGACTTGCTACTGTACCAGCAACATTCCAAAGGTTCATGATGTCATTATTTGCGGACATGGTGTAGGACTTTTTGGAAATTTTTATGCATGACTTTTCTGTATTTGTAGATAGCTTTAATAAATGCTTGGACAACTTGAGTAAAGTTGTTGGTCCCTGGAAAGGCTAACACAAGTTTAGAGGGTGAATAAACTTGTCACCAAAACTAGATTATTTAACAATTAAGGTTCGCTTAAAACTTGTGTGGAGTTGTGACAAAGCCGAGTTTTAGTCAAAGCTGACTTATAACAAAACTGAGTCAACCGACCGCGGATTTGATTCTAGCCTATTTCTGGATCTTGTTATTCTATGTGACTGCTGAGTGTGTTAAACTGAATTCTGGTGAATGTCGGTTTGTGAGTCGTGAGTTTGTGTAACAATCGGGATTCAAGATATCTTTGTAAAAACAATAATAAATGTTGTAACAGTAAATAATGCGTAAAGTAAATAAAACAAGAATTATAGAGGTTCCATGTGGTGTAATCCTGTCAGTCATCTCTTCCTCTGTGGTGTAGGAGAAAAATTCCACTAGAACTTCTTGAGGTGAGCTGTTACAAAAAGTCCTAAATAATAGTCCTTGACTAATCCTAGTTCACTATCTAAACAATCAAAGAACAGGTTGTATTGTTGTTCTTCAAACGCTTGACCCACTGGTCCTTGAAGGGTTACATATGCCTCTTCACCAGCTACCACCACAAACACAGTCTACCCGACTGCTGATACAACTTTCCTTGGCAAATCTTTCACCGGATTGCTTCACAGTCTTAACCTTTGATTAAGAATGAAAGTTGGGCTGAGAATCAACAAATTGATTCTTGTTTGTGGTTCTTCAAAGTGTCTGATTCTTGATAAATTCTGCATAGCTTGAACACTTGAAGAAATTCTTGATACGATCTTGTTGAGTACAGATAACGATAGCAATTCGAATGAACTAGACTTTTGCACAAAAATGCTTGCAATCTTGTTAATTCCTGTGTTTAATCCTTGGTGCAAAGTCCTCTATTTATAGTGTAAGGTCCAACATTCATATTGCTTGAATTCGAATTGTATCAACGTTTATCTTGTAAGGGCTATATTTAGTGACCGTTCTGACTTGTCAGTATTTCATCCAATAGGGTTTCTTCCTTTACAACATTCGAATTTACTATCAGTTTGTTGGATAGCTGACTGTGAAACTGAGTATCCTGATCAGTTTCATGCTGAGTTTGTAAGTTATCAATTTCTTAACTGACTTAGAGCATTAACTGATTCATCCTTGTAATAATTTTCAAATTCTGCAACACCAGCTTTCATTTGTTCAGTCTTGTCTCTGATCTGCAATCTCTCTTCAATCTTCTTGAACTTCTTATAGTGTGCCATCTTCCGATTTCGATCATCGATCGATAAAAAGAAAACAAGAGATTCTTCATAAGTTTTGTCTTTGTACTTGAGTTTGATATTGCTATGATCATTGACAAACTTCATCCACAGATCCTTTGTAAGAGTAGCTCTCATTTCTCCAGGTTGACTGTATTTTTCAATTAGCTTCTCTTCAGAGAGTTCTTTTATCCGAACATAAGGATCTGCTGCTGACTTGCATTTCTTCAGTTCCACTTCAAGCTTCAGCTTTTCATCTAGTAACCTCAGCTTTTCTTCTTCAGCTTCCCCCTTTTTGGCAAAATATAACTGATTTACCAACTGATGGGTTGCCTTTTGGTCGGCTGAGATAATCTTTTGAGAAGTAAGCACTTTATTCAGCTGAGTCTCTAAACAATAGATACGTTGATTTAAATGCCATTCTGCTTGAGCATGCGTGTCTCTATCTTCCATGGTTGTGAATTCAAGTTTCTCTTTGAGACTGAGAATTTCTTAGGCTGAGCTAGAAGATGATTTCTGAATGATATCCAGCTTTGTATGGACTAAGACGTCCGTCTTCTTCCGATATGCCAAGTATCTATAAATATTTGACAAAAGACCATTGTATTCGTCCTTTTGATTGAGCATAATCTTCAAATTTTCATGTATTTTGCTCAATTCTTCTTTTGTCATACTTTCAGATAGATCTTTTGGTTCATCTTGTTGGATTTTAGGCTGAGTGTCATCTTCAATTACCATTAATTGCTGATTATCAACCTTTCCATCTATTTGCCGAAAGTGTCGCTTGTTTGGTTTCCAATCGAAATGCTTCTTGCTGATTAACAGTTTGCGTAGTTTGAGCTTGAATATTTGTCTGCAAATCTGTAATCTTGTCAGCTTCTTTCTTTGATTCATCGTCCTTGTCATCATCCTTCTTCTTTTGAGTATCCAGTGCTGATAACGTGGCTAATTTTCTTCGTTGAGCTATCTCAGTAAATCTTCTGAAACAGTTTGTGAGAAACTCATTCATAGGAAATAGAGCATATAAATCATTGACTTCAAGTTTCTCCAATAATAACTTTTCTTCACTTAGTAGTTTCACGAATGTCTTCGGTCTTGAGATTCATTTTCATCAGCCTGATGATTCTTTCAGCTTCAAAAGTATGAGCTGATTGTTGTGCAGGTTGTTGCTGAAATTGTTGTTGCTCCTTTTCAGTATCCATAACGGAAACTTGTTTCTCTGTGATCTGCTGTTGTAACAGAGAAACAATTTTTGTGGCAATACTATCCTTTCTTGGGACTTCCGTTGTCAGTTGTTGTTCCCCCTCAGTTGGTGCTATCTGACTTGAGGTGCCTGGGAACAAACATTTCCCAACTGAGTTAACTTTCTTTGAGTCAGCTTTTTGTTTGACTCATTTGTGTTCAACTATTTGCAGATACACAGTTTTCTTCTTGACTTCAGGTTGGGATGTCTTTGAAGTTTCTTTCAAAGAATGGACTAGAGCTACATTTCCTGTGGGTGTATCCATTCTTATTTTAGATGCAGCTGCAGTTTGTTCTGCTGCATTCCCCTCCTTGAGTCTTTCCAAATAATGTTGAATGACTCCACTGAGTGTCTTTTTCAGTCGAAGTCTGTCAACAGATTCTCTTCCTTCAGCTTGAGCTCTTTGAACACTTTCCAATTTAGGTAAGTGTTGTTGTTTTATCTGATTAAACACAAAACCTGCCCAATTGAATTCAAATTCATCCCAGATGATGTTCATCAGATAAATGCTGTCTTCAGATAATTTAGAGATTCCTTAGTATCTACCAATGACATGTCTGCAGAGCCATTTGCTGAGGAGTCCAAACTCCGGTTTGAGGTCGTCGACATCTGAGTAAATAGCTGCTGGTTCCTTTGTTAAAGAAATTTGTCTAAGAAAGGCATCTCTTTTGAGTGGCAAACAACTCAAATATATTGATTTCACAAGTGGTTCCTTGAAATTGAATAGCATCTTGATAACTTCTTCATTAACAATGATTTTTTCTCCTCAAACTTTTGTGATTAAAGACTTCCTTACCACTCTCATGTTCTCCCAAAACTGTAAAATTCCTTCTACATCACGATCATCTTTGAAAGTTACTTCCAGGATGTCTCTCAATCCTTGATGGTGCTTTATCTTCTCGCAAATAACACTTGCTAAAAGAGTATTGTTGCAGAGTTCTGCATATACTTCGAAAGATAGAGTATCTAGTTCAGTAATGAGCTTTTATTCTTGTGATTTCTTGGAGGCTGCCATTATGAATTATTTTGAATTTGAAGTAATCTTGAGAAAGATAAAATTTTGGCTTTTGAGAGAGACAAAGTTTGAATTTTTTCTTTTTGTGAGTGAAAGAATACGGAAAGGGTTGAATAAATAGGGGGTGTACTGACGGTTCGTGGGTTGATACATGATTTTCTGAAAATTTTGTACCAACCTTTTGAATTCCATGATGGTTTGTGTAACCGATGCATGTACTGTTTTGACAATAGGGGGTGTGTACAAGCAACATGTTCGACATAAACGGCGGTAATTAAATGCGATATAATCATTGCCGGTTTTATCTCGTCAACCAATGACTTTCTTTGACCTGGATAAAGCGATGCTTGAGGTCGATTCTAGAATAAGTCGATTCGGTCAATTCTTGATTTCAAAGTGAGTCGCTTTGAGATTGTTGATGTCAATGACTGATCTGTTAAGTGAGCGCACCCAGCATAAAAAAGGTCAATCCCCTTGACGAATCTCTTGGCTTTAACAGACTTAGCTGCCTTTGATTATACCCAACTCAGTTCTCAGTTTGGAAAATCTCTCTTTGTCCAATGGTTTGATGAAAATGTCAGCCAACTGATCTTTAGTCAGGACATAGAGAACTGTAATATCCTTCTTTTCCATATGATCTCTTATGAAGTGATGTCTCACATCAATGTGTTTCGTTCTTGAGTGCAAAACTGGATTGTCAGTTATTGCAATTGCACTTGTGTTATCACACATTATGGGAATCATTCCTTTTTCTATCCTATAATCTCTTAATTGCTGTCTGATCCATAAAACTTGAGCACAACATCTTCCAGCTGCTATGTACGCAGCTTCAGCTGTTGAAGTTGAAATAGAGTTCTGTTTCGTGCTGAACCAAGACACAAGTCGACTTCCTAGCAACTGACATGTGCCTGAGGTGCTTTTCCTATCCACTTTGCATCCTGCATAGTCTGAGTCTGAGTAGGATATCTGCTTGCATTCTCCTTCTCTTGAATACCATATCCCTACTCCTTCAGTATCTTCCAGATATTTCAAAGTTCTTTTGATAACATTAAGGTGACTTTCTTTAGGTCTTGTTTGAAATCTAGCACATACACCAATTGCAAAGGATATGTCTGGCCTACTTGCTGTAAGATATAGTAAGCTCCCAATCATTCTTCTATATAGTGTTTGATCCACATCCTTGCCTTCTTTATCTTCATCTAATCTGATGTTAGTACCGATAGGTGTTGAAATGCCAGCTGATTTTTCCATTCAAAACTTCTTGATCAATTCTCTTGTATACTTGGTTTGGTGAATGAAAATCCCATCTTTCATCTGTTTTACTTGTAACCCTAAAAAGTAATTTAAATCTCCCATCACACTCATCTAAAATTTACTCTTCATTAAACTTGCAAATTTCTCACAGAGTTGCTCATTTTTTGATCCAAAAATAATGTCATCCACATAGATTTGACAAGTTAAGTACTTTCTTCAACTTTCATTCTGAATAATGTCTTGTCTATGGTTCCTTTGATAAATCCATTATCTACTAGAAACTGAGATAGAGTTTCATACTAAGCTCTTGGTGCTAGCTTAAGTCCATATAGAGCTTTTCTTAGTTTAAAGACTTTATCAGCTTGGTCTTTAATTTCAAATCCTGGGGGTTGTTGAACGTAGACTTCTTCTTCAAGCATCCCATTCAAAATTGCGCTTTTAACATCCATTTGATATACCTTGAACTTTTTATGAGCTGCAAAGGTGAGAAAGAGTCTGATTGCTTCTAGTCTTACAACTGGTGTGTATAAGTTTCATCAAAGTCTATGCCTTCAGCTTGTGAATATCCTTTAGCTACAAGTCTAGCTTTGTTTTTGATGATATTCCCATCTTCATCAAGTTTGTTTCTGTATACCCATTTGGTTCCGATTATGTTGACATGATCTAGCTTGTCTACTAAATCCCAAACTTGATTTCTCTCAAACTCATTCAGTTCTTCTTGCATGGCCAAAATCCAATCTGGATCTTTCAGGGCTTCCTCTATCTCTTTAGGTTCAGTTTGAGATAGAAAATATACAATCATTGCGTCTAGTTGATGTCTTGTTTGAACGCCTGCTTGGAAATAACCTATCACTTGTTCTTCTGGGTGATCTCTCATCCATTGATGTACCAGAGGTTGCATCAAAGGGTCTTTATTTTGTTGAGCTGGTTCATCTTCAGTTTGAACATTTCCTATTGGATCAATTGCTTCTTGTTGATGTTCAGTTGTAGGTTCAGTTTCTAGAAACTGAGGCTGATCCTGATCTGAAGAATCTGAGATCCTTAAATTTCCAATATTAATGAAAACTGGTTTTGGAGTCTTGTTTGACTGAGGCTGTCAAACTAGTTCTTTTTTGACTTCAATTATGTCTCTAGTGAACTTTGGTTCGTCAAAAACTACATGAATTGACTTTTCATGCTTGAGTGTTCCCTTGTTTAACACTCTGAATGCCTTGCTGACACTTGAGTATCCCAGAAATATTCCTTCATCAGCTTTGGGCTGAAAAACCTTGAGCTAATCCTTTCCATTGTTATGGACAAAACATTTGCTTCCAAAGGCATGAAAATATGAAACATTTGGTTTTCTGCCGTTCCAAATTTCATAAAGTGTCTTTTCATGTCTCTTATTCATGAGAGCTCAATTCTGAGTATAACAAGCTGTATTTACAGCTTCTGCCAATATCTTTCTGGAAGTTTAGATTCACAAATCATCATCCTTTCAGCTGCTTTGAGTGTTCTATTCCTCCTTTCAGCTACTCCATTCTATTGAGGTGTTGCAGCAGCTGCAAACTGGTGTAGAACTCCGTTTTCTTCACAATATTCAATGATTATGTTGTTGAGAAATTTTGTTCCTTTGTCCGATCTGATCTTGACTACTGTAACACTCTTCTGATTTTGGAGTCTCTTGAGAAGTTCTGTCAGTTGTTGCTTGGTCTCACTTTTCTTGGTCATGAAAATAACCCAAGTATATCTTGAAAAGTCATCAACCACCACCAAGGTGTATTTCATTCCACTAACACAGATTGGTGTGATTTGTCCAAATAAGTCCATATGCATCAGTTCTAAAACTCTGTTTGTAGAATGCTGAGACAAAGTCTTGAAACTTGCTTTAGTTTGCTTTCTTTGCTGACAAGCATCACACATGCTGTCTTTCTTGTATGTTATCTCTGGCAGTCCAATCATCAAATTCTTCTTGACTATCAAGTTGATATCATCAAAATTTAGGTGACTCAGTTTCTTGTGCCACAACCAACTAAGTTCTGACTTGGTGTGCACAATTAAACATGCTTCTGAAACTGCTGTAGCCAATCCACAACATACATGTTCTCTTCTCTTCTTCCGGCTAGAACTACCTGGAAAGCTGTTTCGCTGACGAAAATGCATTGCTCCTTATCAAAGGTAACTTTGTATCCCATATCACAGAATTGACTTGTGTTGAGTAGATTGTAGTGAAGTCATTCCACGTAAGATACATTCTTGATTGTGAGTCCATTCTTGATTAAGTTTCCATAACCTTTTGTGTAACCAGGTTTATCTTTACTTCCAAAATTGACTCTGGGTCCATCTTTAGCTACAAAATCAGTGAGACAGTCCTTGCTCTTTGTCATGTGCCTAGAGCATCCACTGTCAAAGTACCAAATATCCTGCAAAACAAATTAAAATGCTTTAGGTACCCAACTCTGTTTGGGTCCATAGTGGTCAGTTGTCAGTACAACTCTGGGCATATTTCCATAATTTCTTCTCTGGAAATTATTTCACTTGTTTTCATATATATAAGCCACACTTCCATAATATCTTTTCTTGGATTGTGTCTCATTTATATGATTTCTCAGGTCTTCTGGTCGTAACTGATTTCCAAAATGTCTTTTATTATTAAAGGCTGAATAATAACCATCATTCCTTTTGTACTGAGGTCTAGACTGACCTTTGTACTGAGACTTTTGCTGAGAACTAGGATAAGTCCTCTACTGAGTCTTGGACTGAAACTTATGATAAGTTTTCGGTCTGCAATGATTGCTCTTATCAGTTTTAATAGTAGGTTCAGTAAAATTCCAATCATCATCAATGGGATATAGTCTGCCTTTCCTCTGTGATGTGTGAATCTTTGAATGAATGACATTCTTAGATTTACTCTGATTATGATTTTTTTGGTTCTTGACTTGATCAGTTTTTGTAGATCTTGCAGTTGATATACCACTCATGATTCCTTGAGGTACAACTGTTCTATCACTCGATTTACATTTGTTGATAGGTGCGGCTGTCTTCTTAGAAAACTGAGGAGTCTTATGAAAAGCTAACTTTACTGGTTCAGCAATTTTCTCAGTCTATAGAAGTTGCTCAGCTACAAACTTAATACCAGTTTTGATACTAGGTTCAGCAGATTTGCTAGTTCCTTCCTTAGAAGATTGATGTGTATCAAATCCTAAGACAGTTCTGTCTCCATACGGCTTTCCTGATTTGAATCCAGTAGATGAACTTTATTGAGCAAAAGATTCGATTGTCGCTATCGATGCGAAGAGGGTCGACATCGATTCTTCCCTTTATCAGTTTTAGTCAGTATCATCATGTTTAGTTCAGACTTCAATCTTTCAACTTCATGAATTAGAATTTCTTTCTCAGCTTTAATTGATTCATAACCAACTTGGATGGTTACCAGCTGATTCATCAATTCATCAAATGTTTCTTCTAATTCTAGATTTTTCGGATTAGAGTCAGCAGTCAAAGAACATGCATTTTGCATGGAAATCTGAGCTGAGGAGTATTTGGAGTTAGATTCACATACCTCATTTGGATCCTCCATTTGAGCCATTAAAGATGTATCATCTGATATTCTTTCAGTGCCAGCTTTATAGTCTGACTCATCTCCACCTAAAAGTGCTTTTCTGCCAGTTCTTCGTTGCTGAGTCTTCTTACTAGTTAGCTCTGGACATTCAGATTTATAGTGTCTAGGCTTTTTACAGTTGAATCAGAGATACCCATCATCTTTTCTCTTTTCAGGAGTCTTCTTGATAAACTTCTGAGTGACTGGATGTCCACTCTTCATTCTTCAAATTCTATCCATCATTAGGGCCATCTGCTCCTCCATCTCATCCAACTGCTGAAGATTGCTAGATGAGGTTTCTTGGTTATCATTTAGCGCTGCTGCCGCAAGAGCTGTTGTTTTAGGTTCCTCTATGGCTTTGATTAGAGCTGTTGTCATGGTGAAATCTTCACTGAATTTAGAAGATTTGAGATCTGAGAAGATTTTGAAGGAATCTTCTATGTCAAGTCTTCTTGATTCTTCCATTGTTGTGACCTTCATCTTCCAGCACATGGGTAAAGCCTTCAAGATTCTAGTGTTGATTTCTGTCTTGGTGTACTCAATTTTTAGTAGAGCCAGTTCATCCATGATAGCACTGAATCTTGTTTCCATCTGATCAATATTTTTGCCTGACTTCATCTTGAAATTCTCAAACTTCTGCTTTGCTACACAGATCTTATTCTCTTTAATAGAATCAGTTCCTTCACAGACAAACTGAAGTTTCTCCCACATTTCTTTTGCTATGTTGCAATCCTTGACCTTCAAGTACATGTTGCTATTGAGAGTTCTGAGGATGATATCCATAGCAACATTGTTCAGGTTGTTTCTCTTTCTGTCATCACTGGTCCATTCATTTTTGGGCTTGGGAACTCTGACCTGATCACCATTGACACTTTGCATGTAAGTGATCTGAATAGGTCCATCAGTGAGTACGTCCATCATCTCGTCATGAGTGCCTGCTAAGAATGCCTGCAAACGACGTCTGTATTCATCAAATCTGTCCATGTTGCACATTAGCATCTGTCTGGCATACAAATTGTTATCCATGGTGTGAGTGAATGGCCGAATATATAACGATCAAAATCGAGCTTTCTAAAAAGAACAACTAGAGGAGATATAGAGCAAATGATTTTTTAACAATGACTTGTTAAAGAAACATGGCTCCGATACCAATTGTTGGTCCCTTGGAAAAGCTAACACAAGTTTAGAGGGGGGCTGAATAAAATTGTCACCCAAAACTAGATTATTTAACAATTAAGGTTCAGTTAAAACTTGTGTGGAGGTAAGCTGACAAGGCTGAGTTTAAGTCAAAGCTGAGTTATAACAAAACTGAGTCAACCGGCCGCGAATTTAATTCTAGCCTTTTTTTGGATCTTGTTATTCTATGTGAAAGCTGAGTGTGTTAAACTGAATTCTGCCGAATGACAGTTTGTGAGCTGTGAGTTTGTGTAACAATCAGTTCTTAGTATGTTGTAAAAACAATAATAAATGTTGTAACAGTAAATAATGTGTGAAGTAAATAAAACAAGAATTATAGAGGTTTCAGGTGGTGTAATCCTGTCAATCCTCTCTTCCCTCGTGGTGTAGGAGGAAAATTCCACTAGAACTTCTTGAGGTGAGTCTGTTACAAAAGTCCTAAATAATAGTCCTTGACTAATCCTAGCTTCACTATCTAAACAATCAAAGAACAGGTTGGATTGCTGCTCTTCAAATGGTTGATCCACCGGTCCTTGAAGGGTTACGTATGCCTCTTCTTCACGCCTAACCACAAACACACAGTCTACCCATTTAGCCGATACAATCGCCTTGTCAAATCCTTCACCGGATTGCTCACAGTCTTAACCTATGATTAAGAATCAAAGTTGGACTGAGAATCAATAAATTGATACTTGTTTGTGGTCTTCAAAGTGTCTGATTCTTGATAAATTCTATGTAGCTTGAACACTTGAAGAAATTCTTGATACGATCTTGTTGAGTACAGATAAAGATAGCAATTAGGATGAACTAGACTTTTGCACTAAAATGCTTGCAATCTAGTTAATTCCTATGTTTGATCCTTGGTACAAAGTCCTCTATTTATAGTGTAAGGTCCAACGTTCATATATCTCGAATTCGAATTCTATCAACGTTTAACTTGTAACGGCTATATTTAGTGACCGTTCTGACTTGCCAGTATTTCATCCAATAGGGTTGCTTCCTTTACAACGTTCGAATGTACTATCAGTTTGTTGGATGGCTGATTGTGAAACTAAGTATCCTGATCAGTTTCATGCTGAGTTTGTCAGTTATCAGTTTCTTAACTGACTTAGAGCATTAACTGAGATTTTACTCTTCTTAAAAAATCAGTACTCTAATTTTCATCTGATTATAATTGACTTAACCAGAGTGCATCATAAGCATATATCATCTAAGAGTTCATTGACCTTATGACTCTTAGGTATTCATACAAGATCCATAAAGTCAGTTCAGGTGACCACAGACTTGCCTGAATTCTAACTTTACAGTCTCGGCTTTTATAACTGACTTTGAACCCTCAGTTCTTCAATCTTCCTTAACTGAGTCTGTGACCCTCAGTTCTTCAAATACTGAGTTTCTTCCCTCATCCTTCAGTTCTAGATAAGTCATCCGAGTCTGTGTCCCTCAGTGATCTTACCTTCTTCAATTCTGAGTGAACTTCTAGTTCTAGGTGTACATCTTCAGTCTTAAGTTAAGTTCCAGATTTCTAGATGATTTCCAGTTTCAGTTCTACGACACTTCTATCTATTACTGTGCTTGTCTGATATAACCTATACAATTATCAGACTCTAGTAAAACCTATACATTCAGTTCTAGACATCTTTTAGCTTTCCACTATAACAGTTAGTTTCATCACATCATCAATAGGGTGTTAACAAATATGTTCTTGAATAAGATGAATCGTCATAAAAACTAAATTTTATTCCCAACAAGAGTGCTGAAGAGATGTGAAGAGACCAGCCTTGTACTTAACTAGGAGAAATGCCATTTCATGATGACAGAAGGAATAGTGTTGGGTCATAAGATTTCAATGAAAGGAATGGAGGTTGATAAGGCAAAGATAGAGGTGAAAGAGAAGTTACCTCCTCCAACAAACTTAAAGACGTTGCGAGCCTTTCTTGGCCACGCAGGATTCTATAGGAGGTTTATTAAAGATTTCTCTAAAGTCTCTAGGCCTTTGACGGAATTACTAGCAAAGGATGTACATTTTGTCTTTGGAGAGGAGTGCAAGGAAGCATTCAACACATTGAAGCAAATGCTTATAACCGCCCCAATTCTGATAGCTCCATATTGGAACAAAAAACGTTCCGAGCTTATGTGTGATGCAAGCGACACGGCAGTTGGAGCAGCCCTGGGACAAAGGGAGTGTTGGTCCCATGGAAAGGCTAACACAAGTTTAGAGGGGGGTGAATAAAATTGTCCCTAAAAACTAAATCTTTATGTAGATTGAGTTCAGCTTTAAACTTGTGCGGAGTTAAGTAAATTTAGCTGAGTATAAGTCAAGACTGACTTATTCTTAACTAAGATAACCGGAAGCGGATTATTAAAGCCTTTGTGAAACTTGAGTTATCAGTTTGTAAAAGTAAGATGCAGTGCTTTGCTGACTCGGTTTCTTATGTTTGCTAATGTGATCTAAAGTGATATAAGCTATAATAAATGCGTAAAGTAAGTAAATAAATAAGACAAAATTTATAGAGGTTCCAGGTGGTGTAATCCTGTCAGTCCTCTCTTCCGCTATGATGCGGAGGAAAATTCCACTAGAACTTTTTGAGGTAGATCGGTTACAAAAAGTCCTAAACTTATAGTCCTTGACTAATCCTTAGCTTCACTATCTAAACAACTATAGAACAGGTAGAATTGTTGCGTGTTAGTTCTTTTTTTTTTTTACTGAATTTAGTAAATAAAGTAAAAGTCCAAAAGTAATGACTAGAAAATAAAAGATGAAAGAGTAAGTTTAGTTTCATTTTATATTTCCTCTAAAATTAACCTATAAAATACAATTAACATTTCCACTATCTCTATCTTGTGAGTTGAGTCAAATAAAGAATAAATGAGTCAATTTTTGAATGCATTCAAACACTTGCAACTTTATTACTTATTTATTTTTTGTTTGCTGCACAAAAAACTTTTTGAATTTCCAATCGAAAAAGATTTACCTAATGAAAAAGCTTTTAAAGCGGCCCAAAAACCATTTATTTTCCAAAAATGTTTACCACTGGTCCTTGAAGGGTTGTATTGCCTCTTCACCAGTTCATCACAAACACAGTCTTCCTGACTGCAGCTCAACTGTCCTTCACACCTTCTTGGTGTTTCACAACCTAAAACCTTTGATAAAATCAAAGTTGAGACTTGAATCAATAATTGTGATTCAACTTGTGATTTGAGATTCTTTTTGATATATATGATTTGCTCAAGCTCTATTTTCTTCAAGTGTTTGATCTTGATGTTTCTTTGAATGTTAGAGAACACTTTGAGGATTTCTTGATCTTGAAATAAAGCATACAGCAGGAGTTCTTCTTAATTTACTTTCCCCCTTTCTTGAATCTTTCTTAACAGATTTATTCTTAGAACTCCGCACATCTTTTTTGTGGTAGAAGTGCCCTATTTATAAGGGTTTTTCAAACGTTCATATTCATTTGAATTTGAATTCTTGTAGACATTGGTGGTCCTGCTTATTCTGTTGAATGTCAGTGTCCTTTCTGACATTTATAAGTATCCAATAAATTGGCTTGCTTTATAACGGTCAGATTGTTCTTCACACATAACTTTAGCTTGAAGCTGATTTTCCATGATCTAGTCAGTTTTAGCTTTAAGAGCATTAACTGACTTTTTACTCTTCTTCAAAAGCTCAGTACTCTTATCTTTTCTTTATCTGATTATAAAGGATTTAATCAGAGTACACCATAACATATAAATCATCCAAGATAACATTGTTCTTATGTATCTTAGGTCTTCATACAAGAACTATAGGGTCTGTTTAGGTCATCACAATCTTGCCTAAATTCTGACTTTATAGTCTCGGTGTTAATCTTCATAAATTGAGTTTGAGCCTACAGTTCTTCATTCTTCAATAACTGAGTATGTGTCCCACAGCTCTTCATCTACTGAGTTTGATCCCTCAGTTCTTCAGCTTCTAGATAAGTCAACCGAGTCCGTGTCCCTCAGCGAACTTACCTTCTTCAGTTTCCATAAGTGTGCTCTGAGTCAGTTTTACAATCTTCAGTTGTACACTCAGTTTTCATAGTCTCATCAAGTCAGATGCTCGTTTTCTTAGTTCTGATCCTAGAACTATTACAGTGCTTGTCTGATTTTCTTCTACAAATATCAGACCCTATTAAGTCATATACATTAACATCTAGACATCTTTTTGCTTTGCACTATAAGAGCTGGTTATGACACTTCATCAATGGAGTTAAAAGTAATAACTGATGAATTATCATCAAAACATAAATTTTATTTCCAATAATTTCCCTCTTTTTGATGATGTCCATACCCTCCTTAAAAGCAATGCAAAAGGATAATGACAAAATAACAATAAATATAAAGAACTGAGAAAATTGGCTTTTATTGATGATTCTGAGTTACAGAGTATATGGTAAACAAAAGCCAAAAATATATGAAAAGAAATTAAGTCTCATCTTTCTTTTCTTTTTCCTCGGCCAGTTTCTTCAAATTTTCTTATCATTATGCTTACAATTCCTCGGTCGGTTTGTTAAACTGCTCTTAATTCCATTTATATTCGCCCAGACATTCCATGAATTTGTCATATTATGCTTTCTGAAAAACTTGCTCTTGAACATGATTGAAAAAAAAGAACACAGTTCTCTTCAACTTCTCACTTGTAGCTATCTTCAGTAAATTTTCAATAAACTCAGATTCAGCTCCTCCAACTTTCTTTTCAGATTTTTCTAAAGTACCATTTCTCTCCCATTTGTTCAGCTTTTTCCATTAATGAACAAGGACTTTCTGCATGATTGGAAAACTTTCTAGGGCTATTTCTCTTGATTCAACTTCCTTAGGGGGTAGCTCCCTGAAAATACTATAGAGTTGTGAATCTAGACCAAGTCTCTTCTCAGTTGGTTCAAAAAAGTTCCTAATCAGCTCCATTTCTTCATCAGTCATGCCTCCTGTGGCTTTCTTCAGTTCGACCAGTTTCTCATCTATGCTTTCCAGAATTCTGGGCATTTCAACTGCATTGACTTGTAAGATGGCTTCACTTTCCCCCTTATTGACATCATCCTTACGAATCAGACTCCTTATATAAGAGTTCAAGTGCTGTTGATTTGATGCCAATATGGTTTGTGCAACCACTGAGTCTTTCATGGAATTTTCCAGTAGCAGTATTCTATCATGTATATTAGTAAGCATGCCTACCAGTCTCTCCTGAGTTTCAGTTTTCCTAGCATCCGTTTCAATGGATGTTTTTCTGATTTCGATCAATGTGTCATGACAATCCTTCTTGACACTATCCAATCTCTTCTCCATATTAGATCTTTCATTTTTATTTTCCTCTATGGATTGTAACACTTTCCCAAAGATGCCTATATCTTCATTCTGTATCCTCACAAACTCATTGAAATTTTACTTTATGAACTCAGCTTGTGTTGGCACATCTTTCTTGTCAGTTTCAGTTTTCTTCTTTATTTTGCCTTCCTCAGACTCATATGCTCTCTCAGCTTCTCTTTCCTCTTTTGTTAGCAGAGAGACAATTCCTTTCAGTTTTTCCTTGTACTCTTCAGACTTCCTACTTTCTTCAGATTATTTTCTTGTTTCTTTCAGAGTAGAAGGACCAGTTTCTTTTATTGGTGATTGTTTTATGCCAAACTCGTCATCAGGTTCTTCTCCTGGTTGATCAGCTTCAGCTTTTGCTATTTAGAGCACATCTCTGTTAGTCGGCGACTGATATCCTTCTTCGTCCTCCATTTTTTAATCAGATTGAGTCACAATGTCTGAATCACCACTTTCTTTAGAACTTTCTTCATCAGAATTTTTAGCAACATCTTTCCCTGCTTCCTTTTCTTGAAGGCAGGCAAGTATCCCTTTTTGTAAATCAGGATCTCCCTTGAATCATCATCGTCATCATTATCATCTCTCTTTGACTTAGAAGCTCCTCCTTTAGTATACTTCTTCCTGTAACCGTTTCAAATCAAAGAGTACCCATTACTCGAAAACTCATCAGAGTTAAACAGCTGAGATAGATGTGTAATGTTAAACAAATCAAAGACCCATTGTCTAGTTGGCTTCTTTGATTATCGATTGAACTGAATTTCCAATGTTGATATTCATCAAGTCTTCTGCAGTCAGTTTCAATCAGTTTCGCAATATCAACAAAAGGATCAAGTTGGGCCATAATTTCTTCAGTTTCTCTAGGAATCTATTTGATTCAGCTAGGGTCTCAACTTGATTTTCCATTTTCTCAGCTTCAGTTTTGCTAGAATTTCCCTCAGCAACAACTGGGATGATAGATGACTCGGTTTTTTGTGCAGGTATAGTTATAGCTTCAGTAACCTGCTCAGTTTCCAGATGTCCTTCAACAACATTCTCTTTTTTAGCTTTAGCTACAGGTTCATCAAGCTGATTAGAAATCTTTTTTGATTTATCAGCCAGGGGCTCACTTGTTGGTTCAGTTTCTAGTTCAGCAACTGGTTCCATTTCTTTCTCAACTTCATCAACTTCCTTTTGATTTTGTTCTTCATCAAGGGTGATATCTTGTTGCGCAAGGTGATTCAATTTCAGTGAGTCCTTTTCCGATGGTGAGAGGCTTCCAACTCTATAATTGATTCATTATACTCTAGTCAGAGAGCGACTTTTGCGGTGTAGATCTTGATAAAGATATCAGGTTGAGCATTGCGATTATACCATGTCCAATCAGTACCTCATCACTATCAGTTTCCTCATCATCCACTTTTGTTCTCAGGGTTTGTTCCCCCCTGAGTGTCAGCTTCTGGTAGTGATGGAACGATTGCTTGAATTTCTTCAACTGACTTTTGAACAGTTGCAACTTCAGCAATAGACTTGGTAGGAGTTTCAGCTTCAGCTCTTTGTTTCTTTGGGTGACTTCAAGTTTCTGAAGTCACAGATTTGTAGGTGAGGGTTCCTTGCTTTTCTCAGTTACTACAACAGCTTTTGCTTTCTCCAAATCGTCCAGTTTACTTTTTCTCTCCTTTAATTTCTCAAGACCTTCCAATGCTTCCTCTGTTGTGACTTTCTTGGACGATCTTTTCCTTTTCTTTTTAGGTTTAGCTTCAGAACCTTCAGTTTTCCTCTTTCCAGATTTGATCTTGTCATCTTTTACTGCAATTTTACGATCAACAATTGCAGCTGATCCTCTCCTTGCAATTCCAAAAAGGTCAAAAATTCTTTGTGCCAATGCCGCAAGTTTCTTCTTATGATAAAATCTTCCTATCTTTACATCATTTTACTTCTTTGGTACATTAAAGCTTGTGCTACTAATTGTTCCACAATGTACCTCTGCCAATTGAAGTTTTCTTCAAACCTAGAAACATACAACATGTCTAACTTGGTGCCGGAAAGATTGCTAAAATTGCCTATGTTCCCAATTACGCAATTTCCTAGAATCTTGGTCAAATAATGAATTCAGGTTTGAGGAAACATATTGACCCTGACAATGAGACATTAGAGTCACCGTTAATTGCAATGTCCTTCCACAACTTCTCTCTTTGCTCTTTGGATAATTTGATAACAGAAGAATATCTAGATTTCTTGAAACCGAAGATATCTGCAATAAGGTTCTCAGTAACCTTAATTTCCTTCTTATTTACTTTGGTTGTGTAGGTGTAGATCCTTTCTTCTTCTATGTCTATTCTTTCAAACTTATAGAAATCGCGGATGCTCTCCAGGCAAACACTTTTCACTGCAATGTTGAACACTCTTTCAAGACCTTTGATTTTTCTATTTTTCTTCACAATTTGATTAGCAAGGTCTGAGTTATTATATTTTTCAAGAAATTGATCAAGTGAAATGATCAATCCGGCTTCAACTCTGGAAAAATTCATGATTTCTGATTGTTGGAGTGAATTTTGACAGAATTTGAAAATTGAAACAATTCTTTCAAACTAGGGGATGAATGAAACTAAATGTAATGATTTTGCTATAGGTAATACAAGAGTATTTATAGGTGGTAGATTTTGTAGTTAGAAAATATGAGTGGGATTCAAAACATCTTGTCATAAATCACATCAGGTGTTGAGATGTGAAAAAGATGGTCAGTGGAGAAGATAGACGATTGAGATCTGTGTAGGACGACTTTTCTGCCAAGTGTAGATTGTACTAGTAAATGCAATTGATGCTCTGTATCTCCAGCTGTAACGTTTTAGCTTTGATCTTATCCACATCTTTATAAGTCTACAATTATCTGTATCTCAGTGTTAATGATGTCAGCTTTCCATAATTCCTCAGTAGTCAATTTTCATCTACAAAACAATTAAGAGCTTTTTGGTACCCATATATGTTTGGGTCCTTTTTAATTAGCTTTTGGGTTAGTTCTTAGGGATGAGTTCTTTTCTTTAGAATTAATCTCCTTTTTTAGATCATTCAATTTTCTCCAAATTGATTTCATTTCTCTCACATATCTTTCTTTTCCTTTTGACTTGGTGAAATCAGTTTTCACAAAATTTTGCTGTTTTGACTCGATCGTCTTTTTCTTAAAAATTTTGTGGGACCGAGTGATCATGGATCCATTCCAGTCTTCATCAGTAGGAAAGAGTCTCCCTTTCCCCCTGAATCTATTAAACCATGAATAGGTGGCATTTTTAAGTGAATATAACATGAATGTTCTATTGACTGATCTCTGAGCAGTTTTGTCTTTTTCAGCCTTCTGAGTTTTTCTGTAGAATCTGTCAGTTAGCGGATTGCCACCAACTGATTTTACAGTTTTGTCAATTTTTTATCGAGGCTGTGTTGAGTTTTTGTCAGTTTTAACAAGTATATCAGTTTCTGAGTTCCTGACTTTTATGCAGCCATAAACATAGGTGCAACTGAACTAGGTCTGAACTTAGAATTGTGTTGATTATCAAATCCTAAACCTGTTCTATCTCCAAATGGTTTTTCTGGTGTGAGCTGAACACTAGGAATTGGATCAACTGATGATTCCGTGATATTTATTACTTCCGTTACTTCATCAGTTGAGCCATTACTTTGAGTTCTTATATTAGTCTTGATAAAGTTTATCTCAGCAATCAATCTTAGAACTTCAGCTTTCAACAACTCTTTTTCTTTTTGACATTCTATAATTTCTTTGAATTTCCTCTAATTCCTTTATGAGTATGTCTAGGTTTTCATTGAAGTATGTATTTCTATGATTGTTCAAGGAAGTGTGACAGTTGGATGTAGAATCATTTACCTCATGATGTTTGATCGTTAAATTGTCAGCTTCAACTTCTTCATCTTGCATTATCTATTTTCCTTTACTTGATATTCCATTGTCCTTTGTTGGTTGAACACCAAAAAGAATGATTTCTTCATCACTTTCGATATAATCTTGTGCAGCAATACTTAATGGTAAAATTTCAGAGTTCTCATTGCTAATAGTATCCATTGGATTTTCAACGAATGTCTTGGTTAATCTTTGTTGGGTGTCATCAACAAGAGTCTGCAATTTGCTTTTGTATTCATCAAATCGTAAAAATGAGTAATTAATTAAACTTCTAAAGTGATGCTGTGTATCCATGATGTAGTTTTGAAAATCATTGAAAACTATCTAAATAACTTATGACCAGTCTTGAAACGAACAAAATGATGGCAAGTTATTTAAGCTAAAGACTCAAAGCAGTAACAACTTTGGATCACTTCCAAAAGGAAGAACTGCTCCGATACAATTGTTGGTATCGGAAATAATTGCCCAGTTATTCCAAGCAAAAAAGTTGATGGCCAGTTATTTCAAACTGATAAACCTCAATCAGAGATCTCTTCAGAGTAGAAGATTTGCTCCGATACCAATTGTTGGTGCCATGGAAAGTCTAACACAAGTTTAAAAAAGGGTGAATAAACTTGTCCCCAAAAACTAAATCTTTAAGCAGATTGAGTTCAGCTTTAAACTTGTATGGAGTTAAGCTAACTTAGCTGAGTATAAGTCAAGACTGATTATTCTTAACTGAGTTAACCGGCAGGGATTATTAAAGCCTTTGCGAAACTTGAGTTATCAGTTTGTAAAAGTAAGATGCAGTGCTATGCTGACTCAGTTTCATATGTTTTTCGAGTGTTATCTAAAGTGATATAAGCTATAATAAAAGCGTAAAGTAAGTAAATAAATAAGACAGAATTTATAGAGGTTCTAGGTGGTGTAATCTTGTCAGTCCTCTCTTCCCCTGTGATGCGGAGGAAAATTCCACTAGAACTTTTTAAGGTAGATCGGTTACAAAAAGTCCTAAACTGATAGTCCCTGGCTAATCCCTAGCTTCACTATCAAAGAAACTATAGAACCGGTAGAATTGCTACTCTGCAACTGCTTGCACCACTGGTCCTTGAAGGGTTGTATTGCCTCTTCACCAGCTCATCACAAACACAGTCTTCCAAACTGCAGCTCAACTGTCTTTCACACCTTCTTGGTGTTTCACAGCCAAAAACCTTTGATAAAATCAAAGCTGAGACTTGAATCAATAATTGTGATTCAACTTGTGATTTTGAGCTTCTTCTTCTTGATATATGATTTGCTCAAGCTCTGTTTTCTTCAAGTGTTTGATCTTGATGTTTCTTTGAATGTTAGAGAACACTTTGAAGATTTCTTGATCTTGCAATAAAGCATACAACATGAGTTCTTCTTAATTCACTTTCCCTATTTCTTGAATCTTTCTTAACAGATTTATTCTTAGAACTCCGCACTTCTTTTTTGTGGTAGAAGTGACCTATTTATAAGGGTTTTTCAAACGTTCATATTCATTTGAATTTGAATTCTTGTAGCCGTTGGTGGTCCTGCTTATTCTCAGAGAATGTCGATTGTCCTTTTGACATTTCGAGTATCCAATAAAATGGCTTGCTTTATAACGGTCAGATTGTTGTTCAGTTTTCACATAACTTCATCTTGAAGATGATTTTCCGTGATCTATTCAGTTTTCAGCTTTAAGAGCATTAACTGACTTTTTACTCTTCTTCAAAAGCTCAGTACTCTTTTCTTTTCTTCATCTGATTATAATTGATTTAATCAGAGTACACCAGAACATATAAATCATCCAAGTTAACAATGTCCTGATATATCTTAGGTCTTCATATAAGATCTATAGGGTCTGTTTAGGTCATCACAATCTTGCCTAAATTTTGCCTTTATAGTCTCGGTGTTAATCTTCATAAACTGAGTTTGAGCCTACAGTTCTTCATTCTTCGATAACTGAGTCTGTGTACCTCAGCTCTTCATCTACTGAGTTTGATCCCTTAGTTATTCAGCTTCTAGATAATTCAACCGAGTCTGTGTCCCTCAGCGAACTTTCCTTCTTTAGTTTCCATAAGTATGCTCTGGGTCAATTTCTCAATCTTCAGTTGTAAACTCGGTTTTCATAATCTCATCAAGTCAGTTGCTCATTTTCTCAGTTCTGATCCTAAAACTATTACAGTGCTTACCTGATTTACTTATACAAATATCAGACCCTATTAAGTCCTATATATTAGCATCTAGACATCTTTTTGCTTTGCACTATAACAGCTACTTATGACACTTCATCAATGGGGTTAATATCAATAACTGAATAACTGATGAATCATCACCTAAACATAAATTTATTTCCAATAGGGAGGATAAAATCTTTACGCCTATCTATTACGCCAGCCGAACCCTTAACAGTGCCCAAAGGAATTATGCGACTACAGAGAAGGAACTCTTAGCTGTTGTATTCATATTTGACAAGTTTCGACCATATCTGATAGGATCGAAAGTCACTATATTCACTGACCATGCAGCTACCTTCTAACTAAGCAAGACTCCAAGCCGATATTTTTGAGATGGATTCTACTCTTACAAGAGTTTGACATGGAGATTAAGGACAAAAAGGGACCTGAGAACCAGGTGGCTAATCACCTGTCAAGATTAACCTTGCTGGAAGAAGAGCAACCGACTTAGATTAGGGAGAGCTTTCAGATGGGGAACTTTTTGCCGCCTCAGTGGTAGCTTGAATTGAATCTCAACCCCAACATAATACATCAAGAGTGGGCAAGGTATACCCTTGGTTTGCTAACATTGTAAATTATCTAGCAGGTACCTACCACCGGAATTCACAAGTGCGGACAAGAAGAAGTTTTTCACAGATCTGAAGCATTATCGTTGGGATGATCCCTACCTATACAAGTTGCGCCCAGATACCATTCTTAGGAGATGCATCTATGATGATGAGATTCTAAGTATTTTGAGCCTAAGTCATTATAAAGAAGCTGGAGGTCATTATGGGCCGGACAAGACAACAACAATGGTACTGCAGTGTGGATTCTATTGGCCAACAATTCATAAATCTGCTTACAAGTTTACAAGAACCTGTCATTCTTGTCAAATGACCGGCAACATTTCCAAGCGGAATGAGATGCCACTACAGAGTATCTTAGAAGTGAAATAATTTGATGTATGGGGAATTGATTTTGTTAGGCCTTTCACATCATCAGAATGAAATTGTTACATCCTAGTAGCAGTTGATTATGTTTCCAAATTGGTGGAGGCAGTGGCCTCAACTACTAATGATGCCAGGGTTGTCCTGAGGTTTCTTAAGAAGAATATTTTGATGAGGGTTGGAGTGCCCAGAGCCATAATTAGTGACTGAGGGAGTCATTTCAGTAATAGGTTGTTTGAGAAATTGATGTTGAGATATGGGGTTAGACATAAGATTACAGCATCATATCACTCCAAGACAAGTGGACAACTGGAGGTCACAAATAGATATTAAGAGGATCTTAGAGAAGACTGTGAATCCCATGAGGAAGGATTGGTCTTTGAAATTAGAGACACTCTTTAGGCGTACAGAACAGCTTATAGGACCACGATTGGGATGTCACCGTATATGATAGTGTTTAGAAAAGTGTGTCATTTACGGATAGAACTCGAGCATCGAGTGTTGTGGGCTACGAGGTTTCTAAACATGGATGAGAATTTAGCCGGTGAGAAGATATTGTTAGAGTTGAATAAACTGGAGGAGTTTAGATGTCAAGCGTATGAAAATGCAAAGATTTACAAGGAAAGAACGAAGCGTCTATACGATAAGAAGATTCAGAACCACACATTTCATGTTGGAGATAAGGTGCTGGTATATAATTTGCGTCTTCATCTTTTTCCTGGGATGTTGAAGTCTAGATGGTATGGACCACATGTAGTCACAAAATTTTTGAATTTAGGCGCGTGTGAAGTTAGAAATGAGTACTCTGGGAAGACTTTCATAGTAAATGGCCAAAGGCTGAAGAATTACTCAGAGCACAAGTATAACCCTGAATTGGAAGTCTTTACGTTGACGAATCCAAAGTGCGAATGAAGGAGCCCTATCAGTACAGTCGAGCTGGCGACTATAAACTCAGAACTATTTCTATAAACCCTTATTTATTGCTTTTGTTTATTTGAGTTATTTTTAGTCAATAAAGTAGCATGACAATCGAAAGGTTTTTTTCATCACATACATCTTCGGTCCTCTAACTAGAGATATATGTGGTTTTTTCCTTCATGATTCTCATGTGATACCCTCGTACAAGTTTTCGCATCTTGCCTAGGCCAATAAAAGAATAAAGTGGCTTAAACTATTTTTGTGCATTCCTGAGATTGCACAATTATCACCACCTTATTTTCTTATTGACCTTCGCATGTTACTCACAGTTTTCGGAAGTATTTTGAAATACATGTAACAACTTGGAAGATGGATGACCTAGGAGCTGATGATTCTGCTTCAGGATTCACTTAGACTCAGCCGACAAATTCTAGAGCTAAGTACATTTTCTTATCTTTATTCTTAGTCATTGGGGACAATGCCTATAATAAGTGGAAGGTAGGAGGTTTTACCCGGATAAGATAATCGATAAAGGGAATAATTTTGAAAATTTTAACACTGTTTTTAGCTTGCCTATTGCACGTTTCCGAGTAAGAAATCGGTAGAAAAGGAGCCCAAGTTCAATTTGAAGTTAGCTATAGCTTATTCAATTTAGTATGGAAGAATGAGCATATGTTATGTTGCATGAACTAGTAACTTATTAATTGTTATTCCATCATTGCACTCAATATTTGAGCACATAATTTGAGTGAGAAGTGTTTAAGATCAGATGATAAGTTGTTTAACTGGGAATCATTATTTGTATGTCTATAACTTTAACAAATTGTTGTAGGACAAGGGAAGCAACTTAAATGCCACACTCCACCAGGACAAAATGGGCTTGTGAGAGAGAGAGAGAAAAAATAGTGAGAAAATCTGCCGGAAAAAAAATGGAAAAAGAAAAAAATATGCAATAAAGGCAGTGAGGGAAGAAAATCGTAGCAAAAAGGGTACGACCCTTGCATAAAAAGAAACAAACTAGGACTTAAGAGTGATACTCAGTCCCCAAGTCCGCCCGGCCTGATTAAGGTACCATGTTGTGTAACCAAGTCTGAAGGCAAGATGAGCGAGTGTATTCGCAGGTAAGTTAAGATTAAGGGGTTAATTCAACTCGATTCTCCTCATGAACGCACTATCTTGACTGATTCAACACACGACACATTGATGCATGGTAAGTAGTGATTAATAGGAAGCGTATGGATTGTGGCTTGATGTGTGTTCTGCCGGAAATCTTTATTGAATATGTGGTAGTTGATGGAGATTGCTCTTGGAGGTACATTCCGCCTTGATACTCTGCTTGAGGACTAGCAAAGGGCTAGTGGGGGGTAGTTGATGACAGTTAAAATAGTCTATCTTATGGCATCAACATTATGTCCATTATGAGCTAAAAATAGTTGTTTCGACCTATAAAAATGAACCATTTGAGTTGAATATCATATGTCGGGTTCATGAGTCGAGTAATTTGCACTTAGCATTTATTTTCACTATTGCGATATTATTTCATGCATTATTTGATTATTTTTAGGATACAAAATATTAGGCTGAGCATCATGGACGAATCTGGAGTGGACTGAACGAAAGGATGGGGCCAAGGGTATTCCAGGACTTTCCAAGCTAAGTCGGCAGTGAGAGAAAGACAAATTTACACCCGGTTTACCGAGAGCTGCCGCCAAATTACCGAGAGTCTAGAATCATCCGAAACGCATTTTCTTGAATGAGGGGTAGACCTAGGTGTTTCTAACTCGGTTTATGTAGCAATAAATAAGAGGCTTCGCCGCAAAATTCAATGTACCACACAACTATAACAAGTATTATGCAATAAAAGTTCTTTGTTCTTTATTTTCATTATTTTATGAGTTTTGGTCAGAGAGACGACGGAGACGCCGCCTAGGAAGAGATCCGAGGGAGATCTACAGTCATCTTTGAGGGTCTGATTTTCTGTGTTTTCCAAGATGTAGATCTGTCGTTGTTATATTCGACTAGTATGTGCTAATTGTTTATTTAGTTTAATTATGTAGTAGCTAGTTTATTTTACCCCATGTGTTATAGATCTAATTCGTTGGTGAAGGAATCATGAAATAGTGGTTGTGTACTTCAGATCTGCGACGGTTTATATCGCTAGATCTTAATACCTAGTAAATTACTAGTTCACGATAATTGGTGCCAGCTACGTTGATCGACATATTTAATTTACCTGTTAGTAGCCTGATCAACTATTTTCATGTCTTCGTAAATTATCATAAAGTACTGATAGTGAAGTGTTAATTAGGACTTTGTTTTGATGGACCCTAGCAACGTGCTAATCAGTGTCGATAGCTGCCTAGGCGGGTTAGTGATATGAGTTAGCGCTCAATATCGGCAACTCTAGTTCCTTATATGTATGGGCTATTACGGACCAATTAAGGAGGGTAGCTTGCGTATAGATTTTCTACTTCCATGGTCGGAGTAGATAGTGTTAGGAGTTGTACCCATAGCTGAACAATGAATACACTTTACCAATGGGGAGGACTATTGCATGTGTGGGGGGAATAACTAATTACTTATAATTGAACTAATACATTAGAAACTCTTGTTTGCTCCGTGTGAACTAGCGTAACTTTGTTAGTTCATGGCACCAATTTTACTACTGTCTAGATTATAATGGGTCATAGACCTTAATTGTGACAAGATCAATCTTGATAATTTGATGTTCTTACGAGTCTCTGTGGGATCGACCTTGACTCGCCAGTACTCTACTACGATAGACCTAGTCCTATTGATAGTAAGTGCTTTGCATGCGATCAGGGAGCTTATGGAGTGATGCATGATATGTGTTTTGACCAAAATACTGGTTGATATAATGTGATTCTGTATGCATAACTAATGATTGAGACTCATTGCACACACATATTGGTTCATGACATGAATATTGTTTAATGTGTAAATTATGAATATGAGTGGCACGATCTTTCACTCTAGGTATGTGAAGCACCTTTCATTTCTCTTTCTTTGCTCAGGGCGATCAAAAGCTAAGTGGGGGGGTAGTTGATAACGCTCTAAATACACCATTAAATTAACCTTTATTTACCTCAAATTCTACTCTAGAGAATATAGATAAGCCCATTATTATGAAGGAATATATGTTGAACGCTAAGTGCATGTTCCTAATTTCGTAATTCTGTATCTGTGTAATTATCCTGAAGACTTTGTACTGTTTTGCCTTGTGTTATGTATTTTATAGGATGTGTGAAATCCGGAGCACTTAAGGACGGATCTGGATCTAGGAAATAATGTTGGGCCAAGTAATGAATTCCAAGAAGAGATATGCCAGAGAAAAAGAGAAAAAGTGAGCCCGGTTTACCTTGGGCTAGGCCCGATAAACCGAGGGTGTTGGGGAGCAAGAAATCGATTCTTCCGTATCTACTAGGTCGGTTAGGGTTTCTGAGAGTCATAAGTCGGCCAATGTATCTATATAAGGCTGTATAAACTGATTATATTATCATAGGATAGAGGTCTTCAATTATAATACAAATTATATTATTTCACTATACAATTTCAATGCAATAAAGTTCTTTTAAGCTTTTGGAGTGTATCTTCTGGTTTCTTTCCTTTCCATGCCATCTATAGCTTGAGTAGATCAAGCTAGATCTCCATTGTTGAAGGTATGAAGCTTTGAACGTTTTAATATGGTAGATCTGCTTGTATTTACGTGTTTTAGTTACCATAATTTACTTAGATTAATCAGCGTTGAGGAATGTAGATCCAGAAATAGGAAAAGCCGCCCCCAATAAACCAGCGGTCTAGACTGGTTTACCGAGGCAAAATTTAGGAAACCTAATCTGGAGGTTCAACGTCAGCTACGTTGATCGATAGAAATAATTAAAATGAGTAATAGGTCTGGCCAATCTAGTATTCGTAATTCATAAATTAACATGAAGTACTGATAGTGAAGTGTTAATTAGGACATTGTCTTGATGGACCCTAGGAACATGCTAGTCAGCGTCGATAGCTGCCTAGGTGGGTTAGCGGTATGAGTTAGTGCTCAATACTGGAAATTCTAGTTTTTTTATGCGTATGGGCTATTACGGACCAATTAAAAAGGGTAGTTGGCATATAGATTATCTACTACCATGGTCGGAGTAGATAGGGTTAGGGATTGTACCCGTAGCTTAAAACTAAATTAAAATCTGGCTCGATTAATTTAAGGAAATTATGTGGGGAAGTAAACATAAGGATTAACTAAGCCAAGTTAGTAGAGAGGTGGGATAAGGGGGAGGAATACCACGTTTCTTTTATGTTCATTGTTGGTCAAAGACCATATATGTGTCTTCTTAACTAGATTAGAATCGTTTATACTTGAGTTGCATTGTCTCTGTGGGATCGACCTTCATTCGTCCTCGCTATATTGCGATTGACCTAGTACTCTTGCCAGTAATATCGACGTAAGTGACTTACACGCGATCACTTAGTGCTAGTGGAGTTGTCTCATCTGACCTACTCAGCTGTTTCTCCTTTGCTGCTTCAATCCTTTGGATAACATCAAGGAGTGTCAGATTGTCATCAGAGTTTTTGTTTCCTTCATGACCATCAGAGTGATGATCATTTTCTTCTTCTGGTGTTAGAGAAGGTTCTTCATCATCCTCTTCCCCTTCTTCTGTTCGGTAAAAACTAGTTTTATAATTTATAAACCGAAACACCCCAAGTATAAGGATCGTAGTATAGGATGTTTACGGGTCGTCCTAAGGGAGTGGAATGTTTATCGGATTCAAAGAACAATTATTCTATCGATTATGTCACAATTATTAACTAAACTACTAAACTAAGGCTGAAACTAACTAAAACCTAAACCTAAGAATTAAAACTAAAACAAGAGTAAAAACAAGCAAGAAAAATAAGAAAAGCAGAAAGTTGCAGACGGCGCTCACTTTGGTGAACGAAAGCGTCAAAACGAAAATCTAACGGACGGGCGCTCGCTATTGCGGACGGCGCCCAACTACTGGAATCAAATGTAAAGCGTCGCGTGAAAACTTGCGAGAAAACCAGGGTTTATCAAACTAGAACTTAACTAAACTTAATCTAAACGATTTAATTCAAACAATTGAGGGAAAACACAGCAAGGCGACTAGATTCCACCTATCAACCAACAATCCAACTAGACGGTGATTAAAAAGACATAGTTTTTAGTAGTGATCTATTCACGAATTCAATTAAATTTCTTCAACCAAATTCTAGGGTTTCGTTTATCTCTTCAAATAAACTAAACATGCAATCAACACGAAATCACGAGATTGTTTCCAAACTTTTACTCAACTAATCATGCATAATCTCTTACAACACAATTAGATGCATTACTTTGAATAAACGAGAACTTAAATAAACATACTTTCATATATTGATTCAAGCATAAAATAAACATAGATCGTTTCATCAAATCTTAATTCAATAAAACTTAAACAACATAAAACAGATCCAAAGTAATGAAAAACTATGAAATAAACTCACTAAACATAAGCATCGAACTCCTCTAGTTGGTTTGGTTGTTGATAGGCTTCCTCCGTCGACTCACCGCAGATGTTTAGCCAACAATCATGATGAACACGATTGTTGAAGGGGAGATTTGCATCTCTGTGTAAAAATGCTCCTTAGGATTCTAGGGCGCAGCTGTGTGTATATGAGTGAATAGTGTGTAAAAGGTTAAGGTTTAAGGCTTCATAATGCGGTGCTTTTATAGAGTTTTAAGTAATTTGGAAGTAAGTCGGCCGTGGACGCCCCGTCGCCCATTCGACGCCCGCCCGTAATGCCTCGACGCTGAGTAAACGCTCGTTCATCCTCCGTCCGAACTCTCGAATGTAAAATACAACCCGACGCTCGTTCACTTTATCAAACGCCCGCCTGGAATGGACATTTGCGCATTTAACGCTTCGTCCAAGATGCCGAGGGTCGGATTTCTTCATCTTTATCCAATTTCTTCAAGCCAATTCCAACTCTATCTTGAATAATTCGACTTGAGCTTCATTTATCCACTTATAGCACTCAAAATCAACACCTACATGATAAATAAACAATGCAAAAATGTAATAAAATCCAAATAATAATAATTCCATTAAATTAACACTTAAAATCATCAATTTTGCATACAACCCCCTTAAAATCATCTTTATTAAATAATTACACTTAAACCCTTAATTCTCATGTAAATTATGCAAATGTGGGAAAAATAATAATAAAATACACCCTTAATAATCATATAAATATGGCCTTAACATCTTCATTTGCTCTATCCTCTTCTTCTTCATCTTTATCAGAGGTCAGATGGTAAGCTCATCCTCTTCCTCTTCTGCTTCATCAGAAATTGCTATTGAAGGGTGAAATATAGTCAGATTGAGGGTGAATGACTATATAGGAGTTTCAAAAACTTTTCTGATTTAAAAAGCTTTTGGGCAGCGGATAAGTCCCTTCTAAATGATTGTTTCAAAGTGCTTCAAGCACACATAGAATATAAATAAAGTACAGTGAAGTAATGTTGTAAAGTAAATTGCAGTAAGTAAATGAACACAAAGGTTTATAGCTGTTCAGGGTGGTGTAATCCCTTAATCCACTCTTCTCTTGTGATGATTGGAGGAATTCACTATTGTCTTTCACCAATACAATAGTTATGATTGTCCTTGGCTACACAAGTTTCACAATCTCCAGACTATCACTCCCTGGCTACAAAAGCTTCAGTGACTCAGTCTTCCACACTGCTCTTTGAGAACAAATCCTTTAGCAGCTATCACTTCAAGGGTGGAATTCCTTCTCAGACAATCTGATTCAATTGCTTCAACTTTGTGTGAACTGGATTCACAGAGGCTTGATCAGACTCAGTACTTGATATAGATTTGATGCTCTATTTTATGAGTATTATCTTCTGGATATATCTTTTCAGTTCAGAAAAAAGGCTTGTGAATATGACAGAGTTTCAGCACTTTTTGTTCTTCGATCTATCTATATGTATACGTGTATACGTATATGCGTTCATGCGTCTTTCTTATTTCTATCAATGCCTTCTATTTGTAGCCTTGATTTCCTTGATTTGAAAATTCATCCGTTGGCTATTTAATTTTCAGAATCATCATTCATTCTGGTTTGATTTAATCCTCTTTGATTTTGGTGATCCGTATTTTCTTCAAACGTTCATCATAAAATCTGTCCTTGATTGATTCTGCATTAATTTCTTGATCTTTGATTTAATTATATTGCGGATCTCATGAGTATCATATTAGACTTACTTGGCTGTTCTAATCATTACTTCACCATTGGGAAACTCTTCACTGTTATTCCTTTAGTCAGCCGGCAGAACCTACACTTAGCCGGTTTGTTGTTTTTCCTTCTACATTTATTCCTGATATCCAATGTCTATTTGTACTCACTGGTCCTTGATTTGGGTGAGATCAGTGTACACCATATTAAATGAATAGATTTCATCACAGACTTTCTTGGTTATAAGTCAGTCCATAGATCTTCACTTCACTATGCTTGCTCCTTCGCTATTTTCACTGAGCTACTCCAATGTCTTTACTGAGCTGGCCTACCAGTCTATTACAGTGCTTGTCTGACTGAACTTATACAACATGTCAGACTTCTAAGTAAGCCTATACAAACATTACTGCTCATTTAGACTTATTTCAGGCTTTCTATAACAGCTAGTATGGCCATCATAAAAAAATGTTAGAATATAAAATATATCCTAGTATATTTTGTAATATTGTTTATTTATTGTGTACTTTTAAGTTACCATACGTAGTGCCTATAATGAAGGCTTACCATAAGTTAGCACCTTGAATCAAGGTTTGTCAATCTTGTATATATGTTACAATACATCAATGAGAATAAGCACGGAATTATATTCTTTTATGGTATCAGAGCTTAGGGTTTCTTTTCTTCCGCAGCCCTATTCCGACGATTCCCTACCGTCAATTTTTTTCCCCTAAACAGTATCTAATCGCCGGTGATCATCCCCACCATGGAGGACTCGTCCAAATCCCATCCGGCGCTCTCCATCTCCAATGTGAAGACTCTTCTTCCCATCACACTGGATTGTGAATCTGGACAGTATCATTCATGGGCAGCCTTATTCAAGGTTCAAGCACGGGTTCATGACGTGCTTGATCATATCATTCCTCCTAATGATCAAACGGAAAAGGCGTCCTATGACAAGGCTAAAACGGACAATCTTCCGCTTTGGAAGAGATTGGATGCGGTTGTTCTTCAGTAGATTTATGCCACCGTCTCGACCGACCTGATAACAGAAATTCAAGGGCTTTGTATTTGAACAAGGAATTTACGAATACGAGTCTCGCAAATTCTTGGTCAACAAATGGGTACTGCAATCACCTCAAAAACCTCGCTGATCAACTACACAACGTCAGAGCTCCGGTGACCGACCATGGTTTAGTGCTGAAAATGCTCCAAGGTTTGACTGAACCCTACTCCAATTTTGTTACAGTGCTGCAAAATAAAAAGACTTTACCGAGTTTTGCTACTGTTCGATCGAAGATCGCTTTGGAGGACACGACAATATCTGAACTGGCCAAAAATGAATCGAACGCAGCAGCCTTTGTGGCTGCTCACGGCTCGCCTGACATGTCTTCTTCTCCGACGCAAAATGCATAGGGGCGGGGTGGAAACCCATCCCACAACAGGAACAAAAACATAAATACAAATGGAAGTGGCGGCAAGGGAAATTCGGGTGGTGGTGGTGGCTCATCTGGAAATGGCCGCAATGGCCAACGCAGTCGGTCCGGTGGTCATCAGCAGTAGCCGTATGGAGGAGGGCATCGAAGAAGAAGAGACTTCAGCCTAATTGGCTCACCCGCGGTGGGTAATGCCATGGGCCATGCCGCCTTGCCCTTACCCGACCCAACCGTGGGCTCGGCTATTTGGGCCACGCAATATAGAGTTCTCGGCCTGAGACCGCAACAGCAACCTCTGGCTTATGCAGCAACGGCTCCTACACCGTCGGCCCCAACCGACATCGAATCAGCCATGCATACGAAGTCACTCTCGCAGCCCGACCCGAATTGGTACATGGACACCGGGGCCACTTCTCATATGACATCAGGCCAAGGTAATCTCTCGTCCTATTATAATTTGAGCAAAAGTGATAGTATTACAGTTTGTAGTGGTCAATCAATTCCAATTCATGGTTATGGAAGCACGTCACTCCAACCCCCGAACCCACCTTTATCCCTTAAACATGTCCTTCATACCCCCCAAATAATTAAAAATTTGGTACTGTTCGGAAGTTTACCGCTAATAACAATGTGAGTGTGGGTTTTGATCCGTTTGGTTTTTCTATGCATGACTTACTGACGGGGATGCGGCTCATGAGATGTGAGAGCACAAGTGATCTGTATCCCATCACTCCCATGGGCCAAAATCATGACTCCCCACATTCGGTGTTTTTAGCTTCCTCTCTATGGCATGATCGTTTGGGTCACCCGGGGCCTCATGTGTTAGATTCGCTACGTCAAAATAAATTGATTGAATGTAGCACCGCCTACCGGTCTAGTGTTTGACAATCTTGTGTTCTTGGAAAACATATTAAATTGCCATTTTCTCCGTCTACTTCGATTATTGTTTCTCCTTTTGATATTTTTCATAGCGATCTGTGCACATCTCTCGTGGTCAGTTCGTCAGGACATCGTTATTTTGTTCTTTTCTTGGATGATTATTCAAATTTTTTATGGACTTTTCCCATTGCGAATAAATCACAAGTTTTTTCCCTTTTCACGTCATTAAAAAATCATATTCACACTCAATTCGAACATGATGTCAAAAATATTCAATGTGATAATTTCCGTGAATTGGATAATAAATTGTTCTGGAAATTTTGCTCAACGAATGGGATTAATTTTTAGGTTGTCGTTGCTGGATATACAGAAACCCGAATCCGGATCCGATCCATAATTGGATTGTCAGATCTGATTCACAGCACCGATCGAGACACTCGATCTTGCACAGCGGAAGCTACGAATAAATTCGCATGCGATTTTACCCCGATTCGATTGCAATAAACAATTAATCTAACTATAATAAGGTTGAAATTTTACCTTATTTAAAGAGGAATAATAAATCGATAGATAGAGAAGCCACACTTCCGGATTGTATCTCCTAGCGACGACTGGTGGACGTCGATCCTCGCCGTAGAACCTCCTCGAATATGCATAATAAAAACCCTAGTTTTTCTCCTCTTAATGACTAGAACAAGAAACTAATTTTTCTCTTCTATTTTGTTGAATAGTGGCGCCAATAATGTGTGTGTATTGTGCTAGGAGGAACTCTCTTTATATAGGAAAATATCTAGTAAAGAGAGAGTTATTATTTTCACACCACAATAACATATTCCCATAAGGAAAATATATTTTTGCCAAATGATAAGAAATAATTCCCAAAAAATCAATCTATTATTTTTCCATTAATTACACATATGAGATCATCTAGGAAAATTTCTTCTCCTAATTTATCCTCAAATGTGGCGCCATTTACATCATCAATTTAATAGAAAATGTATTTTCTATTTTACTTATTATTTACCAAATAAATAATATTTGCATATTCATTGACCAACTATTTAGTTTATTCTCGAGGTTTCATAAAACGAGAAAACACTCACGTGTTAAGAGCCAACCAGGGGACCATGGACCTATAACCAGTAGCTACAATAAATTGAATAATATATTCATTGAACAGAATATTTCTACTCAACTTATTAATTCCGGAATTACGCCACCATAAATCCGAAACTGAACTCTATCGATTATAGATATAACTTATTCTCAAAACGTCGAGTCGAGTCGAGTTGATAAGTGTCCATTGATATAATCATTACATATAAACTAACCCTCCATAGACTATCCGTAACGAAGAGGGAATATTTCCGTAAACCTTCTTCATTACATCTCATCTTTATTTACCATTAACCCACTAGTGATCAACTAGTTCATAACCAATACGAAATCCACGGATCGCTCAGTTTCTAGGATCAACAAATAAGGGGACAATATAAAGAAGAAGCAAGCATTTGTAAAAGGAGACACGTGTCTGTAGAAGAACGTGATACTTGTGATATTGTGGAACCACGTCGTAGTAAAAAAACTAGGACTTCAATGTCATGTGGGCTTAGGAGAATTCAGCCCATGAGATGGGTTTGTGAAAGTGTTGTAAAAGCAAATTTAGTGCTAATTTTGGATAGACAACGATGTGTATCATGGAAAGCTTATGATGCCATTAAATAATATCTATGGAGTAGTTGAGGATATGACTTTGAGTCACTAGATACGGATATTTTGTGAATGAGAAATCAGTGCCTAAATTAGGTGGAAAATGTGTGTGGGAGAGAAGTTGAAGTGAGTGTCAACTCCTTAATCCCACATTGCTTGTTTGGAGTCTCTTAGCTCCATATTTAAGGTCTATCTTGGGAGTGTGAATGTGCCCAAGGGGCAAGAGCATTTTTGTGTGAGAGGGAGGACTTAGATGGATCTTGATTCATCACATGCGCGCCACTGCCGTCTGGACGGCGAAGGGAACCATGTGAATATATAATATGTTGGTCCTGAAATGAAATTAAAAGACCACGAGGAACAATTAAAAGTGGAAGCGAAAGGAACCATGTGAATATATAATATGTTGGTCCTGAAATGAAATTAAAAGACCACGAAAGTTAGATGACCCATAAATGCAATAAAACTAAGACTACTACAACTGCAAATGATTGAGAAATTGATGTTGGAGTGGTAGTTATTGGAAAGTTATTGTGTGGTGTTTCCACACGGTGTAGAGATATCGTGTGGCAGCCGCCACACCACACTATTTTATTCTGTATTTAAACTGTGTGGTTCTGATCGTTTCACTCGTCACTTCACCCATAAATTACCTCACCACACAATAACTTCCCGTTTTTTTTTTTTTTTTTTTTTTTTTTTTTTCTGAAAACGAAAGGGCTAACTACGGGGGCGGGGATTGAACCCTGGAACTCCCATTAAAGGCCAGGGGTAAACCCTAGTGGATTACCACTAGGGTATGAGCTGAAGCTCTAACTTCCCGTAGTTATTACGGAAAATGAGGACTCGAAGATCAATTTCTTCAAAATTGAGCAACTTGTCTTGTCGAAAAGTCAAAAGAAAAGAACATTAAGTCTGTCTAATTAATTAAGACGGCTTAATAAGCGCGTTCAGGGTCTAAAGACCAAATGACTGAAAGTTCTACATCGATATTTTTCATCTTCGTTACTGTAGAAATTCTGCATTCACATATTCACTGAGTGGTTTGAAGAGAAGCTGGGACAACGGGTAGGGTCGCCGTTTATCGGACTTATGAAATGCCCCTAAATTCAACAAATAAAGCCGTTGTATCTTTGAAGACAATCGTTACAACCATGGACATGTGATCGGAGCAATACTATCTTAATGATAGAGTGAATATACTCGCCTTGTTTTGATTATATGGTTATTTCATTGCATCTTTAATATTATTGTTTTGCAACCGTTCTGCGTTTAATCAGCATATGTTAGAGTTGTTGTCTTTTTAGTGCTGACAATAATATAGATCCATATTAAAGTTTTTCATTGACCTCAATTGTGTACAATGGATTGTTTATATAGTTAAACAATATGGGTAAATACAAAACAAAAAAAATACAAGAAATAAACCCTAGAAGATGCGGTTACTTGGTGGCCAAGCTAGGAGACTCGTCAATACGCCCCGCAATCCTATGAGAATAGAATGGACATGGAGATTGGTCTTAACATCCATGAAGTGAACATTACCAAGCGACTTCGTGAGAACATCGGCTAACTGATCTTTGAAAGAAATAAAAGAAATGTGCCGTTTTCGGGAGGCAAAAAGCTCGCGAACATGATGGAAATCTATCTCAATATGCTTCGTGCATGCGTGGAATACCGGATTGGCAATGAAGTAAGTGGTGCCTATGTTGTCACACCATAATGTAGGAGCTTGGGATTGGGGAATCCGCATTTCGCGTAAGAGGGCCGAGATCCATTGCAACCCGGCAGCAGCATGCGAAAGAGCCTTATATTCGGCTTCTATACTACTCTTAGCAACAGTGAGTTATTGTTTCGAGCGCCAGCTAATCAAATTATCACCCAAGAAAATGCAAAAGGCACCAATAGAGAAGCGGTCATCAGGATCAGAGGCCCAATCATCATTAGAAAATGTCTGAAGCCGTTTCAAAGAAGAGGGCCGAATGAGAAGTCCATCATGAATGGAGTGCTCTAAGTGATGCAGGATATGCTTGACGGCAACCCAATGTGTGGTACGTGGAGCATGCACAAACTTGCAAATCTTATGATCGGAAAATGCAATATCCGGACGAGTGAAGCTTAGATACTAGAGACCGCCCACAATACTGCGATAGAGAGTGACATCATCACAGGGCTGACCATCGGTAGAACTCAGGCAAAGATTAGAGGCCATAGGTGTAATGCACGGTTTGGCCACTTGCATATTGGCACAAAAAAAAGAGTCTGTATATACTTGCGTTGATTAAAGAGGAGCCCAACAGGAGTACGGAGTGCTTCAATACCCAAAAAATAAGACAGTGGACCAAGGTCCTTAATAGGAAAGTGAGATGATAAGTGAGAGATAGTGGCGGTGATGAGAGATTATGAGGTACCTGTAATCAATACATCATCAACATAAATCAAGACAAAGACATAGTCAGTCCACGAGTGTATTTGTATATAATGAAGTGTCGGCTTGAGAGGGGAAGAAGCCGAAGGCACGCAGAACATCTCTAAATCGCGTGAACCGAGCCCGAGGAGCTTGGCGAAGACCATAGAGAATGCATTTTAATTTGCAAACATGTGAGGGGAAAAATGGTGCTAAAAACCCCGAGGCTGCTGCATATAAACATCCTCTGATAGAAAGCAATGCAAGAATGCATTCTGAATATCAAACTGCCGAATAACCCGATTTTGTGAGACTGTAAGAGAAAGCAAGATGCGAATAGTAACCTGTTTAACGACCAGGCTAAATGTCTTGGTATAATCAACCCCAACTTCTTGATGGAAGCCTGTCGCAACAAGACGCTCTTTATGTCCATTAGTATGATGTGTAATACGGAAAACCCATTTGATGGCAAGAACATTCATCCAAGGAGAAAAAGGAACAAGGTCCCATGTATTATTTTGGACCAAAGCATTGAACTCAACTCACATGGCATCTCTCCATTCATGGGATTTGAGGGATTCGGTAAGGGTGAAGGGTTCGGTGGATTAAAGAGTAGTTGTTGGGAGTAGGTAGCGCACGTAATTGAAGGGAAATAATTTTGGCTTAAGAGAGTTTGTTTTGGAGCAGGTAACTATTTGATGGGGAGGGGAAGATAGCGGACGAGTAGAGGATGCAGGGGATTCTGATTCAAAAGCCGACGGAGTAGGTACGGACGAAGCAGGAGATTCGGGGTCAATAAGTGGAGTAGGAGATGAAGGAGGAGAAGAGGGGGTAAGCGGTGGAGGTGAAGTTGGATTAGGGAGAGTGATAGAGGAAGGTAGGGGAAATGGTGTAGGGAAATGAGGTTTCATCAAAGACAACACGGCGGGAAATATAGATACGGCCATCACTAAGATCAAGGCATTTATAGCCATGATGGTGAGGACTGTAACCAAAGAAAACACATGTCTTGGAGCAGAAATCGGTTTTGTGTTTATTGTAGGGATGTAGGTGAGGCCAGCAGGCACAACTAAAGACACGAAGAAAGATGTAGTCAGGAGGGCGATGATGGACCATTTCGTAAGGAGAGACGTTGGCTAGGATATGAGTAAGAAGTCGACTAATGAGATACGTAATGGTAAGGAAATAATCCTCCCAATTAGGGAGAAGAAGGTGAGAATGATCAAGAAGGGAAAGGATAACTTCCACAATTTGTCGGTGACGCCTCTCAATGGCACCATTTTGTTTGGAGGTATGAACATGAATGACGGTTATTCACCACCCCAATCTGATTGAATGGCATTAATATTAGAGTTAAATTGATGCTCAATGAGTGCACTAAATTGAGGGAAAACATATTCAACATTAGATTTCAAACGCAAGGGATAAATCCATAAATACTTAGCATAATCATCTAAAAAACTCACATAATACTTATTGCCATAAATTGAGTCTTCGGCATAAGGGCCCCATACATCAGAATAAATTAAATCTAATGGATGAGAAGATGTAAACAACAACATAGGTAATGACTGACGATGGCTTTTGGCCATTTGACACGCAACACAAATAGATGTTGGGGCAGTGGAAGGTGCCAAAATATTATTCTGACGCAAACATTGTTGTAAAACAGGAAAAGAGCAATGTCCTAAACGTTGATGCCATTGAGAGACGTTGGAACGACTGGAAAGAAGAGCTTGAGCCGGGAAGTGGTCGAAGGATTTCGAGAAGTGGTAGAGTCCGTCCTTAAGAATACCCCGATGATGGATGTGGCCCGAGTAATCCTTCAAAAGGAAATAGTTATGATGAAATTAAAAATATACAGAATTGTCTTAGCTATTCACGAGACAGAAAGAAGGTTAGTTAGAAAATGATGGGGCAACTAGAACATTATTAAGAATATAAGAACTCGAGGGGGTATACACGAGGAAAGAACCATAATGGGTGATATTCAAACTTGTACCATCACCAACATGTAATTTTTCGGGGCCATCACAAGCATGTGCAGAGAGATTTAAGGTACCAGGGTTGTTTTTGGTGTGATGGGTAGTACCATTGTCAGGAATCCATTCAAAAGAATAAGGTGGAACTTGTGGCATCGTGGCATAGGCTTACGGTAGTGGTTGGGACGGACGAGGCGGTGGACTGTTGGGAGCAAAATTTGCATCAAAACGATATCAGCATTCTCGAACAGTGTGGCCATAGCGTTCACATAATTGACATTGAAGAGCACCGGGAGGGGGAGGTCCACATCCACGACATCGGTTGGAGCCACGCCCCTGGCCTCGATTGCCCTGATTGCTGACAGAAATGTTTTGAAAACCATGCTGACTATTTTGGTAACTAAAGTAGCCACGTCTGTTCGGTAAAAACGAGTTTTAAATTTATAATCACCGGAACACCCCAAGTGCAAGGCTCGTAGTAAAGGTGTTACCGGGTCGTCCTAAGGGAGTCGAATGTTTATCGGATTAAGGTGTAATTATTATATCGATTATGTCACAATTTATTACCTAAAACTAAGGTGATGTTAATTATATAAAGCGAAACTAAGAACAATGGCTAAAATAGCGAAAATGAAAAAAAAACTCAATCTCGGGTGGCGTTCACTTTGGGTGGACGGGCGTCCGATAACGTCTTTGAAGCAGAAATATGAGAAAACAACGATTAATAACTAAAGTTCTTAAGATAACTAATCGTAGCTAACACAATTAATCTGAACGGATTGGTTTATCAAATAATTAAACGAACGGCAAGGCAACTAGAATCCACCAATCAACCAACCAACCCCAACTAGATTGTGAGCTAAAGGTACGATTTTTAGTAATGATCAAATCACGAATTCAATTAAATCCCTTTAATCAATTTCTAGGGTTTTGTTTTCTTTCTCAAGCAAAACTAAACTAACATGCATAACACGATCATGAGATTGTCTCCAAACTCTACTCAATTAATCATAAACAATCTCTTGAGTTATAATTAATTGCATCAATTGAAATAAATCACAACTTGAATCATATTCTCATATAAATCAATCAAAACGGTAGTTTCATCGACCTCTCGATTCAATAAAACATAAACGATAAATCACAACGTTCAATTGATGAAAAACCATAAATTTAACTCACTAAAGATGTAGCTAAAAATCCTCTAGTTGGTGTAGTTGTTGATTGGTTTCCTCTGTTGTCCCACCGCTGGTGCTTAGCCAACAATCATGTTGGTGATCATGATTGTTGGGATGGAAGAGTTCATCTTCTTGTTTGCTCTATAAGATATGCGGCTGCTAGGGTTTGAGTAAATGAATAATGCGTATGATATGATTAGGGTTCAACACACGCTGGTATTTATAGGATTTTGAGGCGGCTAGGGTTAAGTCGGCCTTGGACGCCCGTCCGGAAGGGTAGACGCCCGTCTAGATGCGTGTAAAATTTATCGAGTCGGGCCGAGTCTTCTTGGACGTCCGTCCTATGCAAAAATGGACGCTCATTCGCTAATTTTGGCAAGACTCTGAATCAAAAATCTCCTCCTGGACGCCCGTCTGGTCATCAAACGCCTGTCCACTGGACGGCCTTGGACGCCAGTTCAGTCATCAATCAAATCTTGATTTTCTCATCTCTATCTTCAACCGACTTCACATTTATCTCATTTCCTTCGTATAAACTCGATCCTTGACACCATTTAATCCTCTTTTTAGCTCGAAAATGTATATCTACAATGGGGTAAAAACATGCAAACTGTAGAAATATATATAGATAGAAAATGACTAATAAACCACATAAATAGCTCGAATTTGCATTTTAATCCTTTTCATACACAACCCCTCAATATTTCAATTAAACTCCTACTTTTCTACAAAAAGTAATAAAATACGAAGAATATTGTTACGGAATAAAGCGATAAAAACCACAAAATTAGTCGTAAACAACTCCCCCACACTTAGACTTTTGTTCGTCCCGAACAAAACAATCAAAACTAGCTCACTTTCATGCAATCCACATAGATCCCTAACTCACGGGACAAAAGATACAACAACTATAGCAAGTGATACCAACACAGAGATAGATTCTGTGCGTGTGTGACAAGCCCTTCTCAATCTCCACAATCCTCTCAAACAAATATCCTCTCAAATAATTTTAATGACTATCCTAGGTATAGGCAGGTAATCGTTCCACACAAAGTCTTCCCCGCACTCAGTTAGGATAATCCCTACAGCATATCATTCGGTTTATACTGGGATAAGGTAGGCGATAACTAAGTCTTTCACTTATTCATACCAAATTCCTTATATAAGTTGATATAATTTATCTTTCACATTTAAACACACATCAGAATGAGCTCTTGCCCGTCACAGCAGAATAGGATGTTTTGGGATAACACCCTACCTTACTCAAATCATAGGGTAGCTTTTCCTGACTGTCGTGAGCATTTGGTCATCATAGTGGAATAGGACATTTCGAGATAATGCCCTACCGCACTCCAATCATCGACCAGCTTTCGACACACCCATTTATTTATTATTGACTCAACTTTTTTCAAAAACATTAGTTACGTTTCACTTATCACATTCAAACCTTCAGATATTCACAGTGCACGTACTGAACTTAGGTGTTACTTCACTGTTACTATTTAAGACCAAATCTCTCTAAGATAAATCACTAAAATAGTGTAAGGATACAGTTCAAAATTTTCGCTTCAATATCAAAGGCTTTCGTGAGTGTGAAATGAATACTATCTCAAATCAGTAAAAGCATGCTATAATTATCTCTCAAAGTCACATAGAATCATCGTCAGGAAACTACAACTAGCAAGCCATTTGTTTCAATTACATGCTCAAGATTTACAATTATCCAAGTTTACTTTGAAAAATTTTAAAATTTTCGAGAAGATCACATTTACTCAATTTCAGAAGATATAGCATGATAACATTCCCAATTTAGACACCCCCCCACACTTAAATCACATTATGTCCTCAGAATGTGAAAATAAAAGAAAATAATACTTAGCTGGTTTCAAAGTGGTTGTCGGGCTGTAGGTTGACAGTGGTCAGGCCGTAACATGAACGTACCGCTGCAACTTGTAGCATGAACAGACAACACTAAAAGTGATAACCGGCAAAACGCGCTCAACAGTATCTGCAACACTCGACATAGCATATAATCTCGGGGTACAAGGGGTATATGAGTAAACATGAATGCACACAGAAATGGGCAAAAAAGCATTCACAAATAGGACAGGGATAACCAACACACAAATCACCATAGTTTTATTCCTAATGCCCTAAAAACTTAACTAAAAAGTAACTTAAAAGACTAGCTGCCTCCTAGTAGCGCTTCTTTCTTGTCATTAGGTGGGACAGAGTAAACCAAGTCAACCTGGATCAGCCACATGGGTTTGAGGCTAACCACTTCTCCGTCGAATCAGAATGACTAGGACGGAAATGGTTTTCGCCACAACAACAAGTCACGGCTTGAGAAGATCATGAAATTTTTCTCTCCATACAAAGATCGACTCTTTTCTTCTTGTTCTTGTTTCTCGGATGCAGTGAGGTATGCTAATGAGCTCGGGAGCATTGTGAAGGATCCGCAAGGTTAGGGGTAATAATGTCATCATCCACTCCAAATAAGTCGGATGGAATCTCTTCACAAATAAACGACTCAACCGTTTCATTTCTCTTTTGAAAGTATAGTACTTCAGGCTTTTCCTTGGGTTGCCCAAAGTACTTCTTAATCCTGTGACCATTGACTTTGAACGGTTGATCGCCGTATTCTTTCAACGTAATGGCTCCACCAGGATGAACATCAAGAATCTCAAAGGGCGGACCATCTAGATTTAAGCTTACCCGGCAAAAGATGGAGCCTGGTGTTATCTGACAAAGCCATGTCTCCCACTTTGAATTCCCGATCTTTAATCTTAGCATCGTGGAGTGCCTTCGTTCTTTCTTATCGATTCTCGAATTCTCGTAGCACGGAGTCGGAACTCATCGAGCTCGTTCAATTGCAATAACCTCTTTTCCCCACAAAGTCGGGTCGTCGAAATTCAAGAATTTAATAGCCCGATAAGCTATGTGCTCAAGCTCGGCCCGGTAAATGGCAAGCTTTGCCATAAACCATTTGGAAGGGTGACGTACCCATAGGGGTCTTAAACGCGATCGCGATAAGCCCAAATTGCGTCATCCAACTTCAGACACCAGTTGGATCTATTGGAATTCACAGTTTTCTCCAAAATCCGCTTTAGACTTATGTTGCTCACCTCGACTTGGCCACTGGTTTGGGGGTGGTATGGTGTACCAATTCTATGCTTGACACCATATCTCTCAAGAATTTTATCCAGTGGTGCATTACATAAATGCGAACCTTCATCACCGATAAGGGCTCTAGGATGACTAAATCTAGTAAAGATATTCTTTTGCAAGAATTTCTTTACAACTTTGTGATCATTGGTTTGGGTGGCTATGGCCTCTACCCACTTGGAAACATAGTCCACACGGACTGAATATATTTGTTAGAGCATGATGATGGGAACGGTCCCATAAAATCAATGCCCCAAACGTCAAAAACTTCACATTCCAAGATAGGTCTCAAAGGCATCTCCATCCTATTACTGAGTCTCCCTACTCTTTGGCATCTATCACAGCCTTTGCAAAAGGCTTCAACATCTTTAAACAAAGTAGGCCAGTAAAAACCTGCTTGAAGGATTTTTGTGACTGTCTTAGGTGCTCCGTAGTGCCCACCAGCGGGACCACTATGACATTGCTCTAAGATATCCCATTGCTCATGTTCCAGAACGCACCTTCTAAGCAACCCGTCTTTTGCAGGCGTTAAGCAGATATGGATCCTCCCATACGAGATACTTTAAGTCATTTGAAAAATTTCTTCTTTTCACGATATGTCATCTCTTCTAAATGCCCACCGCTAAGTAGTTGGCGTAATCGGCATACCACGGCCTAATCAGTATCAAGCTTCATCAATTGCTCGGTTGGAAAATCAATGCCTATGTCCTGGAAATTTTGCCACCCTCATTTACTAGGCGAGAGACGGTGATCACCACAATATTTTCACTACCCTTCTTATCTTTGATCTCCAGGTCAAACTCTTGCAAAATTAGAATCCATCCGAGTAACCTTGGTTTTGCATCCGCTTTGTCCATAAGGTAGCGTGAGAGGCTGCATGGTCTGTCCAAACCACAACTTGAGACCCTAGAAGGTAACTTCTAAACTTGTCGATAGCAAAAGCGACGGCTAAGAATTCCTTCTCGTCGTGGTGTAATTGCATTGAGCCGGGTTCAAGGTCTTTGCTCGCATAGTAAATGGGCCTGAACTTTTGTCAATTCGTGACCTAAAGCTGCGCGCGCTGCGTAGTTAGAGGCATCGCACATTAATTCAAAAGGCTTAGTCGGTCAGTGCGATTAAGATAGGGGCGCTTATGAGCTTATCCTTTAGGCAATTGAAAGCTTCCTTGCATTTCTCATCAAACAAGAACTCAACATCATCTTTCAGAAGGTTAAATAAGGGCTTGGCGATGGTAGAAAAGTCCTGAATAAACCGCATGTAGAAGCCAACATGACCTAGAAAACCTCGTACCTCTTTCACTGTTTTCGGGTACGCCATCTTTTCAATGGCCTCTACTTTAGCCTTATCAGCCTGAATACCATTACTGGACACCTTGTGTCCCAGAACAATCCCTTCATCTACTAGAAAATGGCATTTCTCCCAGTTAAGCACTAAATTCTTTTCAACACAGCGTTGAAGTACCATATCTAGATTTTCCAAGATCTCATCAAAGCTATCGCCATTGACTGAGAAGTCATCCATGAAGACTTCCATACATTTCTCCACAAGTCCGTCGAAGATGGCCAACATGCACCGTGGGAATGTCGCTGGTGCATTGCATAACCCGAAAGGCATTCTGCGAAAAGCAAAAGTGCCTGATGGACACGTAAACGTAGTCTTCTCCTGGTCATTAGGGTCGATGGTTATCTGGAAGTAACCAGAATATCCATCGAGGAAACAATAATACTTATGACCACTCGTCTTTCAAGAAATTTGGTCAATGAAAGGTAAGGAAATGGTCTTTGGCGGTGACTTCATTCAATCTGCGATAGTCAATGCAGAGACACTGTGAGCGATCCACAAGGCGTAAAGCTACTTCTTCCCCTTTTCATTCTTTTCCACGGTAATACCTCCCTTCTTTGGCACAACTTGGGTGGGGCTAACCCACTCCTTTGTCGGCGATTGCATAGATGATTCCCATATCTAACCATTTTATGACTTCTTTCTTGACAACCTCCTGCGATATGCGGATTGACCTTCGCCGAGGTTGTCGACTTTCTTAGCTCCTTCCTCCGTTCGGATTTTATGCATGCACACATCGGGGCTGATTCTCGGATATTACCCACTTGCCATCCGAACGCGAGGATGTTCTTTTCAAGCACTTTTATCAGCAGTGCTTCTTGCTCGGGCTCGAGTTTTGAAGAGATGATCAAGGGTAACTTATCACCATCCTTAAGAAAAATGTACTTAAGGTGTTGCGGAAGCGGTTTAAGCTCCAAGTCGGTAGGTGGTTGCTCAATCTTTGGATTTTAAGGGGCCACCTTTTTCCTTATGGGCTTGAAGTGGTTGTGAAGAATACCTCATCTTCCCAAGGTATAACTTGAGAAAGTCTTGGATCACATCATCCATAGGGATCCTTCACAAGACACCCGCTTCCTCCTTCTTATGCTTGATCATCTTTCTCAACTCTTCTTCTTCTAGTTCCTCTGCAAGCTGTTCCCAATCATCAACCTCCCAATGAGTAGTCTCTCCGTAAATCCACTTCATCCCAACTACCCATCAGGCTTCCTCTTCTACTGAGGGTTAAAGTCTTCCCGATGCGGCTCTTTGAAATCATCGTTCATTCTTTGGGAATCTCCATGTGTCTTGTTCATTGACAGGCTCGGTGTGAGCAAGTTGTGAAGGCGATCCACGATCGACTTGATCTTTAATGTTTATAGCTTCGAAAACACCTATCTCTGTTAGCTCTACCGCTTCTTTGAGTTGGCATCTTCTTCGTCCCTCATAAATTGCTTCAACGAACGAGATTTCTTCAATGAAGGTTTCCTCAGGACTTTTCCCTCGTGTGAAGGTAATGAGATGTATCATCGACTCTAAAGCGTAATCGACCCTTACGAAATCGATGAGGCGGCAGAGGTGTCCAAAAGGTCCGGCCTAGAATTAGGGGCATCTCTTTGTCGGGTGGATAGTCTAAGATAACTTGACCAATAGGGAAAACCAAATGTTCAACACGGAGAAGAACATTAGCAACACAACCGGGCTCTTTGGCGGCTAGATCGGTCTACCATCCGAAGAGAAATAGGCGTTCCGCATTCTTTTATCTAAACCGAGCTTTTTGCAGACGTTCAATGGCATCACATTTATGGAGGCCCCTGAGTCGCATAAGACGTTTTGGAACATGTGGCCTTCAATCTCAGAAGAGATTGAAGGTCTCCCGTGGTCACCTCGCTTAGTAGCAACTTTTTGTGAAACCATAGAGCAATCTTCTCTTAAAACTTCTTCTGCCATCCCTTGAAGCTTCTTCTTGCTTCCACAAACTTCTTTAATATACTTAGAGCACTTGGGCATTTCAGTCAATACCTCAGCTAGGGGTAAACTCACTTTGGTATCTCTAAGCATCCTCCTCACACCGTCATATTGTCTGTCATGACTGAGGGTGTTCTCTTTCTTCTTCAGTGGATAAGGAAGGGCTTTATCATTGTTCACGGCTTGATTTTTTATGGCTTCGTCTTCCTTATCCTTCCATTTGACAAACTTTTCCTCCCTCTTCTTTGTCAGGGGTACAACCACCTGACTTTTCCTCATTTTTCTATCAGAATCATTTTCATCACCCGAAGAATCATCATTAAGCTCCTCCTCACTGTTGCTTTCTTCGGTATTTAACTCGATTGCCCCTCCTCGAACTTATGGCGTCAGGAGGGGCTACTCGTTTCCCGACATCTTTCCGGGTCCCACCTGCTTACCACTTCTTAAAGTAACCTCATTCAGCTATTCACCTCCATACTCCCATTGAGGTGTGATGGCAGTGCAAACATTGACATCTGCTTTAGGATTTCTTTCGGTATAACTTGGAAGTTTACCGTGGGGTCTGTTTGCTTGTTGGTCTGCCATCTGGCCAACCTGTCTCTCTATTGTCTTTACACTAGTAGCCAGGGTCTTCACCATGTCTACTAGCTCATCAAACTTATGTTGAGGAACACAAGAGGTGGTTTGGTTATGATGTTGGTTTTGATTCCAACCACCTTGAGGTCTCTGGGAGTCAGGATTGTGAGACTGATTAACCACCCCGGGAGGTGGTCTTTGATAACTTGAGTTGAAAGAAGGTTTTGAATTGGATGGGCCAGGTGGTGCATTGGCTTAATTAAAATTGGGACGTTGAAATCCGGAATGATTCTGGTCCTGATTGAAGTTCCTGAAGGTTTGATTATGATTCTCCATTAAATTCACTTCCTCATTCATCTCATTTCCGCTTTGCATTCCCGGGTAATTCACATCGACGGCCCTTGTTGTCTTCTTTGCATTTGTAAATTGGCTAGCTGCTTGCTTATTACTTCCATTTGAGCAACTAACACCTTAGTCTCAGAATTGCTCACAGCAGATTCCTTCTTATTCCCACTAACATTGGTCTTCCTTGGAGTTGACCACATGTTATTCTTTGCTATAGTTTCAGCTACCTTATAAGCAACATCATCACCTCCCCCTAGGAATGATCCATGAGCAGTTGAATCTAGGAAGTCTCTATTTGGTTGAGAGACACCTCTGTAGAATAACTCTAGTAGCTCATGTCTACTGTATCCATGGTTGGGGCACTTCCTCATCAACAGATTCAGTCTCTCCCATGCTTTCCCCACACTCTCACCATCAAGTTGTTCAAATGTGGCTATCTCCCTTTTCATGTCCATGATTGTCCCAGGTGAGACAAACTTCAGAGCAAAGGCTCTTTTGACATCATTCCAGGTACGGAGAGAATGATGGGCTAAAGATTTAAACCAACGGTTTGCTTCACCCTTTAGAGCAAACGGGAAGAGTTTTAATTTGACAATCTCAGAATCAACACCAGGATAGTGGCCTGCTTCGCAGATTTGAACGAAGGTGGACAAGAAGTCATGAGGATCTTCATCAGCAGTGCCATGAAAAGAACTATTTTGGACCATTCCTACCACTCCATTTTTCAGATCAAAGTTCGCTTGCCCCATGTCTGGAGGGCGAATAGGTCTATGCCCTTCCAGGAAGTCTTGGTCAAGATAGGGAGCATAGGGGTCTTGATTTAATTGGTTTAGCTGGTTTTGACGGAACTGTTGAAATTGATTATTTATTCCAGCTTGTTGATTCTGTTGTTGTTGTATTGCCTGCATCTGTTGAAGGATCAGATTCATTTGGGCTTGAGGGTCTGTATTTGGAACTTCGTTAGCCATAATGTCTGGATTAGGGAAGAGCTTTCTCCTGATAATAGATCGCTCAGGTTCGGGATTAAAGACAAGAGGTCCTTTCTTACTCCTGGTTTGCACAAACCAGAAGAGCAGAACAGGGAGAAATCAACCTTAGGGTTGATGAGAACGAATGTAGAGAAGATTAGAGGGTTTAGAGGTTTAGAAAGAGAGAAGAGAGAAGAGGATTCTGGAGGTGAACGCTCGTTCAGGTCACTGAACTAGCGTTCAGAAGACAAGTTGGGGGCAGACGGGCGTTCAGTATGGGTGAACGCTCGTTCAGAAAGTTTTTATTATTTATTTATTTTTTTTTATTTTTTTATTTTTATTTTTTATTTATTTAGAAAAGATAAAGAAACGGAAATAGGAAAAGAAACCTACCTACGAAAAAGCTAAAACAGGAAAAACACTAAGACGGTGAGAAAAAAAAACGTGTCGAAATCTTCTAGGGCTAAAATGGAAGGGAAAACAGTGGATTTTGACCTCGAAAACGATGTTGAACGGCCATAGGCCTTCACCACGTCGTCGGCGTCGGAACGAGCTTTCCGAATTGGGGTCCTGCGCGCCAAACGGACACTCGAGCCGAAAGTTATGGCCAAAATACTGCCGACACAGAAAACTGCACTACGAAAAATCCGACAACCGTTACCGACTCCCCGGCAACGGCGCCAAAAACTTGTTCGGTAAAAACGAGTTTTAAATTTATAATCACCGGAACAACCCAAGTGCAAGGCTCGTAGTAAAGGTGTTACCGGGTCGTCCTAAGGGAGTCGAATGTTTATCGGATTAAGGTGTAATTATTATATCGATTATGTCACAATTTATTACCTAAAACTAAGGCTGATGTTAATTATAAAACAGAAACTAAGAACAATGGCTAAAATAGCAGAAAACAGAAGAAAAAAAAAACTCAATACTGGACGGGCGTTCACTTTGGGTGGACGGGCGTCCGATAACGTGCTGGAAACAGAAATATGCAGAAAACAACGATTAATAACTAAAGTTCTTAAGATAACTAATCGTAGCTAACACAATTAATACGAACGGATTGGTTTATCAAATAATTAAACGAACGGCAAGGCAACTAGAATCCACCAATCAACCAACCAACCCCAATTAGATTGTGAGCTAAATGTACGATTTTTAGTAATGATCAAATCACGAATTCAATTAAATCCCTTTAATCAATTTCTAGGGTTTCGTTTTCTTTCTCAAGCAAAACTAAACTAACATGCATAACACGATCATGAGATTGTCTCCAAACTCTACTCAATTAATCATAAACAATCTCTTGAGTTATAATTAATTGCATCAATTGAAATAAATCACAACTTGAATCATATTCTCATATAAATCAATCAAAACGGTAGTTTCATCGACCTCTCGATTCAATAAAACATAAACGATAAATCACAACGTTCAATTGATGAAAAACCATAAATTTAACTCACTAAAGATGTAGCTAAAAATCCTCTAGTTGGTGTAGTTGTTGATTGGTTTCCTCTGTTGTCCCACCGCGAATTGCTTAGCCAACAATCATGTTGGTGATCATGATTGTTGGGATGGAAGAGTTCATCTTCTTGTTTGCTCTATAGGATATGCGGCTGCTAGGGTTTGAGTAAATGAATAATGCGTATGATATGATTAGGGTTCAACACACGCTGGTATTTATAGGATTTTGAGGCGGCTAGGGTTAAGTCGGCCTTGGACGCCCGTCCGGAAGGGTAGACGCCCGTCTAGATGCGTGTAAAATTTATCGAGTCGGGCCGAGTCTTCTTGGACGTCCATCCTATGCAAAAATGGATGCTCGTTCGCTAATTTTGGCAAGACTCTGAATCAAAAATCTCCTCCTGGACGCCCGTCTGGTCTTCAAACGCCCGTCCATTGGACGGCCTTGGACGCCAGTTCAGTCATCAATCAAATCTTGATTTTCTCATCTCTATCTTCAACCGACTTCACATTTATCTCTTTTCCTTCGTATAAACTCGATCCTTGACACCATTTAATCCTCTTTTTAGCTCGAAAATGTATATCTACAAGGGGGTAAAAACATGCAAACTGTAGAAATATATATAGATATAAAATGACTAATAAACCACATAAATAGCTCGAATTTGCATTTTAATCCTTTTCATACACAACCCCTCAATATTTCAATTAAACTCCTACTTTTCTATAAAAAGTAATAAAATACGAAGAATATTGTTACGGAATAAAGCGATAAAAACCACAAAATTAGTCGTAAACAACGTCCTCGATGATTTAGGGACTGAGAATTAGTGGACGCAAGGTTAACATCCGGGGAAAATGCAGTAGTGGCCGGAAAAAGAGCTGTGACCGGAGCAGGTTACAAGTGGTTTATAAAGGCCTCAGCAGTAAGTAAAAGCGAGTAAAGCTCGTCAAAGGTTACATCGGAATGAGTGGAGATGAGAGTTACCAGTGAATCAAAGTCCGATTCTAAACCTGCCAAGTTGTATGCGATCAAATCATCATCACTAATAGGGTGCCTGGGTAAATTCAAATCATCGGCAATCCGTTTGATTGTCATGAAATAATCAGAGGCCGCAAGAGATCCCTTTCTTGTTGAGGCGAGCTTGGTACAAAGGTGCACAAGTTGTGCCCTAGATTGTGAAGCAAAATTCGTTTGCAGTGATTCCCATATATCGGCTGAGGTTGCGGCATGGTAAACATGTGACAACACATCGTCTGACAAGGAAGACGTGATCGTACTGAGTATAAGGTTGTCCTACTTCAGCCAGTGAACATACGCAGGATTTAGAGAGTTGATCCCATCAGCAAAATGGTGGACGCTGTCTACTTAATGGTTCCATCAACTTATCTGAGTACACCTTGGCCACGGAGATTTGGAAGAGCTGTGCACAGCATATAGGATAGTTTTGGCATGTTAATTTGGTAATATGGATTGTAGAAGAAGGAGTAAATGATGGATAGGCTGAGAAATAAGAAGAAGAAGAAGAAGAAGAAGAAGAAGAAGAATAGGGGGACGACGTGGTAGAAGTCGGCGTAGCTTGGGTATCGCCGGACATGGTTCGAGAAGGAGAAGATAATAGCTGAGTGTGTTGTTTGTTTTATTTTTTTGTTAGATGAAGAGAAGGCTCATGTTGTTTTTGTTTGCTAGATCGAAGAATAGAAAAAGGGATAAAAGGTTTTTTTTTTGTTCGTAGAACAGGGAGGAGGGTAGGGTTTTTTTGTGCAGGGAGGGGTAGGAGGGGTAGGGTTCTACCGAGGGAGGAGAGAAAACATGGGAGATGAGTTTGGTTGCTCCGATACCATATTAAACTTAGGAAAAGTGTTTTTCATTGATTTCAATTGTGTACAATTGATTGTTTATATAGTAATACAATAGGGGTAAATACGGAACATAAAAATACAAGAAATAAAACCTAAAAGATGCGGCTACTTGGTGCCCAAGCTAAAAGACTCGTCAATAATCCATTACCCGCATATTTTAATTTTTCCCAAAATAATTAACACGTATTTCATCCGTAATTTTTGTCATTAATTAATTATGAGTTTTTATCATGCAGTGTTTCAAGGTTCCTATCACCCTCGTACGGGAACTTGAGAAAGCGATTCGGAGTTTCTTTTGGGGAGATACTGACAATAAGCGCAAGATACACTGGAAGAATTGGGAGACCTGTTGTTTACCGAAGAATCTGGAGGGCTTGGGATTCCATGATTTGGAATGTTTCAACTTTGTCCTTGCGGCGGCGATCTTGGAGGATTCTGACCAGCCCAGGCTCGCTGGCGGCTCAAGTTTTACACGCGAAGTACTTCGAGGATAGTACCATCCTTGCGGCTGGGTTGGGGCCTTGGCCGTCCTTTGTTTAGCATAGTATTCTAGAGGGGCGGGACCTGTTTTTCAATGGATGAGATGGTGAGTAGGGGATGGGGACTCAGTATATGTGTTTCATGATGCTTGGACAAGTCGACAACCTTCGTTCCGCATACCTTTTGCAGGGCATGAGCTCTCACCAGATTCCAAGGTGTCAGATTTATTCATTCCTCATTCCAGAGCGTGGGATGTGCAGCGGGTTCAGCAGGTATTCAGGCCACGGGAGTCGGTTGCCATTCTGGCGACCACCATAGCCCTTGATGGGCATCCAGATAAGCGGATTTGGCATTATGACCGTAAGGGAGTTTATACAGTTCGGTCTGGGTACTTCCTGACCTTATCACTCTATCGGCCATCTTTGGTGACAAGGCCATCTTCTTCAGGTGGGGAGAGTAAGAGTTAGAGGAGTTGTTGGCAGCTTCCTGTGGAGCCACGTATTCAGCATTTCTTGTGGAGGTTCCTGCATGATTGTCTCGCTATTGGCCAGGGATTACAGAAGAGGCAAATAGGGGATGGCTGTTGTCTAGCACGCGGGGAGGGTCTGGAAACTTTACGACATGTACTCTTCGAGTGCGAGATGGAAGATAGGATTTGGCAAGTGTCGCCACTTTATGGGATCTTGGAGCGTCTTCGTTCCACTTCCTTTGCGGATTTCTTTATGCGATTAGTGGAGGATCAGGGTGTTCAGGGCACCGCAAGATTTGTGTGGCTCATGTGGGGGATTCGGAAAGCGCGTTGCTCTGCGGTTTTTGATGATCAAGCTATTTATGTCTCCGCAGTGTGTACACGCTCTCTGGCAGCATCGGCGGAGTATACAGAGGCTATGGAGGTGTATCGGACGTAGGCCCCCGCTCCACACTTTGTCGATAAGTGGGTGCGGCGACCAGAGGGAGTTATAAAGGGAAATGTTGATGCGTCAGTTACTGAGGCTGGAGCATGGGTTGGAGTCATTTTCCGACATTCTCATGGGACAATTCTTCATTCTTTTGCATATCACTTTGATCCAGGGGACTCGGTGGAATATATGGAGTTAAATGCTATTTCATTGGCTTTGGAGGAAGCGCGTCATTTGGGGATTTAGCACCTACAGGTGGAAATGATTGCTTGGTGTGTGTCTCGAGACTCCGCAGACCTGTTGAAGATCTTACGTCCCATGGCTGTCTAGTACAAGACTGTTTGGCCGTGTTATCTAGAATCATATATGTTTCCTTTATTTTCATTCGGCGTATGGGGAATGCCCTGCGCAACTTTTAGCTTGACATGCTTTGTTAGTTTTGACTCGGACATCTTGGGGCACCTTGCCTCCGGATGACGTTTTGGCCGCTTGTTTGGCGGATGTTGCTTAATAAAAGTTATTTTTTCTCAAAAAAAAATTTACGAGTTTGAATCAGTTTGCACATACACTAAATTACACCACACACGTTATAATTAAATTTATGAAATTATATCAGATTTCATAAGATTGAAAGGGTCTTCAGCTGCATCGATCGCATATTTCACACAAACAAAAGAAACTTGTTTATTAGTTATGACAATTGTAGTAAAACTTTTATTGCATTTGTTGGAAAATTGATGGTTAAAATGGAATATTTTAAATGATATGTCATATTGGGCCTATTGGGCTTAAGTGTGTGAATGGAAAGTGTTATGGAAAGGACAAATGAGAAGAAGCTATTTCTCCCACATTGGTTGGAAGAAGGGAAAAGAGTCAATATTTATATGATGTAGTTTTAGTGTAGTTAGAATAAGAAACCAACATTATACACGATCTCGCGCGCGCAGGGGTGGGGGTGCAAATCCAATCTGGATTTCACCTTGGTTTACCATTGGGCTTGTGCATGCCCGCGTGTCCTGCGTACACGAATGCAGCTCGATTCGAAGGAAGGTTCACAGTCTGAGTCAGTTTTGCATTAATATTATTTTTCAATGCTGAATCAACATTGAATGCTGCTAAGATGACTACTCCTATTCCAACGTGATTAAGCTGAGGCGTTTGGCTTTTCCAGTTCTGCTACACTTATGACATTCAATTCATTTTGAGACTGTTTTGTTCCATCATCTTTTCACTTCCTCTATTAGAGCCTATAAATTCTGCTGTATTTTGCTTCATCAAAGAGAGAGAGAGAGAGACAAAAACATATCGAAAAATTAGCAGAAAATCTTCTTCCTTATACCATTCTTATAAAACTAGAGAGTTCAACCAAGAAAGTTCTTAAGCAGCTGAAAGTGTGGTGCATCTTGTCGTTGCTAACCGTTCTATCCTGCGAGACTAACGTTCCGTTCAAACTCCAAGCACTCAACGGTGAAGGGACATATTACTCTTAAGGAAACTATGTTCAACACAAGGCTCGGTTCAGTTCATCTTGTTAATTCATTTTCATTTTGCAATTGTAATTCGATTCAGTTGTGTTTTCGTTTTAATTGTAATTGTATTCAGGTCAATGTAATTAGATTGTGCCCATCTTGCAACAATCTTAAGACTAATTCTCATTTCAGATCGGTGAGTCGAGGACGAGAATAATTCAGTTCATTGTGTAATTCAAAACGAACAGTAAATTGTTGTTTACGACTCGAAGGCTCGTTTTCTGTTTCAAAACAGAATTATAAATGCAGCAGAATTTTTTGTGGACTGATCATCTAAGATACTCACGAATATTTTGAGTAATCATACAGGATTCTCAAACGATTTGATCAAGAATCAGGATATAAACAAGTTTGAGATTGTTTTATATAATAGAAACAATTTCGAGATCATTTTATATATTATTGAAAGAAATTTAACAGAAACAATTTGGAGATTGTTTTAATTAGTATAGTTCAGTTCACGAACATTCTATACAGTATTGAAAGGAATTTAATCCTTGTGTGTCAAATTTCAGAAATGGCAACCAGTGAAGGACAAAAAGGGGCTGATGATCAGACTCAAGCTTTGGTCCAACATGTGCCGAATCGAGTTGTTGCTCCTCTGAATCAGCATGAGAGGCCTGAAAAATTCAATGGGCTGAATTTTAAGAGATGGCAACAAAAAATGATGTTTTATCTCACAACATTGCGTTTTGCTAAATTCCTGACTGAGGATCCACCAACAACTAAAGGAGAGCCAAACCAAGATTTTATGTTCGCAATTGATGAATGGAAACAATCCAATTATCTTTGTAGACATTATATAATGAAATGTTTAGTCGACTCATTGTATGAAGTATATTGTGAGAAAAAGAATGCAAAAGAATTGTGGGATGCATTAGATAAGAAATATAGAACATAAGATGCAGGTACAAAGAAATTTGTAGTTGGCAGGTTCTTGGAATACAAGATGGTGGATTCTACACCACTAATGTAACAGGTGGAAGAATTTCAGTTGATTCTTCATGAAATTCAAGCTGAAAAAATGGAGCTTAGTGAGACTTTTCAAGTCGCATGTTGACGTTTCAAAAATCATCAGGGTAATCAACCAAATTCGCTTCCTTGATTATGACCTAAGAATACTTCAAGAACACGTAAAAGCGATGGGGAAGGGTGATTTGATTTGTTTTAGATCGCACTTGATGATGATCAAGCCGCCACGTATCCAATTATTGAGTTGGAATCAAGTCTTCGTAGTTCCTTAGGGAATGTTTATATAGAGGGGCTTAGGCCCTAGGGATTAATGTGGCGTGTCTATGAGGGACACTAGTCAATGTGTTCCCTAAGGAAAAGATTATGATTGATAAATCCCCTTGATTTTAGGAGATAAATATGGTATTCAAATATTAACATTAAATGATAAGGATTCGAGCCTTCATTATTCAGGATTCTGTGATAGTTATCCGGTTATTACGCCGGTGACAAATAAGATTTTTGCTCGAGATAAACCAGGAAGGCAGAGTCAGCTCCTAGGGATCGGGAACAAGGGCCGGACTCCTGCCATCAAGAAATTTTTCCAATCTAAAGACTTAGCCCAACCTATGAGATCGACGGAGATCACAGTCGGTCGCCCAGAGTCCGATGCCTGACTCATCCTCGACCTGCCAGAGACTGAGACAATCCGACCCCATGGGGGTCGGTCATACGGGAACCAGTGGTGACAAGGTGGATGTGCGAGCCCCATGGGCTCGGATCTAGGGAGTCACAAGTAGTTTATTCCTCTGAGTCAAATGTTGAACCACCAAAGGGGTGCCACGTGGGTGAGCCCATTTTCTGGCAGCATCATAAGCCCCCAAGATCCAACCGACCCCTGGTTGGTCGGTTCGGATCTATCAAGGTGGTGGATCGGCACGAGAGTTTTGCCTACAGATTTTTGAGACTAACTTAGGAGTTGCTAGGTGGCGGAGCTAGATATGACGCAGTTATAATTATTCCGGGAAACGAGGCGTCGTTTCCCACTAACACTAACCGAGGCCGTTTTTTGAGGTAAGAGGGTTATAAACCCGTCAGATCAATCGTTTCGTACCAACATTAAGTATTAAACCAAGTGATTTGCTGCCGGTTGCCATTCATCATCACCTACTTTCCAAACTTGACATTGCAAGTAAGCACTCTTCCCCCTTTTTATTCTGATTTTGTACTTCAGTTTCTTTAAGTAAAATCTTGTTCTCCCGAAAAATTCTAGAATCGATTCTTCGTCATGGCCATAGCTGATAGCAGAGATGTGGGATCAATTCTGAGACAAAAGGATGTAGTGGAGATTTGTGAGAAGTATGGGATTGATGAGGTAAGGTTTTCTCCCCAGCTGCCGTCGGGAGATCATCAATCGGCTCTGGACACACTGGAGGGTTTTTGCTCCATCCACCGGGAGTATTTCGAGGTGGGGTTGAGATTGCCCTTCTGTCCTGCCCTTCTGGCGGTACTCCGGCATTACGGGCTAGGGATATCTCAGATAGCCCCCAATGGCATTAGAGCCATCATTCGGTTTACGATATGGTGTAGATTGTTAAATATTAGATTTACGGTTGATAAATTTAGGTATTTTTATCACCGGGTAGGGCTAAGGGACCATCCCTACCGGTACTACTTTGCCAGGAGGCAGGGAAAGTCTTTCAATATCCCTATTCTTCCTCCTGGTCGGGATTTTTTAAAATGTGGAAAGAAAGGTTTTTCTATGTACGGAATGATGGTCACGATGAGTTGAGCGTGTGGAACACGGCGGATCTGGAGGGGGACGAATGCCCCGAGATGCCAGAGTCCTGGGTGGAGAAGATTTGGGGATCGGGGTACTCTATAGAGTGGCAAAATCTGTACGACAACCTGATAGAGGCGGCTCGATTGGGGGATGCAGACCCTGAGCCTTATGTGAAGTTTACTAAAGCCGAATGGAAGATCGGTAGGGTTTACTTATATTGTGCTTTATACTTGTTAACATATTTGTGTTTCCTATTTGGCTAATCTCTCTATCGGTATACGCAGTGGCTGACTTTGCCGAGCTGATGGCGGGAGCGGAGAAAGAAGTGGCAGGTCGCCAGGCTGTGCCGACCCCAGGGGTTCAAGAAATATCTATGGAGGATTCGGCCACTGATGGTGCGGATGCTTCTGGTTCGATCCCTCCCCCCGAGGCGACCACGACGGACGCCCTTGGGGAGGTTACAGAAAGGGAGTTGGTCCCTAAGAAACCAACTCGCCAAAGGCCGACCGCTCAAGAGGGTCGATCTTCAAAGAAGAGCAAGGTGAAGGCCCTTGAGGAAGGTCAGGAGGGGTCCTTCGAGCAGGAGAGGGTCAGCAACATGTCTGACGAGGAGCTGGCGATCCTTGGCTGCAAAACAGTAGAGCTGGTAAGTGTTTCTTACTCCTTTCTTTCTAGTGATTTAAGTATTGATGGTCCTGACATTCTATGTTTGTTCAGGGTGGCACGATCGGCCAAGAAGTTTTCAAGAGGTGGGGCAAAGCGTCGGCCGACTTGGCTGCCCAATCGGACAAAATCGCCGAGCTACGAAAGACCAGGGATGAGCTCAGGGCTGTTATTCGCCCCAAGGAAGCAGAGATAAAACCCCTGCAAGCCCAGCTCCAGGCTCAGGAGAAAGAGTTGGTCGAAGAGAAGAAGGGGAGGTAGCAGGAGGTCAGGGGCCTCGAGGTGAGAGTGGCCGATCTGGAGGCCAATATTGCGGTTCGGTGGGCCGAAGCCGTGCCGAAATATAAGGCTTCGGGTGACTTCACCGAGGCTCTCAAGGTGTTGCTGATTCCCATTCTTAACCATGGGTACACCTTGGGGGTGGATGAAGCGAGGGCCCAGTTTCCTGTGCTTGCCTTGGATGCCCTTCCTTAGAGGGCTTACTATAAAAAGGGGATGGACGTGGCCTACACCGAACGCGCCAAAGATTTCCATGAAGGGGTAGACATAGTGGATAAGTATGTTACCCAACCGGCAGCTGCGTCCGGGTCGGCTCCGGCCTCTGATTCCCGAAAGGGTCCTGCTCCTGACTCTTAGTTTATTCTTTATTTTGAAAGGAAGTTTATGTACTGTGACTTTTATTCATGAAGAATTTATTTTGATTTTGTTTTTGTGAATTTTAAATTGTGGATATGTGTGTATATGCTGGTTGTTTGTTTATCTGTTACGGGATGTATGTTGCCCCCAATATGTTATGCACACTGATGTTGTGGATGGCATATTTTCTTAATTGTATTAATGTTGCCGAGATTTGTTTGTGTATGGGATCGAGCTTTATTTATGGAGTTCGGTCTTCTACCAGATTAGGGATTATGAGAGGATCGAGAGTCCGGAGAGCGGATCTAGAATCTAGGGATACGGCCGTAATGGTGGGAGGATCTATAACTCGGGAAGCCGATCTAGATCGATCACCTAAACTAAAGAAAGATACAAGGGTGAGAAGATCTAGAGCTCGGAGAGCCGATCTAGATCGATCGCCTAAACTAAAAGAAAATATATGGGCGAAAAGATCTAGAGCTCGGAGAGCCGATATAGATCGATCGCCTAAAAGAAAAATGTAAGGGCGAGAAGATCTAGAGCTCGGAGAGCCGATCTAGATCGATCTCCTAAACTAAAAGAAAGATATAAGGGCGAAAAGATCTAGAGCTCGGAGAGCCGATCTAGATTGATCGCCTAAAAGAAAAATATAAGGGCGAGAAGATCTAGAGCTCGGAGAGCCGATCTAGATCGATCGCCTGAACTAAAAGAAAAATATAAGGGCGAAAAGATCTAGAGCTCGGAGAGCCGATCTAGATCGATTCGCCTAAAAGAAAAATGTTAGGGCGAGAAGATCTAGAGCTCGGAGAGCCGATCTAGATCAATCGCCTGAACTAAAAGAAAAATATAAGGGCGAAAAGATCTAGAGCTCGGAGAGCCGATCAAGATCGATCGCCTAAAAGAAAATTGTAAGGGTGAGAGGATCTAGGGCTCGGAGAACCGATCTAGATCGATCGCCTAAACTAAAAAATAAAAAATAAATGTAAGGGCGAAAAGATCTAGGGCTCAGAGAGCCAATCTAGATCGATCGCCTAAAAGAAAAATGTAAGGGCGAAAAGATCTAGGGCTCGGAGAGCCGATCTAGATCGGTCGCCTAAACTAAAAGAACAATACGAAGTGTGGGCTTGCAAGACCAGAGTAGGCATTAAACTTAGCTGATTCGGGGTAAACTTGCCCCCAATTAACCTAGAGTGGTCTGGACTACGTTAAATTGAGCCTATGAATTAATTGTTTATATGAAGTTTTTGAGGACGAGCATGACCAGGCTAGTGCTGACTTCTCATTCGAAAACATGGCGATCCGGGTCAGGTTTTTTTTACAGACAAGTGGGGCTAGGCTAGCGCTGACTTCTCGTTTAAAGGCGAAGCGAGCTAGGCCAGATCGGACTGACTTCTCGCGTAAAGCTTTACTGCGCAGTATAAGTGTTTGTGCGATTCACAAAGTGTACAAAATGGGAGTCAAAAATAGACATATTGAGACCAGACAAAGATATGGGCAATCAAAAAATAAATTTCCAACATTGAAGAAAAGGAAGTAAATGACATAGAGAAAATCTCAGCGAATGACAAGAAAATACGAGCAAGAACTGAAATGCAGAAAGTAAAGATAGTTTGCAAATAATCAATAAAGACCTGCCGACTGCATTAGGCAAAGGTGATCGCTTTGCCTTTAATGGTCACCGCATAGCAGCTTCGGGCGACCTCCAAATCTCCTTTGACTTCGACCGACCCTCTACCGGTCGGGAACTTCAAACTGATGTGTGCTGGGGAAATTATGGCTCACAGATCGATTAGAGCGGGCCTTCCCAAAATGATGTTGTACGCTGATGAAGATTTGACCACGACATAGCTTACCATGAGAGTCCTTCCTGCTGAATCCTTACCGAATGTCGTCACGAGTCGGACCATTCCCAGTGGATGAATTGCGGGACCGGCAAATCCGAACAAGGGTGCTGAAACCAGCGTGAGATCGGATTCCTTGAGAACCATTGCTTGATAGGCTGTAAAGTAAAGAACGTTAACTGCGCTACCTGTGTCCACACAAACTCTCTTAACCAGATTCTTGTTAACCACAGCTTTAATGACCAATCCTTCGTTGTTAGGGATCGGGGGGAGAGGATCCTGTGGCCCATAGCCTAATTCTTGGAAGGGGATTCGGCTTCCCCTGGTTGTCTGCCCATTGCCTCCTCGAAAACTTGAATTGTTACTTTCTAAACTGTTTCCAGGGCCTCCCACAATGGTGTTGATGGTGTTGATGGGGTGATTGTCCACTGGCTGACCTTTGTCGGGCGATGGCTCCCTTTTTCTCTGGGGTTCGCCTTGTCGGCGGCGGTCACGACCATAGCTTCTCTGTTGGTAATCTCGCTGCCCTCGGCGCTCGCCATATCGGGGTCGATCTACGACCTCATCCAACTTTCCCTCTGCAATCGCTACTTCCACGTCACGCTGGAAGTCCCTGCATTTATCCAGCTCATGCCCAGTGTCTTGATGGTAGGTGAAAAATTTTCTCTGGTCTCTCCTTTCCAAGGGGCTTCGAAGCGGCGTAGGGGTTCTCGCCAAACCCTTTCTCTCCATGATTGGCAACACTTGTTCCCAAGGTCGATTTAATACAAGGAAATCCCTTGGCTGCAAGGCATTCCTTTTTTCAGGCCGATCTGTGGCCGAACCACTTGCACGATCTCCGTATGACTTTCTCTTGTTGCTAGATGGGTAAACTGACTTGTCCTTTTTGGGGTCGGATTTCTCCACTTCTCGTTTTACACGATTGGCTTCTTCACCTTGACAATGCTTAAATGCCACCTCCATGCATTCTTCCATGGAGGTGGGGAGCCTGCTGCTTAGCTTAATTAGCATATAACCTACCTTCGCGCAGCCCTGCCACGAAGAATGCGATTCGGACCTGATTGTCAGCGTCCCGAACTTGCAGTGACTCTTCACTGAAGCGCTTGAGATATTGCAGCGCAGTCTCATCTTTCTTCTGTTTGATGGCGAATAGGTGGGTAGCATTCTTCTGAAATGGCTTGGCTGTAATGAACGCGTTAAGGAACATCTTTCCCAATGTATCAAAACTGTAGATCGTCCTTTGGGGTATCTTCTTGAACCATTCCCGAGCTCGCCCAGTAAGCAACGCAGGGAATTCTTTGCACTTCATTTCCTCGGGGGCACAGTCGAGATTCATGTTCGTGAGATATTGAAATAGGTGATCCTGGGGGTCCTTGGTTCCGTCATAGGGCTCCAATTTGGGGATCTTGAACCTTGCTGGACGAGGAAAATTATCGATCTGTTCGGAAAAGGGGGACTCGATTGCTAGGAGCGTCGATTTCCTTCCGGCTATCGCCTCAAGTTCGGCGCGAGCTGCTTCCATGGCCTGGGGGACGACCAATTGCCTTTGCAGGTTTGAGGATGATGACCAATTTTCTTTCCTGCTATTTTTACGCTACGGGGTGGGGGGGTGTCGGCTCCCACGATGCATCGTTGGGATCATCCTCCTCTTCTGGTTCTGGGCTTTGGGAATTTTCTCCAGACGAGTCTCCGTTTGAGTGATTCACATCCTGTGAATTTTCATTGAAGGGGCCTTCTTTTTCCAGGCCTTCCCAGTCTCCATCTTCTTCATCCTCTTCTGCCAAGACGGCATTCAGAACTGCGGTTTTTATGGATCCGTCCAAAGCCAAAAGTTGATCAATTAGCACCAGATGGGTTGCATCGAGAGAGATGTTTTCCTGTTGCGGCAGATTCTGATTATTAGCGTCGGATTATGTTGAATTGTTAGCACCAGTACCATTAGCAGCCTGTTGTCGTGTGGTCACCATGTTTGTCCTGAAGCTTTTCCTAGGTTTATCAATCAACAGAAGACCCTCCTTCTAGCACCAATTGACGTTCCAAAAATCGTCAGGGTAATCAACCAAATTCGATTCCTTGATTATGACCTAAGAATACTTCAAGAACACAAAAAAACGATGGCGGAAGGGGTGATTTGATTTGTTTTAAACTGCACTTGATGATGATCAAGCTGCCTACGTATCCAATTATTGAATTGGAATCAAGTCTTCGTAGTTCCTTAGGGAATGTTTATATAGAGGGGCTTAGGCCCTAGGGTTTAACGTGGCGTGTCTATGAGGGACACTAGTCAACGTGTTCCCTAAGGAAAAGATTATGATTGATAAATCCCCTTGATTTTAGGAGATAAATATGGTATTCAAATATTAACATTAAATGATAAGGATTCGAGCCTTCATTGTTCAGGATTCTGTGATAGTTATCCGGTTATTACGCAGGTGATAAATAAGATTTTTGCTCGAGATAAACCAGGAAGGCAGAGTCAGCTCCTAGGGATCGGGAACAAGGGCCGGACACCTGCCATCAAGAAATTGTCCAAATCTAAAGACTTAGCCCAACCTATGAGATCGACGGAGATCACGGCCCGGTCGCCAGAGTCCGATGCGACTCCTCCTCGACCGCCAGAGATCGAGAGGCGATCCGACCCCCATGGGGTCGGTCATACGGGAACCGATTGTGACAAGGTGGATGGGCGAGCCCCATGGGCTCGGATCTAGGGAGTCACAAGTAGTTTATTCCTCTGAGTCAAATGTTGAGCCACCAAAGGGGTGCCACGTGGGTGAGCCCAACCAAATTCGCTTCCTTGATTATGACCTAAGAATACTTCAAGAACACAGAAAAATGATGGGGAAGGGGTGATTTGATTTGTTTTAGACTGCACTTGATGATGATCAAGCTGCCTACGTATCCAATTATTCAATTGGAATCAAGTCTTCGTAGTTCCTTAGGGAATGTTTATATAGAGGGGCTTAGGCCCTAGGGTTTAATGTGGCGTGTCTATGAGGGACACTAGTCAACGTGTTCCCTAAGGAAAAGATTATGATTGATAAATCCCCTTGATTTTAGGAGATAAATATGGTATTCAAATATTAACATTAAATGATAAGGATTCGAGCCTTCATTGTTAAGGATTCCGTGATAGTTATCCGGTTAATACGCAGGTGATAAATAAGATTTTTTCTCGAGATAAACCAGGAAGGCAGAGTCAGCTCCTAGGGATCGGGAACAAGGGCCGGACTCCTGCCATCAAGAAATTGTCCAAATCTAAAGACTTTGCCCAACCTATGAGATCGACGGAGATCACAGCCGGTCGCCCAGAGTCCGATACCTGACTCCTCATCGACCTGCCAGAGACTTAGACAATCCGACCCCATGGGGGTCGGTCATACGGGAACCAGTGGTGACCAGGTGGATGGGCGAGCCCTATGGGCTCGGATCTAAGGAGTCACAAGTAGTGTATTCCTCTGAGTCAAATGTTGAGCCACCAAAGAGGTGCCACGTGGGTGAGCCCAACCAAATTCGCTTCCTTGATTATGACCTAAGAATACTTGAAGAACACAGAAAAACGATGGGGGAAGTGGTGATTTGATTTGTTTTAGACTGCACTTGATGATGATCAAGCTGCCTACGTATCCAATTATTTAATTGGAATCAATTCTTCGTAGTTCCTTAGGGAATGTTTATATAGAGGGGCTTAGGCCCTAGGGTTTAATGTGCCGTGTCTATGAGGGACACTAGTCAACGTGTTCCCTAAGGAAAAGATTATGATTGATAAATCCCCTTGATTTTAGGAGATGAATATGGTATTCAAATATTAACATTAAATGATAAGGATTCGAGCCTTCATTGTTCAGGATTATGTGATAGTTATCCGGTTATTACGCAGGTGATAAATAAGATTTTTGCTCGAGATAAACCAGGAAGGCGAGTCGGCTCTGGGATCGGGAACAAAGGGTGGACTCACCATCAAGAAATTGTCCAAATCTAAAGACTTAGCCCAACCTATGAGATCGACGGAGATCACAGCTGGTCGCCCAGAATCCGATGCCTGACTCCTCCTCGACCTGCCAGAGACTGAGACGATCCGACCCCATGGGGGTCGGTCATACGGGAACCAGTGGTGACAAGGTGGATGGGCGAGCCCCATGGGCTCGGATCTAGGGAGTCACAAGTAGTTTATTCCTCTGAGTCAAATTTTGAGCCACCAAAGGGGTGCCACATGGGTGAGCCCATTTTCTGGCAGCATCACATGTGTATTTGAAAAATTACCTAACGGTTGGAAAGATTTCAAGAATTGCCTTAAGCATAAGCGAAAGGAGATGAGCATGGAAGATCTTGTTGTTAGGCTTCGTATTGAAGATGACAATAAGTCGTCTGATAAAAGAGGAAACAATTCTAATAATTTTCCAAGAGCTAATATGATGGAACATGGCCAAAGCCTGAAGAAGAAGAACAATTTTGTGAAAGGGTCTAAGTCAGGACCAAAAGCTAAATTAGGACCTGTTGGTCCCTTGAAAAGGCTAACACAAGTTTAGAGGGGGGTGAATAAACTTGTCCCTAAAACTCGATTTAAAACAAATTAAGGTTCAGTTAAAACTTGTGTGGAGTTAAGCTGACAAAGCTAAGATTAAGTCAAACTGACTTAAGCTGAAACTGAGTCAACCGGCAGCGGATATGATTTTAGCCTTTTGATTGATCTTGTTATTCTATTATGAAAGCTAGGTGTTGTGAACTGAATTCTGGTGAATGTCAGTTGTGACTGTGAGGTGTATAACAATTAAGTATCACAATGCTATAAGTAAATGCTGAATAAATAAATAAATGCGTGAAGTAAATAAGGCGGATATTATAGAGGTTCCAGGTGGTGTAATCATGTATGTCCTCTCTTCCCCTGTGGTGCGGAGGAAAATTCCACTAGAACTTCTTGAGGTGAACTGTTACAAAAAGTCCTATACAATAGTCCTTGGCTAATCCCTAGCGTCACTATCTAAACAATTGTAAAACAGGTAGAATTGCTACTCTTCAAATGCTTGAACCACTGGTCCTTAGAGGGTAGGATTGCCTCTTCACCAGCTACCACCACAAACACAGTCTACCCGACTGCTTGTCACAACTGTCCTTGGCGAAACCTTCCCGGTTTGCTTCACAGTCTAAAACCATTGATGTTGAATCAAAGTTGGGCTGAGAATCAATAAATTGATTCTTGTTTGTGGTTCTTCAAAGTGTTGAATTCTTGATAAGTTCTTTGTAGCTTGAACACTTGAAGAAATACTAGATATGATCTTGTTATAGTTCAGAGATAGATAGAATAGACTGATGCACAAAATTGCTTGTTGATTCTTGTATATGCTCTGTTCTATATATTTTTTGTTGTTGGTGCAAAGTCTTCTATTTATAGTGTGAAGTCCAACGTTCTTCTGACTTCAATTTGAATTGTATCAACGTCTATCTTGTAACGGCTATGTTTTCTGACCGTTCTGCTGTGTCAGTAATTCATCCAATGAAATTGTTTTCTTTACAACGTTCGACTGTACTTTCAGTTTGTTGGATGGCTGACTTATAAAACTGAGTTACCTTATCAGTTTTGTACTGAGTTTTTCTTTTGTCAGTTTCCTGACTTGGAGCATTAACTGAGATTTTACTCTTCTTCAAATGTCAGTACTCCAGTTTTCATCTGATTATAATTGACTTAATCAGAGTACACCATGACACATTTATCATCTAAGAATTCATTGTCCTTATGATTCTTAGGTCTTCATACAAGATCTATAAAGTCAGTTCAGGTCACCACAATCTTGCCCGAAGTCCAACTTTACAGTCTCGACTTGTGATCTTCATAACTGAGTTTGAACCCTCAGTTCTTCATTCTTCAATAACTGAGTTTGAACCCTCATTTCTTCATTCTTCTAGATAAGCCAACCGAGTCTGTAACTCTCAGCGAACTTACCTTCTTCAGTTTCATGTAGATGTATTCTGAGTCAGTTTGCTTGTCTCGATGAATTCCAGTTTCCTGAATGATTTCCAGTTTTCAGTTTTACGACACACTAACAATTACAGTGCTTGTCGGATGTAACATATACAAATATCAAACTCTAGTAAAACTTATACATTCAGTTCTAGACATCTTTTAGCTTTCCACTATAACAGCTGGCTTCAGCACTTCATCAATGGGGTTAAGATAATATTTTAACACATAAGATGAATTATCATCAAAACATAAATTTTATTTCCAATAATTTCCCCCTTTTTGTTGATGCCAAAACTCTTCCTAAAAGAAAAGCTTAAAGATCAAAACAATGTAAAACTGGAAAACTGGTTTTCATTAGAATGAGCAAAAACTGGATAAGTACATTTTGTTCAAATAACTGTGATTAAAGACTAAGCTTCTTCTTAGCTTTTTGCATGACTGAATCATATCTTTTTGCTTTGTCATACAAGCGAAAATCTTCTTCAAGCTTGGAGTCTTCTTTTGAAAAGGTCTTGTTGTAGTCAACTTGACTGCTTTCTTTCCATCTTCTCCATTGAATTAGCTTGGGTAAGCTTGAGTCTTTCGAGTAGTAATTTTCAAATTCTACAAGATAGGTTTTCATTTGTTCAGTATTGTCTTTAATCTTCCGTTTATCATCAATCCTTTGATTCTTCTTATGTTGTGCAATTCTTTGCTTTGAGTAAATATCAGACAAAAAGTATTTCAAGGATTCCTCAACTGTTCTGTCCTTGTACTTGGCTTTAATAGGATTGTAATCTTTGATAAACTGTGTCCACAGATCCTTTGTAAGAGTAACTCTTCTGTCTCCAGGTTGATTGTATTTTTCAATAAGTTGATCATCAGTTAACTCTTTCTTCAAAAATTTAGGATCTGATCTATATCTTTGTAGTTCTTCTTCAAGTCGCTTCATTTCTCCAAGTAATTTCAGCTTTTCTTCTTCAGCTTCCCCCTTTTTGGCATCATATAATTGATCTACCAGGCATGGGTTGCTTTTTAATCTTTCGAAATCATCATTGAGAAGCAAGTACTTCCTTAAGTGAGTTTCTAACCCGTAGATATCTTGATTTATATGCCAATGAGCACGAGCATGAGTTTCTCTATCTCATGCGGTTGAATCTTGAGTTGTTGTTTGAGTAACACAATCTCTAAAGCGTAACTTGAACTTGATTTGTGAATCATCTCTAGTCTTGCATGAATGAAATATCGATTCTAGTTCTATAATCAAGATATCCAGAGATGTTTGATAAAAGGCCATTCTGTGTATCTCTCTGACTGAGTACAATTTTCAAGTTTTCATGAACTTTGGCCAATTCATCCTTTGATAGAAAATCCGAAGGATCATATGTAGCTTCTATTTGATCCTTATCCTGAGTATTATCAGCAATAACCATCGGTTTCTGCGATTCATCACCGCTTTGCTGGCGATTGTCAGTTGTTTGATTTCCAACTGGCAATCCTTCTTGCCGTGGTATAGTTTGCGTTGCTAGAGGTTGAGATTGAGTGATTTGTTTGCAAAGCGTAGTATCATCGCCTTCTTTTCTTGACTTATCATGATCATCATCATCCTTTTTCTTTGAACTGTCTTTAGATGATGTGCCTGATTCTCTTCTTTTGGCTAATTCGGTAAATCTTTTGAAACAGTTGTCAAGAAATTCAGTAATAGGAAACAGAGAGTAAAGATCTTTTAACTTCCAATTTCTCTAAGAGTAATTTTTCTTCAGTCTGTAAACTTATATCTCGAGAATCTTCTGGTTGAAGTTTCATTTTCATCAGCTTAATGATTTTGTCACCAAGGTCAGTCTTGATTGTTGAACCGATTGTTTGTTTTTAGAAGTAAGGTCAGTAGTGACATTCTCTTGAGTAACTTCAGTTGTCAATTGATGTTGTTGTTCCCCCTCAGTTGGTGCTTTCTCACGTGAGATTTCAGGGTACAGACATCTTACAACTGATCTTTCTTCTATTGATTCAGCTTTTCGCTTAGTACCTTTGTGTCCAGCTTCCTGCTGAGACACAGTTGTCTGACTTGCTTCAGGTTGGGAAGTTGTTTTTGCAATTTCCTTCGATGTTGTAGTTTGCCTTGCTTGCTTCCCTTCCTTAATTCTTTCTACATAAAACTGAATGATTCCACTAAGAGTCTTCTTCAGTCGGAATCTGCCATCAGTTACTTGTCCTTCAGCTTGAGCTCTTTTCGCACTCTCTAATTCAGCTACGTGTTGCTTCTTGAACTGATTGACTATATAACCTGCCCAATTAAATTCTATGTTATCCCAGATTATGTTCATCAGCAAAATATTTTCTTCCGAAAGTATATTAATTCCTTTGGATTTTCCAATGACGTGTTTGCTGAGCCATCTGCTGAGATGTCCAAATTCCGGCTTGATTTTGTCGATATGAGTTCCAGGTATGATTGGTTCTGTAGATGAAGCAATCATTGTGAGAAAAGCTTCCTTCCTCAATGGTAGAGTGGCTAACTCTGTTGAAGTTGTTGTTGTATTCGTGAACCCAAAGAGTGACCTCATGACTCTTTCATTGAGAACAATGCGATCTCCACGAACTGTAGTTATCAAGGAGTCTCTGACTAATCGCATATTTTGCGAAAATTGCAAAATGCCTTCCACATCTCGTCTTTCTTTGAAGTGAACTTCGAGGATGTTGTTCAATCCTGGTTTTTTTTCGATTTTATCTCGTACACAGTTGGCTAACAAGGTGTTTTGACACATACCTTCATACATTTCAAGTGTTAGTTCATCCAGCTCTGTGATCAATTGTTTGTCTTTCGAATCGTCTGAAGTGGCCATTTTTGAGTGTGAACACAAAAATTTTATTTTTGAAAGAGAGGGTTGTAAAGAGTCTATTTTCCTTTCTGATAATAATTTGAATTTAGATAGGGAATAGTGTGAACGGAGGTTGAATAAATAGGTAGGATATTCTGGCGGTTGAGTGGTACAACTTTTCAAATTCCATGATGGTTTTGATAACCGATACGAGTACTGTTCTGACAATCGTGGGGTGTACACGTGAAATTCTGACAAAAAGAACTGTGGTAATTTAATGTGATATAACCGCTGTTGATTCTATCTTATCAACCTTTGACTAAACTTGACTGGAATGAAAAGCGATCTTCGAGGTCGATTCTAGAGATAATCGGATTCCATCAAATTATTCAATTTTGTCAAATTCTTGATTTATCGTTTGAGATTATTGATGTCAATGACTAATCATTAAGTGGCGCACCCAACATAACAAAGATTAATCCCCTTGACGAATCTCTCGGCTTAAGCGACTTAACTAACTTTGATTATTCCCAACGATTCTTAATTTGGCAAATCTTTCTTTGTCCAATGGCTTAGTAAAGATATATCGCTTAACCGATCTTCTGTAGGTACATAAAGAACTGTAATATCCTTTTTCTCTGCATGATCTCGTATAAAATGGTGACGGACATCAATGTGCTTTGTCCTTGAGTGTAAAACTGGATTATCAGTAATTGCAATTGCACTTGTGTTATCACACATTATGGGAATTGTTCCTTCTTCTATCCCATAGTCTCTTAATTCTTTATCGATCCATAAAACTTGAGCACAACAACTCCCAGCTGCTATATATTCAGCTTCAGCTGTTGAAGTTGAGATTAAGTTTTGCTTCTTGCTAAACCATGACACAAATCTATTTCCCAATAACTGACATGTGCCTAATGTGCTTTTCTATCCACTTTGCATCCAGCATAGTCTGAATCTGAATAAGAAATCAGCTTGAATTCTCCATCTTTTGAATACCAAATTCCAACTCCATCTGTGTCTTTCAAATATTTCAAGGTTCTTTTCACAACTGTGAGATGACTTTCCTTTGGTCTTGGTGAAATCTTGCACATACAACGACAAAGTAAAAGATATGTCCGGCCTACTTCTTTGTAAGATAGAGTAAGCTTCCAATCATCCTTACGTAGAGTGTTCGATCAACATCTTTACCTTATTTGTCTTCATCTAATCTGATGTTGGTCCCCATTGGTGTAGAAATTCCAGTAGATTTCTCCATACCAAACTTTTTGATAAGTTCTCTTGTGTATTTGGTTTGGTGAATGAAAATTCCATCAGCTAATTGTTTAACCTGCAATCCTAGGAAATAATTTAATTCTCCCATCATACTCATCTGAAATTTGCTTTTCATCAAGCTTGTAAATTTCTCACATAACTGTTCATTTTCTGATCCAAAAATGATATCATCTACATAAATTTGAAAAAGTAGAGTATCTTCTCCATTCTTCATCCTGAATAAGGTTTTGTCGATTGTTCCTTTGATAAATCCATTATCCACTAGAAACTGAGATAGAGTTTCGTACCAAACTCTTGGTGCTTGTTTAAGTCCATAAAGAGCTTTCCTCAGTCTGAAAACTTTATCTGCTTGATCTTTGATTTCAAATCCGGGTGGTTGTTGAACATATACTTCTTCTTCAAGAATTCCATTTAGAAATGCACTTTTAACATCCATCCGATAAACTTTGAATTTCTTGTGAGCTGCATAAGAAAGAAATAGTCTGATTGCTTCTAGTCTTGCAACTGGTGCATAAGTTTCATCAAAGTCTATGCCTTCTGCTTGAGAGTATCCTTTGGCTACAAGTCTGGCTTTGTTTCTGATGATGTTCCCATCTTCATCAAGTTTATTTCTGAAAACCCATTTGGTTCCAATGATATTGACATGATCTGGTTTATCTACCAATTCTCATACTTGATTTCTCTCGAATTCATTGAGTTCTTCTTGCATAGCTAATATCCAATCTGGATCTTTCAAAGCTTCTTCAATTTCTTTAGGTTCTGATTGAGATAGAAAGTATGCGATCATTGCATCTAGTTGATGTCTTGTTCGAACTCCAGCTTGAGTTTCACCAATAACTTGTTCTTCAGGGTGATCTCTCATCCATTGATGTGTGTGAGTTTGTATCAACTGATTTGCATTTTGTTCAAGCGATTCTTCAAAAGCTGGTTCTTGAACTTGTTCAATGAATCTGAATAAAGTTGTTCAAATTGTTGAGCAATTGGAAACCGAGGCTAATCTTGATCTCGAACATTTCAAATTTGTAGTCTTCAATGTCAATGGCCCAGTTCGGTGTGTGGTAAGCGAGACCGAGAAAGCGGTTTTGGTCGGTCTTGCTTGTTTCACCGAGGAAGTTTGGTTCATCAAATACTACATGTATTGATTCTTCATGCTTGAGTGTCCTTTTATTTAGTACTCTAAAAGCTTTGCGACACTTGAATATCCTAGGAAAATTCCTTCATCGACTTTTGGGTGAAAAACGTGAAGTTGATCTTTTCCATTATTGTGTATGAAACATTTGCTTCCAAAAGCATGAAAGTATGAAACATTTGGTTTTCTTCCATTCCAAATTTCATAAAGAGTCTTCTCATGTCTTTTGTTCATGAGAGCTCTGTTCTGAGTGTAACAGGCTGTGTTAACTGCTTCTACCCAATATCTTTTGGGTAGTTTAGCTTCACAGATCATAGTCCTCCCAGCTTCTTTGAGTGTTCTGTTTCTTCTTTCAGCTACACAATTTTGTTGTGGTGTTCCTGTGGCAGCAAATTGGTGTAAGACACCATTTTCTTCACAATATTCAATAATCACACTGTTGAGGAATTCAGTTCCTTTATCAGATCTTATCTTCACAACTGAAACTCCTTTCTGATTCTGAAGTCTCTTGAGAAGTTCTGTGAGATTTTGCTTGGTTTCACTTTTCTTGGTTAAAAAGATTACCCAAGTATATCTTGAAAAATCATCTACTACCACCAATGTATATTTCTTTCCACTGATACTAATTGGTGTAATAGGTCCAAATAAATCCATGTGTAGCAATTCTAAATGTCTGGTTGTTGAATGCTGAGACTTAGTCTTGAAACTTGTTTTTGTTTGTTTTCCTTGTTGACATGCATCATATAAGTTGTCCTTCTTATATGATATCTCTGGTAATCCAATGACTAGCTGCTTCTTAACAAGTGTATTGATGTCATCAAAATTGAGATGACTGAGTTTATTGTGCCGTAGCCAACTGATTTCTGATTTGGTATGCACGAGCAAACAGGTTTCAGCAATGGCAGTTGTCAAATCTACCACATACATGTTTTCTTTTCTTCTTCCGGCTAGGACAACTTGATAAGCTGATTCGCTGATGACAACGCTGAATTCTTTATCAAAAGTAACTTTGTATCCCATATCATAGAATGGACTTGTGCTGAGTAGATTGTAGTGTAGTGTTGGGAGGATTTTGCATCACTAAACAAAAAGAAAATTTATAAACCTATACTTAACATGCAAACTGTTAAGGGCTAATTTATAGTGATTTTTATAGATATTTCCTATATCAATTTCCCCTACATTCGTATGATTTTCATAGATTTTGAGCTATATATGTAAATATTGAGTAAATGAGGTTTTTAATAGTTAAATATGAAAACGTATCGATTTATATGCTTATTTGGTGATTTTATGTTGTTTTGGGATTGTGTTACGCTTTGGTATATTTTCCTATGTTATAGATACATATTTTGGCATGCAAGAGGATTAAATGATGAGGTTTTGCATGGAAGAGAAGTGAAATGGAAGGAAGATGGAGATAAAGCTTGGAATGAAGCTCTCAAGCAGCCGAACTTCCGATGCAGTTCTTGATATGATATACACTGATTTGACTCTCGACCTCAAGAGAAGAATTGTAGGGCTTGAAGAGAGGATTCTACAGGATTTTGAATCACTTCATTCCGCCTTATGAGGCCCGAGATATGAGCGTTACAAGTTTGGATGCTGTTGCGGAAACTAGTGGAAAATCCCGAAAACGACTCGTAATACGACGGGCTAATCAAAAAGGCATTTTCTGAAGAAGAGTCCTTAATGAAAGTTGTAGAGTTTTCCGAGAGCTTTTTTATGACGTTCGGATCATAATTTTTGGAGGTCTACAACTCAAGATATGAATTTTAGAAGTTTTATTCCTAATTATTCAGCCGACATACTACCCAAATACGCAAACAGCCGCCTTACAATTTATATATATATGCGCATGCTGTTCAACCCTAAAGATCCCCATAAAAATTATCCAGCCGCATTATTCACACAGCAGCAGCCCTTCTTGAGGAGTTCAAGGCCGGTCACCCGAGCCTTGTGCTCGGGTGATCCGGGGTTAGATTAGGATCGTTTTTCTTCCGTTTGTTGATTCGTGGTGCTCAACCGTTGTATAAACTATGTGAGTTTATTTTTAATTTATTCAATCCTTATTCGTTTTTTATGATCTTTAATTTATTTTGTATCGTTCTATGATTTTGATGCTATGATGTGAATTAGATCGAGAGATCAGTTTGCTATTGATACGTTTACAACATACGGAAGTTGCGTAGACTAGATCACCATAGAAAGATAGGATTTTTAATCATTAATTATGTGACAAATTAATTGGTTAATTATCTAGGTTGTTAGATTCTAAAATACGAGTTAACTGAATCTACACGAGTTTTGTTTGGTAAATCGATCTCAACATTCGGAAGATGAGAGATTGATAAATTGGACTCACTAAGGAATTAGGAATCCATAGCTTGAGATTAAATTCACTAAGGAATTAGGAATTTGTATCTCGTGTAAAGGTGAAACCACAATTTGAATTAAAGTCATGAGATGAACTAGGATTGAGATCACTTAGTTTGTACATTGTTTGAGCCCATGTATCGTTAGTTTAGTTTAGTTTTATTTCGTTTTAGCTTAGATTTAGTTTACTTGTTCTATGTTTTATTTGTTCTTCGTTTATTTGTTTTCGTTAGTAACAATTGAGAGGATTAATTAGATTAGATTCAACATCCCAATTCCCTGAGGATCGATACCCGTACTTATCCAACTTTACTAGCAACTACCCGGTATTCTGGCTAGGACAACTTGATAAGCTGATTCGCTGATGACAACGCAGAATTCTTTATCAAAAGTAACTTTGTATCCCATATCATAGAATGGACTTGTGCTGAGTAGATTGTAGTGTAGTGTTGGGAGGATTTTGCATCACTAAACAAAAAGAAAATTTATAAACCTATACTTAACATGCAAACTAACTCCTAACCGACCAAATATCGGGTAGTTGATAGCATTGTAGGGTAAGTACAGGGTCGATCCACAGGGAATCGGGATGTTGAATCTAATTTCACTAATTCCTTTCAATTGTTACTTAGGAAAAACGAATAAACGAAAGAACAAATAAAATAAACGAAAGAGCAACTAAAATAAATCTAGCCTACGAAATAAAATAACACAACCTAAACTAAACTAAAGATACATGGGATCAAAAAGTGCACAAACCAAGTGATTTCAATCCTAGTTCATCTCATGATTTTAATTCAAATTGTGGTTTCACCTTTACACGAGATACAAATCCCTAATTCCTTAGTGAATTTAATCTCAAGCTATAGATTCCTAATTCCTTAGTGAATCCAATTTATCAATCTCTCATCTTCCGAATGTTGAGATCGATTTACCAAACAAAACTCGTGTAGATTCAGTTAACTCTCGTATTTTAGAATCTAACAACCTAGATAATTAACCAATTAATTTGTCACATAATTAATGATTAAAGATCCTATCTTTCTATGGTGATCTAGTCTACGCAACTTCCGTATGTTGTAAACGTATCAATAGCAAACTGATCTCTCGATCTAATTCACATCATAGCATCAAAATCATAGAACGATACAAAATAAATTAAAGATCATAAAAAACGAATAAGGACTGAATAAATTAAATAAATAAACTCACGTAGTTTGGTACATGATTGAATCCATGAATCGAAAAAAAGAAAAAAACGACATCCTAATCTAACCTCGGATCACCCGAGCACAAGGCTCAGTGACCGCCTTGAAAAGCCAAGTTACGCTCTTCTGTGAGAAGTGCAATTTGAATAAATTGTGTGTGAGATATCTTTTTAGTTCCAAAGCTGCTCATATACATATATAGATATCTTAAGCGGCTGTAATAATAATAATTAATTAGGGTTGGAAGTATGTCGGTTAATAAATTGCGGCTGGAGTATGGCGGTGCTGCTTTTGTTTAAGTCGGCCATGGTTCTAAAATTCATATCTTGAGTTGTAGACCTCCAAAAATTATGATCCGAATGTCATAAAAAAGCTCTCGGAAAACTCTACAACTTTCATTAAGGACTCTTCTTCAGAAAACGCCTTTTTGATTAGCCCGTCGTATTACGAGTCGTTTTCGGGATTTTCCCAAGCTTTATTTCATCTTCATCCTCTTGTATCTCTTTCTTTCCACTTTAATCTTCAATCAAACATCATTTAGACCTCTTCCATTCCACATTTGTGCACCTAAAAGATGACAAAACCGAGCAAAACGTAAAACCATACAAAATAGATAATAAAACCATGATATTTACTCGATTTTGCATTTTAACTATTCAAAACGTCATTTGCTCAATTAATCGATTATAAGCTCGAATTCTACTTAAAAACATCCATATATGGGAAATATTGATATAAAATATATCCTTATAAAACACTACAAATTGACCCTTAACAACTCCCCCACACTTATCTTTTGCTCGTCCCGAACAAAACAAAACAAAGTCAAGCTCGAGACAAATAAACATCCATACAAATATGAAGTATATTCAATAACTTAGAAGTTCACCCGTGTAGTGTGTGCATAGCCATAATAAACTTCCACTAAGTTCCACAATTTGAAAGTTATTCAAACCAAAACTAGCCCGGTTTCCCATCTAAGTTAGAGATATTCAAAAATTATAACAGACACTTTACAAAACATACATATCCCAAAAAGAAATAGTAGAGAATATCTAAAACATTTACGATGGACTCGAGAGGATAATCCTTACAACATATCCTTGATTTATATACTGGGTATAAGATTAACGATAACTAAGTCCTTACTTATTCATAATAATATATTTCAATATTTTCACTTTTTCACACTTTTCTAACACACATCGAATAAGCTTTTGCCTCATAGCGAGAATAGGACATTTCAAGATAATCCCTACCTTACTCCAATCATAAGGCGCTATAAACCGACTGTCGTGAGCTTTGGTCATCATAGTGGAATAGGACATATGTGGTACACCTACCTCACCCAAATCATAAACCGACTTCCGACACACACAATTACAATTATGTTTACTTAGAGATTTACATTTGGCGGTGGAAAAGATTATTTTCTAGTAGCACAGACTCTGAGCATAACACCTCAAGTAAACAATTTATTACTATTGCAAAGACTTAATCACGTTTCACTTATCACATTCAAACTTACAGATATTCACAAGTATGTCATACTTTAATCCTAGAATACAAACTACTAAACTTTTCAAGAATTGTACATAAGCAAAGAAACATGCTATAATCATCAAAAATCTCCAACTAAAATGGGGTAGGCTTTCAACATTTAGCTCATCATTTACTATGGCATGTGAAAATGAGTGTCGGGTGAAACAACTAAAATTACTAAATATACTGAGAATATAGCAAAAATGATATAAACTCAAGCAAAGATATGCCTTTGTCTACTCGGGATATAACAAAAATTTGAAAATTAAGCACTTTTCATAGAAATACTAAAAATATGAGCAAGCGAAAGTAGACACATAAATCATCTATCCCTTCCCCACGCTTAGATTGCAACTTGTCCTCAAGTTATATACGAAATAATAAATTAGAGAACTTAGGCGATTGGATGTCGGCAGTGCGGAGGAACCAACAAGAACCAGGATTGCTTGCATAGCTCGAGAGATCGTGGAGCATCACAGGTAAACTGAATTCAACGTGAAAGTGCACAATAGCTATCAAAAATATCCTGCAGACTTGATCGGTGCAAAAGAGTCTACGGGAAAAAGGATTATACATGTAAAACACATGGAAAAGAAGTTATAGAGATTCTTCAGATTAAGCTCATAGAAAGATGGAACATATACATGGAACATTACAAAATAGTAGGCTAGGTGCAACTACATGAAAATATACTAGAATGCAGCCTACATGATATGCAATCCTAAAAATAAAATAAATAAAAATAAATTCTGACAGGCTCAGGCTGAGCAAGTTGAGAGGACAACCCTAAAGAAAACGAGGTAGTATTACGGAAACCGACAGTTAACTACGCTCAAGAAAAATAAAAGAAAAATAGAAAAACAATGCAACTAGATGACATGCAACTAAATGATATGCATCTAAATGATATGCAAAAATAAAAGAAAATAAAAGAAAGAAAACTAGCCCACTCATTTGCAACACGACATGTATATAATAAACGTCACCAAATAATGACGGAGTTACGATAAACGACGATCTCATTCATTACATGCAGTGTAGACGCGCTTTAAGACTCATTGAAAGTGATAGCATTATGGAAAACCAACAGTTAGCTATACTAAACAGATATAACTCATAAGACTGGAATGGTAGCATTACGAAAACCGACAGTAGCTACCCATATGAGTTACAAAAATAACAAGGAAGCACCTAAGTCTCAAAGCTCACAAGATTCATCATAACGGTATGTAGCATACGGAAACCGACATTAGCTACTAATTATGATAAGAACAGTTATAGCATACGAGAACCGCGAAGAACTATAACATGCCTAGATGAATCATGTATATAAAAGTTAAGCAGTTATTTAACATGGATTCGTAGATGGAAAGATATGAATATGCAAGCTCAGAACATCTACGTAAAAACAATTAGCCACAGAAGCTCAATTTAAAGTATCCATATCAAATAAAGCATTAAAAATCAAGTTAAGAGAAATTACGGAACACGGACGTGCGTTCAACAAAGCGCACGGGGGCTCACCTGGATTTTTAGCACTGGACGCTCGTTCGACAAGTCAAACGGGCGCCCACTGCGCAGATATGAGGCGGACGGGCGTTCACTTACACGAACGCTCGTCCAAAAACGAATATGCCGTAAACGCGGGAACAACACGAGAAAACCCTAATTATCCTAACAGTTCATCAACTCAAAACAACCACAAGATCGCGGCCTCATCAAATTAAAGCACGAGAGGTTAGACTAGATTGCAACAACATATAATTCACGTCTCACAAATCGAGTAAAAACTCTTTGCACATTCTTAACCTAACGGTCATCGAAACACGGCAAAAATAAAAACTCTCGATTTATTCAATGCTACTTTTATTGCGAAAAAAAAAAAAAAAAAAAAAAAAAAAAAAACGTAACAAAATCGAGAAGTTAATTCAACCAAATTCATCAAAAGAAAATTTATAAACCTATACTTAACATGCAAACTAACTCCTAACCGACCAAATATCGGGTAGTTGATAGCATAGTAGGGTAAATGCAGTCGATCCACAGGAATCGGGATGTTGAATCTAATTTCACTAATTCCTTTCAATTGTTACTTAGGAAAAACGAATAAACGAAAGAACAAATAAAATAAACGAAAGAGCAACTAAAATAAATCTAACCTACGAAATAAAATAACACAACCTAAACTAAACTAAAGATACATGGGATCAAACAGGTTTACATAAGATACATTCTTGATTGTAAGTCCATTTCTGATTAAGGTGTCATAACCTTTGGTGTAACCAGGTTTATCTTTACTTCCAAAATTGACTTTTGGTCCATCCTTTGTAATAAAATTACTAAGACAGTCTTTGCTCTTTGTCATGTGTCTAGAGCAACCACTGTCAAAGTACCAAATATCCTGCAATGAAAATTAGAAGTTTTTAGGTACCCAACTCAGTTTGGGTCCATGAGGGTCAGTTGTCAGTACAACTCTGGGAATATATCCTTTTGGGATTCTTCGGATATTGTTGCACTTGTTTTCATATATGTAAGCCACACTCCCATAGTATCTATGTTTGGATTGTGTCTTATTTATATGATTTCTCAAATCTTCTGACTGAAATTTGTTTCCATGTTGATTTACATTATTAAAACTAGAGTGATAACCCTCATTCCTACATCGAGGTCTAGATTGACCTTTGTCTTGTGTCTTATCTTATTGAGAACTCGAGATTAGTCCTCTCTTGAGTTTTGGGCTGAAACTTGTGATAAGTTTTTGGTCTGGAATGATTGTAATTATCAGTACTAACAAATTCAGTAAAATTCCAATCATCATCAGTGGGATATAATCTTCCTTTCCCGCTGAATGTGTGAATCTTTGAATGATTGACATTCTTTGATTTATTTTGATTGTAATTTTTCTGGTTCCTGACTTTATTTGTTTTTGTGGATCTGGCAGTTGATTTGCCGTTTCGGTTTCCATTGGATGCAGCTAATCTACCATTTGATTTACCTTTGTTGGTAGATGCAGTTGCCCTTTTTAGAAACTAATTTATCCTGTGTGATATTGGCTTTACTGGTTCAGCAATTTTCTCAATTTGTGGAAGTTGCTCAGCTACAAACTTAATACCAGTTTTGGTACTAGGCTCAACAGCTTTGCTAGTTCCATTCTTTGAAGACTGCTGTGTATCAAATCCTAAACCAGTTTTGTCTCCATATGGTTTTCCTGATTTGAATCCAGTGATTGAACTTGACTAAGCAAAGCGATTCGATTGTTCTTCTTGATGTAGTAGGCGATCTTTGAATCTTTTCTTTATCGATTTTAGTCGGTTTCAACATTTTTAGTTGAGACTTCAATCTTTCAACTTCAAGAATTAGACTTTCTTTCTCACTTTGATTGATTCATAACCAAACTTGTATGGTTACTAGGTGATTCATCAATTCGTCAAGAGTTTCTTCTAATTCTAGATTTTTGGATTGAGTCGTGATCGAAGAACATGCATTTATCATGGAAATCGAAATGAAGAGTATTTAGAGTTTGATTCACATACCTCATTTGGATCTTCCATGTGTGCCATTAAAAGCGTGTCATCGATAATCTTTCGATGCCCGACTTCATAATCTTATTCATCTCAAGCAAGGAGTGCTCTTCTACCAACTCTTCTTGGTGGGGTCTTCTTGATCGATTACGGACATTGACTTTATAATGTCCTGGTTTCTTGCATGATTGAAACAGAGGTATTCATCGTCTTTTCTTTTCTCAGAGTCTTTTGATGAACTTTTGAGTGACTAGGTGTCCACTTTTCATTCTTCGAATTATGTTCATCATTAGAGCCATTTGTTCATCCATTTCATCCAATTCATGAAGATTGTTAGATGAGTTTTCTTGAGTCTCATTTGATGCTGCGGCAAGTGTTGTGGTCTTTGGTTCTTCCAGAGCTTTGATAATTGCAGCTGTGGTTGTGAAATCTTCGCTGAATTCATAAGCTTTCAGATCTGAAAAGATCTTGAATGAATCTTCTACATCAAGTCTCTCTAGATTCTTCCATAGTGTTGACCTTCATCTTCAAAGCACATTGGTAATGCCTTCAAGATTCTTGTGTTGATGACTTTCTTTGAGTATTCAATCTTGAGTAGATCTAGTTCATCCATGATAGCACTGAATCTTGTCTCCATTTGATCAATGGTTTCTCCAGATTTCATCTTGAAATTCTCAAATTTTTGTTTTGCAACGGAAAATTTATTTTCCTTGATTGAATCTGTTCCTTCACAAACTAACTGAAGTTTGTCCCACATTTCTTTGGCAGTTGTGCATTCTTTCACCTTCAAGTACATGTTGTTGTCAAGAGTTCTGAGGATAAAGTCCATGGCAACATTGTTGAGATTGTTTCGCTTGCGATCATCACTAGTCCATTCGGATTTTGGTTTTGCAACTCGAACTTGTTCTCCACCAACAGTTTGCATATGAGTGATTTGAATTGGTCCATCAGAGAGTACATCCATCATTTCATCATGAGTAGCTGCTAGAAATGCCTGCATACGACGTTTATATTCGTCAAATCTGTCCATGTTGCACATAAGCATTTGTCTTGCATATTGATTGTGATCCATTGTGAGTGAGTGAAGGCGATGATGAGATTAAGCTGGAAAAGCGAGCTTTCAAATAAGAACAACTAGAGGAGATAAAGAGCAAATGATATCTTGTTAAAGAAACACTGCTCCGATACCAATTGTTAGTCCCTTGAAAAGACTAACACAAGTTTAGAGGGGGGGTGAATAAACTTGTCCCTAAAACTGGATTTAAAACAAATTAAGGTTCAGTTAAAACTGTGTGGAGTTAAGCTGACAAAGCTAAGATTAAGTCAAACTGACTTAAGCTGAAACTGAGTCAACCGGCAGCGGATATGATTTTAGCCTTTTGATTGATCTTGTTATTCTATTATGAAAGCTAGGTGTTGTGAACTGAATTCTGGTGAATGTCAGTTGTGACTGTGAGGTGTATAACAATTAAGTATCACAATGCTATAAGTAAATGCTGAATAAATAAATAAATGCGTAAAGTAAATAAGGCGGAATTTAACACTTTGAAGAATCAACAAGCAATTTTAGAGTACACCATGACACATTTATCATCTAAGAATTCATTGTCCTTATGATTCTTAGGTCTTCATACAAGATCTATAAAGTCAGTTCAGGTCACCACAATCTTGCCTGAAGTCCAACTTTACAGTCTCGACTTATGATCTTCATAACGGAGTTTGAACCCTCAGTTCTTCATTCTTCAATAACTGAGTTTGAAACCTCAGTTCTTCATTCTTCTAGATAAGCCAACCGAGTCTGTAACTCTCAGCGAACTTACCTCCTTCAGTTTCATGTAGGTGTATTCTGAGTCAGTTTGCTTGTCTCGATGATTTCCAGTTTCCTGAATGATTTCCAGTTTTCAGTTTTACGACACACTAACAATTACAGTGCTTGTCTGATGTAACCTATACAAATATCAGACTCTAGTAAAACTTATACATTCAGTTCTAGACATCTTTTAGCTTTCCACTATAACAGTTGGCTTAATATAATTGACTATAATCTTCAAGAACGCTTCCATTCTTTAACAAGTTGCATTCATTAAAAAGATATATAATTGTTATCAGCACTTCATCAATGGGGTTAAGATAATATTTTAACACATAAGATGAATTATCATCAAAACATAAATTTTATTTCCAACAGGACCGAAAGGTGGCATATCAAAACCTAAGTTCCAAGGAAAATGTTTTAATTGTGACAAGATTGGTCACAAATCTGTTGACTGCAAGCTGCCAAAGAAGAAGGTTTCTGAAGCAAATATTGTTCAAGGCGTGGAAGATATTGATCTTTAAGCTGTTGTGTCAAAGGTGAACATGGTGGATTCAAATCCAAGAGAATGGTGGGTAGACACAGGAGCTACAAAGCATGTGTGCTCCAACATGGATGTGTTTACTAAGTTCGAGCCAGCTCAAGAGAATGAGACTTTATTCATGGGAAACTCGGCTACTTCTGCTATAGCTGGAAAAGGTGAAGTAAATCTCAAGATGACTTCTGGCAAGCATCTGACTCTGATGAATGTGCTATATGTCCCAAATATGTGTAAGAATTTGGTGTCTAGAGTGCTGTAGAATAAAAATGGCTTCCATCTTGTTTTAGAGTCCGACAAGTTTACTTTGACTAAGAGTGGTATGTATGTCGGTAAGGGTTATGCATGTAATGGCATGGTGAAGTTGAATGTAATGGCTATTAAGCCAAACAATATTACTAATAATATTTCCGGTTCTGCTTACTTGGTTGAGTCTCCTTCCTTATGGCATGGTAGACTATGACATGTTAATTACGATTCCCTGCGTAGATTAATAAATCTAAAACATATCCCCAAATTCGATATTGATAAGGAACATAAGTGTGAAACTTGTGTTGAAGCAAAATTAACAAGAGCGCATTTTCAAAATGTTGAAAGAAATACGCAACCACTCGACTTGATACATAGCGACGTGTGTGATCTTAAAGTTGTGCAATTGAGAGGTGGAAATAATTATTTTATTACCTTTATCGATGACTGCACTAAGTATTGCTATGTATACGTGTTAAAAGGTAAATATGAAGCGATAGATAAATTTATTCTATTCACAAAAGAAGTTGAAAATCAACATGGGAAAAAGATCAAAACACTCCGAAGTGATAAAGGTGGTGAATACTTGGCACCACTCAGTGACTTTTGTGCTGAACATGGGATTATACATGAAGTAACTGCACCTTGGTCTCCACAGTCAAACGGAGTGGCTGAGAGGAAAAATCGAACATTGAGAGAAATGTTGAACTCAATGTTGTTAAGTTCAGGAGTGTCACAACACTTGTTGGGGGAAGCTATCCTATCTAACAATTATCTTTTGAATAAGATACCCTGAAAGAAACAAGATAAAACTCCTTATGAACTATGGAAGGGTAAACCTCCATCCTACAAATACTTGCGAGTGTTGGGGTGCCTTGCAAAAGTGCTCGTACCTACACCCAAAGTAGTAAAAATAGGATCAAAAACTGTTGATTGTATATTCATTGGATATGCACACACTAGTAGTGCTTATCGGTGTCTTATGTATAAATTAGATAATCCTGAAATACACAAAAATACGATAATGGAATCAAGAAATGCCTCGTTCTTTGAGAATGTATCCCGGCTAAAACAAATGAACCTAGTTCATTAAAGTGTGTTCATGTTCAGGATCACCCTTCTGCACAAGTGAATGAGGAAGAGCCAACTGAGGTTGAGCCAAGAAGAAGTAAAAGGTCGAGGAATGAAAAATATTTTGGTAAAGATTTTATCACATATATGATAGAGACAGATCCTCAAAATTTCAAGGGGGCGACAACTTCTTCTGAAGGTCCAATGTGGAAAGAAGCAATAAATAGTGAAATAAATTCTATATTGCAAAATCATACATGGGAGTTAGTTGATCTACCTCCAGGATGTAAACCACTAGGATCAAAATGGATCTTTAAAAGGAAAATGAAACCTGATGGATCTATTGATAAATATAATGCCAGACTGGTAATAAAAGGTTACAGTCAAAAAGAAGGTCTTGACTATTTTGATACATATTCTCTAGTAACGAGAATAACATCCATTAGGATGGTACTTACTATAGCCGCTTTGCATAATTTACAAGTACACCAGATGGATGTAAAAACAGCTTTCTTAAATGGAGATTTAGATGAAGAAATCTACATGGAACAACCTGAGGGTTTTTCTAGCCCAGGACAAGATAAGAAAGTGTGTAAATTAGTTAAGTCTTTTTATGGATTAAAACAAGCACCAAAACAATGGCATGAGAAATTTGATCATGTTATGCTTGAAAAGGGTTTCAAAACCAATGAATGTGATAAATGCATTTACATGAAAGAAACAAAAGATGCCTATGTCATTTTGTGTCTTTGTGTTGATGACATGCTTATTATTGGAAGCAATGATAAGATTATCAAATCTACCAAATATATGTTTAACGCCAGATTTGAAATGAAAGATATGGGTTTAGCAGAGATGATACTGGGAATTAGAATTACAAGAAATTCTAGTGGTCTCATTTTGAGTCAATCTAATTATATTGATAAAATCCTGAAAAAAAATTCAATAAAGATGATTCAAATGAAGCCAGAACTCCGATAGATCAGAGTCAGCCTTTGTTAAAGAATAAAGGTGAAAGTGTGTCTCAATTAGAGTACGCAAGGATTATTAGAAGTCTAATGTACTTAATGAGTTGTACTAGACCGGATTTCGCTTATGCTATTGACAAGCTAAACAGATATACTAGTAATCCGAGTAATGATCATTGGAAAGCTATAGTGAGGTTACTGAGATATTTAAGATATACTCGTAAGTATGGCCTTCACTATACACAAGAGAACTCTTTGTTATAGAAGGATATACTTGATGCAAATTGGATATCGATTCAAAGGATTCAAAATCCACAAGTGGTTTTGTATTCACATTAGGAGGTGGAGCTGTGTCTTGGAAATCTTCTAAACAAACTGTGATAACCAAATCCACAATGGAGAAGAGGCAGAATGGTTGCATCAATTCCTAGAGGAAGTTCCTCAATGGCCAAAACCTGTGCCAGGAATATGTATTCACTGTGACAGTGAATCTGCGATTGGACGAGCACAAAACAAAATGTATAATGGTAAGTCAAGGCATATACACCAAAGACATAACTCCATTAGAAAACTACTTTCTACTGGTACGATTACCTTAGACTATGTTAAGTCAGAGGATAATCTTGCGGATCCGCTAACCAAAGGGTTAAATAGAGAAGTAGTTGCAAAGTATCAAGAGGAATGAGACTAAAGCCTATGGAAAAAACTTTTGTGAAGGAAAACCCTACCTTGTAGATTGGAGATCCCAAGATCTTGGTTCAAAGGGACAACCTAACTGCAAAAGTAGAGATCACTGTGGGGGGTTACCCTCCATCTCATTCTTAAGATGAAAAACAGTGAGAACGAGGATAAGCTTACCAATAAAGCTTTTAATGATTTGTGTAAGAAGAATAATTTGAGAAATTCTGAATTACAGAATCACCTATGTGAGAGAGAAGATGGGCCGCTTCAAAGGGAATTGTATAGGGCGCAATTCTTAGAAACTCTTGCAGAACCAGGCAGATGTCCACGGCCAAAATGGACATAACCGCAAGAACTAAATGTTGCTAGGTAGATGCTTTGTGGTAAATATGTCATCGTTTACATCAACAGCAGAATAGTTCAAGGACATCGCGTCTACTAATCAGCTAGTAAAGTAAACATATCTTATTAAGGGGGTCACACCCCACCTATCCTATGCATTCATCTACCGCTGAACTCTCTATGTCATTCTTAGAGCCTTTGCTAGGGTTTTACACAATTTCCATTCATGTGGGGGATTGTTGGAAAATTGATGGTTAAAATGGAATATTTTAAATGATATGTCATATTGGGCCTATTGGGCTTAAGTGTGTGAATGGAAAGTGTTATGGAAAGGAAAAATGGGAAGAAGCTATTTCTCCCACATTGGTTGGAAGAAGGGAAAATAGTCAATATTTATATGATGTTGTTTTAGTGTAGTTGGAATAAGAAACCAACATTATACACGATCTCGCGCGTGCAAGGGGTGGGGGTGCAAATCCAATCTGGATTTCACCTTGGTTTACCCTTGGGTTTGTGCATACCCGCGTGTCCTACGTACACGAATGCAGCTCGATTCGAAGGAAGGTTCACAATCCGAGTCGTTTTGCATTAATTTTATTTTTCAATCTTTGAATCAACCTTGAATCTTTGAGTTTTGCATTAATTTTATTTTTCAATGCTGAATCAACCTTGAATGCTGCTAAGATGACTGCTCCTATTCCAATGTGATTAAGCTGAGGCTTTTGGTTTTTCCAGTTCTGCTGCACTTATGACATTCAATTCATTTTGAGACTGTTCTGTTCCATCATCTTTTCACTTCCTCGACTAGAGCCTATAAACCTTGAATGCTGCTAAGATGACTGCTCCTATTCCAACGTGATTAAGCTGAGGCTTTTGGCTTTTCCAGTTCTGCTGCACTTATGACATTCAATTCATTTTGAGACTGTTCTGTTCCATCATCTTTTCACTTCCTCGACTAGAGCCTATAAACCTTGAATGCTGCTAAGATGACTGCTCCTATTCCAACGTGATTAAGCTGAGGCTTTTGGCTTTTCCAGTTCTGCTACACTTATGACATTCAATTCATTTTGAGACTGTTCTGTTCCATCATCTTTTCACTTCCTCTACTAGAGCCTATAAATTCTGCTGTATTTTGCTTCATCAAAGAGAGAGAGAGAGACAGAAACATATCGAAAAATCAGCAGAAAATCTTCTTCCTTCTACCTTTCTTATGAAACTAGAGCGTTCAAGCAACAAAGTTCTTAAGCAGCTGAAAGCGTGGTGCATCTTGTCGCTGCTAACCGTTCTATCCTGGGAGACTAACGTTCCGTTCACACTCCAAGCACTCGACGGTGAGGGGACGAATTAGTCTTAAGGAAACTGTGTTCAACACATGGCTCGGTTCAGTTCATCTTGTTAATTCGTTTTTATTTTGCAATTGTAATTCGATTCAGTTGTGTTTTCGTTTTAATTGTAATTGCATTCTGGTCAATGTAATCAGATTATGCCCATCTTGCAACAGCAACCACCCTCACTCTATTCATTCAGAACAATGTGTAGAAAACTCTTATTCTTTCTATGATACTACGAACATTCCAACTTCAAAAATCATTTCTTCATTATCATTAATAGAGTCATCTTTGGAAAATGGAAGACAGAGGAAATACATATAAAGGAAATAAACATCCAGGAATTATAGGCTTCACAAAACAAAGAGAACATTCTTTTGATGTGCTTGAATTTTAATTAATATACACATCAGATGAAAATGACACATTTTAATTACAATGAGTTTTAAAATATTGGAAACAATCCAATCATAAAACTGTTGGATTACAATCGATTGTCGTAATCTTATTCTGAAAACATTAAAAATACATGGAAATTGAGCATGATAGTGAAACACAATGAAAACCATAATAAAAGATGAAATTGCACCCATAAAACTAAGTACTTGATAAAAGATCACACCCACCCATATAATTGTTTGGAATTCCATGATTACCTGCTTAGTTTTCAAGCTTGAAATCGTGGAGTGCATTGTTGCCGAAGCCCTTGTTGGTGTAGTAAGATATGTATTCTTCTAAAGTGACAGATCGATATTTAGGAGGATTATCTTTTGACAACAACTCCTTGATTGGCCCATATTTCCGCTCCAAATATGCTGGCCCTTGATTTGGTCGGAGGAAACCAGACAAGTTGAGTCTAGGTCCAACATTTTTCACCACAGCCCTATGATGAACACTCTTGTATTTTTCATTTGTCATTATCTTAAATCAAAAAAAGAAACCATGAGTGTGGTTGATAGTGATTACTCTCTATATTTACGAAAAAATATAATTGTAAAACTTTATCAAATAAACATACAGTGTTAGCCATGTGTAATCAATGCTTTTCACTACTTAAACCTTGGATCCAAAAAAAAAAAAAAAAAATACTATTTAGACTATTGTTAATTGTTAATTATGGCACGTCTAGAAATATGTTAGGATTTTAGGACAATAAGAAAACATTTCTGTCAATAAAGACATTTAATCAGTGAAAGTGAAAATAAAAGTGAATTACGATTGTTTTGTGCTGAAAATCAACGTAATTGATTTTCAAATTCACTTTCACTTCAACTTTCACTAATGAAATGTTCTTTTTGACAATTTTTTTTTCTTATAGTCCTTTTTGCTTGACATCTTCCATATTGTGTTATTTAGGACCCTTATCCCTTCAGACTTTGAGGGCGTAAGCATATACTTATGCCTTTCTTTAATATAAGATATTTTGGTACGAAGTGTTTTTCATCATATGATTAACATATTTTTTATTTTTTTTATTTCTTTTGAGGAAAATGTCATAGTTATTTTGTTTTAATGATTATTAAACTCAAAACATCATATCATCACTTATTAAATGTTTGTACCCGCCAAACAGGTTTCACATGGAAAAACAAAGGCTCTTCTCAAAAAAAAAAAAGAGAGGCTAATATGGCAGAAATCAGAACAAATGCAATGTAATATTGAAACTAAAAATATGTATTTTCATAGATGTGTTTTATTTTTAATTATTTTTGTAAACAAATTGGCAGATCTATTATTATGAAATATGTTTGAAGTCCTTCAAGTGTCGGTATCCTTGTATTTTTCCCAACATTTTAATTACAAGGAAATAAAATGCAGTAGATCTGAAGTTATCATTGACCTTTGAAAAGTCAATACAAAGTTTGATGTGAAATGTACCTGAATCATGTCTCCTAGGTTGACAAACAATGCTCCAGGAATATACGGTGGTTCGACAAATTCACCTTCATGAAGCGCTTGAAGACCTCCGATTTCGTTTTGTACGCCGATTGTTAAGAGTCCAAAATCCGTATGAGTTGTAGAACCCAAGGTTAATTCTGGTTCCGGACATGCCGGAGAGTAAAGAGCTTTGAGATAAAGCCCATCAACACCACCCATATCTAGAAAGTAGTTTTTGTCGATTCCCAAAGTCTCCGCAAGCAACTCATATAACGTGGTTCCAACTCTCAAAATGTGCTTCCCGTACTCCTCCATAATATCTCTGCGCCCAAAAAAAAAGAAAACGACACAAAATTTAATAATTGTGACAAAATTAGAATGATACCCGGTTTTAAAGACTTAAACACTATTTTAATTTATTTTACAAAATCTCTATTTTGAGTGTAATACAATGTATATTGATTCAAATAAAACAATACAAAGTAAGCAAGGGCGGATACAGAAATATGTTTCAGTGGAGTCACCGGAGGCTAAAACTATATTTTTGTTCCGAAAATTTGTTTCAATGAGATCACCGAAGTCTTAAACTACATTTTTAACTACAAAACGACATTTTGTAACACTAAAACTACATCGTCTTAATACTATTTTTTTTACCGAGTCTCATTAGGATCGCGTGACCCCACGTTGATATACATGGATCGGCCCCTGCAATTAAGTCTCACTCCTTACATTATCACGGTGATAAAGGTACATAATCAATCATTCAATCCCCACCTTGTCCCCCGAATAATGTGTTTTGTGGTTCAGGATTTTGCTTTTTTTTTTTTTAATTTTTTTTTTTTTTTTTTTTTTTTAACTTCGAAAGATGTATAGTTCTGGTTCAGTCAGTACATTTTTTTTTTGCAAGATTCGGGGCCTAAATCACCCTCCATTACGAATAGGAGGTTCAATGCACGGTAATAGAAGATATGAAACGGTACATCGAATCGAGCTATGTGACATACATACCTACAAATCTCTGGCAGATCTTCCCAATCAGGTTGAGCTGGAGCCATTTTACAAACAAGTGTATCTTTCCACGTAACTTCTTTCACATTATACATAAAATTGTTGCAATTAAATATGACCCTTTTGGAGCCATCTCGGGTATAGTATTCCCTTTTCTCTTCCACATCCATTTCATGAAACGCTATCATGGATTTAATCACCTTATCCATGACTTGTTGTGGTATACCATGGTTTACCACCAGAAAGAAACCCCAGCTTTCACAAGCATCACGAAGCTTGTTCACAATCTCAGCACGATTATCTCCGGCACCACCATCAACTGCAATATCAATAACGGGAACCTGAAATTTGGTGTCATTTGGGTCAGGTTTGATTGCTTTCTGGATGTGGTCATGGACGAAGATCGACGGGAGCTTAGTCAATCCGGTATCGGCCAATCCCTTCACTCCGATCATCAAATCGTCAAAAGCCATCTTTTCTTTGTCTTCCTCTTTCTGAGGAGTGCTGACCCATTGGCCGCCTCCTCGGCATTTGATCACATTTTTCATAGTCACCATAGATGGTGGTGCAGGGCTGCAATGGTTTCTGAAAACCTTGCTAGACCAGGAAACATATGGAGATGTGGCTGAAAGGGAGAATCCTGTTGAGATTAAAGCCATAATAAATTTGGTTTTCTTTAGGTAAATATGTGGTTGACTGGTGGTTTAATAGCTTGTAAAATGTTTGTGTGTTATGCTTGTTTGTGGTTGCATGTATATATAGTGGAATGAGAGGGTAGCTAGTACCATTGTACCAAGGTTATTGTCGGTTATACTAAAATGGAGGTTTATGATTAATCCAACTCACATCTACATATATATTCTATTGTATGTGAAAAGAGAATAAAAAGTGAATCATTCAGACTCTATTTGGTATAACCCAAGATAAGCTTGCGATAACTTTTCTCACATACTTGTATGTAATAATGATTTCGGGAATTTTCTTTTTCTTTTCTTTTAGCTATTATTAACGTGTACAGCTATGTATTCGCTAAAATAAGGATGTTTTCACATACATCAAGTAATCGAAGTGAGTTGATAATGAACCATCCAATTAAATTGTTGTAGTATCTTTCCAGTAAACTCTGTATGGATTCCGATCAACCCATGATCACTTGATATAAATTACCTCACCACACAATAACTTTTTCTAAAATAAATAACTTCTTGTAGATCGAGTATATTGTATTTCATGTATGCATACGTCATTTATTTTATCATTTGAAATTCACCACTCTGTACACGTTGCCATGATTACCGGGAAACGCCTGACATACAATATTAATTCAAAGATGAAGTAGGACGGGAAATTATTTTGTGGTGAAAGAAATCAAAAGTGAGCAGAGGCGGGTGAAACGATCGTAAGCCATACGGTTTAAATACGTAATTAAAGTTTGTGGTTGTGGTGTTTCCAGCGCGTGTGGAGACACTACACAAATATCTCCAGGTAGGACGTGAGAATAATGATTACATATAGTATTTGGGAAGGGGAATGATACGTCTACTCACTCAAACCTACAGAAAAATTACAGAGTATTATCTGCGGTTGATTTGAATATTTCATTTTTTATTGTTAATACAAGAAGTATTGGTTCTGTAACTTTTCTCTAAACTTTTTTTTTCTGTAAATTTATCATTTCCCTTTTGAGAAAAGACAAATATTTGAGAAATATATCCCTAAATAAAATTTTAAAACATGTTCTAGAAAAATTTCGTGGATATCATATTATGCGGCTGCAAATTACAATAAATGGTAACAATATACTTTTAAAATTTAAAACATATTTTTCAAAATATTGTGGACACTTTTCGTATTTTAAGAACACTCGAGTCAGATACTCTTGACAACATCTTTATTTTACAGTTTTACATACTCATTTTTCTAGTTTACAGAATCTCTATCCAAGATGAAATGAATCGGATTCTATATTTTACATAATGCAATAGGCATAAAGTAAAAATTACAGAATCTATAATAATGCGGTAAATGTAAAGGAAATTTTACAAAATCTGTAGTATACAGGATAAAATAGAGTATCTACTGCAGTGTTATTTTTTATGTTGAAAACTCTAAAATAGAGTTATTAAAGGAAGGCACCTTGGCAAAGACTACCTTCTGCTTGAACTAGCTTAGCATAAATTGCTGGAAGGTTAAAGATAAGCAACTTGAAAAGGAATGCCATGATGGTTTTAAAGATTCAACTGGTTAGAAGATGAGATGCATAGTTTGAAAGAACAAGTAGCATCACAAAATCGACACTACCCTTAGGAGGGGAGCTGAGAATAAACACAAGTAAAAAGAATGTTCTGACATTAAAAGGTTCAGCAAACTTTGAATTTGCATGAATGATGGGAGTGCAACAATTTAGAACTTTGAAGTGAATTTGTTTCTTGATTTGAAAAGTAAGAAAGAATGAATTTGTTCAAAAGAAGGGCTTATGGAGATATGTTTCGGAGATAATTAATGACACCAAGCTGATAGGATTTGTTGCGTTTAAAGATCTCAAGTGAGGGATTACATGAAAAATAAAATACCAGATAAGGTATAATTACAAAAGGGCACGAAAAGGGTCTGAAAATCAAACATGGCATGCTGGAGAATAGCATCTTGGTTCTTGTTTACCACTGCAAAAGAAACTACAACGTTAGCTTTACAAACTCCTACTAAAAGGTTTAACTCAGAAGGAGATCAACTTCGGGGAACTCCTAAACATAACAGTCATAATTTGCTACCCTCTTAGCCCAAACCCCAAGTCAAAGAGGTGAAAATTCCTTTTAGGTTGCTGTGTAAGATTTTTTCTCTGGATCTGACATTATCAATTTGTACAGAACAAAAAAAATAAGAATTTGAGCACGATCCAAAGAGAAAAGATTTAGATACTGGAGTTTTCCAGGTGATATAAAAATATTGGAATTTTCGGATGAAAATAACTTGGTCAAAAACAGTTATTTCGAGCGATTGCACAAGCTGCCATAATTTCCAGATTAGTAAACACTGAATTGCATTGCGAATCGATAACAAACGGAAAGAAATATGAACTTAATTCCAGAAGGAAAGTTGTAGATAAAAGTTTTGTCTGCAACATATCAAAAATTCAGGTCATTTGAAGGTGATTAACCTGTCCAAAACAGAAGAAGAACTGAAGGTGATGCTGCAGATTTTCTGGACAGAGTGTCCGGTATAAACATGAATTTTCTGAATAATCCATAATGATTATCGAGTTGATGTAAAAAGAGGAATTGTAGATGAGACAGTAATCTACTTTGCTGAAAATTTGCAGAATTTTTTTGGAGTATGGAGAGACAGTCTTACGTTAAAGGGAAATACGGAAACAAAAGCATTCACTCATGTTGGGTAAATCCCAACACGAGGATGATGAAAAGTATGTGCCAAAGTAAGAGACCTTTAACACTATGAGTTGAAACGACTGAGGAGTACTTGGAAATAATAGAGTTACACATGGAGTTCGTGTAGAACCATCTCAAGCAAAGCAAAGGTCAAAGAATGTTGATGAACTCAACCAAGTGATAGTGAAAAGAGAAAGTGGAGGACTTGTAGAGCTGAATCAAATATCATTCTCTACAAAGTTAGACCAAGACAAAAGTAAACTTAGATATTCATGTGTAGAGAAGGTGAAGAGATTTCAATAGGGAAAGTAAGGAAAAGGAAATCAACCAAGAGGACCTCGACTTTAAGGTGTAGGCATAAGACTCCGATCCCAAAGCTTTACTTAAGGGGTTTCACTTACCCTATGCGACAAGCTACGGTTTGGAACTTCAAAAGAAGAAAGAGTTTCTACTAAGGATACTAGAAGGAACAAACCTGAGGTGATCACATGAAAGATGTGAACTGAGAACTCAACCTAACATTCGTCTCAGAAGACTCCTCACTAGGTCCTGATAACTGGACCACGGTTTAAGGATTCTTAGTCTTACGAGGATTACCACCAAGCTCAAGTTCTAAAAGGTCTAAAGGATTCTTATCTTAGAGGAAGAGAAGCCTAGAAATGGAAGGGACGCTTCTCTCGATACCAAGCTAACGCCCGCTCCCGGATACCGAGCCCTTATCCGGAAAGAAGCGTTCAGCGCGTATAGCATTAAATAAATCTAATATTATACGCAAGCCTCTGCGTCGTCAGTATCAAATAAAAGCAAACGGAAGCTAAAAAAGACTCGGGTAAAAACGTAAATGGTACTATGAATAGAAATTAACCATACTAAAGATGGAAATGTAACTTTATTACATTAAAAGGAAAATACGGAATCCAAAATAAACGTACGACAAGTCTTGAAAGACCAAAAGCCTACTCCAAAGGTAAAAGTTCTATTAAATGAATAACAGAATAAAGAAAAGATAAATCTTCAACGAGGCGTCGTCAAACGTCGTCATCGAAATCCTTCTCGTAAACATGCTCAACCTGTTCGTCTTCTCACCCCCCAATGCATACAAAAGAAAATGCAAAGGAGGTAAGTACAAAGTACTTAGTAAAAGTGGGAAGCTATGGCAACAATTATAATTTATAAAGAAAAGATATTTAATCGTTTAGTTATCTTTGTGTGACGACTCAATCTGGGGTTCATTTCATGTCCATCAACATGAATTGACTAAACATTTCTACCTAGCTTATCTATGTTACAACCGCACTCAAGGGCACTACGCATATCCAAACTGGGGATATTCTTGGCAACATATTAGTGGATCACACAAATATCCACGAAGTCTAGAATAGGTAGACTCCGATAAGACGCTGCGTCTCGGTGGAGTCCTCCGTATTTTAGGGTTTTTTGACCCACGGAGTTCTTCCACCTTCAGAGGTAGCACACACATCGCGATATAGACTGGTGCCTGTCCAAGAGAGACATGTTGTTTAATCTTTTACTAGTCAAGTACGTATTTATTAAATTGATTAACTAACCACCTAAGTGTTTTCAATTAATCTCCCTCACAAATACTACTCTCCTCCTAGACCACTAGACACGGACAAGGCCTAGCAATTACACAGACAGTGATGAATACTAACTCATCAAAGCACAAGCCTATGATGCTCTTCCGACGGATCCGAACTTCAACCCCCTTTAAGAGTACATTCGGTGTTTTAATCGAGCGAATCGAAGCTCAATTCAGGCTTGTTCGATTTATACAATATTAACATATCATAAATAAGGGTTTAAAACTCAACAATATAGCTTAAACATCATTTAACTACAAACTGGGGCAATGCGTGCGCATTAGCTCGAATGCGTACGCATTCCCTGCTTCTAAATCTGTTGAAACTTGTCGCTTGATCAATGCGTGCAAGATTGCTCGAATGCGCACGCATTCACCAACCGTAACCTAAGCCTGAACAACTCTTTGTAACAATGCGTCGATTCTCGGAGAATAAGTGCGCATTGCACAACCGTAAACTTTCGAAACAACTTTGTACCACTTAATGCGTGCGCATTGATAGGCAATGCGCATACATTCTACCCGCTACCCTAAATTCGATTTCAACACTTAACGAATTCTAATCCGATTCTAACCCAAATCACATCGAATTGAACACAATAAAAACACAGAAAATTATATCTAATAATATCATAGCATCGATGATCATTGATCAACGAAAAGACACATCTTTCTATCATCTAAACACCTTAAAATTTGATCTAAACCTTATAAACGATAATTGGAATCATAGGAAGAGCCTCTTACCATAATTGCCAGCAAAACCGCAAGCAAAACGCCAAGCAGCTGCAACAACTGTTGATCCTCAACCCCAAAACCTATGTGATCAACAAGAAACCCTGAAATCCTATTTCTTTGCAGAAAACCGAAACTGAAAAGGCCTGTAAAACTGATGATTACCTAGGTTTACTGCTGTGAAACTATTTTTAGATTATTCTACGCTTCAAGACGTTCGTTTTGACTACTCATGGCTGCGAAACAGAATTACGGATTAAAAGATACGAATTTCTGAAGATCAAACTCGACGAATACAAAAAACTAGGGCTAAACTGAAAACTTACGGAATAAGGATATTTTATTTTCCAAATTTGCGTCTCCTTGCGCTGATCACTTTTCTCTCCTGCGGCATCTTGAACAGATGAACGGATTGATCACACGGTTCTCCCTTTTATTTCGCTTTCTTCTTCAGCGCCGTTCCTCTCTCTTTTTTTGGTCAAAATATGCGCTTCAATCTAATAATTATTTTGGGGATTATTTCTTTTTATAGCCAATAATTAAATCCTTTATAATTAATAGCTAAATCCTTTAATTAATTCCTTTTTAATTAAATAAATGAGACAAATAATAATTAGGTCGTAGTAAATACACCCAATGACTATTTTACCTTTTTACGAAAAGTCAGGATGTTACAAATTATTTTCTTAATCTGTATGCAGCACAAAAACATGGACACTTATTTAGACCCCAAATATTTTATTACGGGCCGCCGGCACATTGACATTTGTTTCATAAAACAAAATTAGTATTTGATGCGGATGATAGCTGTACTTTTTTTGATAAAGAAGATAGCTGTACTTAATATTAATAATATTTAACTAAGTAGTGTAGCTACAAATATATATGTTTCAAGTCGACTTTATAATAAGACATAAATAATAAATAATAAATTACAAATAATAATATTTAACTAGCCTCAATATTTTTTCTCTACACGCCCGCAATCCCGTAGGAAGTGGCTAAACACGGAGATTGGACTTCAAGCAAGCAAAACGAGGTTGTGCCAACGGTTTGGTGAGGACGTCGACTAATCGATCCTTCGAGGAGACAAATATTCGCGAACATGGTGGAATTTGATTTTATGTGCTTCATGCGGGCATGATCGCGGATTGTGAGCAAGGTAGGTGGCGCCAATATTATCACACCAAAGAGTAGGCGGAGATGATAATGGAACCTGCACCTCACGAAAAAGACTGCAAAGCCACTGAAGTTCGTCGGCAGTGTTAGAAAGGGTCTTATACTCGGCCTCAGTGCTACTCTTCGAAACGGTCAAGTGCTGCTTACTACGCCAAATAATGAGATTATCAACAAGAAAGACACGGTATGCCCCAACAGAATGACGATTATCACTGTTAGTAGCACAATCAGAATCAGAATAAGCCCGGACCGAAATAGGCCGGTGGGAAAAGAAGAGGCCATCGGAGACAGTGTGCTTAAGATACGGAAGAATACGTTTAAATGCAAACCAGTGAGCTTCGGTAGGTGAATGCATATAATTACTAACCATGTGGACTGCGAACGCAATATCAGGCCAAGTGAAGCTGAGATACTAGAGACCGTCAACAATAGTGCGATAAAGCATAGGATCGGCGCAGGGAGGGCCTGTTAGGAACATTTTATTATGTTTTGATGATGGCCATACTAGCTGTTATAGCAAGCCTGAAATAAGTTAGAATTCTCTGTATAAGTCTTTACTTAGAGTCGACATGTTGTATAAGTTGAGTCGGACAAGTATTGTACTAGTTGGTGGTAGGACGGCAAAGTGAAAGCAGACATTCGGCAAAGGTGTGAAGCCACCAAGCACCAAGAGAGATCTGAGAGAAGGATTATGATCGACTTATAACCAAGGAAGTGAAGCGTGATGACCTTGGATAAGTCTAAGTTATGTTTCAAGTGATGAAACTCAATATTCCAATATGGTGTACACCGATCTCACCCAAATCAAGGATCGGTGAAGTATAAAGATTCTCCTGAAACTAAAGCAAAGAAGAAAACAGTTGAATCGGCCGAGTACACCGATCGTCGGCAAAAAGAAAACAAACGGGCGAAGAAAGAACTAACGGCTAAGTCGGAAGGCTCACTCCACCCGTTCTCAGACGGTGAAGAGACACTTACAAGATCGATTTAATATAAATTGAAGATTCAGCAGATCATGCATTAAATGCACAATCATTAAAGGATCAATCAAGGGTGATTTTCTCGCTATACATTTGAAAGAAGAATCCGATCATCGAAATCAAGGAGAATATAATTAAGGGGAATCAAGAATAAAATCAAGGATTATTCCTCATTAATATAGCTAACGGACGGAATTTCAAAATCAAGGCTATTCAAGGCTATAAATAGAAGGTATTGATAGAAAAAGAATATAACGATTTAGAAAAAAAGAAAAGCGTAAACTGTCAATTAGAAAAGCCTTCTCTCGAACTTACAAGGATACATCTAGTGATCAACTCAAATATCGAACTACAAAGTCATATTCGAGGTGAGATTGATCAAGCAAGTGCGTGAATCACATTCACATCAAATCAAGCAAGCGAATCAGAGGCAATCGAGAAGGAGTTGAAGCTGTGATATTTGTTGAAGGATTTTGATCTCGAGAGCGAGAAAAGGAAGATCGAATCACCAAGCCGCATTGCGGTCAAGGAGTGATAGTCTTGTAGATTGTGAAGCTTGGGAAGCCAAGGACAATCATCTTGTTGTATCTGTGAAAACAATAGTGAATTCCTCCGATCATCACGGGGAGAAGAGTGGATTAAGGGATTACACCACCCTGAACCACTATAAGCCTTGTGTCAATTTAATTTCTGCAATTTACTTTACATCACTTATTTAATTTGCCTACATCATAACACATATCCGTGATTGTCTAAACGATTTGAAAACAACATAGTAAGAAGGGACTTATCCATTTGCCCAAAAGCTTTTAAAACACAAGAAAAGTTTTGAAACTCCACTATAGTCATTCACCCCCTCTCGACTATAGTTTCACCTTCTCTGGGACCAACAATTGGTAGCAGAGCGGTGTTCTAGTATCGAACTTTGTTCGGATGTAATTTACGGTAACAAGGAGATCACATATTTTCAAAGTAGTTTTCAAATCGAAGTTTTTCATTCAACGCCATTTTTATCTTCAATTGCATTGATGGATTCCTCAAACTTCTTGTCAAAAGTACATTTTCAATGTTAATAATTTTGATGAATATAAAATAAGAATGTTATCTCATCTTGCAAACAACTCATGAGGAGATCTTTGGATGTAATCAATGACGGCCCAATCATGATCACTACTTGTGGTAGGCACGGAGAGCGAGATCAAGGAAAGGAGATAGACAAATCCAAGAAAGATTGGACCAAAGATGACAGGAGAAGAGAAAACCTAGACTTTGTAGCAAAAGATATGATCTTAAAGACTACAAGCGACAACATGTTCATGAGAATCAAAGGCGCAAAACAAACAAAGGAGATGTGGGACAAACTATCATTGATAAATGAAGGATCCGAAAGTTGTCAAAGAAAACAAATTATCTGTTGCAAAGCAGAAATTTGAGAACTTTAAAATGAAGACCGGTGAATCCATTGATCAAATGGACAATGATTCTCAAGCATCATCGATGATCGCAATGACTTGGACACACATATCCACAAAAATAAGTATGCTTGAAGATCTTGAGAGGACTACCGAAAGATGGAAGATCATAACATCGATGAATCAGAGGAACAACAAATCTTAAAAGCAATCGACACTCGCTAATCGATGCCCCAATTGAAAGCTCATGAATTCGAATTGAACGGTGAAGATGGTGGTCGCAGTAGACACACAAAATTATTGCATTAGCATTGCACCCAAGAAAGTAACTTTGCGAATGCATCAAAGAAAGAGACACAAGAACTAAAAGAACAGGTAGCTTTATTAGTTAAACGCGTTTTGTGAGTTTAAAAGAAGCCATTCAAGGGAAATTCAACATCAAACAAAAAGTCAAGCTCAAACAGAGACATGAAGAAGAAAGATGATGAATACAGATGCTTCAACCGCAATAAGAGAGGTCACTTCAAGGGTGATTGTCCCGAAGAAAATGACAAAGATGATGAAAAGAAGAAATTCAAAGCATCCCAAAAGAGAAAGGGCAAGAAGGCACTTAAGGCGTAATCCAAAGAGTGAAAAGCATGAAGAATCATCGACAATGACTCGATGATGATAGTGATGAAGAAGGCGACTCGAGAAAATGAAAAGGCATGCCTATGCCTCATGACCAAAGAATTGGATGAAGACAAAAGTGATAGTTCGATAATCGAGGAAACAAGCCTATGTTTAATGGCTAAAGAATCGATGATGGCGAGGTAACATCTAGTTCCTGTTCTTCATCTAATGCATTCACATCTAACAACTTGCACAATCCTCTAGTCTTCCATTAGATACAAGAGACCTAGTCCAAAATCTCATGACTAAATTTGATGAAATTGAAAAGAATCATGAAATTTCGGAAAAGGAATGCAAGGATCTAAGAAAAGAGAATAAGAGGTTAAAGAAAGAACTGGATAAAACAAGAAGTGAATTAACTAGTAAGGAGACCTACTTAAATGATCAACAAAAGCAGATGACCATACATCCGTTACCAATGATCAATTAAGAAGAACTCCTCACCGGTAAAGGTAATCAACTGCACCACTAAAAGCACCGACTTACAAACCCTCAAAAGGTTTGGATCCAGATCCGGTCTTGGCTATCACAAATCGAGGATGAACGTAGGGATAATAGTCAACATAATTCTAAATTGAGGACCACTAATGGACCAAAATTTAGAAAGGGACGAACCATGTCTCCAACAAATCATCTGTTCCAGTGAAGTCAAAACCCCTTTGTAGTGAAACAAAGATACTAAATCCTCATTCCAATCATACAAAAACAACGACCATCCGAAAGGTAAAGCGCACCTTTTCCCTCAAAGGATGATTGGAATGTCACACCTCCAAAATACAAGAGGAAACCATTCCACAAAATGCATCATGTGATTAAGAAAAATCAATCTAGCTATGTTCTAGACACATGAAGCAAGAAAGGTTTCCTATTGCATATTGGAAAGTGAAGAAGGATATAAATGCACCAAAAGGTGGAAAAAGTATCGTAATACATTCAGTAAAAATATTAGAAGCTATTACGCCATGCCTTATACATATGAAGTTGATGACTTCAATTATCCAAAGAGAAGACCTTTTGGATACATACTTGGTATGGGAGGCATAATCATATGAGATATGGACCCAAGCAAAGTGTTGGGTACCCAAACTTAATTGTCTGTTTTGTAGGATGTCCGGTACATAGGCAGTGGATGTTCCGGACACATGACAGAAACAAGAAATGGGTCACGATTTTAAAGCTTTTGATGGACCCAAAGTCACATTTGGAGGAAAAGAAAACCCTGGCAAGATTAAAGGGGAAGGCACAATACTCAAAAACAATCTAAAGATTCAAAATGTGGCATATGTCAAGGGACTTAACTTCAATCTGATGAGCATCAGTCAATTCTGTGACAAATGCTACAATGTGCACTTCAACAAAGAAGGATGCAAAGTGATTCACAGTCAAACAAACACAGTGGTTCTTGCAGGTAGAAGACAAGACAACATGTATGTGGTGGACTGGAGAACAGCCAAGGCAGAAACATGTCTACTTGTCAAGAATAAACAATCAACAAGCTGGATTTGGCACATAAGATTAAATCACCTGAATTTCAAGACCATCAACAAACTATCAAGGAGCAAGTTAGTTGAAGGCCTGCCAGAGATCACATTCAAGAAAGAGAGTCTATGTGATGCTTGTCAGAAAGGAAAACAAATAAAAAGCTCATTCAAATCAAAGCCTCATCAATCTACAACAAGAGTTCTACATCTCTTTGCACATGGACTGTTTGGACTAGTCACCCAGTAAGTGTGAGTGGTAAGAAATATACTCTTGTAGTGGTGGATGACTTCTCAAAATACACTGGACCATCTTCATGAACAAGAAGAAAGAAACACTCAAGAAGCTACCGGACTTTGCCGAGAAGACTCGAGAATGAAAAAGAGCTAAAAATTATCAAAATCGGATCGATAGAGGCAATTGAATCTCTAAATGAAATTATCGAGAACCTATTGTGAAGAAAATGGAGTACTACATCAACTATCTGCAGCAGGAACTCCACAACAAAATGGTGTAGCAGAAAGAAGAAACAGAACTCTCAAAGAAGCAGTCAGAACAATGATTGCTGAAGCATGCTTGCCAAAGAGATTTTGGGTGAAAGCGACAAACATGACATGCCATACACAAAACAGATCAATCATCAACAAACATCATGGAAAAACTCCATATGAATTATGGAATGGTAGAAAACCCAATATCTCATATTTTCATATGTTTGGATCAAAATGTTTTGTCTTGAACAGGAATTGTTCGGTAAAAACTAGTTTTATAATTTATAAACCGAAACACCCCAAGTATAAGGATCGTAGTATAGGATGTTAACGGGTCGTCCTAAGGGAGTGGAATGTTTATCGGATTCAAATATAAATCTATATCAATTATGTCACAATTATTAACTAAACTACTAAACTAAGGCTGAAACTAACTAAAACCTAAACCTAAGAATTAAAACTAAAATAGGAATAAAAACAAGCGAGAAAATAATAAAAGCAGAAAAAGCGGACGAGCGCTCACTAAAGTGAACAGCCGCCTGAAACGAATCTAATGGACGAAGGCGTCGCTATTATTGACGACGGCCGCCCGATTATGAATCAAGCGAAAATTGCGTAAAAACAAAGAGAAACTAGGGTTTATAAAACTAAAACTTAAACTAAACTTAATCTAAACGATTTGATTAAAACAATTAAAGGAAAACACAGCAAGGCGACTAGATTCCACCTATCAACCAACAATCCAACTAGATGGTGATTAAAAAGACATAGTTTTTAGTAGTGATTTATTCACGAATTCAATTAAACTTCTTCAACCAAATTCTAGGGTTTCGTCTATCTTTTCAAACAAACTAAACAACAATCAAAACTCAATCACAAGATTGTTTCCAAACTTTTACTCAACTAAACATGCTTAATCTCTTAAAACATGATTAGATGCATTACTTCGAATAAAATCAAACTTAAATAACATACTTTCATATATTTATTCAAGAATCAAATAAACATAGATCGTTTCATCAAATCTTAATTCAACAAAACTTAAACAATACAAAACAGATCCAAAGTAATGAAAAACTATGAAATAAACTCACTAAACATCAAGCATCGAACTCTTCTAGTTGATTTTTGTTGTTGATAGGCTTCCTCCGTCGACTCACTGCAGGGTATTTAGCCAACAATCATGATGAACACGATTGTTGAGTTGGAGATTTGCATCTCTGTGTAAAAACGGCTCCTTAGGATTCTAGGGCGCAGCTATGTGTATATGAGTAAATCGTGTGTAAAAGGTTAGGGTTTAAGGCTCATAATGCGGTGCTTTTATAGAGTTTTAAGTCGGCTGGAAGTAAGTCGGCTATGGACGCCCGTCTGGTCTCGCGGACGCCCGCCCGTAATGCTGGACGCCGAGAGTAGCGCGTTCATCCTCCGTCCGAACTCTCTGAATGTAAAATACGATGCTGGACGCCCGTCTGCTTTATCAAACGCCCGTCTAGAATGGACGGGATTCGGACGCTCGTCCAAGGTGCTGAGGGTCGGATTTCATCATCTTTATCCAATTTCTTCAAGCCAATTCCAACTCTATCTTGAATAATTCGACTTGAGCTTTATTTATCCTCATTATAGCACTCGAAAATCAACACCTACATGATAAATAAACAATGCAAGAATGTAATAAAATCCAAATAATAATAATTCCATTAAATTAACACTTAAAATCATCAATTTTGCATACAACCCCCTTAAAATCATCTTTATTAAATAATTACACTTAAACCCTTAATAATCATGTAAATTATGAAAATGTGGGGAAAATAATAATAAAATACACCCTTAATAATCATATAAATATGGCCTTAACAACACCCCCACACTTAGCTTTTTGTACGTCCTCGGACAAAACAATCAAAACTATAGCTCAACTTTATAAATAATCCACATAGATCTCTAACTCACGTAACAAAAGATACAACAACTATAGCAAATGATACCAACACAGAGATAGATTCGGTGTAAGTGTGACAAGCCGTTCTCAACCTTAACAAGCCTTTCAAAGAAATATCCTCTCAAAAATTCCAATGACTATCCTAGGTACAGACAATAACAGCTCCACTCAAAGCCTTCCCACGCACTCAGTAGGATAATCCCTACAGCATATCATGCGGTTCTACTGGGTATAAGATCCATGATAACAAAAACTTAACTTATTTTTAACTCATCATTTTTCAAAATTTTCAAAATTGACGCATATCAGAATGAGCTCTTACCCATCATAGTAGAATAGGATATTTCGTGATAACACCCTACCTTACTCAAATCATAAGGTAGCTTCTCCTGACTGTCGTGAGCTATTGGTCATCATAGTGGTATAGGACATTTCGAGATAACGCCCTACCTCACTCCAATCATCGACCAGCTTCCGACAAACGTATTTATTAATAATTGCTTACTCACTTTATTTATTCACTTTTCAAAGTCATAAGTTACATCTCACTCATCACATTCAAACTTTATGATATTCACAGCCCACGGTCTAACTAAGGTGTAACTATACTGACCTTCCTAAGATAAATCATTAAAAATAATGAAAGGATATAATTCAAAAGTCATGCTTCAAAATCAAAGGCTTTCGTGAGTGAAAAAACGAAACTATCTCCATAAAAGTAAAACATGCTATAATTATCTCACTAAGTCACATACTATCATCATTAGAAAACTACAACTAGCAAGCATCTAGTTCCAATTATTCACTCATATTTCAAAGGATATAGCATAAAAACATACCCAATTTACCCCCCCACACTTAAATCACATTATGTCCTCAGAATGTGCAAATATAAAAGAAAAGAAAACTTAGTTTGGTTTCAAAGGTGGTTGTCGGATGAAAGTTGGCAGAGGTCGGGCCGGAGCATGAACATACCGCAACAACTCGAATAGACAACACTGGACATAAAAGCTGGTGAACCTGCTCAAAAGTATCTGCAACACTCGACATACCATATAATCTCGGGGTACACGGGGTATATGAAGCGACACATAACACAAAACACTCACAATGAACGTAAGAGGAATAACCATCAACACAAAATCAACTAAAGTATTATTTCTAAAACAATAAAACAAAACAACCTAAGAAAAGAAAACAAACAAAGAAAACTAGGTTGCCTCTCAGGAGGCGCTCTTTTAATGTCAATAGCTTGACACAAAGTTCAAAAGATCAACCCGGATCGGGCCACTTTGGTTTGACTACCGCCACCTCGATGATCGTAATCGGAGCACCTTTGGGGCGGAAATGATTTTCACCACAACAACAAGTCAAGTGCGCAATAAGTTCATTAAACTTTTCTCTCCAAGCGACAATCGACTCTCTTCTTCTTGTTCTTGCGGATGATAGGCATAGGCGTAGTGGTATGAGCGAAGTCTCAATGAAGGTACCTTACGGGTGGATATAAACGTCATCATCATCGACTCAAAGAAATAAGATGGAATCTCCTCACAAATCGGGACATCTGCACTCTCATCTCTTACGTGGAAATAAAGAATCTCAGGCTTTTCCTTTGGTTGCCCAAAATATTTCTTAAGTCGATGGCCATTCACTTTAAAAGCTTGATTACCATACCCGTTCAAAGTAATTACTCCACTTGGATTAACCTCGAGAATCTCAAAGGGACTGGACCACCTAGACTTGAGTTTACCGGAAAGCAGGTGAAGTCTAGTATTATAGAGTAAAGCCATTTCACCAACTTTGAATTCTCGGTCCTTGATCTTAGCGTCATGGAGCATCTTCGTTCTTTCCTTGCTAAGTTTAGCATTCTCGTATGCACGGAGTCTGAATTCGTCGAGCTCGTTCAATTGTAACAACCTTTTCTCCCCACAGAGTTGGCTATCAAAATTTAAGAATTTAATTGCCCAGAAAGCTCTGTGTTCAAGTTCGACAGGTAAATGACAAGCTTTTCCATAAACCATTTGGAAGGGTGACGTGCCCATCGGGGTTTTGAATGCAGTACGATAAGCCCACAACGCGTCATCCAACTTAAGACTCCAATTAGATCGATTATTGTTCACGGTCTTCTCTAAAATTCTTTTCAAGCTCTGGTTGCTTACCTCGACTTGGCCTTTCGGTCAGGGATGATATGGTGTACCAATCTTATGTTTGACACCATACTTCTCAAGGATCTTGTCAAGCGGCGCATTGCAAAAGTGAGTACCTTCATCACTAATGAGTGCTCTCGGACAGCCGAATCTAGTAAAGATATTCTTTTGCAAGAATTTCTTTACAACCTTGTGATCATTAGTTTGAGTAGCTATGGCCTCGACCCACTTTGAAACATAATCCACACAGACGAGGATATACTTATTACCACATGAGGATGGAAAGGGTCCCATAAAATCTATGCCCCATACATCGAAAACTTCGCATTCAAGAATGGGCTTAAGTGGCATTTCCATCCGACTACTCTGCCGTCGGTTCTCGCACCTATCACAACCTTTACAAAAAAACACGCATCTTTAAACAGAGTTGGCCAGTAGAATCCAGCTTGAAGAATCTTTGCAACCGTCTTTGGTGTTCCATAGTGACCTCCGGTAGGACCGCTATGGCATTGTTCCAGAATATCCCATTGCTCGTGTTCCGGAACACACCGTCGAAGCAAACCATCCTTACAGACCCTGAACAAATAAGGATCTTCCCATACGAGATATTTAAGATCAGAAAAGAACTTTTTCTTCTCCTGATACGTCATATCCTCTAAATGACCACTCGCTAAATAGTTGACGTAGTCAGCATACCACGGCCTAACCGTTTCAAGCTTCATCAATTGCTCAGTTGGAAAATCAATGCCTATATCATTGTGATTTTCTGCACCCTCATTTACTAAGCGAGATAAATGATCAGCCACAATATTCTCACTACCTTTCTTATCTTTAATCACAAGGTCAAACTCTTGTAGAATTAGAATCCATCTAAGTAACCTTGGTTTTGCATCCGCTTTATCCATAAGGTAGCGTAAAGTCGCATGATCTGTCCATACAATCACTTGAGACCCTGAAGATAACTTCTAAACTTGTCAATGGCAAAAACGACGGCTAAGAATTCCTTCTCGATCGTAGTATAATTGCATTGAGCCGGGTTCAAGGTGCGGCTCGCATAATAAATGGGCTGAACCTTTATCAACTCTTTGACCCAAAGCTGCGCCTCTGGCGTAATTAGAGGCATCGCACATCAACTCGAAAGGCTTGGTCGGTCAAAAGCTACTAAAATAAGGGCACCGATAAGCTTATCTTTCAAACAATTGAAAGCTTCTTTGCACTTCGCATCGAACAAGAAATCTACATCTTCTTTCAAGAGATTTGATAAAGGCTTGGCAATCGTAGAAAAGTCTTTAATGAAACGCCTGTAGAAGCCAACATGTCCTAGAAAACCTCGTACCTCTTTTCTTTGCTTTTGGGTACGTCATCCGTTCAATGGCTTCGACCTTAGCCTTATCAACTTGAATACCAGCATTGGACACCTTATGTCCCAAAACGATTCCTTCGTCTACTAGAAAATGGCATTTTTCCCAGTTAAGCACCAGATTTTTCTCAACACACCGTTGGAGTACCATATCTAGATTCTCTAAAATTTCATCAAAACTATCGCCGTAGACTGAGAAGTCATCCATGAAGACCTCCATGCATTTCTCAACAAGTCCATCAAAATGGCCAACATACACCGTTGAAAAGTCGCGGGCGCATTGCATAGGCCGAATGGCATTCTCATGGAACGCAAAAAGTACCGAGATGGACACGTAAAGTTGTCTTCTCTTGGTCATTAGGATCAATGGCTATCGGAAGTAGCCGAATAGCCATCAAGGAAACAATAATACTTGTGACCACTCGGTCTTTCAATTAGTTGGTCAATGAAGGGTAAGGGGAAGTGATCTTTGCGGTGACTTCATTCGGTCTCACGATAGTCGATCTGAGACTCTGAGCGATCCACGAGGCGTAGGGCAACTTCCTCCCCTTTTTCATTCTTTTCACTGGTGATTCCACCCTTCTTTGGCACAACTTGAGTAGGTGACCCACTCGCTATCGGCGATTGCGTAGATGATTCCCATGTCAAGCCACTTTATAACCTCCTTCTTGACAACCTCCCTGCATATGCGGATTCAGATCTTCTACGAGGTTGTCTAACCTTTTAGCTCCTTCCTCCGTTCGGATTTTATGCATGCATATGTCCAGGCTGATCCTCGGATATCACCCACTTGCCAACCGAACGCGAGGATGTTTTTCTTAAGCACTTCTATCACCGTGTGCTTCTTGCTCTTGGTCGAGTTTTCAAGAAATGATCAAAGGCAATTTATCTCCATCCTTAAGAAAGATATACTTAAGGTGTTTTGGAAGCGGTTTGAGCTCTAAATCGGTAGGTGGTTGCTCAATACTAGACTTTAACGGGCCACCTTTCTCTTTATGAGCTTGGAGTGGTTGTGATGAGAACACCTCATCTTCCCGAGGCTCAACCCGTAAAGTGTATTGGATTAAATCATCCATCGGAATCCTCCGGTCAACACTTGTTTCCTTTTTCTTATGATCGATCATTTTCCTTAACTCTTCATCTTTAAGCTCTTACGCGGCTCTTCCCAATCATCTACTTCCCAATAAGTAGCTTCTCTCCAAAACTCTACCTCGTCCCAACTACCCATCGAGCTTCTTCTTCACCAGGGATGAAGTCTTCACGACTTAGTTCTTTGAAATCATCGTTTGTTCTTTGGGCATCTCCATGCTTCCAACTCAATAACAGGCTCGGTATGAGCGAGTGAAGATGACTTCGTCAATGCCTACGGCTGGAAATGAATTAGAAGATGGTCGCGATCGCCCGGATCCTCAATGTCCAGGACTTCAAAAACACCTATCTCTGTAAGTTCCATTGCAACTTCATAATAGGCATCTCCTCCGTCCTCATATATGGCTTCGACAAGCGATATTTCATCAATTACGGCTCTTTCGGGATGTGTCCTCGTGTGAAGGTGACAGATGTGTCACCGACTCTAAGAGTAATTTGTCCTTTGCGAAGTCGATGAGAGCGTTAGAAGTGTCTAAAAAGGTTCGGCCTAGAATTAGAGGCATCTCCTTGTCGGTGGATAGTCTAGAATAACCCGATCGGTAGGGAAGACTAAATGTTCAATTTGAAGAAGAACATTAGCTACACAACCGGCCGCAGATTTGACTAGATTTGTCTACCATCTGAAGAGAAATGGGGCGTTCTCGCATTCTTTTGTCTAGCCCGAGCTTTTTGCATACGTTTAATGGCATCACATTAATAGAGGCCCCGAGTCGCATAATACATTTCGAACAAATGGCCCTCAATCTCAAGGAGATTGAAGGTCCGCGTGGTCACCTCGCTTAACAGCAATTTTCTGTGAAACCATCGCGCAATCTTCTCGAAATACTTCTTCAGCCATCCCCTGAAGCTTTCTCTTGCTCCCACAGAATTCTTTAAGATACTTAGTACATTTAGGCATTTCAGACAATACCTCAGCTAAGGGCATACTCACTTTAGTGTCCCTAAGTATCCTCCTCACCCCATCATACTGCTTGTCATTAGTGAGGGCTTTCTCTTTCCTTTTTGGGGGATAAGGAAGGGCTTTATCATTCTTCGTGGCCTGATTCTTTATCGCCTCATCCTCCTTATCCTTCCATCTCACAAACTTTTCTTCCTTTTTCTTAGTCAGGGGTACAGCCTCCTGACTCTCCTTCCTTTCCTCTTCATCAGAATTATTTTCGTCCACCGAAGAATTGTCACTAAGCTCATCATCGTTGCTTTCTTGGCATGTGGTTTTCGATTTCCCCTCACGAACTCATGGCGTCGGGAGAGGGCTACTGCTTCCGACATCTTGCCTGGTCACTGTTTACCACTTCTCAACGTTACTTCATTCAACTCCTCTTCTTGTCCATACTCCCATTGTGGTGTAATGGCGGTGCAAACATTCACATCGACTTTTGGGTTTCTCTCGGTATAACTCGGGAGTTTACCGTGAGGTCTCGCTGCTTGCTTTGGTCCGCCATTTGACCAACTTGTCTCTCAATAGCTTTAACACTAGTAGACGAGTCTTCACCATGTCTACCACTCATCGAATTTGTGTTGAGGGACACATGAGGTGGTATGATTGTTGTTCGAGTTTGATTCCAGCCACCTTGAGGCCTTTGGGAGTTACGAGGCGGCCTTTGATAGTTCGAGTTGAAAGAATTGAATTTGAAGGGCCAGGTGGTAACTTGGCTTGATTGAAGTTTTGTCTTTGAAATCTGAATAGTTAGTTACGGTTGAAGTTTCGGAAGGGTTGGTTTTGATTATCCATTAAATTTACTTCTTCCGTCATCTCCGTTCCTACGCGCACTCCCGGATCGAAGAAATTTGCGTCGAAGATTGGCTAGTCGCTTGCTTATCAATTCCATCCGAGCAACCAACGATTTGTGTATCGGGATTGCTTGCGTACCTTCTTTCTTAACAATATTGGTCTTCTTAGAGTCGACCACATATTGTTCTTGGCGATGGTCTCGGCCCTCTGTGAGGCGATCTCATCACCTCCCCTAAGAAGGATCCATGAGTGTGGAGTCAAGATAGTCTCTATTAGGTTGAGAGACTCTCAGCAGAAACAGATTCCAAAGAACTCATATCATCATATCCGTGATTGGGGCACTTCCTCATCATGATTTAATCTCTCCCAAGCTTTGCCAGCAGTCTCATCCTCCATCTCGCTCAAAGCGTAGCTATTTCCCGTTTCATCTCCATAATCTTGCCTGGTGAAACCCACTTAAGAGCGAAGGCTCTTTTGACATCATTCCATGTATGGAGGAATGATGTGCTAACGACGTAAACCATCCTGCTTGCTTCACCTTTTAAAGCAAAAGGAAATAGCTTCAACTTTACGATCTCGAGAATCAACACCAGGATAATGGCCACGCTTCACGATTTATGCGAATGTGGACAAGAAGTCGTGTGGATCTTCTGAGCGATACCATGGAAAGAGCTATTCGAACCAAAGTGCAACAACTCCGTTCTTTAGATCAAAGTTCGCTCCTCCCATGTCGGGAGGACGAATAGGTCTATGTCCTCGAGAAAATCTTGGTTTAGATATGGAGTGTAGGGGTCTGGTTCGATTGATTAAGTGGTTTTGTCTAAATTGTTGAAGTTGTTGATTTATGCTAGCTTCTTCGATTCTGTTGTTCTTTGCAGAGCTTGCATCCGTTGAAGGAGTAAATTTAAGCGAGCTTGGGGGTCGAGGATTTGGAATTGGTGGATCTTGATCCGCCATTTTGTCCAAATCGAGGAGAGCCTTCTTCTAAGGATAGATCGTTCGGGCTCGGGATCAAAGATCGAAGTCCTTCTTACTTCTCGTTTGCATAAACCGGAAGAAAGGAAAGGAAGAAATCAACCCTTTGGGGTTGATTAGAAAACAGTTTAGAAAAGATTAGATGGTTTAGAGGGAGAAAAGAAAAGAGGAGAAAAGAGAAGAAAGAAAAAAGTGATGATTGAACAGATGAATCAAGGCCCAAGTGTTAGTGGGCGTTCATTGTGAATCGAACGCTCGTCAGATTGAATGAACGTTCGTCGTTGAAGAGACGTAATTGAGGTGGACGGGCGTTCAAGTTGTTGGGCTTTCGTTCAAAAACGAAAACCTAAAAACTAAGGTTACCAGAAATTAAAAACGAGGTAAAAAAAATAAAAGCAGAAAAGACATATGGAAATAAAATCAAACAAATCTATAATTACGGAAACAGATCTAAGCTATAAAAAAAAAGTAAGGAAAATAATTGAAAGAAAATCAAATAAAATAAAACAATAAGTTTAAAAACAAGAAAAACACTAAGACGGAAAAAAAAAACGTGTTGAAATCTTCTAGGGCCAAAAAGGAGGGGAAAACAGTGGATTTTGACCTCGAAAACGCACTGAACGGCCTATGGCCGTTCACCACGTCGTCGGCGTCGGAACGAGCTTTCCGAATTGGGGTCCTGCGTTCCAAACGGACACTCGAGCGAAAGTTACGGCCAAAATACTCTCTGCGTGCTAAAACGATCCTTTTTGGCTCGGAAAATTGTCCTAAATAGAATCCGACAACCGTTACCGACTCCCGGCAACGGCGCCAAAAAACTTGTTCGGTAAAAACTAGTTTTATAATTTATAAACCGAAACACCCCAAGTATAAGGATCGTAGTATAGGATGTTAACGGGTCGTCTGGAGTGGAATGTTTATCGGATTCAAATATAAATCTATATCAATTATGTCACAATTATTAACTAAACTACTAAACTAAGGTGAAACTAACTAAAACCTAAACCTAAGAATTAAAACTAAAATAGGAATAAAAACAAGCGAAAATAATAAAAGCAGAAAAAGCGGACGGCGTTCACTAAAGTGAGCGAGCGTGCCCTGAAACGAATCTAATGGACGGCGGCTCGCTATTGCGGACGACGGCGTCGATTATGAATGAAGCGAAAATTGCGTAAAAAAAAGCGAGAAACTAGGGTTTATAAAACTAAAACTTAAACTAAACTTAATCTAAACGATTTGATTAAAACAATTAAAAGAAAAACAAAGAAGGCGACTAGATTCCACCTATCAACCAACAATCCAACTAGATGGTTGACGATACCGGGTTACGCACCTCGATGTACGGTCATCGAGTAGGTCCTACAGTATGTACGCGTGTTAAGGAATGCATGCCAGTTAAGGCCAGCAGGTCGAACTATCGACATGGAAGCCATGGCAAGCGTATCGACCCTTGAGACCAACGCAAGGCCAGAGATCCGAGAGTACGATGATCGACTTATGAAGCGATGCGCAGGCGATAGTTCAGACTCGATCACCCTAAGTCGGGCGAGATCTCTAAGTCGGGAGCAGAGTCCATACCGGCTCACGTTAGCCCATTTATCCACAGGATAACTTGGGCGAGGTAAGGCCCAATAAAGGGTAAATAAGACAATAGCTCATAACCGACCCATATTAGGGTTATGTCATGAATTGTCTATATAAATACAACGATCCAGGAACTACGTACGGCTTGATTCCTGGAGAGATAACAGGATACGTAGGCAATCTAAATATACCACTTAGATTCAGTCAAAAACACACCCACGCCTCTTTATTCTTGAGTGGGGTTCTTGGTTATTCATCATTCATAGAAGAATAACCGGATCTTAATAGGTGACTAATTTGTCATCGTCATTGGCGCTAGAAGGAGGGTCTTCAATTGTTGAATAAGCCGGGAACATGCCACCCAAGGATAAACCACCCAGAAGGACCACTTCCAAAAACACAGATCCGCCAAGTCTGCAGTTAGAAGAGGAAGTGGGCATGGAGACGCAGGGTGAAAAAGAGCCGAACCTGGAACCGATCCAGGAAAACCCCTTGAAGCAGACGCAAGGTCTGGCCCCAGAACAGCAATTGTTGGTGGATCAACTGGCAGGTCAGGACATTAGCGCTCTGCAAAAGATCATGGAAGAGGTTCTCAGCAGACAGAATCCGCAACAACAACAGGCTGGAGGAGGTTTAAATATCAATATGCCTAAACCTAACCCGGCCCAGTTTCAAGAGATCAGCGCATCCTCTAGCTCTGTTGAAAAACGGAAGAAGGAAATTCATCAGAAGCATCAAAGGGATGCAGAGGATAGCGCCAGACGCGAGTTGGACGTGATTCTGGGGAAAAGCAAGGTTTCCTTGTTCTTAGAGTCTCCTTTTACTAAGGAGATTGAAGATTTTCCTAAACCCAAGGGGTTTAAGATTCCAAAGATAGAGCCTTATGATGGCACCACCGACCCGGAGGACCATTTACACAGGTATCTATCGCAGATGAGGTTGGACGGGGCACCAGACGAGATGCGGTGCCGGGCATTCGAGACTCTGCTCGTAGGTCGGGCTAGAGAATGGTTTACTGGCGAGGCCCGGTCGATCTCCGATTTTTCCATGTTGGCGAAAGTTCGAGACGCCTTTATCGTCAACAAAAGTTTCGATTGAGTGAAACGCACCTCATGAACATGAGGCGACTTAGAGATGAAACGGTGTTAGAGTACTTAAGGCGCTTCAATATCGAGCGATGCAAGTAAAGGACCCTCAAGATGGACTTCGATCACCTCGTTTGTAGGGGTTTGAGGAACACCAAATTATACGAAAAGTTGAGTAGAACTCTCCCGAGAACTATGGACGAGTGTGTGAATGTGGTCCACAGATTCTGTCATCAAGCGAAGAAGGCGTGCGTAGACACACCAAGCCGAATGGATGGACCCAAGGAAAGAGAGTCGAGGGTCGGGAAAGAGCCAACCTCGACAGCATGAAGCAGAGAAGAAAGCCTCTGTTTGGGATCGAGTCGATAAACCTTCTGTGTTTAATCGAGTTGAAGCACCTGTATCGGATCGGTCAGAGAAAAAAGGAGGAAAGAAAGATAAAGACTTTGTTCCTCTCAACCGATCGAGATCGGAGATACTGTCCATCATGGTATCGAAGAACCTAGCAAAGAGGCCCCCACCGATCAAGAAACCTCGAGAGAGGCGGAGGTCAAACAAGTTTTGTGAATTCCATGAGGACATAGGCCATGCAACTGATGACTGCATGGATTTGAAGAGAGACATCGAAGCCTGCATCCAAGAAGGCCGGTGGATGAGGTCATCGGCGTAACCCGTTACCACAGAGCCCAAGGGCATAAAGCAAGAGAGAGGAAGAATCCCGACCAAGATGGATGTCGAGGAAGAGATCATCGAGACGGCGAGATCGGTCTCCGAGATGCCGACAGAGAAAAGCACGGTCGGGACGAGATATGAAGACAACCGCCGAACAATTATGTTAACACAATATTCGGGCCGGGAACGGAAAAGAACGAGCGGTCAAGGGACGGAAGACGGCTCGAGATATGGAAAGCAAAGCAAAGACTTTCGACGGAGAGGTGGTATGGGCCAAGAGACAGCGTTCCAAAGTCGAGAATCACAAAATGAAGGATTAGTAATAGAGGCAGTAATAAGCCGCACCAGGGTATCGAGGGTATGCATCGACAATGGCAGCGCAGTTAACATCCTATATTACTCAGCCTTCCAAGGAATGAAGCTGAAAGATAAAGACTTGATCCCTATAGTCTCCCCACTGTTTGGATTCACAGGCGTGCGATCCACCCGTTAGGATCCATTAAAGTCGTTAACGCGGCGTATAGGAGATGGGGAAAGAGGAAGAACGTTCGAGTTAAGTTATGTGGTCGTGAAAGCCCCCTCCGCGTACAATGTAATCTTAGGGCGACCTGCCCTCTTCGAGTTACGAGCCATCATTTCGACATACCATAACAGTATGAAGTTCCCAACTCGGAAGGGTTCCCACGAGGTCAAAGGGGATATTGAAGTCGCCAGGAGTTGCAATTCAATTATTATGAATGGAAATCTGGCGGTGCAGCAAGTCCTTATCGAAGAACTGATCCCAGAGGAAGAGGAAGATAAATCTTGGGCCTCAAATGAGAGCAAATAAAACGTAGACTGTGTGGAGGAGGAAGAGCAAAATGTCCAAGTCGGGGTTTGGATACCGACTCAGAAAACAATCATTGATCGACTTGTTGGCGGAATTCGAGATGTTTTTGCATGGAAAGCTTCAGATATGCCTGGCCTTCCAACGGATATTGCGGTTCACAAGCTCGGTTGACCAGGCTAAAGGCGATCAAAGCGAAGAAAAGAAATTTCGCATCAGATCGATTGGAAGCTATTGAGTCGGAAGTCGGTAAGCTGTTAGCGGCCAATATAGTAAAAGAGGTGCTATATCCTGACTGGCTGGCCAATCCAGTGTTAGTGAAAAAACCAGATGGCAGTTGGCGTATGTGTGTGGACTTCACCGATTTGAATAAGGCCTGTCCCAAGGATTCTTACCCATTACCCAAAATCGACAGGCTAGTGGACTCGACCATCGGTTTTGAGGTTTTGCCTTTTAGATGCGTACAAAGGGTACCACCAAATTTTAATGGATCCTCGAGATGCATAAGACAAGGCAGCGTTCATCACAGAGTTTGGCACCTTCATTTATGTAACCATGCCTTTCGGACTTAAGAATGCCGGAGCTACATACCGCAGAGGCGATCAATAAAATTTTTATAAAGCAGATCGGCGCGAAACATGGAAGTATATGTGGATGACACCGCTCATTAAAAGCCGATCATTGAAGCGATTTCTAATCGATACACGAGAGGTGTTCGAGGTGCTAAGAAATACGCAAATGAAATTGAATCCTAAGAAGTGCACCTTCGGGGTACGGTCAGGCAAATTTCTGGGATACATGATATCGAGAGACGGGATCCGAGCTAATCCCGACAAGATAGACACGTTAAAGAATATGCCGCTCCTCGAAATACAAAGGAAGTCTGAGAGACTCACAGTCGAATGGCGACACTAAATAGATTCCTATCTCGATCGACTCAACGTCGTTGCCCTTTTAAGATTCTTGAAAGGCCGATCCTTTCCAATGGGATGATGAATGTCGGCGACCTTCAAGAATTAAAGGCATATCTATCGAGTTACCTACTCACCTCACCTCACCTCGAGAGGGGAAAGATTGTTGATTTACTTATTGGTATGCGATGAAGCGGTGAGTGCGGTCTTGGTCCGAGAAGGGACAAGGTCAGTGCCCATATACTTCGTGAGCAAAGCATTACACGGTCCCGAGGTCCGGTACTCACCCGGTGAAAAGCTCGTGATTAGCCCTGGTACATGCCTCGAGAAAACTCGGACCTATTTCCAAGCCCATCCGATCTTAGTAGTCACAGACCAACCACTCAAGCAAATACTTGCGAAACCAGACACATCGGGTCGACTTGCGAAGTGGGTAATTGAAATGGCTCAGTACGATATAGAGTTCACTCCCCGAACCGCGATTAAAGCTCAGGCCTTGGCGATTTTTTTAGCGGAAGGTATTTCAATCTGGTCGACCAGGAAAAGCAGGTCACGAAGTCAAGTGGATTTTACACGTCGATGGAGCATCGAGTAAAGAAGGAGCCGGAGCAGGTCTGTTGCTAGTCAGCCCGAAGGGGGAAGAGTTTCCTTATGCTCTCCGATTCGACTTCAAGGCAACTAACAATGAGGCCGAATATGAAGCAATGATAACCGGACTAAAACTTGCTCTGAAGCTGGGGGTCGAAGATCTGATGGTTTATAGTGATTCTCAACTGGTCGTTAATCATGTGAAAGGGGAGTACGAGGCCAAGGAAGAGACAATGAAGAATTATTTAAGAGTTGTTCAAGGCCTTATGGCAAGATTCAATTCGATTCAGATCGAGCAGGTACCTCGAAGTCGGAATAAGAGGGCCGATGCACTCTCAAAGCTCGCCTCGAATTTTGTCTCGAGTAAAAAAGTTACGTGGAACCGCTAAGGCAATGTGGTTACGAAGAAAAGGAGGCTCAGCCGATCACTCAGCAGGCCACATGGATGGACTCGATTGTTCTATACCTAAAGGATGAGATTCTACCGAATGACAAAGTACAGTCAAGAAAGATCCGACTTCAGTCGGCAAGGTACGCATTTTTCAATGACATACTTTATCGCAAATCTTTCACAAGTCCATGGTTGAGATGTGTGTCCAGTCGAAGGCAATTATATCCTCGAAGAGATTCATAAAGGAGAACTGTGGAAACCATTGTGGAGCCGTAATGTTAGCTCGGAAAAGCAAGTTATTTGGATACTACGGCCCTCAATGCAACGAGATGCGAACGACTTTAGTTCGTGAGGTGTAACACATGTCAAATTCACGACAACATCTCACACCAACAAGCGCAAGAAATGAACGTTATCTCGTCCGCTTGGCCATTCGATATGTGGGGAGTCGATATTGTAGGTCCTTTACCTCGAGCTCCAGGAAATAATCGATTTGTAGTGGTCATTTGTAGATTACTTTACCAAGTGGGTAGAGGCCGAGCTATACCGGACATCGAGAGCGACCACCATCAAAAAGTTTTTGTGGGTCGATATTTTGTGCAGATATGGAATCCCAAAGGTCCTGATCTCGGATAATGGAACACAATTCGAAGACCGAAGGGTTCGAGAGTGGTTGGCAGAATATCAGATCGATCAACACTTTACCTCAGTAGCACACCCGCAAGCAAACGGTCAGGTCGAACAGACCAATCGACAGATCAAACTGGGGCTGAAAAAGAGGCTGGAGGAACAAGGTCGAGACTGGGCAGTTCAACTTCCGAGCATCCTGTGGTCATACAGGACATGCTCCAAATTCATCGACAGGCGAAACACCTTTCTCCCTAGCTTACGGGTGCGAGGCAGTTATCCCTGCTGAAGTCGGCCTCCTTCCCTCGAAATGCGGCATATAACATCGAAACGAATGAACCCGATGTCCGACAAGAGAAGGACAATCTCAAGAAAAGAGAGATAGCCTCGGCCGAGAATGGCAAGGTATAAACAAAAAATCTCTCAGTACTATAACGAAAAAGTCAGATATCGATATTTCAAGGTCGGGGATCTAGTTCTCAGGAAAAATGAAGCCAGTCGACAAGAAGCGATGGGCAAACTTGCTCCGAATTGGGAAGGACCATATCAAATTCTAAAGGTTCATCCCAAAGGATCCTACCAATTAGGGTCAGGCAGACGGAACAACCGTACTCGGCAATGGCATGCCAACAACCTTCGAAAGTATTATGTTTAAGTATTAGATCGACTAGCCCATACTTACTTTGATCTTGTGAAACTTGTAATCAGTCCAGGGGACAATTCAAGAGTTACCATAATAAAACGTCTACTTTTATGTTTATTGTGTTATAACTTTTATTTAACTATAATATTCTAAGTCCAAAAGGACACGAAGTTATAGTCGAGAATTTAAAAATTGAGCAATCCAAGTCGTAACTCGATCCTAAGCCGAGGCCAAGTTAGCCCAAGAGGCGGCAGAGCTAAGGCAAATTCTAGAGTCAGCGTAGTCGGAACTCGAGGACAAGCCATAAGCCAAGTTAGCCCAAGAGGCCACGGAGCTAAGGTAGAGTCTAGATTCGCATGGTCGGGTCAATGTCCAAGTCAGAAGCCCAACGACACCTAGGGTCGAATAAGGCAAAGACAAAGGACGGTTCGCAATGTCGGGCCACCGTGTAAGTCGGAAGTCTATACCTACATATGGGGCAATACGACTGAGACAAGCACAGTTCGCAATGTCGGGCTAACCTACCCAAATCGATACCTAATAAGCCGATTAAAGCTGAAAGGCCAAGGCAAAGGGTCGATTGGGATTCGAATAAATCCTAAGTGTGTTAAGAACCGAAGGTCCAAAACAACACTTGGGGGGCAGAATACTCAGTAAAGGCAAGTAGCGAACAGAGTTTCGGACTCGACAAGCGAAAAGCAAACAACAAGTAAAAAGCCGATAACACTCAGTTAAAGCAAGTAGCAAACAGAGTCATAGACTCGACAAGCGAAAGGCAAACAACAAGTAAAAAAGCTAAGGCAAAGGTAAATAACATGAATAAAGGGAAAACAATAAAATTCAAAAACTGGGCCAGGTCGATAAGACCAACCCACAAAGTATGTTAATTACAAAATGTCAATAACGATCAAAGTTGTAGATAAAATTACAATGGAAAGATATAAAGAGCAAGAAAAACTAAGGAGCAGCATCGAGACTAGAACCAGCATTGCCGGAGGTCGAAGTCGACCCCTGAAGATACTTTGCAGAAAGAGAAACACCTTCTTGGAACTCTGCAAAGCATTGGTCGTAAATCGCTTCAAAGTTGGGGTCGTAAAGCCAAGGCTCATCAAGCTTTTCTACGCCGACCCCAACCTCGGGATATGCCCTCCGAACCGATCTCTGACCTTGGTGAATCCACCAATGATGGCTTTGTTCATGATTACGGTTAGGTCATCACTCGCTGCGTCAGACTTCCGATACTCGGCAACAGCGTCGGCTCTAGATCTCTCAATTTGACCAGGGACTTGGCTCAAGTCGAGCTTTAACATATCCCGTTCTTGTTCCAGGTCCGCACTCCTTTCCTGCTCTTGCCTTAGGGTCTCTCTGGACATCCGTCGAGTTTTATCCTTCTCTCCGGAGGCCTCTCAGAGCCTGGGCCGATTGGCATTCGCCGCCAACTCATTCTCGAGCCTTTCCTTCTCGGAGATCGCTCGTGCCCAAGCGCGCGCCGAACGGCCCTCGAGCCGCGCAGACGCAGATGCTTTGGGCGAGCTTTTCAGAGATGAGTTGCCGAATCTCCTTCTTCAGCCCTTCTACTGTTTTGGAAGGCGCATTCAGACGCCGAGCGAACTCCTTACCCATCGATAATTTCTTACAAAAGAAACGCAAGTCATAAGTTTTAAAACGGAAATGACAAGCGTGAAAAGGGAATCGAGTGAAGAAAACAAGTAACTTACTGCGCGGCCCGCTTCTCGGAAGGAGCTAAGCAAGACCTTGTCCTCCATGACGATATACTCCTCGGCAGTCATGGCTCTTAATTGCGAGTCGGAGGAGGGAACCTCAGCAGACTTGGCCCTTTTGGCCCTTCTCTGTTGCTCTCTAAGTAGATCTGCGGGAGTCGGCCTCTTTACCCCGGACATCTCGACTTCTTCGACTCGATCTTCCTCTTCGGGAACAACCACAACATCATCATCCTCATCCCTCAACGAACCAAAGCGGACCGTGAGCTCACCAGAAGTCGATGGAGGTATAGACGTATCAGCAAAGGTACCCTCAGTCGAAGCTGCGTTAATAAAAGATGGATTCCCCTCGACCTGGGAAGCGATCTTGTCTCCTCCAGCCTCTGTAATCCGAGGAGGAACGACTGAGCGAGGGATGGAAGGATTGACAGCTGCTGCGAATTTTCCCACTGCAAGACGACAAAAACAGAAGAAGTCAATATATGATAAATGTAAGTTAAAGAATTAAGACTTAATAATAATATAACAAAGGTCCATACAATTTTCTGATCGGCGGGAATGGCGCTATGTATGGTACGGGCCCGCCTCCTCGAGGAGGGCAAGGTCATAAAGAAGACTCAGTCTGTGTAGCCACCTCGAAGGTAAATCTCCGAGGGTAATGGCCTCGTTTAGTACAAACTTTCCGACCCGGTTTGTCATCTCTTCCTTCTCTCGACCTCCATAAGCCGACATAAGGGTTATCCGACAAAATTGGATGGATTTTTAGAGAGATGAACTCTCTCAGCCGGCTTCTTCATCTTCATGTTTTTGCTGCCAAATCCTTTCCATTCTTGTGTTCTAGCTCTTGTTCTTTGCTCTTCCGCTTCCTTGTTACCTTTCTTTCTTTTTCTGCTTTTACGACTCTGTTTTGAGCCATGGCTCGCAAGAATAAGAAAACCTTTAGAGATGACATCACATCGATTCCGATCCAGATGGAGTGAAGTTTACAGTGATATCTGAGGTTGCAAGAGCTCCCAAAGACTTTGTTGCTCCTTACGCAACTCCAATCAAGCTCAGATTGAAAGTGGGAAGCTTCCATTAAAGGATAACACTTGCTCATCATCACTGCTAAGGTCATTTTGGCACTGGAGTGGATGATGTTGTTAATGCTCCTTCCTTGGTGGAATTGAGAGAACTCGCTTCAAAATGTTGTAATCCTAGAGTCTATGAGGCAATGAGATTGAAATCTGGAAAGCTTATTACACCTGGGCCGCTACCATTTCAAAAAAGAAGTCTGTCTTGCCCGAGGTGATTTGGCGGGTATATCTTCTCTTCGTGAGTTGTTAGAAGTTGAAAACAAGTGAACAAACTGTTATTGACAAATTAAAGATTGGGGGTGTGTCCAAAAGACATTAGAGAGTGTCGAGTGCTCTGTTAGGCGAGTTTCGCATCAGTAAATCCAGATTTCGAAGGTGGTGTGATAGAACCTGGTTCTTGATTGTGGGCTTGCTTCGATGGTGTTTTTGGCACTTTAGGACTGGTGGTGTGATAGAACAGGGGACTCGATTAGAGGTGGATCCTGGTTCTATTGCAAGTAAGGAAAATGTTGCCCCTGCTTTCGGGCCCCTTCGGTGTAAGTTCGATACTACTTACGGAGATTACCTAGGGCCTAATGCTACTAAAGCCTGTGGATGAATTTGCTTCTTGGGTTCAAATGGTCAAGAAAAATAGAGAACCTTCAGATGATGTTGTTCTTTTGGTCGACCATGTTGATTGTATCAATCAAGATCTGTGTTTCTTGAAGAGGAGGATACTAATGATGATTCTATGGAGAAATTGAGTTTGATTGGCATCTTTCCTTCAAAATTTCCTGGAAGAGATGCGATCAAAAGATTGTTAATGCTTGGCCAAGAAAGTGTGTATACCATTACCACAATTCTGGATGGATAGTGTTCCTTTTTGAACAAGAGATCGATCTTAATGAGGTAATCGCATCTTTGGTCCCTTCTATGCTTTTGAAAGCCCTTGCTTTTAAAAAAGATGCCTGTAATGTTTGATTTTAGTAAAGATGCTTGCACTACTGCCTCCGATTTGGATTCATTTGCCTAATCTTCCACTAAGGCTTTGGAAGGATAGAGCTTTGAGTAAGATATGTTCTTTCCTGGGGAGTCCTCGAGATATCTTGATAAAGTCACCACTTTGCAAAAAAAAAAGTGCTTAGTTTTGCAAGATGTCTTGTGGAAATTGATTTAAAGATGGAGTTGCCTTCGTTATTCCTATTACTATGCATGATGGAAAGGTCCTTATGCAAACTGTTTTATATGAGGAAAGGCCCAAATTCTGCTCCAAGTGTAACAAATTAGGCCATAATGAACAAGGCCATGATGATTCTAAAGGAGAGGTTCTGCATTGTATGTGGCAAGGTCAAAAAAACTGGTGTTTCTAAACCTAACCCCCTCAAAGAAGAAAAAGTGGTTATTCTTGTAGATGATGGTAAGAATGATCTTGCTCTTGGGACAACTCATGTGCCGATTGATGTTCCTTCACGCTACATCTACACTTTGGTGGAGAAAGGAAAAGTGTTTCCTCAAGGAATAATGGAAAGGAAGTGGAGAAGACTCACTCATTGCTAATATTTTTGATGTTTTAGATCCCGATAAATGTTCTACTTGGGCGGTGATGTCAGGTTGAGGATTTGGGGAAAAAGGGGATATTGTCGCCTCTGGTTCTAGGAAATCAAGGAAGAAAAAGAAGAATAAAAGGAATAGCCTTTGCTTTGGTGTTTCGGAAATGAAGGAAGATATCGATGTAGTCTCTAGAGGTAAATCACCTCTAGGTAGACAAAAATGATTGGTTTTTGGAATGTTAGAGGGTTCAATAAGGTTTCTAAACAATCTACTGTTGTCAAATACCTTAGACAACATAAGATTACCTTATTTGGAATCCTTGAGACCAAACTGTCTCAAATTAGTATGGATAAATTTTTGAAGTATAAGATTCCTACCTGGAAGTCTGTAAATAACTTTGATCAACATGATAATAGGAGGATGTTAGTTATTTGGGATCCTTCTTTTGTTTCTTTGGAAGTTCTGGAAGTTGATGCTCAGTGGATCCACTGTAGTGTCAGGCTGAATGTGACTGGTGATGTTTTTCTGGTTACTTTTGTGTATGGATTACACTCTGTTGGCCATAGAAGAAGTATGTGGGACAGACTTAGAGAATTGAGTGTTTGTTCTTCTCTTCCTTGGATGGTTTTAGGGATTTCAACTCTGTGCTTTTCTGTTGAAGATAGGATGAATGGGAATATTCCCACCGATTATGAAATGCAAGATGGTGTGGATTGTTGCTTGGATGCTAATTCACTTGATATGAATTCCTCCTGTGAATTCTTTACTTGGAGTTCTTCTAATGTTCTTTCTAGAATTGATAGGGTCTTTGGTTAATGCTTTTGGTATGACCGGTGTGTGAATGCTTTGGCTTTTTTGACCTATTTGGTTTGCATTCGATCATTCTCCTTGTAGGATTTCTAACTACTGATTCGTGATCGAATGAAACCATTTAAATTTTTCAATATGTGGATGCAGCATCAAAGTTATATGGAGATTCTTACACAGAGCTGGAGTCAATATGTTTATGGTACTGCTATGTACCAACTTTGTAGAAAGCTTAGAAGATTGAAGAAGCCTTTGAAGGAAATGAATAAGCTTCATTTTGCTCATATATCATTAAGTCCGAAAATGCTCGAGAAGGTGCTTGGGAAATGCAAACTTTATACAACACAGGACCCACTGAGGCTTTGTTATCTCAAATTGGGGATCAGAAAAGGATCTGTTCTACTTTTGAAAGGGCAGAATCCAGTTTTCTCTCTCAGAAAGCTAAGGGGCAGTATGTGAAGCTTAGTGATAGGGGGTCCAAGTTCTTTCACTCTTTGGTGAAGAGGAATAATGTTAGGAATCATATCTCATCCATACAACTTGCTGACAGTTCTTTCACTACTTCTTATGATCAGATTGGTGATTCTTTTGTTAGTTTTTACACTGACTTATTGGGTACTGAGGCTTTGGCTGCTCCTATTAATGAAGATGTTGTTAGTGCTGGCCCTACTATTTCTAAGGTTCAGTGGGATAATTTGCTGGTGGATGTCACTGCCTTGGAGGTAAAGAAAGTTCTCTTTTCTTTCTCTGACAATAAAGCACCTGGTCCTGATGGGTATTCTGCTGGCTTCTTTAAGAAATCTTGGGATATTGTTGGAGCTGACTTCACTAATGCTGTCTTGGAATTCTTTAATAATGATGCTATTTTGAATCAAGTTAATCATGCTATCATTGCTTTGATTCCTAAGTCTACTCATGCTGCTTCTGTTGGTGACTATAGGCCTATTTCCTGTTGTAATACTACTTACAAAGTTATATCTAAGATTTTGGCTACTAGATTCGTCTTCCCGTCTGCTGATCTTATTGATGAATGCCAAACTGGTTTTGTTGATGGTAGGGCCATGTCTGACAACATTTTCTTGTGCCAAGAGTTGATCAGGAAGTATGGGGTTGCCAGGGGTCCCCCTAGATGTATGATAAAGGTGGATATTAAAAAGGCCTTTGATTCAGTGCACTGGTCCTTCTTGGAGGCTGTTCTGAAAGGATTTGGTTTTCCTGACAGGTTTGTGAAGTGGATCATGCTTTGTGTTACAACTACATCCTTCTCCCTGTCTATCAATGGTGAGCTCAAGGGGTTTTTCCCTGGGAAGAGGGGCCTGAGGCAAGGGGATCCTCTCTCTCCTTTCCTCTTTATTCTGGGTATGGAATACTTCTCAAGAATGCTTAGGATTCTAGGGGAGGACTCAGAGTTTAACTTTCACAATGGGTGCCAGAATTTGAAGATTAATCATCTTGCCTTTGCAGATGACTTGATGCTTTTCACTAGAGGAGATCCTATATCTGTCTCCTTAATGATGAACTGTCTTACTGAATTTGGTATGTGTTCTGGCCTTGTGGTTAATTTGCATAAGTCTGAAATTTTTTGTGCTGGACTGGATGAGTATAACAAGGTGTTTTATTAGACATCTCGGTTTGAAAGAAGGTGTGATGCCTGTTAGGTATCTTGGTATTCCCTTGTGTGCTGTTAGGTTAAATGTGGTGCATTATGATCCCTTATTCACTACTTTGAGGAATTACTTTTGTAATTGGAAGGGTGCCACCTTGTCTTATCTTTGGTAGGTTACAAATTGGTGAAATCTGTCATTCAAGGTGTATACTGTTTTTGGCTAGGTATTTACCCTATCATTGGAAGTGTAAAGATTAAAATGGATCAATTATGTAGGAGGTTTTTGTGGGGGGATCTGTGACTCTAACAGAAATCAATTGTTGGTGGAAGAAAGTCATTTGCCAAAATCGAGGGTGGTTTAGGGATTTTCAGGTTGGAAGCTTGGAATCTAGCTCTTTTGTGTAGGATCTTGTGGAACTTCCAATGTAAGAAAGACTCGCCTTTGGGTGAAATGGATCAATGCCGAGTACTTAAAGAATGCAGATCTGTGGTCTTATCCTTACAAGTCTATCGATTCTCGCTTTAATCAAAATCTGTCTTTGAATTAGGGATAGGATCCTCGAATTATCTTTGGGTTCTCACTTTGGAGCTGCTATTGCTATGATGAAATCCTGGTCCATTGGTATCAAATTATCCCCTCGCTAAAGCTTATGATTTCTTTAGGCACCAAAGTCCCAAGGTTTGGTGGTACAGACTTGTCTGGAACCCTAGAGCCACCCCAAAACACTGCTTTTTGTTGTGGATGGCCATGAAACATGCTATGCTTACTACTGATAAGCTTCATTTTGATGACAAACTCTGCTCCTTGTGTGGATTGGTGAATGAATCTGCCTCTCATCTGTTTTTTCAGTGTCCAATCTCTGTATGATTTGGGGCAAGGTCAGGTTGCGGCTAGTATCAATAGAAGGCCCGGAAACTATAAGCTGCTTGCTCTCGGATGGATGAAGAGGAAATGCAGAGGGAACTTCTCATGCAAATGTGGCTAGATGTGCCTCTGTTTCGTGGTTGTTTCTCTGGATTTGGTACATGAGAAACAGAAAGAGGTTTCAGGAGTACTATGAAGATTGATGATGTGTTGTTTTGCATTAAAACACATATGTTTTACATAATGCAGGCTGCATTTCCCTTGTACACTTTTACACCTTAATGTTTAGGTTTTGTATATCTTTTGTGATTTCTAGTAGGTTTTGTTGGTGGATGTATGAGATTATTTTGTTTCTCTACACACCTTGGGATATGCTCTGTGAGTTATGCTCTCACATGACCCCTTTTGACAGTTTTGGGTGTTGATATGTGTTTAGTGGCTGTTGTTTCTTGTTGCATATAACCTCAGGGGTCTTATGCAGCTTGGAATCAACAAATCTAACCTCTTCTCAACACTAGTGTAGTGTTAGTTTATTTCTTTTTTATGATTAGGATGTAATCTCTTGTACTTTGCATACCTTGGTTATATAAAATTTTTACCTTTAACCAAAAAAAAAAAAAAGGGTTATCCGACCCATGTCGGAGAAAAAAGAACCTGGGTTTCCAGTTTCCATGAGATGAAGGTCCTCGAGACACGAACTCGTGACGACGGGTGCGCTTCTGAAACGTATACCACCCCGAATCTGGCATCGCAGCAATCTTGTGCCACCATCGGAACAAAGGGACGGTAAATCCGATCCTCGCGACTCGGCGGCAGCGATTAGAAATCCCATCGAGTCCGGATGGCATTCGGGCCCGCTTGAGATATCGATCTCATAATGGCGAAGGACGGCCTGGACCGCCCGGGCATAGGGGAACCTTAACCCCATCAATAGCCGGGCCTCATAGACCGCATGAGAACCCTTTCGGGGCTCATCGGCAAATTGATGTCGGCGGAGGGGAGCCGAGCCACCGATTGAGGCTAGATAGCCCATATCGCCCGCAGATTGGTTGAGATCATCCATGGTTAAACAAGAGGTGCACCCAGCAGGCCCTTTCCATCCATTCTAGTGGATAGTTTCTTGGGCTCCTCGATGATGCCTAAGGGCTCCCTGTGATTTGGGTTCGGGGTTGATCGGAAGAAGCGGATATAGGGGTTTGGTCGCGGAATGGGACTCTTCTATCCTATCGAGATTGTAGCACTACTAGACATGGACAGATTTAAGCAAGAACAAGAGGAACGATGAAAAGGATGGTAATGTAAATGAAGCTTACTTGTATTTTCTTGAGAGAAAATGGAGAAATTGATAGGCAGAGTGATTCACCGTCTGGACTCCTCTCCCCTTTTATGTGTTGCTAAGTGCCGAATGACAGTGAAAAGACGTGATTAGGGGGGTTACTAGTAGTTGTAACTCCCACGATCGTGAAGATCAAGGATGACATCATTGAGGCGTAAGACGAAGCGATAGTGCGTTATGACGTCATAATGAAGGGCCACGTGAAGCGGCATGTGAAGCGGTTACACCATTTCCCGCCCAAGATGCAGGCCAACTCGAAGATGATTTCAAAATTGGTAGATCTGACCTCGGACAACGGTAGTCGCCTCTCTCAGGTCTGGGGGGCTTATGACGATACCGGGTTACGCACCTCGATATACGGTCATCGAGTAGGTCCTACAGTATGTACGCGTGTTAAGGAATGCATGCCAGTTAAGGCCAGCAGGTCGAACTATCGACATGGAAGCCATGGCAAGCGTATCGACCCTTGAGACCAACGCAAGGCCAGAGATCCGAGGGTACGATGATCGACTTATGAGCAGTGCAGGGCGATAGTTCCAGACTCGATCACCCTAAGTCGGGCAGATCTCTAAGTCGGGAACAGAGTCCATACCAGCTACGTTAGCCCATTTATCCACAGGATAACTTGGGCGAGGGGTAAGGCCCAATAAAGGGTAAATAAGACAATAGCTCATAACCGACCCATATTAGGGTTAGGTCATGAATTGTCTATATAAATACAACGATCCAGGAACTACGTACGGCTTGATTCCTGGAGAGATAACAGGATACGTAGGCAATCTAAGAATACCACTTAGATTCAGTCAAAAACACACCCATGCCCCTCTTTATTCTTGAGCTGGGGTTCTTGGTTATTCATCATTCATAGAAGAATAACCCGGATCTTAATAGGTGACTAATTTGTCATCGTCAATGGTGATTAAAAAGACATAGTTTTTAGTAGTGATTTATTCACGAATTCAATTAAACTTCTTCAACCAAATTCTAGGGTTTCGTCTATCTTTTCAAACAAACTAAACAACAATCAAAACTCAATCACAAGATTGTTTCCAAACTTTTACTCAACTAAACATGCTTAATCTCTTAAAACATGATTAGATGCATTACTTCGAATAAAATCAAACTTAAATAACATACTTTCATATATTTATTCAAGAATCAAATAAACATAGATCGTTTCATCAAATCTTAATTCAACAAAACTTAAACAATACAAAACAGATCCAAAGTAATGAAAAACTATGAAATAAACTCACTAAACATCAAGCATCGAACTCTTCTAGTTGATTTTTGTTGTTGATAGGCTTCCTCCGTCGACTCACTGCAGGGTATTTAGCCAACAATCATGATGAACACGATTGTTGAGTTGGAGATTTGCATCTCTGTGTAAAAACGGCTCCTTAGGATTCTAGGGCGCAGCTATGTGTATATGAGTAAATCGTGTGTAAAAGGTTAGGGTTTAAGGCTCATAATGCGGTGCTTTTATAGAGTTTTAAGTCGGCTGGAAGTAAGTCGGCTATGGACGCCCGTCTGGTCTCGCGGACGCCCGTCCAGAATGCCTGGACGCTGAGTAAACGCGCGTTCATCCTCCGTCCGAACTCTCTGAATGTAAAATAAGATGCTGGACGCCCGTCTGCTTTATCAAACGCCCGTCTAGAATGGACGGGATTCGACTTCGTCCAAGGTGCTTTGGGTCGGATTTCATCATCTTTATCCAATTTCTTCAAGCCAATTCCAACTCTATCTTGAATAATTCGACTTGAGCTTTATTTATCCTCATTATAGCACTCGAAAATCAACACCTACATGATAAATAAACAATGCAAGAATGTAATAAAATCCAAATAATAATAATTCCATTAAATTAACACTTAAAATCATCAATTTTGCATACAACCCCCTTAAAATCATCTTTATTAAATAATTACACTTAAACCCTTAATAATCATGTAAATTATGCAAATGTGGGGAAAATAATAATAAAATACACCCTTAATAATCATATAAATATGGCCTTAACAGGAATCATCTGCATACCTTTGATGAGAAGGCTGATGAAGCAATCTTCATGGGATACTCAGACACCAGCAAAGCATTCAGAGTACTAAATAAAAGAACATTGGTGATTGAAGAATCAATACATGTGGTTTTTGATGAACCATATACAAATGGTGAAGATCTTCAAGACCAAGAAGAGAAAGTCGCATTGAGGCAAATCTATACAAATGCAACCATACCAGCCTACTATCCCGAATCATCTTTTTGAAAATCAAGAGGAGCCACATATCAATACAACAGAGAAGCACTGAATTGAAGTTCATGCTCAGCATGAAGGTATGGAAGCACCAAGTGAAGATCAACTTCAACCAGACCTAAATTGGCTTAGAGACCATCCTGAAGAACAAGTCATTGGAGATATTCACACCGGAGTCAGAACAAGAAGACAACTGGAGCACATGCTAACTTGCTTTCTATCACAAGTGGAACCCAAGACCATAGATGATGCAATCCAAGATGCAGATTGGATCACAGCCATGCAAGAAGAACTAAATGAATTTGAAAGAAATGAAGTCTGGGAACTTGTTGACAGACCTGAAATGGCCAACATCATTGGTGCAAAATGGGTATTCAGGAACAAGATGGATGAGCAAGGAACTGTTGTCAGAAACAAAGCAAGGCTAGTTGCAAAAGGATATTCCCAAGCTGAAGGAATAGATTATGATGAAACCTTTGCTCCAAAGAGCAAGATTGGAAGCAATAAGACTTTTTCTAGCATTTGCTGCACACAAAGACTTCAAAGTCTATCAAATGGATGTCAAAAGTGCATTCCTAAACGGACTTTTGGAAGAAGAAGTTTATGTAGAACAACCTCCTGGATTTCAAATCAAAGGAAAAGAAGACAAAGTATACAAACTCAAGAAGGCCCTCTATGGCCTCAAACAGGCACCTAGAGCCTGGTATGGAAATCTTGTCACAATTTTCGATCAAGAATGGATTCAACAAAGGAACTATAGACAAGACTCTATTTAAACTAGAGGAAGGGCAAGCACATTGCTAGTGCAAATCTATGTTGATGACATAATCTTTGGATCGTAAGATGAGAAGTTGTGTGAGAAATTTGCAAACCTAATGAAGAGCAAATTTAGATGAGCATGATGGGAGAATTAAACTACTTTCTTGGCCTTCAAGTAAAGCAAATGAAGGATGGCATTTTCATTAGTCAAGCAAAATATACAAGAGATTTGATACACAAGTATGGGATGGACACAAGTGGCACAAAACAGACACACCAATGTGTGCCGAGTCATACTTGGAAAAGATGAAGGAGGAAAAGATGTTGATCGAGAAAATGTATAGAGGAATTATTGGATCATTGTTATACTTAATCGCAAGGCACCGATATTGCATTTGCAGTAGGAGTGTGTGCTAGATTTCAAGCTCAACCAAAAGAATCACATCTTCTAGCAGCTAAAAGGATAATCAAATACTTGAAACACACCATCAATGTTGGCATTTGGTACCCAAAAGATGGAGGATTTACACTGATATCATATTCAGACTCTGACTATGCTGGATGCAAAATAGATAGAAAAAGCACCTCTGGAACATGCCAAATGCTAGGAACCAGACTAGTCTCATGGTTCAGCAAAAAGCAAAACTCTATATCTACATCAACAGCTGAAGCAGAATATATAGCAGCAGGTAGCTGTTGTTCACAAGTACTGTGGATAAGACAACAGCTAAGGGACTATGGAGTCGAAGAGAAAACAATCCCAATCATGTGTGACAACACAAGTACAATATCTATTACAGAAAATCCAGTATTGCATTCAAGAACAAAGCACATTGATGTAAGACATCATTTTATCAGAGACCATGTTGAAAAGGGAGATGTCATCCTAAAATACATATCCACTGAAGACCAATTGGCTGACATTTTCACTAAACCACTCAGTTATGAAAGATTTAGTATGTTGAGAACTGAGTTAGGGATGATTGAAATTGACTAAGTATCAACGAAGCGGATAACCGAGTAATCGGCTAAGTGACTTCATCAACTGGTACAACCTTTGCCGTTACAGGGAGATGTAGCAGGTATGGCATGGTATCCAGCAGAGGTAACTTAACTGATTGTTAGGAACAGTTCAATGAAGCAGCTCAGTGAAGAACTCATTGGACCGGTTAAGTGACCAGCGAAGGCACTTCACCGAAATAAAGACTTGGACAAATTCAAAGTGTGAACAAAATCAACTCTGAATACACGTGGCGATCACTTTATGATCATGGAGGTAATTATATTATTTTTTGAATTATAAACTCCTCGATTCCCGGGCTCTATCATTACTTGCCTCAAACCACTCCCCCTCTACGCTCGAATATCGCGTTTTTCATACACAAAATCACGCCATTATGTCACTAAATCCTTCCATACTCAAACCACGTTCACACTACCCAAATCACACTATATAAACAAGACTTAGAGATTTTCAGAGATCCTTACGCTCTCTTGCAAATTACAACCCTACTCTTGTTTATCTCTATTGCAAACTCAAGTTCATTTTCAAACCCCTCTCCCTCTCAAAAATGGCATCATATTCCTCAATCACTCAAGCTGGGTACGAAAAATCGATTGCCACTGGCTCATTCTTCCAAGCAAAACACTACCTGAAACTGTGTGGAAATGATGAGCATGCCAAAAGGTTGACAGCAGGCTGCGAAAAACTAAAATTATCCACCTTCCTCAATCCTCCAATAACTGAAGTGTGTTATGAAAGTCTGATTTCCTTCTGGAAATCTGCACAATACGTGCCTGGGCTCCCTACTGAAGAAGGTGACAAGTTCGAAGAAGACAAGATTGTTGCATCCATAAATGGCAAAGACGTGGTGATTACAGCAAAGGTAATCCGAAAACATCTCAAACTTTCAAATAAGGGTCAAGCAAAAGTGACATTGATACCACAGACTTAGATGAATTTCGGGCAATCATTGCCAAAACGGCAAACCAGGATCCACAAAAGTAAATTGTCTCAGATCTGAGTTGAAGCAGCCATTTAATGAGTTTAGTGCCCTAATTGGCAAAACCATTGAAGGAAAGTTGGGAGCAAATCATGCCATGACAGAAATTAGAATGCGGTTAATGGGAATCATCTATAACAAGCTACGATTTAATTGGGCAAAATACTTTTTTGAGAATTAAATAGCAAATCCAAGGTGAAGTAAAAGCAAAGTAAAAAGGGATAAAAGAGGGAAAGACAATGAAAGGACAATTACAGGTGAAAAAGTCATATGGGATACAGTGCACTATCTGCTGTTGCAATGTCTCAAAGTCCCTCTCTGCATAACTCCACAGATCGCATGAATCCAAAGTCATGTTTACTTATGTCAAACCACAAAAGAAGGCAGGAGAAGGAAAGAGGAAGAAATCCTCACACAACACCACAAGTCAAAGAAAGAAACAAAAGGTCACGCGAAGTCTGGAAAAGACAGACTTTGGAAAATTAACTGATGAAGAAGAAGGTAAGAGGATTCTGACAATGAGGAAGCACAGCAAGTAGAAGAAAATGCCAGTGAGGATGAACAGCATCCAAATGAAGAAAACACTGGAGAAGATGAGGAATCTCTAGAAGAAGCTGTACAATTGTCTGTAAACGATATAGATGACCGAATTGCGTAATATCTTGAATGGAAGGAAGGCGACTCCTGCACAACAACTTCAAGACACTGCACCACATGCTTCTTGAAGAAGCATGGTTATTTGATTTTCCGGGAATCACAACACTTGTAGGAGTACTTGATGAATCACCACTATGGGAATTGGTTGATGCAGCCAAGGCAAAGATGCTCCGCACCTCCTGGGAGACGTAATGATGACTCAGGACGGTGGTGATGATGATCATGATGATGATGATGATAATGATCATGATTGTAATGACAATAATGATGGTGATTTAGGTAAAAACAGAGAAGAGGATGCTCTTGCACCGGATGCAATTGATGACACTACTCTTCTCCGCACATTTTGAAACCACAAGCCTCCGGCAAGTCTTCAACTCCAAAAAGAGCAACCACTCAACAATCTGTCAATGTTCCAAACTAACAAAGACAAACATTGTGGACACTGGTTCACCGCCGCCACTCCATCAAGACAACCCCGGCATAGAGATAGGGGAACAAAGCAGCTCAAGCCACACCAAGATACTCATCTACCCAAATACTTGAAGATCTAGATGTAAATGCAGATGTCACTCAACATCAAGACAAGTGGCCAGCAAACAGATCCGAACCACCAAACAAGGCACAAACTCTCTCAAATTAACACGGCATTACAAATGAAACTTTTGAGAAAGCGCGCGGACTTGTCGGGTCAAGAATTGGAACAAAGCAAGCAATGTATCTCGGATCCATGACTTGGCGTTTAATGACAAAAGGTCCTCCATTGAAAACAAGTTTCAAGCCATTGCCGAGTACATTGATGCACAAAACATTGTGGTTCAACAACAGGGAAGTCTGATGAAGCAGCTTAACATCAATATCACCAACAGTCTTGCAGGCCTCAGGCAACACATTTCCCAAGAAAACGAATCACTGGCAGTAGCTTTTGGCACTAGACTTAGGAGTGTCAATGAGAAATTGAATGATCATAACAATAGATTCACCTCTATTGAATCAAAACTTGACTCTCGATTGGAACGGCAGAGGCCACCAATAGCATCCTACTCCAGCAAAGGGATGATGCTGCCAAAAAGGGGGAAAATCTGGATAAGCCTGAAGGATCAACTTTCAAACCCCCTAATTTCACTGAAGAACAATTGAGAGCAAGAGACAGAGAAATAAGGATCGAAATGAAGCGTAAGAGCAACAAAGAAGGATCGAGAAGAAAGAGAAAAAGCCACAAAGGAACCTCGCATTGGATTTCCCATCCTATTCAACGAAGAGATGATGATAGAGACAGTCCGGCAGACAAAGAAAGGCCTGGATCCACCCAAAGAAAGAGGATCTGCTACCAACACAGACTCAAAGACACAGAGGAAACACCAAAGCAGAGGCAAAGCAGCAGCCTCCAAATATACTAGTGAGCACAGAACTTACACTGGTCACCAAAGCAAAGCAGAATATGATGCAGATGTACTGGACCATGTAAGAGAATTTTTTAGAGTACAAGAAGGACTTTATCCTCACCTCTCACAAGATGAAGCTTGGGCTGATTGGCTAAACTATCAGGATGAAAGGATGAGAACTGATATGGCCAAACTCTACAATGAAGTCAAAAGAGAATTTGCACTTCTCAAACAGACCAACAACAAACCAAGTTCAGCCATACCACTATCTCGCAAAGGGACCGTAAGACTTGCCACCAAGACAACAAGAATATTTCAAATACATGGCAAGATTCTTCAATCCCATGGGAGATTGGAGAAACAGAATAAAGTGGGGTCTCTACAAAAGTCTCAAATTTGCAGACTCACACATTGTCGAGGCTAGGAAAGACTTGAAAATATTTTGGAGAACCTAAGGCCAATGAGACCATGCCTGATTTCAATAGACTTTTGCCAAAAGAGTTTTTCAGGGTGTATCCGAATACACAAACTTTAGCTTACTGGAAGTGGAAGTTTCGAAATTGATTGGAAAGACATTGAAGAGGTTCAGACTACAAAGTTCAAAAGGTACAAGGTGAATTAAGCAAAATGTAGTTTGTAATGATTGAATAAATTTTGGATCTCATTGCCCCTTGATGGATGAATAAAATTGTTGAAATTTTGTTTCGTTGGTTATTATGAATTTTTTTGACTACTTATGTTCAAAGCTTATGAGAGGTTTTGGCATCATCAAAAAGGGGAAATTGTTAGAACATTTTATTATGTTTTGATGATGGCCATACTAGTTTGTTATAGCAAGCCTGAAATAAGTTAGAATTCTCTCAGATAAGTCTTTACTTAGAGTCCGACATGTTGTATAAGTTGAGTCAGACAAGTATTGTACTAGTTGGTAGGACGGCAAAGTGAAAATGACATTCGGCAGAGTGAAGCCACCAAGCACCAAAGCAGAGATACAGAGAAGGGATTATGATCTCGACTTATAACCAAGGAAGTCCGTGATGACCTTGGATAAGTCTAAGTTATGTTTCAAGTGATGAAACTCAATATTCCAATATGGTGTACACCGATCTCACCCAAATCAAGGATCAAGTGAAGTATAAAGATTCTCCCGAAACTAAAGCAAAGAAGAAAACAAAGTGAATCGGATGAGTACACCGATCGCCGGCAAAGAGAAAACAAAACGGGCGAAGAATGAACTAACGGCTAAGTCGGAAGGCTCACTCCACCGCTCTACAGACGGTGAAGAGACACTTACAAGATCGATTTAATATACATTGAAGATTCAAAGCAGATCATGCATTAAATGCACAATCATTAAAGGATCAATCAAGGACGGATTTTCTCGCTATACATTTGAAAGAAGAATCCGATCATCAAATCAGCGAGAATACAATTAAGGGGAATCAAGAATAAAATCAAGGATTATTCCTCATTAATATAGCCAACGGACGGAATTTCAAAATCAAGGCTATTCAAGGCTATAAATAGAAGGCATTGACGTAAAAAGAATATAACGATTTAGAAAAAAAGAAAAGCGTAAACTCACAATTAGAAAAGCCTTCTCTCGAACTTACAAGGATACATCTAGTGATCAACTCAAATATTAGAACTACAAAGTCATATCGTAATTGAGATTGATCAAGCAAGTGCGTGAATCACATTCACATCAAATCAAGCAAATCAATCGAGGCAACTGAGAAGGAGTTGAAATCGTGATAGCCGTTGAAGGATTTTGATCTCAAGGAGCAAAGAAAAAGGAAGATCGAATCACCAAGTCGCTGATCAAGGAGTGATAGTCTTGTAGATTGTGAAGCTTGGAAAGCCAAGGACAATCATACTGTTGTATCTCGTGGAAAACAATAGTGAATTCCTCCGATCATCACAGAGAAGAGTGGATTAAGTGGATTACACCACCCCGAACCACTATAAGCCTTGTGTCAATTTAATTTCTGCAATTTACTTTACAAAGACTTATTTAATTTGCCTACATCATAACACATATCTGTGATTGTCTAAACTGATTTGAAAACAACATAGTAAGAAGGGACTTATCCGCTGCCCAAAAGCTTTTAAAACACAAGAAAAGTTTTTGAAACTCCACTATAGTCATTCACCCCCCCCCTCTGACTATAGTTTCACCCTTCTCTGGGACCAACAGGGCCGCTGCCCAGGGTGAGACGGGTGGAGGCCGATGTAGGTGTCTGACAATGCTTGGCCTTGTCCAGAGAGGCACGCTGTAGAAGTTGGATGATAAACTTGCGCTGAGTGAGAAAGAGCCCATCAAGGTTGGAAGCACCTCAATGCCAAGAAAATAAGACAAAGAACCAAGGTCCTTAACCATAAGTGTAGACCAAGATAAGAGATAACTTGCTCAACAAGAGAAGATGACGAGCCAGTAATAACAATATTATCCACATAAATCAAAATATAGACACGAGCACCATCACGGGAACAAATATATAATGAGGTGTCAGCTTGAGAACCGACAAACCCAAACCGAGTCAACATATCAGTGAAGCGAGAAAACCAAACACGTGGGGCCTAACGAAAGCCATAAAGACTGCAGCGAAGACGGCATACATAATCAGGATAATTGGGGTGAACAAACCCGCAGCTTGTCGTGATATAGACGGGCTCGAGATAAATGCCCATGTAAGAAAGAATTTCGAATATCCACGGTCAAGAGACCGACCTGCGAAACACCAAGAGACAAAAGAAGACGACAGTGACCGGTTTGACAACCGGGATGAAAGTGTCTCAGAAATCAACTCCTTCACCGATGAAACCCTTGGCCACAAAGCGTGCCTTGTGACACTCAAAACGATCATCCGATGATGTTTAGTGCGATAAACCCATTAATTGCCCACAACGTTAATACGAGGATGCGGAGGAACAAGATCCTGTGTCCGGTTGCGCAACAATGCGCCGATTTTCTCTCTCATAGCATTACACCAATTTGGGTGTTTAGAGGCTTTAGTCTAGGAAGTAGGGTCTAAGGAGTCGGTAGAAGCAACAAGGGCTTTAGAAAGGGGGTAGCGGATAAAGTCAGGGTGAGAGATAGGCTTGAGGGAGTTGGTTTTGGTGTGAGTGACCATGGTATGAGTTGGAGCAGGTGGGGAATAGGATGAGGCTGGAGAGGCTGAGGCCGAAATGGACACATGAGTGGTGGGTGCGGAAGGCTCGGAACGGGAGCCGGTGGGTGTGAGGCCGGGTTGGAAGGAGCCGGCATGGGAGGTGGATTTTGTGGTGGTGCCGACAGAAAGATAGGAAGAGGTATAGTGAGATTATCAAGAGTGGGTTCGAGGGAGAAGGTGTACAGGGAAAGACAGATTCATCGAAAACCACGTGGCGAGCAATGAAGATACGGCCAGAGGCAAGGTCCAGGCATTTATAATCGTGGTGGGAAGGACTATAGCCCAGAAAGATGCAAATTTTGGAGCGGAAATCAGTTTTGTGATGGTTATAGGGATGGAGATAGGGCCAGCACACACAACCAAAGACTTGAAATAAGGTATAGTCAGGGGATCGATGATGGACCATTTCAATGGAAGACTTATCATGGAGAACTTTGGTTGGAAGGTGGTTGATAATATAAGTGGCAGTGATAAATGCATCCTCCCAATAAGGAAAGGAAAGGTTAGAATGTGCAATGAGGGAGAGGCCGACTTCAACAATTTGACGGTGACTGATAACACTCTAAATAGTACCATTAATTATACATTTATTTACCCCGAACTCTGCTCAAGAGAGGATAGATAGGCTAATTATTATATGGAATATGTGTTAAATGCTTTATGTGTGTTCTTAGGATTGTAATTCTGCATTTGTGTTATTTTCCCTAAGAATTGGTACTGTTTTGTTGTGTTTTATGTGTTTTAGAGGATGTACCAAATCTGGAGCATTGTAGAACGGATCTGGATCAAAGGAAGCATGTTGAGCCAAGTAAATAAAGTCCAAGTAGAGATCTCATAAAAAAAGAGGAAAAGTTAGCCCGGTTTACCGTGGGCTAGTCCAATAAACCGAGAGCCTTGTGGGACACGTAAATCGATTCTCACGCATTTACTAGGTTGGTTAAGATTTCTATGAGTCATAAGTCGGCTATTGTATCCATATAAAGCCGCATTAGCTGAAGTTTACAAAAGTTCTTCATAAGTTTTACATATTCTATTATATACATTATACAATTTGATGAAATAAAGTTATTAAGATTTTGAGGAGTTATTTTCTGGTTTCTTTCCCTTCCCTACCATCTCTAGCTTGAGTGGATCGAGCTAGACCTCTATCGTTGAAGGTATGAAGCTTTGAACGTTCCTTTTTGTCTTCAATAAGGTAGATATGTTCGTATTCATGTGTTTTAGTTAATATGCATGTTTAACGACCCCATAATTTACTTAGATTAATCGAAATTGAGCAATGTAGATCTAGAATTAAGAAAAGCCGACCCTGGTAAACCGGCGGTCTATTCCGGTTTACCGAGGCAATATGTAGGAAACTTAATCTGGAGGATTCGCGTTAGCTACGTTGATCGACAGAATTAATTAAAACGATTAATAGGTCTGGCCAATCTAGTATTCGTAATTTGTAAATTAACATGAAATACTGATAGTGAAGTGTTAGTTAGGACATAGTCTCTAAGGACCCTAGGAACATGTCGATTAGTGTCGATAAATTGCCTCAGGCGGGTTAGAAGTATCCGGACATTTTGGAAATTCAGCCAAGCAAGAGCGATTAAGGATAGACAAGTCAAATGCAATGCCTCGTACTGTGTTGAACATCATGCTGGATGTACAGAAACACGAATCCGGATCCGACCCACTATTGGATTGTCAGATATGATTCACAGCACCGATCGAGACATTCGATCATGCACAACGGAAGTTACGAATAAATTCGCATGTGATTTTACCACGACATGTTTCACATAAATAATTAATATAACTATAAGAAGGTTGAAGATTTACCTAAACGGAGAGGGATAGTAAATTGACAGAGAGGGAGAAGCCGTGATCTTCCGGATTATGTCTCCAAGCGACGACTGGTGGACGTCGATCCTCGCCGCAGAACCTCCTCGAATATGCCCAAGAAAAACCCTAGGTTTTTCTTCTCTTAATGGCTAGAACGAGAAACTAATTTTTCCTCTTCTTTTTTCTTAAATGTGACCGTCGAAATTGGTTGTCTAAGTTGGGCATTTATATATGATGTAGTCATATAGGACTGGACCGATTTAACCTGAGTTTCTCATATAATTCCATGATTAAGAAATCTTATTAAATCACGAGATGATCATATAAGGATTAACCTTAATCCTGAAGTGATTACATACTCCTACTGGTTTCAGGATAGGGTTTGATGTGTTCGTTAAGGATCACTAAGAGACACGGTCCGAATCACTTTCACGTTGGCACTATTCTGAAATGAGTGAGAAGTGTGTCTCACAGATATGGAATCCATTCATTCCTACAGGAAGTAGAAAGACATTCCCCTTATTTGTTGATCCTAGAAACTGATCGATACGCGGAGTACATATTGGTTATGAACTAATTGATCACTAGTGGGTTAATGGTAAATAAGGATAAGATGTATTGAAGAATGTTTACGGAAATAATCCTACTTCATTACGGATAGTCTATGGAGGGTTAGTTTATATGTAATGATTATATCAATGGACACTTATCGACTCGACTCGATGTTTTGAGAATAAGTTATATCTATAATCGATAGAGTTCAGTTTCGGATTTATGGTGGCGTAATTCCGGAATTAATGAGTTGAGTAGAAATATTTTGTTTGATGAATATTTTATTCAATTTATTATAGCTACTGGTTATAGGTCCATGGTCCCCGGGTTGGCTCCTAACACACGAGTGTTTTCTCGTTTTATGGAACCTAGAGAATAAATTAAATAGTTGGTCTATTTAATGAATATACGATATTATTTATTTGGTAAATAATATGTAAAATAGAAAAGACATTTTCTATTAAAAAATGATGAAAATGGCGCCATAATGTGGATAAGTTAGGAGAAGAAATTTTCCTAGATTATCTCATTTGTGTAATTAATTAATTATCTATTTGTTGGATAATTAATGAAAAAATAAGAGATTGAATTTTTGGGAATAACTCTTATCTTTTGGCAAATATCTTTTCCTTATGGGAATAGGTAATTGTGGTATGAAATTGATAACTCTTTTGACTAGTTAATTTCCGGGATAATTAGCTAGATGAGCTATTCTCAAACATTTTTTACTCGTATAAGCTTTTGTAAATAAAAGAGAAATCTAAAAACAAAAATATGTGCTAAAGACAAGTATGTCCTTAATTTTTTCCTAACATTTTTAACTCTTTCGTTGACTACTTCTTTTTTTCTCTTTCGTTTTGTAACTCTTTCTGCTTTTTTTTCTTTCTATTATTGTTTATATTTTTATTCTATAATAAAAAGCACTCTCTCGTTGCCTAGTGCTTTTTATTTTGTATTTTTTTTAACTCCTTCTTGCGCTTTTTTTTTTCTTTCTTGCCTGTATTTTTCATAAATAGTATTATTATTGTATATATTGTAATAGCAAAAATATAATATAAATGCAATTAACAATAATTGAACCTATGACCTAGGTCTCTAATCCTTCAGTATTTACCAGCAAGCTAACAAATATTTGTAAAAAATTGCTACATCTGGTATATATATTGTAAAAGCAAGGCAAATTAATTTTATTTCCCGTAACGATTTCAATCACATACAATCGTATATCATCATCATTAAACAATATAATAAACTTAATTATATATTATATTCCTAGTCAATCACTTTCGATAATAATCAAACATCATAAATAACACCAAGTAAACATCATATCCACCAAATTGATATTTAACTTTAATCAACACTAAACACCATAATAAAGTAAAATAAGCATCACATTTATATGAATCTCTTATAATCATCATCAAAAAAGTCATAATTAACTCGAATAAATATCACATTGATATTAAATTAGTATATTTATCATTAAACGATATATTGAATTTAACTGCACATTATTTAATTATCCGACCACTTGTAATTATAATTAAACACTTTATTGCTTTCAAATAAAAACTATATTGTTTCAAACGTCTAATTGATCTTCAAACACTCAATGTCGTCATTAAGAGTTGTAATAAGCTTCAACGAACATCAAATTGATATTCAGTAGTTAATAAACTTTGTCAAACACCATTATTAGCTTAAATATATACATCATATTCATATTCAATTCCTTAAAAACATCATTAAACTATGTAATGAACATAATTAGACATCAGACAGTTATTCAGTCGCTTATAATCAACATTAAAAGTCTATACTGCACTTAAACTAATATCAATTGATATTCAACAACTTATAATCATGAAACACTATAATTAATTAAATAACTCTCATATTGATCTTTGTGAATTATAATCATTGTCAAACATTGCAACACCATTAACAACAAATTTGATGGTCAATCCCTTGACACTATGATAAACATAGGTTAAAATAAAATTAGTGTACAATCACTTGTATTATCATCAAACACAATCAATATAAGCATCATATTGATTCTTAAATATCAAATATGGTGTATGTACACTTACAATCATCATTAAGCATAATAACAAGTTCAAGCACTTATAATGATCATCAAACACCGAGATTAACTCAAATAAACTTCATATTAATGTTCAAGCATCAAAGTGATGTTCATGAACTTATAATCATCATCAAATACCTTAATTAATTTAAATAAACATCAAATTGATGTTTAATCGTAATCATCATCAAACTCGATAAATAACTTAAATAATCACAATTGATGTTCAAACACTTATAATATTAAAATTTTGGGTTTAAATTTCAATGATATAAACATCAAGAATGCTAAAATATAAGTACCTTACGGTATTATACTAGAATAAGTGATATAAACATTATACACATAGTATATTAGACATTTATGTCATTCAAATATTAAAAAGACATATCAATGAACCCTTTACCCTATTTTAACCACTGATTACAATAGTAACGACATTTATATAACTTATGTAGTTATATATGAGTGATGCATTCTAATTAATATACATAAATTAAAGTATGTTTATATTTATATCACCAGAAAACTAATTATATAATCTCTTTACTCAATTTGACTCTTTTATGTCTATAGATTGTACATTTATACTTACGGGTGGTGGGTCTAAAGGACAATATAAGATGGTAAATGATGAAAAAGGACGAAAAACAAAGACAGTGGTTGGGAAGGACAAAAAAAAAGAGATGTACAAAAATACCCTTAATGATAATATTTTTTTTTCTTTTCACATTAAAGTCGTGCTGGTGTTACTACGTGTTGGTGTTACTACGAGTTACTACATTATGTGTTACTATGTTTGAGGGTGTTTCCATTGCTTCTGACAACTTTCTATACCCTACTTGGGAAGGGGAACCCCAATAGGGGATTTGTGTACCTTAAGATCGTGCACATTCATAGAAAAATGCCGAAACGTTACTCTTTCTATACCCTACTTGGGAAGGGGAACCCCAATAGGGGATTTGTGTACCTTAAGATCGTGCACATTCATAGAAAAAAATGCCGAAACGTTACTACATTTTCCCTGGAAATGTTCAAATTTTTTTAGTGGCCAGTTCATTTTTACAGATGTTAGTATCTTTTTCGTGAAATGTTACTACGATTGTTTAGACTGTTACTACATTATGTAGCAATGTTACTACTTATATTCTTATGGAGAAGTAAAAATTTTGTTTGCAAATTCTCTCGAATTTCTCATCAGAATCGACAACCCCTAGTTCATCCTCGTCTCTTCCGATCTCTATTTTTGGCCACGCTAATGGCCTTTTCTTCTCATCAACTCTCGATTTCTCTCCAATTTTCCCTTTCTTTCCTTCTCCAACTACTACTAGTATATATACATCCCAAATCCACCGCTTTGATTCAATAATTTCAGAGAAAGCATAAGAACACACTCACACAAATACAATTTCTCACACAAATTTTACTTCTTTCTAAAGTTGTTCCTTCATATTGCAATATTGCATTTTGCTTCCAATGGCAGTGGAAAGTTGAAGGAAAAGCAATCGGAATCGATATGGGCACAACTTACAATTTGCGCTGGTGTTTGGGCGAACGAATGAGTTGAAATCATCCCCAATGATCAGGCAATGTAACTACTCCTTCCTATGTTGCTTTCACCGACATCGAACGCCTAATTGGTGATGCCGCTAAGAATCAAGTGGCTATGAACCCGCAGAACACTCGCTTTGACGCCAAACGCCTCATCGGCCGTCGATTCTCCGACCCAACGGTTCAGCCGACATGAAGCATTGGCCGCTTAAAGTTATTTCGGGCCTGGAGAAAAGCCCATGATTGTGGTGAATTACAAAGGTGATTTGTCTTCGCCGGTGATGGGATACGCGGCAACGGCAACGGCAACGGCGGTGGAGAGATAGAATTATCACCGTGATCCGAATTTTCATCCGATTTTTTTGTGGTTGATTTGTCTTCGTGAATCGATTCAAAGATAATCGAATCGTAAACTTCAGATTCATCATCAAGTGCCGAAAGGATTCAGAGCGGTTATGGTTGGATTAGGAGAGGAGGAGCAACAGAGGTTTTTGGTGCCGGTGACGAACGTGAATCATCCGCTGTTTATGGAGTTGCTGAAGGAGGCGGAGGAAGAGTTCCAACAGGAAAGCCTATAAAGTTCCAATCTTTAAGATAATTTGATGACTAATACTATTTTTGAAGATAAAAGAGAAAAGAAAGGTATGCAAATGGAGCAAGAATCATTTAATTCGAAATGGCGGCTAAGAGAATTTTAGAGATGAAGAGGATTGAGGCTGTGTTTCTACATTTTGGGATAATGGAGAAATGAGGCTAGTTATAATTATAAAGGGTATTTTTGGATATATATTATTTTTTGTCCTTCACAACCATTGCATTATTTTCTTGTCCTTTTTACATAAATAAGATGTAAACTTGTCCTTTATGACCTTTTCCTATTATACTTATATACATATATGATACATAGACAAATTAATTTCAAATTTTAATAAACCTTGAATTTTGGCTCGAGCAATTAAATCATAAAACGTACACAACTATTTTTCTTACATAAATTTGTACGGGTTGGAACCGGGTTGGGCGGGTAATTAGGTAAAAAATGATCGCAATTTTTTTTTTAAATTGAGTGGGGTCACGTGACCCCCCGGGTACACTGGATCCACCAGTGGTATATACATAATATAATATTAATCAAAACCGGATCGACCGCGCTTGAACCGTGAACCGTATATGGAATCGAGCCGATTCATGCATTGGACCGAGGAAGTCAACCGCTTAGACCAAGAAACTTGGAGATCAAACAATAAACCCGCCGTTGAACCATATAATCGTGACTGCAGCGGGTATTTATCAAACCGGTGTTTTTAGAATAAATCGTGAGTTTTAAACAAAACGATTTTTTTTTTTTTTTTTTTTTTTGCAAAATAGTCATGCATTGGATCTTGAGATATTTGAAGGTTGTTATGGATGTCATATTTTATTTTTTTCTTTGATGTATTGAATATAATGTTGTAATTTTTAATTATATGTATTAACCCACCGATTAAACCGGTGACCCGATGATTTTTTCGGATGAATGTTCAGTCCGGTTCCGATATATATGAATAAAATATCACGTGTTTGTGTATATAATACACTTTAAGTTATTGTTATTTTGATAGTAGTAGACATCCATAAAAATATAAAATAAAAGGATACAAATTGTGTAAAATAAAAAATTAAAAAAAAAAAAGAGGAAAAGAGTAACGCTGACGATCAAATGTTGATAGTCGGCTGATTTTTGGCGAATTTATTTTGTTTAATTTTGTTTTAAGGTGGGAATGCTAAAAATAAGGGTTGAATTAATGGAAAAATAAGATGTGAGAAGGGCACTATAGACATGAGAATATAAGAAAAAGAAGAGAAGCTTATCTAAATAAAAAAAGTTGTAGTAAACTTATTTAAGTAAAAAAAGTTTGAGATTAGCTTATTTAATAAAACCTCCCTTAATTTCCTATATAAAAAGAGTTTTTTTTTTTTTATTTTTTTATTAATTTTTTTTTTGGAAAACACCTTTTACGTTAATATTTCAAAATCGACAATACTATCCACATCATGTCTAGCCCGGCTAGATAACTGGTATTCAAGTAGACACATGGACAACCCCAGTACCAAAAAAACCATATTGTTTTTTGTCAAACATTATTTGTTTCACCAAAAAGAGGTTTTCAAGAAAAGTGAGAACACATTCCCAAAATTCCTCAAGCATCATCAAGGGCCAAGACTCCGGGAAGCGGTTTCCCTTCTAGAAGCTCCAAACTTGCACCACCTCCAGTAGAAATGTGGCTCATTTTGTCACAGAAGCCCCGCCTTCTCAACCGCAAAGAATGTAATCACCTCCTCCTATAATTGTTGTCACTCCTTTCCACTTAGTTCCGCCTGGCTTTTTCGCAATAGCCTCTGCTCCACTGCTGAATTTCTCAAACTCGAAAACACCCATTGGGCCATTCCATATGATGGTTTTTTCTAGTCATTAAGAAAAGAAAAACCTAGGGTTTTTCTTGGGCATATTCGAGGAGGTTCTGCGGCGAGGATCGACGTCCACCAATCCTCGTTAGGAGATACAATCCGGAAGACTATGGCTTCTCCCTTGGTCGATTATTTCTCATCTCTCTCCGGTATGAGTAAATCTACTAACCTTCTTGTAGAGATTAATTAATTATGCGAATCAAATCGTGGTATTATCGCATGCGAATTTATTCGTAGCTTTCGCTGTGCATGATCGAGTGTCTCCGTCGGTGCTGAGAATCAGATCTGACGATCCAATTATGGATCCGATCCGGATTCGGGTTTCTGTATATCCAGCATGTGGTAGCAGAGCCAAGTTAAAGCGATTTTGCGATCTTGATTGTATAATTAATTAATAAGGAGTGGAATTTAATAAATATTGCATTTTTTATATGTTTATAAAATTTATGCATGGTTGAATGTTTTGAGTTATTCGTGAAAGTTTCATCTATTCAATGACTAGAATTATACGTGGATATATAGCTCGAAGACGTAGAACAAAAATTCTTCTATTTGCATCAAGCTTTCGAGGGGCCCATTCAAGACTTACTCGAACTATTACTCAACAGAGAATAAGAGCTTTGTTTTCAGCTCATAGGGATCGGGATATTAAAAAGAGAGAGTTTCGTCATCTGTGGATCACTCGTATAAACGCAATAATTCGAGATGGATTGGGGTTGGTACAGGTTTACCGTTAGATTTATTGTAAACCTAGATTTTTCTGGGTATATGAAATTTTGTAATTTATTTTGAGGTTAAAGGTTATGAAGGACATGTTTTAATCTAAAATGGTTGAGGAGGACAAACATGTAGTAACACATATAGTAACACATGTACAAAAATATAGTAACACATTTAGTAACGGTCATTCTCAACCATTTTAGATTAAAACATGTCATTATGGACTCTGACCCCTTTATTTTGTTGTAATTTAATTTTCTAGTAGCTAGAATAATTATGGAATCGGCGGCCCTGTTTTATTTAATTATTTTTTGAAGAACAACAACAACCAGTAGTAGTGATGCAGTGGTTAAGGCGCTGAACCACAATCCTGAGGAGCCTAGTTCGACTCCCTCCCTCCACGACAAGACCCAATTCTTTTTTAGGAAATTGTTTCCAGAAAAATGATTTTGAAAAATAAGAAAGCCGAGAGGAGCGAACACACGCATTGCAGGTAGGGAAGACGCGTCCAGCACCAACTCGGCTACAGCTTCATATGGAATCAGCGGCCCTGTTTTATTTAATTATTTTTTGAAGAACAACAACAACCAGTAGTAGTGATGCAGTGGTTAAGGCGTTGAACCACAATCTTGAGGAGCCTAGTTCGACTCCCTCCCTCCACGACAAGACCCAATTCTTTTTTATGAAATTGTTTCCAGAAAAATGATTTCGAAAAATAAGAAAGCCGAGAGGATCGAACACACGATTGCGGTGTAGAAAGACGCTGGCCCAAAGACCGACTCGGATACAAACTTCATTGGTAAAGGAATGGAGTAGATAAATATTATACATGCAAGGTCGCTATGTATTATTTATTAGAAAATCCTTTAAAAGTAGGGTTTATCTATTTAATTATTTTAGGTTTATAGATTAGATGCGGGGGTACCAACGATCCATCTCAGTGGTTTATTTTTCGCATTTATTTTCTTTTGTAATTATTTATGTGATATAACCATGACATGCATCATATTCATGAATTCCACTCCTTGCATATGCATACATGTAGAAAATTAATATTGATATTAATTAGACATGTTTGAACAAGGTAATTACTTTAGATTAATTTAGGTAATTAATTAAATTAATTAAAACGAACGGAATTTTATCGGGATATAAAATTCACATGATAAAATAAAATTTACTCGGTAAATTTTATTTTGCGATCTAAAAATCATTCGTGGATTTTAATTATGTAGTGACTACATAAAAGAATTTTAATAATTGAAAATTTGGAAAATTTGGAAAAGTTGGACACCAAGTGAGCAAAAGGTTCGAAAATTGGTTCGGGCGGTCAATGTGGCTTCGCTCGACTCGACTTGTCCGCCCAAGCGCGGGTTAGCCACGGTGGTCCGCAAGGTCAAGCTATCCGTGAGTTGAGGCTCAATGGGGCAACCTTTGCCCGATTTTCAACTCCAAAGACTTACACACGCGCGACGTTAGCGGCGAGGGTCCGGAAAAGTGAAGTTATCCGGCGAAGTTTCGACTCAATGGGGCAGCCTTAGCCCAATTCATCAAGCAAATGTATATGAACCAACGAAGAGGACGGATTGGCTTAGCCAATCCCGACACCGTTCGGTGAACTCGGTTAAAGCTCAGCCAGGGTTTAATACCGATAAGTTGGTAATTTCTTTTCAAGATTTATTGTTCTCAAATTATTGAGATAAAATTCTATGATCACAAATTTTCATAATGACAAAATTAGGACCTTTTAAATTCTTTGGTGAATTTTTGTTGTGTAGTGTCTACACAAGAAATTTCTAAATATTAAAAAAATTGGAAAATCTTGAATATAGTGTCACTAGTTAGACAGTATTTGGAACCGATAAACTAGTGGGAGCTTTAAATTTTATGATTTATTGTTTTTTGAATTATTAGAAAATTCAAAAAGTCCTAATGTATTGGGATAATAAAATTCTTAGTGAATTTTAATTGTGTAGCGTCTACACGAGGAATTTTAATCCATAAAATTGGAAAATCGTGAATAAGTGACACTCGTTAGACGGTATTTGGAACCGATAAACTAGTGGGAGGATTAACTTAAATATTCATGATTTATTGTTTTTGGATTGTGAAGGAATTCTGAAAATCCTAATAAGACTACCTACTTTTCAAAATAATAAGTGGGAGCGGGGAAGGTGACAACCGACCCCACGGCCTCTATTGTTGACACAAGCACGTGAGAGAATGGTGATGCCTCGTGCCGCTTTGATTTCGGCCCCCTACGGATGGCCTTCACCGCTATCAAAATTCAAGGCTTGGTCTCCGAAAGGATAGGATTTTGAGTACTCATCGGGTCACTGACCTACCCTATGGAGGCATACTCGGGGCGTACTTAAAAATCTGAAACGGTAGGTCACACTCACAAAGGCATTTTTGGAAATATCTTGGCTGAAAAAGGAAGGTAATCAACAACTAAACGGAGATATTTGATTCTCAATGGTTTAATTGTTAAGAGAGATTATCTCAATTTAATCGTCACCTCTTTGACCTACGCTACGGCAGCACTGTAGGTGTGAGATTAAATCCTTGGAATGGTAGGATAAACTGCATGCATGACATCACGTTTATAATTACTAAAATTTATTATTTGTTGTGGTGTATGATTTGATTTATATTTCTGTCATGATTCATTTTCTACAACTACATATTATCTCATGGTATCTAAACTACTAAACACGATAAATTGACTGATGATGACTTCGTAAAAGTGGAAAAGTAACAAGAACGTTGAACTCAATAATCGAGAATGCAAATTAATTCTTCGGAAGAGGATGTTCCTCTTGAGCCTACAAACTTAAGTGACATTGATGTGATTGCTGTCACTCATGCTGAGCGAGAGACAAAAACAAAATTAGTTCAAAGATGACGAGAATGATTTGGTATCAATCTCACTAGACATCCCACAGTTCATCAGTAGTGTCTACTCAAATGAACTGCTAGTACAAGGCCATTTCCTTTATAGAAAGCCAAGAATGGGAAGATAAAAGTCTACAAGTGCAAGTCATCTAAACTAAATAAGTTAAAGGCTAAACCGAAATATTAATAAGAGAAATATAGGATAAGGAAAGTGATTTCGGATCACTAACCTATGAATCCTTAAAGACTTTCTTAACCGAGATTATGACCCGGAAGCTAAGTTCTTTTGTAACAACAGGTAGTTAGGCATTAATGATTAAAGAGTAAACAACGTGCAGTTATTTTAGCTAAAATAGTGGGAGTGATATAAGGAAACAAATTTCGGAATTTAATCCTTGAATATTGCAGAAATTTAATTTCTGTTTTTTCAGATTCGTTGGAACTAATGGATTCACTTTCACATCGATAATATAATTGCCTTAAGGAAAGTGAATATGACATTTGTATACGATTCTGAGACTAAACTTTTGTCTGATAAAGTCAAAACCACTAAGTAATGTGTTGGGAACATTTTATTATGTTTTGATGATGGCCACACTAGCTGTTATAGCAAGCCTGAAATAAGTTAGAATTCTCTGTATAAGTCTTTACTTAGAGTCTGACATGTTGTATAAGTTGAGTCAAACAAGTATTGTACTAGTTGGTAGGACGGCAAAGTGAAAACAGACATTCGGCAGAGTGAAGCCAGCCAAGCACTAGCAGAGATACAGAGAAGGGATTATGATCTGACTTATAATCAAGGAAGTCTGTGATGACCTTGGATAAGTCTAAGTTATGTTTCATGTGATAAAACTCAATATTCCAATATGGTGTACACTGATCTCACCCAAATCAAGGATCATTGAAGTATAAAGATTCTCCTGAAACTAAAGCAAAGAAGAAAACAGTGAATCGGCTGAGTACAATCGAATCGGCAAAGAGAAAACAAAACGGCGAAGAAAGAACTAACGGCTAAGTCAGAAGGCTCACTCCACCGTTCTACAGACGGTGAAGAGACACTTACTAGATCAGATTTAATATACATTGAAGATTCAGCAGATCATGCATTAAATGCACAATCATTGAAGGATCAATCAAGGACGGATTTTCCGCTATACATTTGAAAGAAGAATCCGATCACCAAATCAGGAGAATACAATTAATGGGGAATCAAGGATAAAATCAAGGATTATTCCTCATTAATATAGCCAACGGACGGAATTTCAAAATCAAGGTTATTCAAGGCTATAAATAGAAGGCATTGACAGTAAAAGAAAACAACGATTGAAAAAGAAAGAAAAGCGTAAACTCACAATTAGAAAAGCCTTCGTGGAACTTACAAAGATACATCTAGTGATCAACTCAAAAATCGTAACTACAAAGTCATACTGTAATTGAGATTGATCAGCAAGCGCGTGAATCACATTCACATCAAATCAAGCAAATCGAATCGAGGCAACTGAGAAGGAGTTGAAACCGTGATAGCCGTTGAAGGATTTTGATCTCAAGGCGAGCAAAGAAAAGGAAGATCAATCATCAAGCCGTTGGTTCGCAAGGAGTGATAGTCTTGTAGATTGTGAAGCTTGGGAAGCCAAGGACAATCACAATCGTTGTATCTGTGGAAAACAATAGTGAATTCCTCCGATCATCACAGAGAAGAGTGGATTAAGGGATTACACCACCTCGAACCACTATAAGCCTTGTGTCAATTTAATTTCTCGCAATTTACTTTACAAAGACTTATTTAATTTGTCTACATCATAACACATATCCGTGATTGTCTAAACCGATTTGAAAACAACATAGTAAGAAGCGGACTTATCCGCCGCTTCAAAAGCTTTTAAAACACAAGAAAAGTTTTTGAAACTCCACTATAGTCATTCACCCCCTCTGACTATAGTTTCACCCTTCTCCGGGACCAACAATTGGTATCGGAGCAGTGTTCCTAGTATCGTAACTGCTCAGATCTAATTTTCGTAACAAGGAGATCACATATTTTCAAAGTAGTTTTCAAATCAAGTTTTTCATTCACCGCCATTTTTATCTTCAAATTGCATCGATGGATTCCTCAAACTTTTGTCAAAAGTACCTATTTTCAATGTTAATAATTTTGATGAATATAAAATAAGAATGTTATTCATCTTGCAAAGAACTCGCGAGGAGATGCTTTGGATGTAATCAATGACGGCCCAATCATGATCACCACTGTGGTAGGCACATGAGCAGATCAAGGAAAGCGAGATAGACAAACCCAAGAAAGATTGGACCAAAGATGACAGTGAGAAGAGCAAACCTAGACTTTGTAGCAAAAGATATGATCTTAAAGACTCTAGACAAAGACCATGTTCATGAGAATCAAAGATCGCAAAACAAAGAAAGGAGATGTGGGACAAACTATCATTGATAAATGAAGGATCTCAAGCAAGAAAAGAAAACAAATTATCTATTGCAAAACAGTAAATTTGAGAACTTTAAAATGAAGACGGTGAATCCATTGATCAAAAGGACAATGATTCTCAAGCATCACTGAATCGCAAATGCCTGGACACACATATCCACAAAAAGAAGTATGCTTGAAGATCCTGAGAGGACTACCTGAAAGATGAAAGATCATAACATTAGTAATCAGAGGAACAACAAATCTTGCAAGCACTGACACTCTGACACTGATTTCCCAATTGAAAGCTCATGAATTCGAATCGAACGGTGAAGATGGTGGTCCGCAGAGACACACAAAATTATCGCATTAGTCGCACCTCAAAGAAAGTAACTTTGCCGAATGCATCAAAGAAAGAGACACAAGAACTAAAAGAATGTAGCTTTATTGGTTAAACGGTTTGACAGTTTAAAAAGAAGCCATTCAAGGGAAATTCAACATCAAACAAAAAGTCAAGCTCAAACAGAGACATGAAGAAGAAAGATGATGAATACAGATGCTTCAATCGCAATAAGAGAGGTCACTTCAAGGCCGATTGTCCTCAAGAAAATGACAAAGATGATGAAAAGAAGAAATTCAAAGCATCCAAAAGAGAAAGGGCAAGAAGGCATTTAAGGCGTAATCCAAAAAGAGTGAAAAGATGAAGAATCATCCGATAATGACTCGGATGATAGTGATGAAGAAGACAATTTCAGAAAATGAAAAGGCATGCCTATGCCTCATGACCAAAGAATTGGATGAAGACAAAAGTGATAGTTCAGATAATCGAGGAAACAAGCCTATGTTTAATGGCTAAAGAAACAGATGAAACCGAGGTAACATCTAGTTCTGTTCTTCATCTAATGCATTCACATCTAGCAGATCGCACAATCTTATAGTCTTCCATTTAGATACAAAGAGACTAGTCCAAAATATCATGACTAAATTTGATGAAATTGAAAAGAATCATGAAATTTCGAAAAGGAATGCAAGGATCTAAGAAAAGAGAATAAGAGGTTAAAGAAAGAACTGGATAAAACAAGAGTCGAATTAACTAGTAATGAGACCTACTTAAATGATCAACAAAAAGCAGATGACCATACATCCGTTACCAACAGATCGCTTAAGAAGAACTCCTCACCAAAGTGAAGGTAATCATCGCACCACTAAAAGCACCAAAGATACAAACCCTCAAAAGGTTTGGATCCAGATCCGGTCTTGGTTATAACAAATGTGATGAATGTAGGATAATAGTCAACACAATTCTAAATTGAGGACCACTAATGGACCAAAATTTAGAAAGGATGCACCATGTCTCCAACAGATCATCCTGCTCCAAAGTGAAGTCAAAATCCATCAGTAGTGAAACAGCAGACTAAATCCTCATTCCAATCATACAAAAACAACAACCCATCCGAAAGGTAAAGCGCACTTTTTTCCTCAGAGGATGATTGAATGTCACACTCCAAAATACAAGAGGAAACCATTCCACAAAATGCATCATGTGATTAAGAAAATCAATCTAGCTATGTTCCTAGACACATGAAGCAAGAAAGGCTTCCTATTGCATATTGGAAAGTGAAGAAGGATATAAATGCACCAAAAGGTGAAAAAGTATCGAATACCTTCAGAGAAATACTAGAAGCTATTCTCGCCATGCCTTATACATATGAAGTTGATGACTTCAATTATCCAAAGAGAAGACCTTTTGGATACATACTTGGTAATGAGGCATGATCGCTAACAAATATGGACCCAAACAAAGTGTTGGGTACCCAAACTTAATTAACTGCTTTTGTAGGATGTCCGGTACATAGACAAAGTGGATGTTCCAAACACATGACAGAAACAAGAAATGGATCAATGATTTTAAAGCTTTTGATGGACCCAAAGTCACATTTGGAGGAAAAGAAAACCCTGGCAAGATTAAGGGGAAGGCACAATACTCAAAAACAATCTAAAGATTCAAAATGTGGCATATGTCAAGTGGACTTAACTTCAATCTGATGAGCATCACCAATTCCGTGACAAAGGCTACAATGTGCACTTCAACAAAGAAGGATGCAAAGTGATTCACACCAAACAAACACACAAGTGGTTCTTGCATGTAGAAGACAAGACAACATGTATGTGGTGGATCGAGAATGTGCCAAGGCATAAACATGTCTACTTGTCAAGAATAAACAATCAACAAGTCGGATTTGGCATGTAAGATTAAATCACTGAATTTCAAGACCATCAACAAACTATCAAGGAGCAAGTTAGTTGAAGGCTCGCCAGAGATCTCATTCAAGAAAGAGAGTCTATGTGATGCTTGTCGTAAAGGAAAACAAATAAAAGCTCATTCAAATCAAAGCCTCATCAATCCACAACAAGAGTTCTACATCTATCGCACATGGACCTGCTTGGACCAAACCACCCAAGAAGTGTAAGTGGTAAGAAATATACTCTTGTAGTGGTGGATGACTTCTCAAAATACACCTGACCATCTTCATGAACAAGAAGAAAGAAACACTCAAGAAGCTACCAGACTTGCCGAGAAGACTCCTGAATGAAAAAGAGCTAAAAATTATCAAAATCATATCGATAGAGGCAATCGAATTTCTAAATGAAATAATCGAGAACCTATTGTGAAGAAAATGGAGTACTACATCAACTATCTCAGCAGCAGAACTCCACAAAAAAATGGTGTAGCAGAAAGAAGAAACAGAACTCTCAAAGAAGCAAATGAACAATGATTGTCAAGCATGCTTGCCAAAGAGATTTTGGGTCAAGCAAAGAAACACAAAGATGCCATACACAAAACAGATCAATCATCAACAAACATCATGGAAAAACTCCATATGAATTATGGAATGGTAGAAAACCCAATATCTCATATTTTCATATGTTTGGATCAAAATGTTTTGTCTTGAACAAGAATCATCTCGCATACCTTTGATGAGAAGGTCGATGAAGCAATCTTCATGGGATACTCAGACACCAAAGAAAGCATCTGTGAGTACTAAATAAAAGAACATTGGTGATTGAAGAATCAATACATGTGGTTTTTTGATGAACCATATACAAATGGTGAAGATCTTCAAGACCAAGAAGAGAAAGTCGCACAGAGGCAAATCTATACAAGTGCAACCATACCAAACTACTATCCCGAATCATCTTTTGAAAATCAAGAGGAGCCACATATCAATACAACAGAGAAGCACCTGAAATTGAAGTTCTTGCTCAAAGATGAAGGTATGGAAGCACCAAGTGAAGATCAACTTCAACTGCACCTAAATTGGCTTAGAGACCATCCAAGAACAAGTCATTGGAGATATTCACACCGAGTCGAACAAGAAGACAACCTGGAGCACATGCTAACTTGCTTTCTATCACAAGTGGAACCTAAGACCATAGATGATGCAATCCAAGATGCAGATTGGATCACAACCATGCAAGAAGAACTAAATGAATTTGAAAGAAATGAAGTCCTGGGAACTTGTTGACAGACCGAAATGGCCAACATCATTGGTGCAAAATGGGTATTCAGAACAAGATGGATGAGCAAGGAATCGTTGTCGTAAAACAAAGCAAGGCTAGTTGCAAAAGGATATTCCCAATTTGGAGGAATAGATTATGATGAAACCTTTGCTCCAAAGAGCAAGATTGGAAGCAATAAGACTTTTCTAGCATTTGTCGCACACAAAGACTTCAAAGTCTATCAAATGGATGTCAAAAGTGCATTCCTAAACGGACTTTTGGAAGAAGAAGTTTATGTAGAACAACCTCCTGGATTTCAAATCAAAGGAAAAGAAGACAAAGTATACAAACTCAAGAAGGCCCTCTATGGCCTCAAACAGGCACCTAGAGCCTGGTATGAAAACATCACAATTTCTGATCAAGAATGGATTCAACAAAGGAACTATAGACAAGACTCTATTTAAACTAGAGGAAGGGGCAAGCACATTGCTAGTGCAAATCTATGTTGATGACATAATCTTTGGATCAGAAGATGAAAAGTTGTGTGAGAAATTTGCAAACCTAATGAAGAGCAAATTTTGGGATGAGCATGATGGGGAGAATTAAACTACTTCCTTGGCCTTCAAGTAAAGCAAATGAAGGATGGCATTTTCATTAGTCAAGCAAAATATACAAGAGATTTGATACACAAGTATGGGATGGACACAAGTGGCACAAACAGACACACCAATGTGTGCCGAGTCATACTTGGAAAAGATGAAGGAGGAAAAGATGTTGATCGAAAATGTATAGAGGAATTATTGGATCATTATTATACTTAATCGCAAGGCATCCGATATTGCATTTGCAGTAGGAGTGTGTGCTAGATTTCAAGCTCAACCAAAAGAATCACATCTTCTAGCAGCTAAAAGGATAATCAAATACTTGAAACACACCATCAATGTTGGCATTTGGTATCCAAAAGATGGAGGATTTACACTGATATCATATTCAGACTCTGACTATGCTGGATGTAAAATAGATAGAAAAAGCACCTCTGGAACATGCCAAATGCTAGGAACCGGACTAGTCTCATGGTTCAGAAAAAGCAAAACTCTATATCTACATCAACGGTCAAGGTAATATATATAGCAGCAGTAGTCACAGCACAAGTACTGTGGATAAGACAACAGCTAAGGGACTATGGAGTCGAAGGGAAAACAATCCCAATCATGTGTGACAACACAAGTGCAATATCTATTACAGAAAATCCAGTATTGCATTCAAGAACAAAGCACATTGATGTGAGACATCATTTTATCAGAGACCATGTTGAAAAGGGAGATGTCATCCTAAAGTACATATCCACTGAAGAACAACTGGCTGACATCTTCACTAAACCACTCAGTTATGAAAGATTTAGTATGTTGAGAATCGAGTTAGTGATGATTGAAATTGACTAAGTATCAACGAGCGGCTAATCTGGAGTAATCGGCTAAGTGACTTCATCAATCTGGTACAACCTTTGCCGTTACAAGAGATGTAGCAGGTAAGGCAATCGTATCCAGCAGAGGTAACTTAACTCGATTGTTAGAACAGTTCAATGAAGCGCACTCGTTGAAGAACTCATTGGACCGTTAAGTGACCAACAAGGCACTTCACCGAAATAAAGACTTGGACAAATTTAAAGTGTGAACAAAATCAATTCTGAATAAACGTGGAGAATAAGGAAATTATGGAGAATTATTCAGTACACACGTGGCGATCACGTTATGATCATGGAGGTAATTATATTATTTTTTTAATTATAAATTCCTCGATTCCCGGGCTCTATCATTAATTGCCTCAAACCACTCCCCCTCTACGCTCGAATATCGCGTTTTTCATACACAAAATCACGCCATTATGTCACTAAATCCTTCCATGTTCAAACCACGTTCACACTACCCAAATCACACTACATAAACAATACTTAGAGATGTTCAGAAATCTTTACATACTTCTGCAAATTACAAACCCTACTTTTTCTCAAAATATACTCTTCTAATCCTCCTCTACCTATCGATGGCTTCATCCTCCCAAATCATCACGCATCGAAAAATACTACGAAAAATCAATCATAACCGGCTCGTTTTTCAAGCCTGAGCTCTATCTCTCTTATTGTGACAACGATGCACAAGCACGACGCCTGGTCGATTGCTGTATAAATTTGGGGCTGATGACCTTTCTAAACCCCCAATAACTGGCATCTGCTATGAGAATCGATAGCATTTTGGAAAACGCAAAGTTTATGCCCAAAGACGAAGAAGATCAAGTTGATCGCATCACAAGCTCAATCTTTGGAAAGCACATAGTCATCACGCCCAATACACTCAACAGGTTCCTGAACCTCCCCCAAATTGGTCCTGCAAATGTCAAGCTTGTGACGGCAGACATTCCAAAATTCTGGTCGAAATAGCCAAATGCCCCAAGCCAAACAAAGAAACGCATAATCTACCTAGATCAACGCCAAACTTCCGCTTGCTGAATTTGCACCGGTCATCACCAAAAATATTGAAGGAGAAAGGGTCACCGGAAAACCTAATCGAGGTCGAGGATCAAACTGATGGCCATAATCTACGAACGAATAAAGTTTGATTGGGCAACCTTCGTATTCAATCGATTGAAGGATCAGATTCAAAAGGAGATTGACTTATCAATCACCGCACCAAGCAAGGGTTTGCAGAAAAAAGGCGATTTCTGGGAAAAGAAATCATACGGGTTCCCTCTTCAACACCTGTTCAACGCCATGAAAGTACAACCCACAAATTTGCAGTCCCCACACAAGTCCAAAACAATGTTCACCTACATCAAGGCTTCCTCAAGCCGAAACCCATTGTTTGGTCAAAAGAGGAAACAACTCGAATCCAAAGCAGATCGGGAGTGGGACGAAGAACCAGGTCTCAAAAGGCACAAGTAGATACCATCGTGCCCAACACCAAAGAACTTAAATGAGCCTATGATATTAAGTGATGACACGTAAATGTAAGAAGAAAAGCAACAGGAGGAAATTGTCTATCCGGAGGAGGGTGAGGAAGGATATAGAATCACCTCATCCAAGAGGAAGAGATAGACGAGGCGTAAGATGAGTCGGAAGATGAACACCTAGAAGGTGAAGCTCATGCAGCAAATCAGAAGATATGGGCATATCGACGATGAATCGACCCTCCAGAAGTGCTTTTCAAAAGCATTGGTACGGTTGACAAACAATTCGCTGAGCCGGTGATAAAGCTCACTCACTTTGAATTGCCAACGCCCCACAATTGCACAAGGGGAAAAGAAAAAGAAGCGGATGAAGAAGGTCAATTCCAACAACCTCTCTAGATGACCTCGGGCCCACTGAGGAGTAACAAGAAAAGTTGGAAGAAAAGAAGAGGTTCAAAATGAGGAGGCAGAGAAGAAAAAGAAAGAAAAAGAAGTCAAGTGGAAACCGAGGAGCAAAGCAAGGTGAAGATGCCGAGAGTGAAAATGATGAAGATGAAAAGGATGTCCATGTGGCACTGAAGAAATTGATCCGAGAGAGTCTTCAATCTGGACATTCAACCCCTTATTGTGGACATGGAAAGGCAATATTACAAAGAGCAAAATCAAGCATGCCTTAAGGAGTGAAGCAACCTCCTTCAATCACAAGATTGAGGCTCTCATCGCCCACATCAAAATCCAAGATGAAGTCATGGAGAGACAAGGGAACTTAATTTGCAACTTACAACACCTCATCCCTCACCATGTCCAAACCAATCTTGAATTCCATGCTGAGATGGTTGACAACAATCTCAAGCCCTTTGTGGACACCCTCAATGCTCACACTTCCAAAATTCAGCATCTGGATGAGATAATGGAGCATTCTGGCAAGCAACTGGACTTTCTCATCAAAGTTGGTGAGGCCAACAACAAATTACTGGAGAAAAGATTTGGCCCTCTCCCTGAGTCCGACACAAGAATTGCGCACACTTGAGGCACATTTTGATGTCGCCACAAAGGGGAAGATGACAACTCAAAGCTCAAAGCTCCAAAGTGGAAAGAGACAGGCAAAGAAAGGCAAGGACAAAGAAAGGCAAGGGCATCAGTTTGAAGAAATGAAGAAGTAAAACCGATTGCCTGCTGCTTAATTCAATTCAATCTATCTTATCATTTGTCTTTTTTATTACCCTATGATGGAAGAATAAAATCTTTGAGTTTTTAATCTGCTGACAATTATGAAATTTTTGATTACTTATGTTCAGGCTTATGAGGTTTTGGCATCATCAAAAGTGGGGAAATTGTTGGGAACATTTTATTATGTTTTGATGATGGCCACACTAGTCATTTGTTATAGCAAGCCCGAAATAAGTTAGAATTTCTCAGATAAGTCTTTACTGTAGTCCGACATGTTGGATAAGTTGAGTCGACAAGTATTGTACTAGTTGGTAGGACGGCAAAGTGAAAGCAGACATTCGGCAGAGTGAAGCCACCAAGCACCAGCAGAGATACAGAGAGGGATTATGATCTCGACTTATAATCAAGGAAGTCCGTGATGACCTTGGATAAGTCTAAGTTATGTTTCAAGTGATAAAACTCAATATTCCAATATGGTGTACACCGATCTCACCCAAATCAAGGATCAAGTGAAGTATAAAGATTCTCCGAAACTAAAGCAAAGAAAGAAACAAAGTGAATCGGCTAAGTACATCGATCGCCGGCAAAGAGAAAACAAAACGGGCGAAGAAAGAACTAACGGCTAAGTCGGATAGGCTCACTCCACCGCTCTATAGACGGTGAAGAGACACTTACTAGATCGATTTAATATACATTGAAGATTCAAAGCAGATCATGCATTAAATGCACAATCATTGAAGGATCAATCAAGGACGGATTTTTTCGCTATACATTTGAAAGAAGAATCCGATCATCGAAATCAAGGAGAATACAATTAAGGGGAATCAAGGATAAAATCAAGGATTATTCCTCATTAATATAGCCAACGGACGGAATTTCAAAATCAAGGCTATTCAAGGCTATAAATAGAAGGCATTGATGTAAAAAGAAAACAACGATTGAAAAAGAAAGAAAAGCGTAAACTCACAATTAGAAAAGCCTTCTCTCGTGAACTTACAAGGATACATCTAGTGATCAACTCAAAAATCGTAACTACAAAGTCATACTTAATTGAGATTGATCAAGCAAGTGCGTGAATCACATTCACATCAAATCAAAAATCGAATCGAGGCAACTGAGAAGGAGTTGAAACTGTGATAAATTGTTGAAGGATTTTGATCTCAAGGAGCAAAGAAAAGGAAGATCGAATCATCAAGCTATTGCGATCAAGGAGTGATAGTCTTGTAGATTGTGAAGCTTGGGAAGCCAAGGACAATCACACTGTTGTATCTTCGGAAAACAATAGTGAATTCCTCCGATCATCACAGGAGAAGAGTGGATTAAGGGATTACACCACCCCGAACCACTATAAGCCTTGTGTCAATTTAATTTCTCGCAATTTACTTTACAAAGACTTATTTAATTTGTCTACATCATAACACATATCCGTGATTGTCTAAACCGATTTGAAAACAATATAGTAAGAAGGACTTATCCACGCTTCAAAAGCTTTTAAAACACAAGAAAAGTTTTTGAAACTCCACTATAGTCATTCACCCCCCTCTCGACTATAGTTTCACCCTTCTCTGGGACCAACATAATGCTGAAAAGGTATTGTAACACATAATAAACTATTAAGACAAATGGTTTCCGTATTCAGATAAACGATTCTTCAGCATCTATTAATTAGTGCATATATCCTAGAGATAAGATCTGAAGACTGGCTAAGGGTGATTCCTATCTCCCAGTCTAAGAATACTATCTCTAAAGAAAAATGACTCAGTAACCTTTAAAATTGGAAAGGTAATAGAGCTGAAGAAGTATCACAGCTTGTTCCTATTGACCTTCGGGGTCTTATGAAGGATGCAAGCTAGTGGGAGGTTTTGAGTGGTAGACATTATGTCTGATAACTACTTGAAACGCCCATTAGTTTATCAAAATATTTGGAGGAAACTCTGATATTACCACAGCCTTTCTGAAAGGATGTTTAGATAACAACCATAGACCTTGAAGTACAGTTACTCAAGGAGTTACTATCTGATTTAATCAGACCACATCCAACATTGGTTGTTGGGGATTACGTTGATTAATACTATTGAACTAGATCAGAATATATCAATCCACCCAAATAAAGTGGGAGTACGGTCTAACCACTGACCCGCTGTGATTATGCAGTCTCTACAGTCTGCTTGGGGTGATTGATCACCCATGGTCCTTCTGGAAGGACTGTATAGGATTCTAACAATAGGAGGTTGGTTTAAAGCCATAAACCTGTAAATGGAGTTTTGGTACTCCAGTTCTTGTTAACAATCCTGTAGAACCACCTGAGTGTCTCAGGCCCAGTGGGAGTAATTGGATCTACATGATGAGAATGAATGGAAAGTTTATCTTTCAAGGCAAAGCCAAGTGGTCTAGGGGTAATTCCCTGAGAAGTAGATAGTTCAATAAGGGATGATACCCTGAACTCTCTCACCATTCAGCCTTGCTTGACTCCATGGAAAGCAGAAAGATTACCAGGGGTGATGCCCTGAAACTTTCTTGCCCAACAATGGATCTTAGATTCATTCAGAACAGAAGGGTTTTAGCTTAAATCCAATGGCAAATTGACTGCCTAAGCATATCCCATTGGTGGATTAAAGCAAACCTCCAGGTCATTAAAAGTCACATGTTTGAAATATGTGGGCTTGACCAAAATATTGATGAGTCTTTTGTAGACCAGAGTATCAATATTGGTAAAGTAGTGAGTATTAGTGTTAATGACAAAGATAACACTGCAACAGTTGCGAACAACTTGAGTGTGTTATCTGAAGTCAAAAACTGACGAGCCAAAGCTTCTCTGAATCAGAGAAGTGGACTATATTCTTAGAATTTGATTCGGTCGAATTCACGAGAATAAGTTGTTGGCCGTATCCCATCCATCTTATTGGTTAAGATACAAATGCATATTAGTATGCGATATTCAACGAGAGGTTTCCTACTCAACCCTTCACGGAATAATTCTCTCAGTCTTCGAATATAGAGAAAATAGGATAAATTCTCTTTTGGATACAGAAAGCCAGGTTATTAAAAGTCGATTAAAGTCGAGTCTTGGATTCGATCATTAAAGCAGTATAGTACATCCTCAAGTATCTTTAAAGAATGAGGAATCATATGCTTGTATATTCGGGTGCGAACCTGATTATCGTTGACTACACTGATTCTGATTTTTTGTCGGATTAAGGATGATCGTGAATTGATCTCAGGCTCAGTGTTTACTCATTGTGATGGAGCTATAGTCTGGAGCAATCCAGCACTGCCAATTTGACTCTATTAGTAGAATACATAGCATCTTTCGGAGCAGCTAAAGAGGCAGTGTGGCTTGAGAAGTTCTTTGTTGGATCGGGAATTGATTCCAGGTCTCGAAGAGCCGATACCATTCTACTGTGAAAAGGTAGCTCATACAAATGATCTTCGTAGTCATAAAAGGTCAAAATCATAATGAAAGTAAGTACCACCTGGTCAGACAGATCGTGCAGAGAGGCGATGTTTCGGTCCTAAAGATCGCCTTGAACCGACAACCTAGCTGATCAGTTTACCAAGTCGCGTGGCATCTATTGTCACTGATGAGCGCTTGGCGGGTATGAAATTAGGAGATATGTCTCATCTTCTTTAGAGCAAGTGGGAGAATGTTGTGGATAGATAGAATAAGGGTGTGGTGCTCTAAAAACAATTATTGCTTGTCTTTACGGGCAAGTGGGAGAGTGTTAGATATAGTGTGCCCGATAGACAATTATTTCTTGTCCGTATGGGCAAGTGGGAGATTGTTGGAAGTAGCACCCGAAAGACAATTTATTTAATTGTTTTTATAATTAATAAATGACAGATTTATTCTCATCTTATTATTTGCTTCGTGCTTATATTTAATACACTGTTGAAAACCCCAAGTCGTATCATATGTAGCCATATAACTTAGTGTGTGTCACACATGAGGATTAAGTTTATGGTGATACACTTGAACTATTAGTCCGTGGTGAACTTAATCAAAGTATGGGGTCTATTGATTAAACCATCATTAATGCGCCCAGAACACTTTATGGTGTGACCGTCTTATCCGGACCGTCGACATTGGTTGTCAAAGTGGGGCATTTATATATGATGAGAGTCATATAGGACTGGACCAATTTAACATTAGTTTCTCATATAATTCCATGATTGAGAAATCTTATTAAATCACGAGATGATCATATAAGGATTAACCTTAATCCTGAAGTGATTACAGACTCCTACTGGTTTTAGGATAGGATTTGATGTGTTCATTAAGGATCGCTAAGAGGCACGGTCCGAATCACTTTCACGTTGGCACTATTTTGAAATGAGTGAGAAGTGTGTGTCTCACAGATATGGAATCCATTCCTTCCTACGGGAAGTAGAAAGACAATCCCCTTATTTGTTGATCCAAGAAACTGATCGATCCGCGGAGTTCGTATTAGTTATGAACTAATTGATTACTAGTGGGTTAATGGTAAATAAGGATAAGATGTATTGAAGAAGGTTTACGGAAATAATCATACTTCATTACGAATAGTCTATGGAGGGTTAGTTTATATGTAATGATTATATCAATGGACACTTATCGACTCGACGTTTTGAGAATAAGTTATATCTATAATCGATAGAGTTCAGTTTCGGATTTATGGTGGCGGAATTCCGGAATTAATGAGTTGAGTAGAAATATTCTGTTCGATGAATATTTTATTCAATTTATTGTAGCTACTGGTTATAGGTCCATGGTCCCCGGGTTGGCTTCCTAACACGCGAGTGTTTTCTCGTTTTATGGAACCTCGAGAATAAATTAAATAGTTGGTCTATTTAATGAATATGCAATATTATTTATTTGGTAAATAATATGTAAAATAGAAAAGACATTTTCTATTAAAAAATGATGATAATGGCGCCATAATGTGGATAAGTGAGGAGAAGAAATTTTCCTAGATTATCTCATTTGTGTAATTAATTATCTATTTGTTGGATAATTAATGGAAAAATAAGAGATTAATTTTTTTTTGGAATAACTCTTATCTTTTGTCAAATATCTTTTCCTTATGGGAATAGGTAATTGTGGTATGAAAAGGATAACTCTCTTGACTAGTTAATTTCCTATATAAATAGAGTTCCTCCTAACACAATATACATTACAAATTGCGCCATCACCAAAATAAAAGGAGAGAAAAATTAGTTTCTCGTTCTAGTCATTAAGAAAAGAAAAACCTAGGGTTTTTCTTAGGCATATTCGAGGATGTTCTGCGGTGAGGATCGACGTCCACCAATCGTCGTTAGGAGATACAATCCGGAAGACTACGACTTCTCCCTTGGTCGATTATTTCTCATCTCTCTCCGGAATGGGTAAATCTACTAACCTTCTTGTAGAGATTAATTAATTATACGAATCAAATCGTGGTATTATCACATGCAAATTTATTCATAGCTTCCGCTGTGCATGATCGAGTGTCTCGATCGGTCTTGCCGAATCGAGATCGACGATCTAATTATGGATCGATCCGATTCGGTTTTCAGATATCCAAAGACTTCCAACACATCAAACCAATCTCTATGTATCCTGGATCAGAAGCTAGAAAGCAATAAGAAGCTGACAAGAAGCGCGTGGAGGAGGAGACTGAACTGCTTAAACAAGAAGCCGAGGAAAACCTGAAGAAGTATGAGACTTATCGGACAGGTATGTTTCCTATCGAGCTAATTGATATATCGTCCGACTATGACTTCGATGATCCAGAGGAGGATCCGGACACTATGTTTTCAGAGTCTGAGGATTACCCGCACTCTGACACGGTAGAAAAGTTAGGAGACCCTGGAACGTTTCGACTCCCAATTTCTATCAATGGTATATCTGTAGGTTTAGGCCTATGTGATTCCGGTACAAGTTGTAACATTCTACCTCTATCCCTCTACCAAAGATTAAGATTCCGGTCATTATGAATCAAACCCGAACTATGACCTTTGTTGATAGGACTAGAGATATGCCTGCCGGTCTGCTGAGGCAGGGCACGATAAATGCAGGAGGGTTCACTTTTCCAATTGATTTCATGGTTATAGACGTACCAGAGGACCCAAGTGCCCTAGTTTTGTTAGGTAGACCTTTCTTAGTGACAAGAAGAGCAATCATAGACTTTGATAATAGTGAAAATCACTTTAAGGTTGAACAATGATGCAGTATCTATCAAAATCTTAGAGCCCTTAGATAATAGGCCAGAAAGTTTCAAGATGACTTATGATTCAGGAAAAGTAGAAATCATGGAGATAGAAAAGGAAGGGCATAGGCAACGAGAGGTTGTAGTAGAAACCGTTGAGCAAGAATTCATGAGATTAATGCTTAGAGAGTGCGAAGAGAAGGAGCACGGAATGTCACTCACGGAAGCTAGTCCATCTGTATTGCGTAGTGAAAAATTAGAGCTTAAAGTGTGAAATGTGGAATTCTTAGGCATAAATATTAAATCTCGACGCAGAGGCTGACCTAGTACGCAAGCAAGGAGAGCGCGACATGCTAGGAAGAGAACTCAGAAAGTTTCTATGAGAAACCGTGGAAAGGCACTCTTGGAAGATAATGATCGACGAGAGGGGGAGTGCATGACGGTTGAACCCTCAAAGATGCGAGTTTGGCGAGTTAAGGCCCCATCTCTTGACTGAGTGGAGATCCGAAGGTAAGTCAAGCTATCGACTTTAAAATCAGAACTATTCTTTTGAACTCTTAGTTAGAATAGGAATCAATAAAAGTAGCCGGATGAAATGACGAGCTTTTTTTTTTCATCCTACCACATCCATAGGCTTGAACCCAATGGTTGTTGGGAAGGTTTTTTTTTTACTCGTTGTGGATGTGAAGTAGGTTAGGATTGAGTCGGAGATAGCAACAAAAGGAGTAAGATACTAGTCAATATGAGGTCAGGATTGAGCAGGAAGTTATTATAAGGTGTGCAGAGAAGGCGTACAGAGAAATCTGGGAAAAAAAAAGCCCTTGTAAACCGGGAGATACCTCTAGGTTACCTTGCTAAGATTTTTAAGTTTCTGAGTGCCAGATTTAAAAGCAGGATTTTTAGAGACACGTGGAGGACACACGTTGTATCAGACACAACCAGTCAGCAAAAACCCGTCCCATTTTCCCTATTTTCACCTTTTTATCCTTTCCACACTTCACCATAACTCCACCTCAATCCTTTTAATCAAACCCCGTAAATCCCTCACCCTAATTACTCATCTACCCACAATCCCACCAAATCCTTCCACCTTCTATCATTTCTTCTATTTAAACGCCATTCTACCACCATTATTCATCATCCCATCCACTATCATATTTTCAATCACCAAAATTTCTCCATCTCTTCCACCTCTAGAAATTTCGGCTCCTACCACCACCACTATCACCACCATATCTCCACTAAAATCAATCATTTTTCTTCCATTTCAACACCCAAAACACCAATTTCTCCATCCCTGTTCCAGATTAGTAGTGCTGCTGCAAAGTGAAGCTGCTACAGTTCTTCATCTTCCAGTATCAGAGCACAGTCACAGTAAGAAACCGAGAAAATTCAGGCTGGTAAATCAGGGGTACAGGCCGGTTTATTGAGGGTTTATTTTCAGATTCAGCATCATCTTCAGCATCTTTTATCCTCAGGATGGGTCTCAAACATAGCAGAATAGCCTATCGTCCGAGTGGTCACTAGTATGTTTATGGAGATGCTAACCCCTTGATAGACGGGGTTGAGCAATTTCATTCTTTAGAAATCTATGAATCGTTCCGAGGGCATTGGAACGGAAGACCGGTTGCCCGAGAACGAGGCGTAGAGTTGGACGATTGTAGTACGATCTTGCTGAGAGCCCTGAAGGTGCAAGATATTCTGGATATGGCTGAGGCACCGACAAGGTTCAATGCTATAGTGGTGAGAGAATTTTATGCTTATCTTTCGCATAACCCAGGAGCTACACTTGCGAGGGTCCGTGGAGTTAAAGTTGAATTTTCAATTGAAAAGATCAACATATATTACGGGGTTTGCAATCCACCAATGGGCCCAGACGAGTACACATCCTCGACCAATATTGAAGATTTGGAGAGGATGCAAATGAAAGCTGAATACTTTGGGGTGCAATAGAAGCGCAACCCTATGGGAGCCCCCACCATCTTCCTGGACAATGATTTATCCTGGGACAGGAAGGTGGTCAACAGATTTGTTTGTGCTCGCCTTCTACCAACCAAGAACACGGTGTCTGTCACACCGAAGAGGGAAGAATTGATGTTCTATCTGGAGTTGGGATCTCCAGTCAACATAGGTCTCCTGATGCATAGCCGTATTCATGAGCTTGCCGCCATATCTGAGCACGAGCAGTTGCCATATGGGCCTATGATTGATATGTTCGCTATAGAGGACGAGGTTCCGGTTCTGGTTAGTGACGATTGGGAAGACCCTGAGCCGATGATCAGTTCATAGTCAGTCTCGAGAGTACCGAGACGGGTTGGTTCTAGAGCTGAGAGAGAGCATACTCCGGTCCTCGGAGCACCTCGATCCTAGAGAGCCTTGCTAGAGAAGCATTCACGAGACATTACGAGTCTGCATCACAAAATGGATAGAATTATAGACTTATTTGGCATTCCTCCTTCGACCCCACCACCTAGGACTGCCCCACGTCACGGCGCATCCTCTTCCGCCACTGCTGCCTCGTTCTCTACCACCTCCCGGTTTTGAGCCTAGAGATGTCTGAGAGGATTATTATGTTGAGGACTACTTTTTCTTTTTTCTATTTTGTTGTTCTTTTCCATTTTTTTTATTTCCTATCTAGTATATGTAGCATAATTTTAATAATATAATAATTTTGACGGCTTAAACTGTTTGAGTTATTTATTTTCTCTTTTACTGCCGCGATTTTATTATACGGTTTTTTGTCACCACCATTCTTCTTGATTTGTTTGAGATACTTAGCACAGATTCTTTGCGGACGACTTATATAAGCCCGATGCATCATACGACGATCTAGTTTGTTCCTTTGGCTCCACCCTTAACGAAACTAAGTTCCTTTTCATTTTCTATTTTCATCTTACACATTGGGGACAATGTTTCGACTAAGTGGGGGGGGGGTAAGGGACGTCACTTAGCTGTTTGACAGTATATTCCCAAAATATTAGACTACCTTGATTCTCTTCGATGCACTGTTCACCATTTAGACTTTGATCTATTTCGATAGAATTTCGAAAAAATGTGATATCTTTGATCTTTCTGAGTTAATTGACTTCATCTTTGTTTCACATTGTATGAGTAGAGTAGTTCCCGCTTCCGAAGTAGTGGCGTATTAAGTGCATATTCTGTTGTAAGCCACCATTCTTAAGCACGTATAACTCACTTTCCCTGGTGTGTAGTCGATAGTGCATTACTTTGACTAGAGTTGACCCTGGCTTTATCTTGAATCATGTTCCACCAACGCTTAAAAGGGCAAAGGAATTTCGGATTCGGTAGTTTATCAAGAGTGAGACCGTGAGGATAGATAAATTTTTGAGAGTTTGCCCGCCAAGAAAGAGAAGTGCATTGCAATATATACGTCTATAATCTCTTTGGCAAAATTTGAGTCAATGGAGCATAAAACGCACGACTTTTAGACCGATAAACGCGAGCCTAAGAGTAATACTCGGTTCTCGATCTGCCTTGCCAGCTAATTTGACTAATAAAAACATGTTCTAGACTGGTTAGTTCGACTACGGGTTGACGTAATGTGAGATTGTCTGCATTACTAGTGGTTGTGAAAGTTATTGCACACACATATTGGCTCATGACATTAATAGTGTTTAATGCATTACTGATGGATATGAGTGGCATGATCTTCATCTTGACTTTGTGGAGCATAGCTGTTTTTAATTAACTTTTGTGTGTGTGTGTGTATATATATATATATATATACTGATCAAGGATGTTGTTTTCTTTTCGCCTTTTTGCTCGGGACGATCAAAAGCTAAGTGGATGGTAGTTGATAATGCTCTAAATAGTACCATTAATTATACATTTATTTACCCTCAAAACTGCTCAATACAGGATAGATAGGCTCATTATATGGAATATCTGTTAAATGCTATGTGAGTGTTCTTAGGATCGTAATTCTGCATTTGTGTTATTTTCCCGAAGAATTGGTACTGTTTTATCGTGTTTTACAAGATGTACCAAATCTGGAGCTTTGGAGAACGGATATGGATCAAAGAAAGCATGTTGGGCCAAGTAATTAAAGTCCAAGTAGAGATCTGCTGAAGAAAAAGAGGAAAAGTTAGCCCGGTTTACCGTGGGCTAGGTCTGGTAAACCGAGAGCCTTGTGGGACACAAAATCGATTCTGCCGCATTTAAAAGGTCGGTTGTGTTAGGAAATCTATGCGGGAATGCAGCGGAATTCAAAATTTTGATTTCGTTTTACCCAAGATCGACTTCGTTTAAGCAACAAGCATAAAAGAAATAGACAAAAATTACCTTGCTTGATCCAATTGGATCTACGCTTTGTCTACGGTTGTAGTTTCCGCACGAAGCCGCCCAAGTGTTCGGCCTCTACCGGTGATCCACTTGAACACCTCGCCATAATCCCATCATGGATTGCTACCAGAAAAACTCGGCTGCTAGACCGACTTTTTCTCTCTTAAAATCTCTCTCTAAGAAGCTCTCTATTTTTCACAAGGAAAATATTAGTCTCTTGGAATTGTGATGTACAAAAGATCTAGCCAACCCTTCTCTTATATAGAGGGTGGGCGCCTCATGCACTTCCCAATCTGATTGGGATTAGTTTCTAGTAGATTGATGAGAGAGAAAATATTTTCATAATAAAATAAGGAAAATCCTTTTGATTTATTTATCTCATTAATATGCAATATCTTATATTAAATATTTTCCCAAAGATATATATTGACAATATCTTATATTGAAAATATCTTTATCTTATTACCATAAATCTATTTTTCCAAAATCAATTAATATCTAATATTAATATTATGGTAATCTTATTAATTAAGTTGCATCACTCAAATGTATCCTATACACTAGAACCATGCGCCCTTTTTGCCAAAGATTTGGCATCCGAAATATTCTTTAATTAATATATTATTATGATTAATTAATTCACAAAATACAAGTATATCATATACATATATATATATATATATATATATATATATATATATATATATATATATATATATATATTCGAATTTTATGTATCAATATACATATTTAATTAATCAACATAATTAATATCTTGTATTATATTTATTCATAATAAATAAATACCACCATATTAATTTACCACTATAACATTTATAGCATGAGATAAATTCTTTCCTTATTTTGTTATCAACTATAACCACATTTTAATCCGGCCAGATGTTCTTATGTGTGTGACCCGATAGGCTTCCGAATATGTTGGTCGTAGACACAAAGTGCAAATTACGAAAATGCTCTTCATGCCTAACGATCACGGGATAGAATATAGCAACACACCGTGACCCCCAATCATCGGAAGAGTCAAATGCAATGACAACTACCTTTCATGTGAAACAGTTACCGTGTAAATTACAATCCATACGGTCGTTTGTCGAGTGTCAAACACCAACAACCGTATCTTATAATCTGGATATCATACTCTCTCGAAGTAACTTATTTACTCCCACTTTGCAAAGATTCATGAGAGTAAGACATTCCTTATAAGAAGGCCCTTTCGGATATTCACCCATACTGATAGGGTACGTGATTTCCGGATGACCAAACATGTATACTCCGCATGCTTCAGTATCATACCCAATCACTACCGCATGATCCCCCCATGGCTAAGGGAAACCCCAATAGTGTCAAAGCATGACACTCCACACCGTGATGCCATGTAGACTCCGGTCCTAAGGATACTTACACAACCGCCACATAGTGTGACACTTAAAAGTGTAAGTGGGTCAGTCTAACGTACGCATTCTCTAATACATGTCCACGTACAGTCCAAGTGTCTCTACACTTCGATAGACGAGATCTTTCCCTGCTCTTAAAGATAGAAGACATCTAATAAGTGCTATCCTGTTTATACTATCAATGTCCTGTTTAATAGTACATAAGCCTAGAGACATTTAAGTATCAAACTTATTAAAGTGATTAGAGATCTCATCAACCATAATGGCCTATCATGGATTCTTTAAAAGAACATATATATGACAACAGAAAAGCCATTTAATAAATGTATAAACATAAAGAGATAGTAGAAATGATCTGACCCGGTCGGATCCGGTCCAACCTGATGGGTTTAGGACACTATTTCAAAAATCTCCCACTTGGCCTAAAACCAATCACCCGTACGCACAAGACCAAGTTGAAACACAAGAATCTCTTGCAATACTCGCAACCAGCCCTAGCCGTGAACGGATCTCCATCCGTGGGGACTCAGACTATCTTCATATCATGCTCTAAATGACCAAGTCAAAGGAACCACCTCAATACACCCATGAATCTCCGACGAGACCCTGATACTTGCTTCAAGCAATGAATCCACTTACTATATTAGCTATATAGAAAAGGTGGAAGAACTGTACAAGGTTCATGAATGAACCTTCTAGATCCATGTACCACTCCCGCTGCGCCTCCAAGGTACTACTGTGTTTTGGCCTAGTTGTAGAATTTACAGTGACCCATAGCCAAGAACATTTCCAGCTCACTGTGTCACTTAATCTAAGTGATTGCAAACCCAGACTGTAGCTCCCACTCGCCTTCATAAGACTCAGGATACACGTCTGTATATCTATATTTATCTAATTCAAAGTTTCGATAAACTAGGAATCCATCCTTAAGTTGTTTAATGATATTCTCGAACTTCACCAGATTTACTTTCATACTTGCTCATGACTCTTCATGAAGTATGAACATCTAGCATAACTCTTATGATGGTTCCTATCGCAGTTGCAAAGGAAACCTTCCATAATCATCATCTTTCACCTTATCTTTAGGACTAACATCCTAACATAGATAGATCTTGAGAACACTGGCTAGCAATATCTCTTGTGTGCTAAACTCTTTTAGCATCACGTCTATATAGGTAAACTATAATCTAACAGCAGTTAATTATTGATTCTTATTTCTAAAATAAGAAGTGCTAATCCAAGTGCATTCGTAAAGACATTGAACTACAAAACATTAATTGACTGTGACATAGGGTGACGATTCTCGAGAGAGGTATCCAATACCTTGCTCAAAAATCGTAAGACACTCCCACTATCCATATTGCACATGGGCATATCCCTTCTTTTGACTAAATCTAACTCCTTTGATTATCAAACAAAGAAATCGTCTAGAGAAACTTGTTTGAGAGAAACTTGTTTGAGTCCATAAATGGACCTCGTTGGCTCACATATCATGTTATCGTCTATGAACATCGGGCTATTTGCCCAACGTCTTCAACACTATCATATAGCCATGATACGAAGTTATAACAAGCATAGTCTGAATAAAACTGGGCTCAGCTGGCAGCATAAAGAATTACATGGTTTACACTGTTAGGTGTAGTGCCCGAAAGACAATTTTTGTAATTGTTTTTGACAGGATTTATAATTCATCTTAATATTTTCATTTATTCTTATATTAATACACTGCTGAAAACCCTAAGTATATCGGTATGTAATCACATAACTCAGTATATGGCATACAAACGAGGATTGAGTTAGTGATGATATGCTTAAAACTAGTTAGTCCGTGGTGAATTTAATCAGAGTATGGGTCTCATGATTAATATACCAATAATGCACCCAGAACACTTAATGGTGTGACTGTCTTATCCGGACCGTCGGTATAGGGTACCTAGTGGGGCATTTATATATGATGTCTATCATATAGGACTGGACCGATTTGATTTGAATTCTCGATATAATTCCGTGATCGAGAAATCTTATCGAATCACAAAATGATCATATATGGATTAATCTCAATCCTGATGTGATCACAGTCTACTGCTTGGCTCAAAGTAGGGTTTGATGTGTTAGTTAAGGATCACTTGCGCTCTATTATAGAATGAGTGAGTAGTCTGTGACTTCACAGATATGGAATCCAATCCATCCTGCGGGAAGTAGACGACAATTCCCTTATTTGTTAATCCTAGAAACTGATCGATGGGCCCAGTTCATATTATATTAGTTATGAACTAATTGATCACTAAGGGTTTAATGGTAAATAAGGATAAGATGTTTTGAGAAGGGTTTACGGAAATATCCCGAATCAAAATGAACAATCTATGGAGGATTTATCCGTATGTACTGATTATATCAATGGACGCTTATCGACTCAGTGATTAGAGTGTAAGTATATATCTATAATCGATAGAGTTCAGTTTCAGGTTTATGGTGGCGTAATCCCGGAATTAATAGATTGAATAAGAATTGTTCGGTTCGATGAATAACTTTATTTAATTTATTGTAGCTACTGGTTATAGGTCCATGGTCCCCGATGTGGCTCCTAACATGCATATGTTTCTTGACGTTAGGCCTCAAATAATAATTAAGTAGTTGGACTATTTAATTGATGTGCGAATAATTTTTTAGTGGGCTAAATAATTAAATACATAAAAAAGACATTTTTTCGTGGACTCGGCCCATGATTGAGTGTGGCGCGTGAAACCCAGATTTTAGGGTTGATAGGCGTGTTTTATACATGTTGTAATTAGAGAGAAATTATTTTTCTTGGATAATTACATGTCATGTGATTAATTGTTTATTTGTTAAATAATTAATGAAGGAAAATATATTAGATTGATCCTTAAATATTCTAGATTTATTCTAGATTCAAGGAGTATCTTTTATGGAAAAGGATTATTATAATTGATTTTGTATTAATTATTAAATCCTTGGAGGACAAGGATTTCTCTCCTATATAAAGAGAGTTCTCCTAAGCCTTTTCTAACACACAATCCATGACATTTACACACCCAAAAAAGATAGAAATTTCGGCCAAGCTTAGGGTTTAGAGTTGGGAAAATCTTCGGGATTTTCCTGGTAGCATATCAAGGAGGTCAAGCATCAAGGATCAACATCCACCGGTTGTTGCTTGGAGATACACATCGGATGATCGTGGCATCTCAAATTGGATCTCGACTTCATCAATCTTTTGGATCTCGCTTTTGATTGGTAAGTATATCTCACCTTCTTGTAGGTAGATCTTAAATTATGTAGTTTAATTTTATATGATCTTGATCCTCTTGTTTATTCCGCTGCGTAATCGGGCGGATCTAGATCCGTCCAGTGATATTACATCCAACATGTAGTATCAGAGCCTCCGATCTATAAATTAAAGTATATAATTGATAGATCTAGGAGTGGAATTGCATGTAGATTTTTTTTTCTTTCTATATGCGTATTTTTGTTGTGATTGGTTGTTATGGTTGAAGAGATGGATTGGGGTTGGTACTGTTTACCCGTTAGATCTATTGTAAACTCATATAAATTCGTTTATATGAGTATAGGAAATTATGTAATTTATTTGTTGTTGTAATTTTAGTTTCCTAGAAGTAGATATGTTTTGTTGCTGTTCGTTTGTTTTTATTTTCCTAGAGATTAAGAAATTGAAACGACAATCTCTTCAGTCAGAATGAAGAATAAAAGTTGAAGAACAAGCCCTCGAAATTTCGTGTCGATCGGAGTCAATCTCGATGTCCAATCATTGCAATAAAGTTGCTGCTGTGTAATAAAAGCACAGCAGCCCCAGCTGTTAGTTCGTCGAATTTATGGAAGAGATTGGACCTTCGCAACAAAGATCCGACCGTTCAGATTGACTAACATGCAGTTATGAACAAGCCCTAAAAATTTAAGGACGATCGGGTTTTTGTCTCCTTGTCCGATCGGCTCCGGAAAGAAACTGCTGCGCAGCAGTCATTAACAGTTGCAGCAGTTGGATCGACGGCTTGCTGGGATCAATTGGGCCACCAATCCAACCGTCCATATTGAAGTAGGAGGAGTGCAGAACATGTCCATATGGTTTCGTGACGATCAAAATTCGTTTGGATGTCCGATCATCGATAAAACGGATCAACAGCAGATTAGAAAATAGTAAACCCTAGTTAGGGTTTGTTTTTTTTATTCTTCTGTTTAATAGGTTAGATACGGGGGTACCAACGATCCATCTTGGTGTTTATTTTTCCGTAATTTGCATGTATGATAGTGATTATGTGTTTAACCGGAAAATTGTCATGACATGCATCATATCATGAATTCCACTCCATATGCGTACATGTAGCTATTTAATTTTGGATAATTAATTAGGCATGTATTCAACTCGATTAATTAGTTTAATTTATAATTAATTGTTGTGGAAATTAATTATTAGAAACTAATCAAAGAACCGAGGAACCGGGTTTTTTGGTCAATCGTTACGTTTTTCGGTGATGGATTCTCGGTGAATCCCACCTTAAATTGTTAAGTTTTCAGTGATAGATTCTCGGTGAATCCCACCTTAAACCGGAACGAGATTGCGGGTTTGTTCCGTAGTGTCTACGGGAAAGTTTGACAATTTAAGAAATCGGAAAATCATGATACAATGGTTCGGAAATGGTCTAACCATGGTTGGGTAAGTTCAACTGAGCTACGGCTCGATCGACTCACCCTCCAAGTGTGATGTTTGCACGGGGGTTCGGCAAAACTTAGCATAACCGACAAGCCTTTACGGCTAAACGGGGCTTCTCTTAGCCGGATCCGACCGACAGTCACATATGTTCCAACGAATAAGACGGGTACCGACACCATTCGGGTGCATGATTTGTTGTTTCTTAAAATATTGTCAAGTCCAAAACCGCGATCAGTAAACCCACCACTTTTTCAAAATATTGATTGGGAGCGGGGAAGGCGACAGCCGACCCCACGGCCTCTATTATAGATGCAAGCAAGTGAGAGAATGGTGACGCCTCGTGCCGCTTTGATTTCGGCCCCCTTCGGATGGTGTTCACCGCTCTCAAAATTCAAGGCTTGGTCTCCGAAAGGATAGGATCTTGAGGACTCGCCGGGTCACTGACCTGCCCTATGTAGGCATACTCGGGGCATACTTAAAGGTCTGATATTGTAGGTCACACTCATCAGGATATTTTAGGAAATATCTTGGCTGAAAAAGGAAGGTAATCGACGATTAAAGTATGGGATGTACGATTCCCATGAGATGTTTGATTCTCAAAGTTTAATCATCGAGAGAGATTGTCTTAGTTTAACCGTCATTGTGCTGATACCGACCCCCTATGCGGCGGTACGGTGTGAGGTTAAATCTTTGGAATGGTAGGATAGACTTTTACAGTTTATAATTCCTAAAATTTATCTAGTCGTGTATGTATGAATTTTTCTGTCAATTTTGTTTACAACTGTCATCTCTAGGCTACTAAACTGCTAGTGTAATGACTTTGTTAAAAGTGGAAAGTAACAAGAACGTTGAACTCATCGAAGAATGCAATTAAATTTCGGAAGAGATATTCCTCTTGAGCCTTTAAATCTTAAGTGGCATAGTATATGTATGTCACTACTGTCACTCGTGTTAAACGAGAAACGCACTTAGTTCAAAGATGATGTAGGACTATATAAAATTCTATTAGTGAATTTTAATTGTGTGAGTAAAAACACAAGAAATTTCTAATTGAAAAATTGGAAAATCATAAATAAAGTGTTGCTAGTTAGACGGTATTTGGAACCGATAAACCAGTAGGAGCTTTATTCTTATGATTTGATGTTTTTCTGAATCATTAGAAATGTGTAAGAGACTGCACAAGAGTTTTTTTTTCCATTCCTGGAAAAACATGGACAAAGCATTACTAGTTAGACGGTATTTGGAACCGATAAACTAGTGGGAACTTAGTTCTGGTGATTTTCTAATCTCTGAAAAATCATAAATAAAGTATTGGTAGTTAGACAGTATTTGGAACCGATAAACTAGTGGGAGCTTTAACCTTATGATTTGTTGATTTATTAGAAAAATCAAATAGTCCAAACGAGTAACATTATCATTAGACATCCCACAGTTCATGAGTAGTGTCTACTCAAATGAACTGCTAGTTCAAGACTGTTTCCATATAAGGAAAGTCAAGAATGGGAATGAATGTCTATACGTGTTAGTCATCTACACTAAGGCTCCGTTTGTTTTGGCCGGAGTTTTTTTGGGCGTTTTTTTTACATCACATCACCAATCATTTCTTACAATTCTCTCACCAATCAAATCTTCAACTACAAATAAAAAATATTAAATCATCTCTCATCATTTCACTTTATCAACTTTATTACATTTTTTACCATTATTTTATTCATTATTCTACTTTATTTCACCAATCATTTCATAATCTACACCAATCATTATTCTACTTTATTTTACCCATTCAACTTTCTAATCATTACTTCAATCACTTTATCAAAAAAAACTCCAAAAAAAACTCCTAAAAAAACTCCAACCCAAAACAAACACAACCTAAGTAGTTTTAAGGCTGAACTGAAATTTTAATAAATAGAAAATCAGAGGACAAGGAAAGTGATTTCGGATCACTGACCAATGCATCCTTAACGATTTCCTCGAAAGCTAAGTTCTTTGGAAGAACAAGGTAGCAATGCATTAAACGATAAATAGAGTAGACAACGGGTAGTTATTTCAGCTAGAATAGTGGGAGTGATAAGGAAATGAATTTCGGATTCAGTCTTTGAATATCACAGAAAAATTTATTTTCTGTTTTCAGATTCGTTGGAACGAATGGATTCTCTTTCAATTCGATAATTTGTTTGTCTTATAGAAAGTGAATATGACATTTGTAGCATGAATCCAAGACTCAGTCTTTTGTTTGCTAAAGTCAGAACCACTAAGAATGCTGAAAAAGGTATATGTAACACATCTTAAACTATTAAAGGCAAAAGGTTTCTGTATTTAGATAAACACTTCTTCATACTCTATTAATTAGTGCATATTTCCTAAAGACAAGATCTGAAGACTGGCTTAGGGTGATTCCTATCTCCCAGTCAAGGAACACTGTCTCAAAAGGAACAATGACTAAGCTTCGTTTCAATCGGGAAAGGGTAATAGATTTAAAGAAGTAACATAGCTTGTTTATAATGACCTTCGGGGTCTTGTGAAAGATACAAGTTAGAAGGAGCTTCTGAGTAGTGACATCTCGTCAGACAACTACTCGAAACACCAGTAAGACTATCAAAAATATTTGGAGGTATCTCTGATTTCACCAGAGATAGAGTATTCCATGCTCAGTAATAGGCCATAGCATAGTCTTGGGACTGATGCTCGTTGACCTCCCAAGTGGAATTTATCCACTGAGGGATAACACCATAAATTTGCCTCATATAGTTATTAATGTGCTACAATACACTGCTTAACTCATTTAAGATATTGGTTGCGAAATAACGGTTTACACTATCATGTAAAACTGAGAAGTCTACCTTGAAGGTGCTTACAAATTTGTGGATAAGAAGTGAATTCGGTTCACCCCACTTCCGTCAATATAGGCATTTAGCACTTAGTGCTTGAAGGTAGTACTGGAAATTTTGCGTACACGTTCAGATGATGACAGTTCATGCAATATCTTATACGAGAGTAAAGGTTGGTTATAAGATTCTTAAGATCAGAAAGTGACGGTTATACTGTCAAAACCCCTTCTGAAAGAGCCTATGAATAACAACCTTGGACTTTGGAGTACGGTTACTCAAGGTAGTTACTAACTGATTAGATCAGACCACGTCCAACATTGGTTGTTGGTGATAACACTGATAATTACTATTAGATCAAAATATCGATCCACCAAGAACGCAATGGGAGTATAGTTTAACCATTACCTATTGTTGTTTTCTGAAGACTTTGCAGAGGTGATTGATAACCTATGGTTCCTTGCGGGCTGTATAGGATTCTGATCAATAGAGGTTGGTTTAAAAGCCATAACCCTGTGAATGGAGTTTTGGTACTCCAGTTCTGTTCACACTGTAGTAGAACCACCTGAGTGTCTCAGGCCCAGTGGGAGTAATTGGATCTACATGATAAGAGTCGAATGAATATGAAGTAACTTTCGGTACAAAGCTGAGTGGTTTAGGGGTGATTCCCTAACAAGTAGAGAGTTAACCTGACCGTGAACTCTCTCACCACTCGGTCTTGTTTGATTCCATTAGAAAGCAGAAAATAGGGGTGATTCCTAAAGACTTTCTTGCCGAACAAACGGAATCTGAATTCATTTGGAACAGAAGGGTTTTAGCTAAGAATAAATGCATGATTTCATTAGAAAGCAGGAAATAGGGGTAACTCCCTGAGACTTTCTTGCCAATCAAGCAGAATCTGAATTGATTCAGGAACCAAGGCTTATATCCTTTAAGGATCAAAGCAAACCTCTAGGTCATTTGAAAGTCACATATTACAAGTATGTGGACTTGACCAGAATATTGATAAGTATTTCATAGACTGGATGTCAGTATTGGTAAAGTAGTATATACGTTAGTGTTCATGAATGGTAACACTGAAACAGTTGGAAACAACATGGGTGTGTTTCACAAGTCAGAAACTGACATGCCAAAATTCCCTTTATGAAAGAATCAGACTACATTCTAAAGGATTTGATTCGGTCAAATACCTGAGAATATATGACTGGCGATCCCATCTATCCTAATGGTTAAGATGATTTTACATATCGGTATGCAACATTCAACGAAGAGTCCTACCCTACCTCTCACGGAATGCTTCTCTAAACTTGACGATGAATAGAAAATGGGATAGACTCTCTTTTGATAAGAGAAAGTCAGGTAATTACAAGTTAATTGAATCTTGGATTCGAGTATTAAATAACAAGTTTAGTACGTCCTCAAGTATCTTTGTAGAACGAGGAAAAATATGCTAGTATATTCGGGTGCGAACGTGAATATAAATGATTACACTGATTCTGACTTTAAGTCAGATTAAGTGTTGTAAATATTATTTGTGTTTTGATGATGATTCGTCACGAAATTAGACAAATCACTTACAACCCATGATGATGAAGTCAAAACTAACTGTTATAGTGCATAATGAAAGAAGAAGCAAGAAATAGTCTAGAGATAAAGTGTATAAGTTCTATCTAGAGTCTGAACCTTGTATAGGTTGTTTCAGACAAGCATTGTAATAGAATAGGAACTAGGCGAACAGCTGAGTCACAACATGAAAACTGAGTATGCACATGAAGAAATGAGGGTTCAAACTCAGTAAAGCAAGAACTGAAGAAGGTAAGTTTGCTGAGGGTCACAAACTCAGTTGGCTTATCTAGAAAACTGAAGAACTGAGGGACACAGACTCAGTTACAGAAGACTGAATAACTGAGGTAGCAAACTCAGTTAGAAGCTGATTAAGTCGTGACTATAAGTCAGGATTCAGGCAAGTCTATGGTGACTTGGAACTGAACTATAGCTCATGTAAAACTGAATAATCTTAAGGACAAAGATTATCAGTTACCAAGAAAAGAAGAAACTGAATGGTGTACTCTGACTTAGTCAATTAAAGTCAGATGTCAAGTATACAAGGTACTCGATTTTGAAGAGAGAGAAAAGCGAGTTAAGGCCTTCTTTGAATTTAAACTGACAATACGACAAAGATCGTACATATGAACGTTGGCTAAACGACAAGTGTAACGGCTAAAAGAGCTAGTGACCGTTACATCACCCCTATAAATACACAAGAGAATCACTTGAAGAAAGAAGAAGTGAGGATCAGTAAAAGAGCTTTACAAGCACATATCCAAAGATCCAGATCCAGAAAATCAGATCATATATATCTAGAAAAAAGGAAGCCAACAGAATTGCCTTGAAGATTTCAAAGAACGATCCAGTAACCCATTAAAGGGGAAAGAAGGCATCTTGGAGCTACAAAGTCAGATCCAGAAGAATCAGACACCTCATTGAATTAATTTCTTGATTAATTATAAACCAAACCTTTGTGAAAAAGGGTTGGCTATGCATAGTTTGAAGAGAGCAATTCCACCTTTCTTCATATGGTTGCAACTTGGTTGCCACAGCTGTTGGTGCAGTCTGTGGACTATGTTTGTGTTAGTGGTGAGCTGGTGAAGGAGCAATTCCACCTCCGAAAGATCAGTGTGCAGAGTGAAGGGAGCAATCTCACCTTTCTTCATTTTGTGTAGACAGTGAAACTAGGGTGTCGTGAAGGACTATCATAGTGATAGGATTATGTAACGGTTATCTCAAATTCTAGTGATACCTCCTACACCTCAGGAGAAGGGGAGACATACGAGATTACACCACCTGGAACTTCCATAAACAAATCTTGTGTTAATTTACTTTATGCACTTATGTTTATTTTATTTGTTGCATTGTCACCTAGCAAACACCAGACACTGAGTCAGCACTGAACTGATACATAGAAGGTCTAGATTTTTATTGACACATCTATTGCACTAAAGGCTAGTTCTATCCGCTGCCAGTTAACTAGACTAAGAATAAGTCAGTATTGACTTATACTCAGTTGAGTTAGCTGAACTCCGCACAAGTTAAAGGACAGGAACTAAACTGAGCTGAGTATCAGTTTGAGTTTGGCAAAAACTCAGTTCCTGGGGCTTTTTCAGTTTTGGGAAAGTTTTTGGTGACAAGTTTATTCACCCTCCCCCCCTCTAAACTTGTGTTAGCTTTTCCAAAGGACCAACAATTGGTATCGGAGCAAGTTCTTACATTTGGAAGTGATCCAAAGATATCTTTTAAACCAGTTGTTGAAGACCCCTCACTGTATCAGTTGCAAAAGCACTCAATTTGATTTCAATGACTACATCCAGAATTAAGAGTTGGCTTATTCACCCCCTGACTTATTGTTTGCAAAATATATCTGATTTTCAGGATCAATTATCTGAGAGGTTCAATGAGACAAACTTGAACAAAAATCCAGAACCTCAACTCAGTGATGATGTGGATACAAACTTCAATACCTATATTAACAAATCTAGAGGAGTCCCATCACAAAGAGTTCTCTCAGAAGAAGAAGAAAAGAAGCTGTTGCAAGCTACTAGTGAAGATTCATTAGAGCAACAAAAGAATGTACACCCAAATCTTAAAACTGCATCAAATCATCAAGAAAATGTACATTCTTCAACTCAGTTTTCATTTGCTGAACTCAGTCAGAGAAACTCTGATCTTGTCAAGTTAACTGAAAAACTTACGTTGAAACTGAAATTAAAAGATAGAGAACTTGACAAAGCAAAAGATTGGAATGAGTTTCTTGAAACTGAGATGTCAAATCTCGCTGAAAAATTATTGTCTAGTAAATTTGACAAAAGCAATGATAATCCCCCACCTCTACCCAGTATTGACATTTCAAAGAATGAAAATTTTGGATATCAAATTACTGGATGATCTAGTGGATTACACAAGGAAACTAAGAATGATAAATCTAAAAGAATCCTTGTGAAATCAACTAAGATTGAACGTAATGGTTTATCTAGAAAGGAGTTGAGAAGGCTTAATTCTCTCAACCAAGAGACTGAAAATAATACTTCAGTAACTAACTTAGCCGGACCCAAGAAGATATGGGTACCGAAGAAAACTTAAACTGTTTTGCAGAAGAAGTCAGCTTACATTGAAAAATCCTCAGAAAACTGACTTCTATACAAAACTGAGAAGGCAAAAGCTGATGAAGGACAAATTGGTCAAAAGCAGAAAACTTTCCAGCTACCATCTGACGCTTGGGCTGACATGACAAATCACTCGAAGCCACGTGTTAATCTGGGAAAAAAATAGATGTACATCCCTACAAAATCCCATTGATTGTGACACGACTCTTATTTGAAAACAATTGCAAAACAAAATCTTGACGAAATCCTGCTCATCCAAATTGAAAGCATTCAAGATTTTCAAAAAGAATACCCAATTCAAAAATCATAGAACGATACAACATCGACGAAGGAATCACCACGAGCCTGGATAATTTCTGTCAAAGATTTTCACACTCCACTCTCTCAACTCGAATTGTTAGCAAAATCAAAAAGATTCGGGGACTCAAAAACCTGTTTGATACAAAGGTCGATGCTTTATGCCCAGAAACCATCAGAGATTTCTACAAGAATGCAGTAATCACCAATGAGGGAAAAAGCTTCAGGACAACTGTTCAAGATAAAAGCTTCACCGTTGATGAACAATTGCTTTCCCTGGTGTTTGGTCTAGACATAACTGGAGGCTCTTCATCCCTCACCTTTGGAAATAAAGAAAAGAACAAACTTTGGGACGTCACTGCAATCAACAAGAATGAGAAGAACCTTAGTGGATCAATCTATCAGTAGAAACGAGAATTTGCATTTTTGACGATCCTTCTGACCAAAAATGTCATTGGTCATGCTCGGAATTTCTACACTCTTTCAACAGATAAACTAAAGCTGATCTATACTATTTGGTTTGAGGAGAAATTGGATTGGAGCAAGTTTGTTCTCAATCAATTGATAAAGCAAATCACAGACGAAAATGAGAGAGCCAAAGAAAGAAACGCTACTGGAGAAAACCTTTTATTGAAAAAGGGATTCACTTATCTAGTTCAAAGGATACTAGATCATTTCTCCATTTCAAAATCCACACAAACAGAAGTGGAACACAAGCCAGTGTCCACAGGAGTGAAGAAAAGGAAAATTGTTGTAGAAGAATCAAGTGAAATCTCAGATTCTAGTTCAAATGAGACTGTAAGATTGGATGACAGAACTCTAAGAAGACAAAAAAGGATGTGGAACAAGCTTCAAGCAAAGAAAACTAAAACTGAGAATGTAATTCAAATTGAGGTTGAAACTGAAGAGAGTAAACAGAATGAAAATGAGGAAAGTGAAGCTGAAGAAAGCGAAGGAAGCGAGACTGATAAATCTGAAGAAAATGAACATGAAGAAACTGAAGAGAGTGAATTTCCAACTGAGACGTTTGTAGAGTACACTAAAGAGAAAAGAGAAGCTGTGGAGGACGCTGAATTTTGCGAAGCTGAGTATGAAAAGGAACTGACAAGTCATGATGTTCATTTTTTATATCCTATGGCCAGTTCCTCATCTCAAGTTCATGAGGCATCTACAAGCAGATCGGAAACTGAAGAATCTCAGTATCAAGAAACTAAAGATAAACTGAAAGGTTGGGAAGAGATCATTGAAAGTGAGATGCAAACTCTACATCAGTAGCTCTTTAACTTACATGATTTCATTGGAAGAACACATTACTCAGGCCTATACCAATACTCCAACATCATCACCTTACTTAAATTATTTGAAGAAAGCTTTCGCATATCTTCAATTAAGGGGGAAGAGAAAATTGAAGGTGATGCTGGCAATGAAGAGAAAATCGAAGGTAATGCTGATAAAGCTGATGAAGAGAAAGCTGAAGAGGCCTATGCCAAACGTCTGATTGAAGAACAAGATGAACAAATAGATATTAATCTACAGACTATTGATCTACTGTCTATTCAACGGAATGAAGAAGCAATTGACATTCTGATCGAGGAGTTGATTAAAGAAGAGACCTTCACAGAAACGAGAACTGAAAAAGATGAAGAAACCTCAATTAAAGTTGTGCTAAGTATCTGGAAGAAACTTCCAATCTGTATCAGATTGAAAGCTTCTCTAAAAGCAGCAAAATATGGATGGACACGAACTGAGGGGGAAAAGACTAAAGGGAAGGAATCTAGTCTTATTTCAAAGGAAGAAGAGAAGGTGATGAGTGAAGAAATCAAAGAGATCTTGGTAAAGGTTAAAGCTGGTAAAAATGAAGAGGCAAATCAATTGCTAAATGAATATTTAGAGATCAAGCCTAGAGATGGTGAAACAGAAGAAGAAGGAAAGGCAAGAAGACTCCTGGAGACAAAAAGGAGTATCTTTGTTGGAGAAAAATTTTTGAATTTGGAAAAAGAAAATCTGCAATCTTCTTGTGTAACTCAGTTTATTGTGACATAATCTTTTAATGAATTCAGCTGTTCTAGTTTGTTATCCTAATTTGATTTGTTATGATTTCTTGCATTATTCTTCTATTACTGCTTTTAGGGAGGGTTATGATACATCATCAAAAAGGGGGAAATTGTTGGAAATATTATTTGTGTTTTGATGATGATTCATCACGAAATTAGACAAATCACTTACAACCCATGATGATGAAGTCATAACTAACTGTTATAGTGCATAATGAAAGAAGAAGCAAGAAATGGTCTAGAGATAAAGTGTATAAGTTCTATCTAGAGTCTGAACCTTGTATAGGTTGTTTCTGTTAGTAATACCATCCGCAACGGAAGCGATTTAAGGATCTAGATCTATAAATTACACGTAATAAAATAACTAGATCTACATCTACAAGGAGGTTGTAGAACATACCTCTTGGATCTCAAAATCCAAGTTGAAGAACCGCAATAAGAAGGCTGAAAGATTGTGTGAAGAGCAACACGATCTTCCGTACGTGTGATCCAAGCAACTCCCGGTGGAAGGAAATTCTCGTTTCGAATCCTTCCGATATGCTACCCGGAAAACCTCCAAGATTTTCCTCTAACTCACCCTTGGCCGAATTTTATACTACTTTCTCTCTAAGAGGAGAAGTCGAAATTACATGTGTGTATTAGGCTTGGGAGAACTCTCTTTATATAGAAGAGTAATCCTTGTCCTCCAAGGATTTTATTATGCAAATAAATTAAAATCCAATAAATAAAAATAATCTCATAATATTCTAGAACAAATCTAGAATAATATTTATCTTTATTTCTTACCATAAATATTTATCCAATAAATATTTTGTGCACATGTCTTATTAATACACAAGAAAAATAATTCTTGTTTCCTAAAAACATGTTTAGGCCGAAACTATCATTATTGACCTAGTCAATTATGAATTTCGGCCATAACACTAATATTGGCCAAGATTATGAAAAATTTCTTTTCCACATATTTAATTATTTAGCCCAACTAATTTAATAGTTCACTAAACAATTAATTCACATATCGTTTTAATAAAGTCCAACAAGAACTAAATTAATATTATTAGGATTCGACGTCCGAGAATAGCTATGCTATATAGGAGGCACGTCGGGGACCATTGACTAATAATCAGCGGCTCCGATAAATCAAATAAATAATTATCTTACGAACAGAATAATTATATTCGATAAATCAATCACAGGAATATGCCACCATAAACCCGTGACTGCACTCCTCCGATTATAAGATTATATTTATCTCCTCACGAGAATAATAATAAGCGTCCATTGATATAATCATTACATATGGATTAATCCTCCATAGACTGTTCATTCTAAATTGGGAAGTTACCGTTAACCCTTTTCAGAACCTCTTATCCTTATTTACCATTAACCCCCTAGTGATCAATTAAATCATATAACTCACTGGTAGCTAATCAGTGTAATATGAACTCGCACGATCGATCGTTTCTAGGATTAACAAATAAAGGAATCGTCTATCTACTTCCATAAATGGAAGGAATGGATTCTCGTATCTTTGATAACACGGACTACTCACTCAATCCAAATTACAATGCCAAGATGGGGTAATTCGGACCACGCAGACTCGGTGTAATCCTTAACCGTCAAGTCAAACCTCATATCGATTCAAGCGGTTGGATCGTGATCATCTCAGATTAAGATATATCCATAAATATGACCATCCATTGATTCGATAAGACTTCTCGATTACGGAATTATATCGTGAACTCTAATCAAATCGGTCCAAATTACTATATGATATATCTATCATATATAAATGCCCCACTAGGTTCTCTTAACTGAAAGTCCGGATAAGACAATCACACCTATTGTGTTCTGGGCGCATTAATAGCACGTTAAAGGAGAGACCCGATACTCTCGATTAACTTCACTACGGGCTAATTGTATTTTCAGTACATCTTCACTAACTCAATCCTCCCGTGTATATCCCATACACTGAGTTAAGTGATTACATAGCCGATATACTTTAGGGTTTTCTGTAGTGTAAATACTATTGTCACATTGGTGAATATGAGAATAATAATATCATTTCATTTATTAAATAAAACAATTACAAAATTGTCTTTCGGGCATCACACCTAACAATCTCCCACTTGCACGAAAGCATGTGATTAATTGTTTTAGAGCACACCCTATTATTCAAACTACAACAAACTACATCTCCCACTTGCTCTAAAGCAATGGAGACCCATCCCGCATTCTAGTACCCATTAAGCATATCATAACCATTGCCAGATGACAAAGTACACTCCGAGTGTGCCGTCGTTGGATAGGTCAGTGACTCGGGGAGTACCTACATCTAAATGTCATGGGTCTTAATGATTAGTCAAGTTGTCGGCTCGAGACGATCCGTAGAATCGAAACGTTACCGGTCCATCTAATCATGTGGTATGTTCCCAATATACTTTTGACCTATAGTGATTTCGAAAATCCTTATAAGCTACCCCTTCATCGTTTGCACAATGATGTGGTATCGGCTTCCAAATCTAGAATCACTCTAGATATGAAAAGGAAATCCTTAAGCTATATCGCCTCTCTAGCTACTACAAAAGCCGCTAATCACCCAACTAGTTAAAGTCGAGTTGGCGTTGCTGGATTCCTCCAGGCAATAGCTTCAACACAAGAGTAACTACTGAGCCCGAGATCGACTTACGATCATCCTCAATCTGACCTAAAATCAAAATCAGTGTATCACACATATCCAAGTTCACATATGAATATGTCTACATATTATTCCTCGTTCTCTTCAAGATACTAAAGGACATACTAAACTTGCTTTGGTAACCGCCGAATCTAAGATTCCATCAAAGTTGACGTTCAATAACCTGACCATCTCTTACTAGAAAGAGAATCTATCCTATTTCTCTTGATCCGAAGATTTAGAGAGTCATTCCTGAGGCATAGGGTAGAACATCCTCGTTGAATGTTGCATACATAGATGGATCATCTTAGCCAATAAGATGGATGGGAAACCAGTGACTGATTCTAAAGAATTCGACCGAGTCAAACTGTTTAGGATGTTGTCCAAATCTCTATTATAGCGAATTGTGGCATTGTCAGATTCTGACTTCAGATAACACACCCATGTTGATTCCAACTGGTGCAGTGTTATCCTTCACAAACACTAATATATGTATATATTCACTACTGTACTAAAATTGATATCCAGTCTACAAAAGACTTATCAATATTCTGGTCAAATCCACATATTGTAGAAATATATGACTTCCAATGACCGAGAGGTTTGCTTTTTATCCACAAAGGACATAAGCCTTGACAGTCATCCTGTCATAAGTTCATAAGGCAATACCCCTTTTGTTTCGAATGAATCCAGACTCCGTTTGTTTCGCCAGAAAGTCTCAGGGAATCACCCCCTATTTTCCGCTTTTGAACGAAATCATGGAATACTAAGTGGTAAGAGAGTCCAAGGTCTGATTAAATCTCTACTTCTTAGGGAATTACCCCTAGACCACTCAAGCTTTGCACTGAAAGATAAACTTTCCTATTCATTCTACTCTTTTCCGTGTAGTTCCAATTACTCCCACTGGGCCTGAGATGCTCAGGTGGTTCTACTAGAGTATGAACAGAACTGGAGTACCGAACTCCATTCATAGGGTTATGGCTATTAAACCAACCTCTATTATCAGAATCCTATACTGCTCACAAAAGAGCCATAGGTCATCAATCGATCCTCAGACTACAAAGTCCGCAGAACCTGTAATGGGTAATGGATAAACCATACTCCCAATGCTTACTGGGTGGATCGAAATTCTGATCTAGTTTAGTAGTATTTAGTGTTATCACCAACAACCGATGTTGGATGTGGTCTGATTTTAATCATTTAGTAACTACCTTGAGTAAACGTACTTCAAGGTTCAAGGTTTTGCTGTTCAGGGATTCTATCAGAAAAGGATGCAACAGTATAACTGTCCCTTCCCGATTTCAAGAATCCTATATCTAACCATTATACTCAATAGCTTAAAAGATATATCACGATTGGTCATTGACCGAACGGATGCGCGAAATTCCCAGTCTTACCTTCAAGCACCGTGTGCTAAATGCTTATATTTATGGAAGTGGGGTGAACCGAATCCACACCTTATCCATAAATTCCAAAGCATATCTTAGGTAGACTTCTCGGTCTTACATTTGAATGTAAACCATTATTTCGCTTCCAATATCTTTATTGAGTTAAGCAGTGTATTGTAGCACATCTAAAAAACTATATAAGGCAATTTAACGGTTTCTCACTTAGTGAGAACATGTCATAATAAGGCAAGCTGAGCATCAGTCTCGAGGACTATGAATGGCCTATTCCGAGTATAGAATACTCTATCTCTATTGAAAACAGAGAAACCTCAAAAATATTTTGGATAAACTTACCGGAGTGTTTGAATAGTTATCAGACAAGAAGTCACTACTCGGAAGCTCCTACTAGCTCGTATCTTTCATCAGACCCCGAAGGTCGTCATGAACAAGCTATGTTACTTCTTTATAACCATTATCCTTTCCCGATTGAAAGGAAACTTAGTCATTAAACATTTGAGACAATATAACCAGACTGGAGAAATGAATCACCCTGAGCCAGTCTTCAGGTCTTGTCTTTTAGGGACTATGCACTAACTATGGAATATGAAGAAGCGTTTATCTAAATATAGAAACCAATTGCTTTTAATAGTTCTTAAGATGTGTTTTATATACATATTTCAGCAGTTCTAAGTGGTTTTGACTTTATCAAACAAAAGTCCGAGTCTTGGATTCGTACTACAAATGGTATATTCACTTTCTATACGACAAACAAATCATCGAATATAAGGTAAATCCATTCGTTCCAACGAATCTTAAACCGAAAATAAATTTTCCACGATATCCAAGGATTGAATCCGAGATTCATTTTCTTATATCACTCCCACTATTCTAGCTAAAATTAACTGCCCGTTGTTCACTCCTTTAATCGTTAAATGCACTGCTATTTTGTTCTTCCAAAGAACTTAGCTCGAGAAAATCGCCAAGGATTCATAGGTTGGTGATCCAAAATCACTGTCCTTATCCTATGATTTTCAGTTAATTAATTTTCGGTTTAGCCTTAAAGTTTTCTCAGTTTAGGTGACTTAACACTTTTAGACATATTCGATCTCCCATTCTTGACTTTCCGTGAATGGAAACAGTCTTGAACCAGCGGTTCGTTTGAGTAGACACTACTCTTGAACCGTGGGATGTCTATTTCGAGTGTTACTCGTCGGGACTTCTCGGATTTTCTAATATACCAGAAAAAAAAACAAATCATAACATTAAAGCTCCCACTAGTTTATCGGTTCCAAGTACCGTCTAACGAGCAATGCTTTATTTTTTATTATTTTCCGATTTTTTCAATTAGAAAATCTTTCGTACATAGTTCCAATGTTTCTAGAAAAACAACAAATCATAGAACTCCCACTAGTTTATCGATTCCAAATATCGTCCCACTAGCAACATTTCATGACTTTCCGGTTTTTCAATTAGAACGGTTACGTGTGTAGTCAGTCACACTTTTCTAATGTTCTAGAAAAACAATAAATCATAAAGCTCCCACTAGTTCATCGATTCCAAATATCTTCCAACTAGTAACACTCCATGATTTTCCGATTTTTCAATTAGAAAATTACTCGTGTAATCACTACACACTCAAAATTCACTAGAAGAATTTCAAAGTCCGAAATCACCTTTGATCAAACTAAGTTTGTCTTCAGTTTGACACGAATGACACTAGTGACATACCTATATGTCACTCTGGTTTATAAAAGGCTTAAGAGAAAATATCTCTTTCGAAAAATAATTGCATTATCGATTAACAAGTTCAACGTCCTAGTTACTTTCCACTTTTTAACGAAGTCAATACTAGTCAATTATTAATTTTTAAGCAATTTAGTAAGGGATATAATGCTGTAAATAAAATGTCATTAATTCAAGTTTAACACTACTATATAAGTTTATTTTAGGAATTGTAAACTAAAATTAAGTCTACTCTACCATTCCAAGGTTTTAACCTCGCATCTCAGTGCCGCCGTAGGGTAGGTCAAAGAGATGACGGTTAAATCGAGACAATCTCATCAATGAATAACTTGTGAGAATCGAACATCCCACGAGAATCGAACATCCCTTTATTCATTGACTACCTTCTTTTTTTAGCCTAGATATTATCAAGAATACCAATGATGAGTGTGACCTACTATATCGGATCTCTTAGGTACGCCCCGAGTGTGCCGTCGTGGGATAGGTCAGTGACCCGACGAGTACCCGGAAATCCTATCCTTTCGGAGACCAAGCCATGAATGTTGATAGGGGTGAACACCATCCGTAGGGGGACGAAATCAAAGCGCCGTGAGGCGTCACCCTTCTCTCACTTACTTGTATCTATAGTAGAGGCCGTGGGGTTGGCTGTCGCCTCCCCCGCTCCCACTCAATATTTTGGAAGTGGTGGTGGGTTAACTAACCACGTCTTTTTGATGTTAACATAAAAGCACATCAAATCAAGGATTCCGAAAGGTGTCGGTAACGTAGGCAAGCCTACCCGTCCTATTCGTTGGAACATATGTGACAGTCGGATGAAGTCGGGTCAAGAGCCCCATTGAGATAAGAAGGAATCACCCCTCCGCTCGCCGGTGTAGCTTAGTCTTGCCGGACCCCCGTGCATACATCACACTAGGAGGGTTAAGTCGGTCGAGCCCAGCTCAATTGACCACCCAACCTATAGGCGAACCGTTTTTATCCAAGATTTATTGTTCTTTTACCATCATTCAATCTCGTAGACACTACGAATCGAAAACGTGATCTCGTTTGTGCTTTTAAGGCGGTTCACCGAGAACACACACCGAAAGGCTTAACGATTTCATAATCCGTCCTCGGATCTTTAATTAGTTACTAAATTAATTAATTACCACGTATTAATTAAATTTCAACTAATTACGCGAGTTTGTATACATGCCTATTTTAATTACCAAAATTAAAATTCTACATGTATGCATGGAGTGGATTTATGATATGATGCATGTCATGGCAATTCCGATTTTATATATATTTTATGATCAAACACATAAAAAATAAATTGCGGAAAATTTAAACACCGAGATGGATTATTGGTACCCCCGTATCTAACCTATAAAAAAAAACACAAATAAACCCTTACTAGGGTTTACAATTTTCTGATCTGCTGCTGCTGTGTTTTGTCGTTGATCGGACATCCAAACGAACTTTGATCGTCACGAAAATTTATGGACTTCTTCTTCACTCCTTCTACTTGAATATGGACGGTTGGATCTGAGTTTTGACGGTCCAATTGATCCCAGCAAGCCGCCGATCCAACTGCTGCATCTGTTTATAACTGCGGCGCAGCAGTGTCTTCCCGGGGCCGATCGGGCATAGAAACAAATCCGATCGACCTGAAATTTTTAGGGCTTGATCATAACTCCATGTTAGTCAATCTGAACGGTCGGATCTTCGTTTTGACGGTTTAATCTCTTCCAGAAAATCGACGAACTCACAGCTAGGGTTTTTATGGCTGCTGTGCTTTTCTGTTACAGCAGTAACTGTATTGCAGCTATTGGAAATCGAGATGGACTCCGATCGTCATGAAATTTTGAGGGACTGTTCCTAAACTTTAATTCTTCATTCTGACCGGAGGGATTGTCGTTTCAACGGCTCAATCTCCTGGAATAAATAAAAAACGAACAGAGACAAAACAGATCTATTTCTAGGAAACTAAAATTATAAAATTTCCTATACTCATATAAACGAATTTATATGAGTTTACAATAAATCTAACGAGTAAACAATACCAACCCCAATCCATCTCTTCAACCACAACAATCGCAACATAAAAAATAAAAACAAATTTTCAGCCCCTATCAAAAAATTGGGACAAAAAATCTACATGTTTACCCTCCTAGATCTAATATTTTATACGTATAAATATAGATCACCTTGGCAACTGATACCACTGTTAGTAATACCATCCGCAACGGAAGCGATTTAAGGATCTAGATCTATAAATTACACGTAATAAAATAACTAGATCTACATCTACAAGGGGGTTGTAGAACATACCTCTTGGATCTCAAAATCCAAGTTGAAGAACCGCAATAAGAAGGATGAAAGATTGTGTGAAGAGCACCACGATCTTCCGTACGTGTGATCCAAGCAACTCCCGGTGGAAGGAAATTCTCGTTTCGAATCCTTCCGATATGCTACCCGGAAAACCTCCAAGATTTTCCTCTAACTCACCCTTGGCCGAATTTTATACTTCTTTCTCTCTAAGAGGAGAAGTCGAAATTACATGTGTGTATTAGGCTTGGGAGAACTCTCTTTATATAGGAGAGTAATCCTTGTCCTCCAAGGATTTTATTATGCAAATAAATAAAAATAATCCCATAATATTCTAGAACAAATCTAGAATAATATTTATCTTTATTTCTTACCATAAATATTTATCCAATAAATATTTTGTGCACATGTCTTATTAATACACAAGAAAAATAATTATTGTTTCCTAAAAACATGTGTAGGCCGAAAATATCATTATTGACCTAGTCAGTTATGAATTTCGGCCATAACACTAATATTGGCCAAGATTATGAAAAATGTATTTTCCACATATTTAATTATTTAACCCAACTAATTTAATAGTTCACTAAACAATTAATTCACATAAATTTTAATAAAGTCCAACAAGAACTAAATTAATATTATTAGGATTCGACGTCCGAGAATAGCTATGCTATATAGGAGGCACGTCGGGGACCATGGACTAATAATCAGCGGCTCCGATAAATCAAATAAATAATTATCTTACGAACATAATAATTATATTCGATAAATCAATAACAGGAATATGCCACCATAATCCCGTGACTGCACTCCTCCGATTATAAGATTATATTTATCTTCTCACGAGAATAATAATAAGCGTCCATTGATATAATCATTACATATGGATTAATCCTCCATAGACTGTTCATTCTAAATCGGGAAGTTACCGTTAACCCTTTTCGTAACCTCTTATCCTTATTTACCATTAACCCCTAGTGATCAATTAATCATATAAATTAATCGGTGTATTATAACTCACGCGATCGATCGTTTCTAGGATTAACAATTAATGGAATCGTCTATCTACTTCCATAAATGGAAGGAATGGATTCCGTATCTCGTGATAACACGGACTACTCACTCAATCCAAGACAATGCCAAGATGGGGTAATTCGGACCACATTGAGACTCGGTGTAATCCTTAACCGTCAAGTCAAACCTCATACCGATTCAAGCGGTTGATCGTGATCACCTCGAGATTAAGATATATCCATAAATATGACCATCCATTGATTCGATAAGACTTCTCGATTACGGAATTATATCGTGAACTCTAATCAAATCGGTCCAAATTTCTATATGATATATCTATCATATATAAATGCCCCACTAGGTTCTCTTAACCGAAAGTCCGGATAAGACGATCACACCTATTGTGTTCTGGGCGCATTAATAGCACGTTAAAGGAGAGACCCGATACTCTCAATTAACTTCACTACGGGCTAATTGTATTTTAAGTACATCTTCACTAACTCAATCCTCCTGTGTATATCCCATACTCCGAGTTAAGTGATTACATAAACGATATACTTTAGGGTTTTCTGTAGTGTACATACTATTGTCACATCGGTGAATATGAGAATAATAAATATGAATAATAATATCATTTCATTTATTAAATAAAACAATTACAAAATTGTCTTTCGGGCATCACACCTAACAGTTTCAGACAAGCATTGTAATAGAATAGGAACTAGGTGACCAGCTGAGTCACAACAAGAAAACCGAGTATGCACATGAAGAACTGAGGGTTCAAACTCAGTAAAGCAAGAACTGAAGAAGGTAAGTTTGCTGAGGGTCACAAACTCAGTTGGCTTATCTAGAAGATTGAAGAACCGAGGACATGGACTCGATTCTGAAGATCAAGAACTGAGGTAGCAAACTCAGTTAGAAGCTGATTAAGTCGTGACTATAAGTCAGGATTCAGGCAAGTCTGTAGTGACCTGGAACTGAACTATAGATCATGTAAAACTGAATAATCTTAAGGACAAAAGATTATCAGTTACAAAGAAAAGAAGAAACTGAATGGTGTACTCTAACTTAGTCAATTAAAGTCAGATGTCAAGTATACAAGGTACTCAGTTTTGAAGAGGAGTAGGAAACTGAGTTAAGGCCTTGCTGAATTTAAACTGACAATACGACAAAGATCGTACATATGAATGTTGGCTAAAAGACAAGTGTAACGGCTACAAGAGCTAGTGACCGTTACATCACCCCTATAAATACACAAAAGAATCACTTGAAGAAATAAGAGGTGAGGATCAGTAAAAGATCTTTACAAGCACATATCCAAAGATCCAGATCTAGAAAAACAGATCATATATATCTTGAAAAAAAGGGAAGCCAACAGAATTGCCTTGAAGATTTCAAAGAACGATCCAGTAACGCATTAAAGGGGAAAGAAGGCATCTTGGAGCTACAAAGTCAGATCCAGAAGAATCAGACAGCTCACTGAATTAATCTCTTGATTAATTCTAAACCTAACCTTTTTGAAAAAGGGTTGGTTGTGCATAGTTTGAAGAGAGCAATTCCACCTTTCTTCATACGGTTGCAACTTGGTTGCCACAATTTGTTAGTGCGATCATGGACTGTGTTTGTGTTAGTGGTGAGTGGTGAAGGGCAATTCCACCTCGACGAAGATCAGTGTGCAGAGTGAAGGGAGCAATCTCACCTTTCTTCATTTTGTGTAGACAGTGAAACTAGGGTGTCGTGAAGGACTGTCATAGTGCTAGGATTATGTAACGGTTATCTCAAATTCTATTGGTACCTCCTACACCACAGCAGAAGGGGAGACGTACGGGATTACACCACCCGGAACTTCCATAAACAAATCTTGTGTTAATTTACTTTATGCACTTATGTTTATTTTATTTGTTGCATTGTCACTCTGCAAACATCAGACACTGAGTCTGCACTGAACTGATACATAGAAGGTCTAGATTTTTATTGACACATCTATTGCACTAAAGGCTAGTTTTATCCGCTGCCAGTTAACTAGACTAAGAATAAGTCAGTATTGACTTATACTCAGTTGAGTTAGCTGAACTCCGCACAAGTTAAAGGACAGGAATGTTCGGTAAAAACACGTTTTAATATTTATAATACCGACACACCCCAAGTATAAGGATCTGTAGTAAAGGATGTTATCGGGTCGTCCTAAGGGAATGGAATGTTTATCGAATTCAAGTATAAATCTATATCGATTATGTCACAATTATCTATCTAAACTAAGGTTGAAACTAACTAAAACCTAAACCTAAGAATTAAAACTAAAACAAGAATAAAAACAAGCAGAAAATAAGAAAACAGAAAGACGGACGAGCGTTCACTAAAGTGAACGAGCGTCTGAAAGCTTAATCTAACGGACGGGCGTCTGCTATTGCGGACGGGCGTGTCGCTATTATGAGACAGCGTCGACTATGAATTGAAGCGAGAAAAGTGCAGAAAACAAAGAGGAAATTAGGGTTTATAAAACTAGAACTTAAACTAAACTTAATCTAAACGATTTGATTAAAACAATTAAAGGAAAACACAACGAGGCAACGAATCCACCCATCAACAAACAACCCCCAACTAGATGGTGATCTAAAGACATAGTTTTTAGTAGTGATTTTTCACGAATTCGATCAAATATCTTCAATCAAATTTCTAAGGTTTCGTTTATCTTTTCAAACAAACTAAACATGCAATCAAAGCGAAATCACGAGATTGTTTCCAAGCTTTTTACTCAACTAAACATGCTTAATCTCTTACAACATGATTAGATGCATTACTTCGAATGAAATCAAACTTAAATAACATACTTTCTTATATTAATTCAAGCATAAACATAGATCGTTTCATCAAATCTTAATCCAACAAAACTTAAACAATACAAAACAGATCCAAAGTAATGGAAAACTATGAAATAAACTCACTACACATCAAGTATCGAACTCCTCTAGTTGGTTTTGTTGATGATGGGCTTCCTCCGTCGACTCACTGCAAGGCTTCTAGCCAACAATCATGTTGGAGAAGATTGTTGGATTGGAGATTTGCATCTCTGTGTAAAAGTGGTTCTGGCCACAGCTCTTTTGTGAAAATTGCGGCTATCAAAAGTATATATCCTTAGGGTTGGGGCTGCTGCTGTATTTATAGGGTGCTAAGTTGGTTAGGGTTTAAGTCGGCACCGGACGCTCGTCTATCAAATTGGACGCTCGTCTGGAATTCCCAGACGTTGCTTAAACGCTCGTTCGCACTGCGGCTGAACTCTCTGTATTGATTTTATGCCTTTGAACGCCCGTTCGAATTCATGGACGCTCGTCCATCATGAACGGAGATCTGACGCGGCCGGATCGCTTGGGGATCAGATTTCTTCATCTTTATCCATTTTCTTCAAGCCAATTCCAAATCTATCTTGAATAATTCGACTTGAGCTTCATTTATCCTCTTTAGCACTCGAAATTAAGCCTCCTAACGGATAAATAAACATTGCAAAATGTAATAAAACTCAAATAATAATAATTCCATTAATTTAACACATAAAATAACCAATTTTGCAAATAACCATATTAAAATCATCCTTACTAACTAATTGCACTTAAAACCTTAATTCTTAGATAAATATGCACATGTGGGGAAAATAATAATGAAATACACCCTTAATAATATCATATAAAAATAGCCTTAACATATATTAATTCAAGCATCAATTAAACATAGATCGTTTCATCAAATCTTAATCCAACAAAACTTAAACAATACAAAACAGATCCAAAGTAATGAAAAACTATGAAATAAACTCACTACACATCAAGTATCGAACTCCTCTAGTTGGTTTTGTTGATGATGGGCATCCTCCGTCGACTCACTGCAAGGCTTCTAGCCAACAATCATGTTGGAGAAGATTGTTGGATTGGAGATTTGCATCTCTATGTAAAAGTGGTTCTGGCCTCAGCTCTTTTGTGAAAATTGCGGCTATCAAAAGTATATATCCTTAGGGTTGGGGCTGCTGCTGTATTTATAGGGTGCTAAGTCGGTTAGGGTTTAAGTCGGCACCGGACGCTCGTCTATCAAATTGGACACTCGTCTGGAATTCCCAGACGTTGCTTAAACGCTCGTTCGCACTGCGGCTGAACTCTCTGTATTGATTTTATGCCTTTGAACGCCCGTTTGAATTCATGGACGCTCGTCCATCATGAACGGAGACTGAACGCTCGGCTGGACTGCTTGGGATCGGATTTCTTCATCTTTATCCATTTTCTTCAAGCCAATTCCAACTCTATCTTGAATAATTCGACTTGAGATTCATTTATCCTCTTTAGAACTCGAAATTAAGCCTCCTAACGGATAAATAAACATTGCAAAATGTAATAAAACTCAAATAATAATAATTCCATTAATTTAACACATAAAATAACCAATTTTGCAAATAACCATATTAAAATCATCCTTACTAACTAATTGCACTTAAACCCTTAATTCTTAGATAAATATGCTCATGTGGGGAAAAAAATAATGAAATACACCCTTAATAATCATATAAAAATAGCCTTAACAACACCCCCACACTTAGCTTTTTGTACGTCCTCGGACAAAACAATCAAAACTATAGCTCAACTTTCATGCAATCCACATAGATCTCTAACTCACGTAACAAAAGATACAACAACTATAGCAAACAATACCATCACAGAGATAGATTCAGTGTATGTGTGACAAGCCCTTTTCAAATTTAACAAGCCTTTCAAAGAAATATCCTCTCAAAAATCCAATGACTATCCTAGATATAGGCAGTAATAGCTCCACTCAAAGCCTTCCCACGCACTCAGTAGGATAATCCCTACAGCATATCATGCGGTTCTACTAGGTATAAGATCCATGATAACAAAGACTTCACTTTATTTTTACTCATCATTTTCAAAATTTCAAATTTGACGCATATCAGAATGAGCTTTTACCCATCATAGTAGAGTAGGACATTTCGAGATAATCCCCTACCTACTCAAATCATAAGGTAGCTTTTCCTGACTGTCGTGAGCTTCTGGTCATCATAGTGGTATAGGACATACGTGGTATACCCTACCTCACCCAAATCATAAACCAGCTTTTGACAAACGTATTTACTATGATTGCTTATTCATTCTTTTTTCAAGACATAAGTTACATCTCACTTATCACATTCGAACTTTATGATATTCACAGCAACCGGTCTAACTAAGGTGTTACTATACTGACCTTTCTAAGATAAATCACTAAAACAATGAAAGGATATAGTTCAAAAATCTTGCTTCAATATCAAAGGCTTCCGTGAGTGAAAAATGAGTACTATCTCCATAACAGTAGAGACATGCTATAATTATCTCACTAAGTTACATACTATCATCGTTAGAAAACTACAACTAGCAAGCATTTAGTTTCAATCATATGCTCGAGACTAACAAAAATTTAAATGTCGTGGAAATTTAACATTCACTCATATTTCAAAGGATATAGCATAAAAACATACCCAATTTACCCCCCCACACTTAAATCACATTATGTCCTCAGAATGTGCAAATAAAAGAAAAGAATACTTAGCTGGTTTCAACAGTGGTTGTCGGATGAAAGTGGCAGAGGTCAGGCCGGAGCATGAACGTACCGCGACAACTCGAATAGACAACACTGGATATAAAAGCTTGCGAACCTGCTCAAAATTATCTGCCACACTCGACATACCATATAATCTCGGGGTACACGGGGTATATGAGCAACACATAACACAAAACACTTACAACACGAGTAAAAGGAATAACCATCAACACGCCACTAGAGTACTATTTCTAAAAACAAGAAAACAAAACAACCTAAGAAAAGAAAACAAACAAAGAAAACTAGGTTGCCTCCTAGGAACGCTCTTTTAATGTCAATAGCTTGACACAGATTCCAAAAGATCAAGCCGGATCGGGCCACTTTGGTTTGACTACCGCCACCTCAGTATCGGAATCAGAAGTATTGGGGCGGAAATGATTTTCACCACAACAACAAGTCAAATGTGCTATAAGATCATTAAACTTTTCTCTCCAAACTACATTGACTCTCTTCTTCTTGTTCTTGCGGATCATAGGCGTAGGTGTGCTAACATGCTCAGGAGTCTCAGGAGAAGGTTCCTCACAGGTAGAGGTAGGAATGTCATCATCTGACTCAAAGAAATAAGATGGAATCTCTTCACAAATCAGGACATCTGTACTCTCATCTCTTCTTTGGAAATAAAGAGTCTCAGGCTTTTCCTTCGGTTGCCCAAAATATTTCTTAAGTCGATGGCCATTCACTTTAAAAGCTTGATTACCATACCCGTTCAAATTAATTACTCCACTTGGATTAACTGTTAGGTGTAGTGCCCGAAAGACAATTTGTGTAATTGTTTTTAGTAATGGATGACAGATTTTATCTCACCTTATTACTTGCTTTGTGCTTGTAAAGTAATACACTGCTGCAAACCCTAAGTATATCTGTATGTAACCACTTAACTCAGTGTATGGATTACACGTGAGGATTGAGTTAGTGGAGATATGCTTAAACTGTTAGTCCGTGGTGAACTTAATCAGAGTTTAGGGTCTCTTGATTAAAACACCAATAATGCGCTCAGAACACCTTAGGGTGTGATAGTCTTATCCGGACTGTCGGTAGAGGGTACCTACGTGGGGCATTTATATATGATGGCATTCATATAGGACTGGACCGATTTAATCTGAATTTCTCGGTATAATTCCGTAATCGAGGAATCTTATTAAATCATTAGATGATCATATATGGATCAACCTTAATCCTGAGGTGATCACAGGATGCTGCTTGTCCCGGGGTAGTGTTTGATGTGTTAGTTACGGTTCACTTAGATATGTGTTCCAAGCCACTTCTCATTGGCACTATCTCCAGATGAGTGAGTAGTTCTATTTTTCACAGACATGGAATCCATTCCTTCCTGCGGGAAGTAGAGAGACAGTCCCCTTGTTTGTTAGCCCTAAGAAAGTGATCGATCCCGGGAGTTCACATTTGACTAATTAGCTACTAGTCAGATATGTGTGCTAATTGATCATCAGGGGGTTAATGGTAAATAAGGATAAGATATTCTGAGTCGGGTTCACGGAGACTTCCCACTCAGAATGGACAGTCTATGGAGGGTTAATCCGTATGTAGTGATTATATCAATGGACGCTTATTCACTCTATGGGTTGAGTATAAGTATACATCTATAATCGGTAGAGTTCAGTTTCGGGTTTATGGTGGCGTAATCCCGGAATTAATAATTAATGTACTTATTATGTTCGATGAATAATTAATTATTGGAGCTACTGGTTATAGGTCCATGGTCCCCGATGTGGCTTCTGTAATTCGGACTAGTAATCTTGTTACTTGGGCCTCAGTAATAATTAATTGGCTGGGCTAATTAATTGATATGCATATATATTATTTAGTTGGGCTAAATAATATAATACACATAAAAGACATTTTATGTGGGTTTTTAAACCCTAAGTGTGGCGCCTATATCCTCTTTAATTATCACAAGAATTAATGTTTTGGTGATATGGAAAATAAAAGATATTCTTGTTATATGATTGGTTGGATGACTTGTTATTTGATTTCCTATTGGTCAATACATGTCACAATTAGTCATTAAGGAAAATATCTTTTTATTTTGTTTAATTAATTATTTATTTAATTAATTAATACTTGGAAGTAAGGATGTACTCTCTATAAAAGGAGAGTTATTCCAAGGAAATTGACAAGGCATAATTCGACCACTCATTAAAAGGAGAGAAAAATTTGTTTCTCTTGTGCAGGGTTTTAGAGGAAGAAAAACTTGGAGTTTTTCTTAGTGTTGCATATCGAGGAGGTTCGTGTATCAAGAAGGGTGTCCACCAACCGCCGTTTGGAGAACATATCGGAAGATCTTGGCATCTCTTCCTACTATTGGTAACTTGATCTTAACCCCCTTGTAGTAGTTTAAGTCCTTTAATTATGTATTGTGATGTATGAATCGTGATCCATCATTTTGGCGTAGATCTAATTCGTTTAGATCTAAGAACCTGCATCCTTCATGTGGTATCAGAGACAGGTTCCACGATTTATATAGTCATAATCATAATTAAACGATTTAAAGGAGTGGAATTGCATGTAGGTAAATTTTATTTATTGTTTTATGCATTGATAATGATTACTTGCTATGGTTGAAGAGATGGATTGGGGGTTGGCACTGTTTACCCGTTAGATCTATTGTAAACTCATATAAACGATGAAAATTCGTTCATATGAGTATAGGAAATTATGTAATTTATTGTTATTGCGTTTTAATTTCCAAAAATAGATCTGTACATTAGCTGTTTAGTCTTTTCGTTTTTCCGTTGTTTGAGCCGTTAAAACGAAGATCCCTCCGGTCAGAATCAATATTGGAAGTTGATGAACAATCCCACAAATTTTGGTGTCGATCAGAGTCCGTTTGGGTTTCCGTTCGTTGCTGCGAAGTGTCTGCTGTAACAGAAAAACGCAGGATTCACAGAAACCCTAACTGTGACTTCTTCGATTTTCTGGGAACAATTGGACCGTTCAAATTAAAATCCGACCAGTCAGGTCGTTAATCATGGAGTTTTGGACGTGAGATAAAATTTTCAGGACGATCGGGATTCATCTTGATCCCCGATCGGCCTCGGGAAGTATATGATGTGCTGCTGTAAGAGTCTGTTTCAGCAGCAAGTTGGGCGGCTCACTGAGGAAGATTGACAAGTCAAAGCTCCGATCCGACCGTCCATCTTGAAGTCCGAAGAATGAAGATCAGATCTGGAAATTTTCGTCCCGATCCGAGTTCGTTTGATATGCCGATCGTCGAAGATTCTCAACAGCTGCAGATTAGGGTTTTAATTTATTTTCGAATAGATTAGTTACGGGGGTGCCAACGGTCCATCTCGGTGTTTATTTTCCGCACTAGTATACATGTGTAGATTGTATGAGTAGAATCGGAAAATTGCCATGACACACATCATATCATGAATTCCACTCCATATGCATACATGTAGAAATTAATTCGAGGAATTAGTTAGGCATGTATAAAACACACGATTAGTTTTAATTAATTGTTTGATATTAATTAGAAACTAATTAGGGTAAAACCGAGGAACACGGGTTTTTCAATCGTCGAGGTTGGGTGATGGATTCTCGGTGAATCCCACTCTGCGAAAGCATAAGGAGTAAAATCCGAAACCTCGTGGTTAAGGTGTTGGATTCTCGGTGAATTCCACCTTACCTAAGGCGAGATTACGTTTTTGTTCCGTAGAGTGTCTACGTGAAAGTTTGATGTTTAAGGATTGGATAATCACGGGCAAACAGTTCGAAAGTGGTTTAACCACGGTTGGGTGGTCAACGGTAGCTACGGCTCAATCGACTTCACCCTCCACGTGTGGCGTTTTTGCAAGTGCAGCAATCTTGAGCCATCCGAAGAGCCACTACGGCTCAACGGACCTCTCTAGCCTTGACCCGTCCGGCGGCCACATATGTTCTAACGAATAGGACGGGTGGGCTAGCTCACATAACCGACAACATTCGCCCTATGATTTATTGTTCCTTAATGTAACATCAAGTCCAAAACGTGATCGATAAACCCACCACTTTTTCAAAATATTGAGTGGGGGAGCGGAGAGGCGACGGCCGACCCCACGGCTCTACTTGTTGACACAAGCAACGTGAGAGAATGGTGACGCCTCGTGCCGGCCTGGGACCGGCCTCCCTAAGGAAGGCCTTCACCGCTATCAAAATTCAAGGCTTGGTCTCCGAAAGGATAGGATTTTGGGTACTCGCCGGGTCACTGACCGACCCTAAGGCGGCACACTCGGGGTCTACCTAAAAATCTGAGACAGTAGGTCACACTCATAAAGGGTATTTTTGGTAGTACCTTGGCTGAAAAAGGAAAGGTGATTGACGATCACAAATGAGATGTTCGATTCTCAATCTGATCTTCAATATTAATCGAAACCTCTTTGACCTACCCTAAGGCGGCACTGAGGCATTAGATTAAATCCTTGGAACGGTAGGATAGACTATAAGTACTTAGTTTATGTTCCTAAAATTTTAGTAGTGTATGATTTGGATTTATTTTCTGTCAATTTTATTTACAACTGTTATATATATCTCTCTAAGGTGCTAGACTGCTAGTGTAAAATTGACTAGTAATGACTTCGTTAAAAAGTGGTAAGTAACTAGAACGTTGTATTTATTAATCTCACATGCGATTAATTTTTCGGAAGAGATATTTCTTTTGAAGCCTTCAAGACTTAAGTGACGTAAATAAGTATGTCATCTGCTTTGCCACTCAAGTAAGCGAGAGACAACCGTAGTTAGTTTGAAAGATGATTGGGACAACAAAATTCTTCTAGTGAATTTTAATTGTGTAGTGTCTACACGAGAAATTTTCTAATAGAAAAATTGGAGAATCATAAATTTAAGTGTCATTTAGTTAGACGGTATTTGGAACCGATAAACTAGTGGGAGCTTTTATCTTATGTTTTTCTAATTTATTAGAAATTTAGTCCCCTTTGGGTAACACTTTTATTAGACATCCCACAGTTCACGAGTAGTGTCTACTCAATTGAACTGCTAGTTCAAGACTATTTCCTTTTAAGGAAAGTTGAGAATGGGAAAGAATGTCTATGAGTGTTAATCATCTTAACTAAAGTTTTGAGGCTAAACCGAAACATTAATTAAAGAAAGTATAGGATAAGGAAAGTGATTTGGATCACTAACCAATGAATCTTAGCGACTTTCATAACCGAGTAACTTGACTCGATAGCTTAGTTCTTTGGAAGAACAAGGAAGTTGTGCATTAATGATTAATAGAGTAACAACGGGCGTAATTTCACTATAATAGTGGGAGTGATATAAGGAAATAAATTTGGATTCTATCCTTGAATATCATGAGAAAAAATTATTTTTCATTTCTGATTTGTTAAAACAATTGGATTCACTTTCAACTCGATATATTATTGCCTCATAGAAAGTGAATATGACATTTGTAGTAGGAATCGAGACTCGGACTTTGTTTGATAAAGACAGTAAACACTAAGAAAAGTGAATAGGTATGTGTAACACATCTAAAACTATTAAAGGTAAAAGGTTTCCGTATTAAGATAAACGACTTTTCAATATCTATTAATTAGTTCATATATCCTAGAGATAAGACCTAAAGACTGGCTAAGGGTGATTCCTATTTCCCAGTCTGGGAACACTGTCTCAAAGGAACAATGACTAAGTTTCCTTTCAATCGGGAGAGGGTAATAGATTTGAAGGGGTAACATAGCTTGTTCATCATGACCTTCGGGGTCTAGTGAGAGATACAAGCTAGTGGGAGTTTTTGAGTGGTGACATTTTGTCTGATAACTACTCGAAACGTGATTTAGTTTATCAAAAGAATACGAGGAGGAGTCTCTGATTTTAGCAGAGAATAAAGTATTCCATGCACAGAAATAGGCTATCGCATAGTCTTGGGACTATTGCTCGCCTCGCCTCTAGTGGAATGTTTCTCACCGAGGAAGAAACCATAGACTTGCTCGATATAGTTATTAATGTGCTACAATACTTTCGTTAAACTCGATTAAGATAATTGGTTGCAAAATAACGGTTAACATTATTATGTAAACCGAGAAGTCTACCTAGAAGATGCGGTGAATTTATGGATAATGAGTGAATTCGGTTCACACCACTTCCATAAATGTAGGCATTTAGCATTTAATGCTTGAAGGTAGGATCGAGATTTTTATGCATACATTCAGATTCTTGTTCGTGAAATATCTTAATGCGTCGAGTGAAGGTTGGTTATAAGATTCTGAGATCGAAAGTGACGGTTGAATCTGTCACAAGCCTTTCGATAGAATCTATAAATAATGACCTTAAACCTTGGAGTATGGTTACCCAAAGGTAGTTACTATCCGATTTAATCGGACCACGTCCAACATCGGTTGTTGGTGATTACACCGATAAATACTACTAGATCGAATGTCAATCCACCCAAAACGCGGTGGGAGTATGGTTTAACCGTTGACCCATTGTGGTTTTGTGGACTTTATAGTCTCTTTGGGGTGATTGATAACTGTGGCTCTTTGTGGGTTGTATAGGATTACGATTATAGAGGTTGGTTTGAAAACCTTAACCACGTGAATGGAGTTTTGGTACTCAGGTTTGTTTCGACCTCTTGTAGAACCACCCGAGTGTCTCAGGCCGAGTGGGAGCAATTGGATCTACACGGAAAGATTCGAATGAATAGGAAAGTTTAAACTTTCAAGCGCAAAGTTGAGTGGTATAGGGGTGATTCACGACAACTAGAGAGTTAACCGGACCTTGAACTCTCTCACCACTCGGTCTTGCTAGATTTCGTTAGAAAGCGAAAATAGGGGTGATTCCACGAGACTTTCTTGCCGAACAACGGAATCGAATTCATTCGAAACGAATGGTTTTAATGAGAATGAATAACGGATTCGTTACAAAGCGAGAAGATAGGGGTGATTCCCTAATACCTTTTTGCGAGACTAACGATATCTTAATTTATTCGAAAGAACCATTGGTAGGAAGCTTTCTGCCATGGCTTATATCCTTTGTGGATTTAAGAGAACCTCTCGGTCATTTAAAAGTCAAATGTTTTAAAATATGTGGACTTGACCAAAATATTGATAAGTTTTTCGTAGACTGGATATCAATATTGGTAATATAGTAGTAGTATTAGTGTTCATAAATGATAACACTAAAACAGTTGGAAACAACATGGGTGTGCTATCTGAAGTCGGAAACTGACACGCCAAGATTCTCTGGATGAGAGAATTGGACTATGTTCTATGAATCTGATTCGGTCAAATTCACGAGAATGAGTCATTGGCTATCCCACCGATCTTATTGAATAAGATGATTATGCATACATGGTTGCAGCATTCATCGAGAGTTGTCCTACCCTACCTCTCAGGAATGATTCTCTAAATCTTCGGATAAAGAGAAAATGGGATAGAGTCTCTCTTGGATAACGGCAAGTCAGGTTGTCACAAGTCAATAGTAGTCGAATCTCGGATTCGAGCATTGAATAGCGGTTTAGTACGTCCTCAAGTATCTTAAGAGAACGAGGAATCATATGCTTGTATATTCGGTGCAAACTTGAATATGGTTGACTACTAATCGATTCGACTTGTAGTCGATTAAGGATGATCATTAAGTTGATCTCGGCTCGGTGTTTACTCATAGTGCTTAGAATTTCCTTTTTGGTCCGGGAGTAATTCCGGTGTCGATAAGCCGATATCACTTCATTGTGAAAGCAGTGAAGAGATAGCTTAGAAGGATCTTCTCGGTCACAATAAGTCAAAAGCATATTGAGAGAGAGTACGCTGATTGGAAGGACCGACAACGTTTCAATCCTAAAGATCGTCTCGAGTCGACAACCTAGCTAATCGGTGTACCAAGTCGAGTGCTTGGAGGGTGCGGCATTGATGGATATGTCTCATCCGCTTTTAGAGCAAGTGGGAGAGTGTTGTGAATAAGATGAGAAAGGGTGTGCTCTAAAAACAATCATTACTTGTCATTTTCGTGCAAGTGGGAGATTGTTAGGTGTAGTGCCGAAAGACAATTTGTGTAATTGTTTTTAGTAATGGATGATGATTTTATCTCACCTTATTACTTGCTTTGTGCTTGTAAAGTAATACATCACTGCAAACCCTAAGTATATATCTCAGATGTAACCACTTAACTTTCGTGTATGGATTACACGTGAGGATTGAGTTAGTGGAGATATGCTTAAACTGTTAGTCCGTGGTGAACTTAATCAGAGTTTAGGGTCTCTTGATTAAAACACCAATAATGCGCTCAGAACACCTTAGGGTGTGATAGTCTTATCCGGACTGTCGGTAGAGGGTACCTACGTGGGGCATTTATATATGATGGCATTCATATAGGACTGGACCGATTTAATCAATTTCTCGGTATAATTCCGTAATCGAGGAATCTTATTAAATCATTAGATGATCATATATGGATCAACCTTAATCTGAGGTGATCACAGGATCCGCTTGTCCCGGGTAGTGTTTGATGTGTTAGTTACGGTTCACTTAGATATGTGTTCCAAGCCACTTCTCATTGGCACTATCTCCAGATGAGTGAGTAGTTCTATTTTTCACAGACATGGAATCCATTCCTTCTGCGGGAAGTAGAGAGACAGTCCCCTTGTTTGTTAGCCCTAAGAAAGTGATCGATCCCGGGAGTTCACATTTGACTAATTAGCTACTAGTCAGATATGTGTGCTAATTGATCATCGAAGTTAATGGTAAATAAGGATAAGATATTCGAGTCGGGTTCACGGAGACTTCCCACCGAGAATGGACGATCTATGGAGGGTTAATCCGTATGTAGTGATTATATCAATGGACGCTTATTCACTCTATGGGTTGAGTATAAGTATACATCTATAATCGGTAGAGTTCGATTTGGGTTTATGGTGGCGTAATCCCGAATTAATAATTAATGTACTTATTATGTTCGATGAATAATTAATTATTGGAGCTCTTTGGTTATAGGTCCATGGTCCCCGATGTGGCTTACGTAATTCGGACTAGTAATCTTGTTACTTGGGCCTCATTAATAATTAATTGGTAGGCTAATTAATTGATATGCATATATATTATTTAGTTGGGCTAAATAATATAATACACATAAAAGACATTTTATGTGGGTTTTAAACCCTAAGTGTGGCCTTTATATCCTCTTTAATTATCACAAGAATTAATGTTTTGGTGATATGGAAAATAAAAGATATTCTTGTTATATGATTGGTTGGATGACTTGTTATTTGATTTCCTATTGGTCAATACATGTCACAATTAGTCATTAAGGAAAATATCTTTTTATTTTGTTTAATTAATTATTTATTTAATTAATTAATACTTGGAGGCCAAGGATGTACTCTCCTATAAAAGGAGAGTTATTCCAAGGGAAATTGACAAGGCATAATTCGACCACTCATTAAAAAGGAGAGAAAAAATTTGTTTCTCTTGTCTAGGGTTTTAGAGGAAGAAAAACTTGGAGTTTTTCTTAGTGTTGCATATCGAGGAGGTTCGTGTATCAAGAAGGGTGTCCACCAACCGCCATTTGGAGAACATATCGGAAGATCTTGGCATCTCTTCCTACTATTGGTAACTTGATCTTAACCCCCTTGTAGTAGTTTAAGTCCTTTAATTATGTATTGTGATGTATGAATCGTGATCCATCCGCTGCGCGTAGATCTAATTCGTTTAGATCTAAGAACCTGCATCCTTCATTAACCTCGAGAATCTCAAAGGGGCCAGACCATCTAGACTTGAGTTTACCCGGAAACAGGTGAAGTCTAGTATTATAGAGTAAAGCCATCTCACCAACTTTGAATTCTCGGTCCTTGATCTTAGCGTCATGGAGTATCTTCGTTCTCTCCTTGCTAAGCTTAGCATTCTCGTACGCTCTGAGTCTGAATTCGTCGAGCTCGTTCAATTGTAACAACCGTTTCTCCCCACAGAGTTGGCTATCGAAATTTAAGAATTTAATTGCCCAGAAAGCTCTGTGTTCAAGTTCGACAGGTAAATGACAAGCTTTGCCATAGACCATTTGGAAGGGTGATGTGCCCATCGGGGTTTTAAATGCAGTACGATAAGCCCACAATGCGTCATCCAACTTAAGACTCCAATTAGATCGATTATTGTTCACGGTCTTCTCTATAATTCTTTTCAAGCTCTGATTGCTTACCTCGACTTGGCCACTGGTTTGGGGATGATATGGTGAACCAACTTTGTGTTTGACACCATATTTTTCAAGGATTTTATCAAGCGGCGCATTGCAAAAGTGGGTACCTTCATCACTAATGAGTGCTCTCGGACAGCCGAATCTGGTAAAGATATTCTTTTGCAAGAATTTCTTCACGACTTTATGATCATTAGCTTGGGTAGCTATGGCTTCAACCCACTTGGAAACATAGTCGACACAGACGAGGATATATTTATTACCGCACGAAGATGGAAAGGGTCCCATAAAATCTATGCCCCAAACGTCGAAAACTTCGCATTCAAGAATGGGCTTAAGTGGCATTTCCATCCTACTACTCTGCCGTCCAGTTCTCTGGCACCTATCACAACCTTTACAAAAGGCTTCTGCATCTTTAAACAAAGTCGGCCAGTAGAATCCAGCTTGAAGGATTTTTGCAACCGTCTTCGGTGTTCTATAATGACCTCCGGTAGGACCGCTATGGCATTGTTCTAGGATATCCCACTGATCATGCTCAGGAACACACCGTCGAAGCAACCCGTCTTTACAAACTCTGAACAAATAGGGAACTTCCCATACGAGATATTTAAGATCAGAAAAGAACTTTTTCTTCTCCTGATACGTCATGTCCTCTAAATGGCCACTCGCTAAATAGTTGACGTAGTCAGCATACCACGGCCTAACCGTTTCAAGCTTCATCAATTGCTCAGTCGGAAAATCAATGCCTATATCATTGTGATTCTCTGCACCCTCGTTTACTAAGTGAGATAAATGATCAGCCACAATATTCTCACTACCTTTCTTATCTTTAATCACAAGGTCAAACTCTTGTAAAATCAGAATCCATCGAAGTAACCTTGGTTTTGCATCTGCTTTGTCCATAAGGTAGCGCAAGGCTGCATGGTCGGTCCAAACAACAACTTGAGACCCTAGAAGATAACTTCTAAATTTGTCAATGGCGAAAACAACAGCTAAGAATTCCTTCTTAGTTGTGGTATAATTGTATTGAGCCGGGTTCAAGGTGCGGCTCGCATAATAAATGGGCCTGAACCTTTTATCAACTCGTTGACCTAAAACTGCACCTACGGCGTAATTAGAGGCATCGCACATCAACTCGAAAGGCTTGGTCCAGTCAGGTGCAACTAAAATAGGGGCACTGATAAGCTTGTCTTTCAGACAATTGAAAGCTTCTTTGCACTTCGCATCGAACAAGAAATCTACATCATCTTTCAAAAGATTTGATAAAGGCTTGGCGATGGTAGAAAAGTCTCGAATAAACCGCCTGTAGAAGCCAACATGACCTAGAAAACCTCGTACCTCCTTCACTGTCTTAGGGTACGTCATCCTTTCGATGGCTTCGACCTTAGCCTTATCAACTTAAATACCAGCATTGGACACCTTATGTCCCAAAACGATTCCTTCGTCTACTAGAAAATGGCATTTTTCCCAGTTAAGCACCAGATTTTTCTCAACACATCGTTGGAGTACCATATCTAGGTTCTTTAAGATTTCATCAAAGCTATTGCCGTAGACTGAGAAGTCATCCATGAAGACCTCCATGCACTGCTCCACAAGTCCATCAAAAATGGCTAACATGCACCGTTGAAAAGTCGCGGGTGCGTTGCATAAGCCGAATGGCATTCTGCGGAGCATAAAAGTACCGAGATGGACATGTAAAAGTTGTCTTCTCTTGGTCATTAGGATCAATGGCTATACGGAAGTAGCGAATAGCCATCAAGGAAACAATAATACTTATGACCACTCGGTCGTTCAATAAATTTGGTCAATGAAGGGTAGGGAAAGTGGTCCTTGGCGATAACCTCATTAAGTCTACGATAGTCAATCTGAGACTCCGAGCACATCACGAGTCGTAAGGCAACTTCCTCCCTTTTTCATTCTTTTCGATTGTGATTCCGCCTTCTTTGGCATAACTTGAGTAGGGTGACCCACTCGCTATCGGCGATTGCATAGATGATGCCCATGTCAAGCCATTTTATCACTTCTTTCTTGACAACCTCCTGCATATGTGGATTTAGCCTTCTCTGAGGTTGTCTAACCTTTTTAGCTCCCTCCTCCGTTCGGATTTTATGCATGCATACATCTGGGCTGATTCCTCGGATATCACCCACTTGCCATCCGAACGCGAGGATATTCTTTTTGAGCACTTCTATCATTTGTGCTTCTTGCTCAAAGTCGAGTTTGAAGAAATGATCAAAGGCAATTTACCTCCATCCTTAAGAAAGATATACTTAAGGTGTTTGAAGCGGTTTGAGCTCTAAATCAATAGGTGGTTGCTCAATCTTGGACTTTAACGGGCCACCTTTCTCCTTATGAGCTTGGAGTGGTTGACTAAAGAATAACTCATCTTCCCGAGGCTCAACCCCAGAAAGGTTCTGGATCAAATCATCCATCGGAATCCTCCGGTCAACACTTGCTTCCTTTTTCTTGTGATCGATCATTTTCTTAACTCTTCATCTTTAAGCTCTTCTTACGCGACTCTTCCCAATCATCTACTTCCCAATGAGTAGTTTCTTTCCAAAAGTCTACCTCGTCCCAACTACCCATCGTGAGCTTCTTCTTCACCGGGGATGAAGTCTTCCCGACTCATTCTTTGAGATCATCGTTTGTTCTTTGGGCATCTCCATGCTTCTAACTCACTAACAGGCTCGGTGTGGCGAGTGAAGATGACTCGTCAACGCCTACGGCTTGAAATGAATTAGAAGATGGTCCGCAGTCAGCTTGATCTTCAATGTCCATGACTTCAAAAACACCTATCTCCGTCAGCTTCATTGCTTCTTCAAAGCAGGCATCTTTTTCGTCCTCATAGATAGCTTCGACAAACGATATTTCATCAATTACGGCTCTTTCAGGATATGTCCCTCGTGTGAAGGTAACGGATGTGTCATCGACTCTAAGAGTAATCATCGCTGAAGTCGATGAGAGCGTTAGAAGTGTCTAAAAAGGTTCGGCCTAGAATTAGAGGCATCTCCTTATCAGGTGGATAGTCTAGAATAACCCAGTCGGTAGGGAAGACTAAATGTTCAACTTGAAGGAGAACATTAGCTACACAACCGGCTGCAGACCGGCTAGATCTGTCTACCATCTGAAGAGAAATCGGGCGTTCCCGCATCCTTTTATCTAACCCGAGCTTTTTGCATACGTTTAATGGCATCACATTAATAGAGGCCCCTGAGTCGCATAAGACATTTTCGAATAAATGGCCTTCGATCTCACATGAGATTGAAGGAGTGCCAGGGTCACCTCGCTAACATGGTGACTTTACGTGAAACCATCGCGCAATCTTCGCGGAGCACTTCTTGACCATCCCTCAAGCTTTCTTACTCCCACAGAATTCTTTTAGATACTTAGAGCATTTAGGCATTTCAGTTAATACCTCGGCTAAGGGCATACTAACTTGAGTGTCTCTAAGCATCCTCATCACTCCATCATACTGCTTGTCATTAGTGAGGGTTTTCTCTTTCCTTTTTGGTGGATAAGGGAGGGCTTTATCATTCTCTGTAGCTTGATTCTTTATCGCCTCATCCTCCCTATCCTTCCATCTTACGAACTTTTCTTTCTTTTTCTTAGTCAGGGGTACCGCCCCTTGACTTTCCTTTCTTTCCTCATCATCAGAATTATTTTCGTCCTCCGAAGAATTGTCACTAAGCTCCTCATCGTTGCTTTCTTCGGCATGTGATTTCTGATTTCCCCCTCCTGAACTCATGGCGTCAGGAGGGGCTACTCGTTTCCCGACATCTTGCCGGATTCAGCCTTCTTACCACTTCTCAACGTTACTTCATTCAACTCCTCTTCTTGTCCATACTCCCACTGAGGTGTAATGGCAGTGCAAACATTCACATCAGCTTTTGGGTTTCTCTCGGTATAACTCGGAAGTTTACCGTGAGGTCTGCTTGCTTGCTGGTCTGCCATCTGACCAACTTGTCTCTCAATAGCTTTAACGCTAGTAGACAAGGTCTTCACCATGTCTACCAGCTCATCGAATTTGTGTTGAGGGACACATGAGGTGGAATGATTTTGAGTTTGGTTCCATCCTCCCTGCGGCCTTTGGGAGTTAGGAGTTGTCCTTTGGTAGTTTGAGTTGAAAGAATTCGAATTTGAAGGGCCGGGTGGTAACTTGGCTTGATTGAAGTTTTGTCGTTGAAATCCCGAGTAGTTCTGATTTTGGTTAAAGTTTCGGAAGGGTTGGTTTTGATTATCCATTAGATATACTTCTTCTGTCATCTCCGTCACTACCTGCATTCCCAGATCAGAAGGCTGCGTCTGAAGATTGGCCAGCTGCTTGCTTATCAATTCCATCTGAGCAACCAACAGCTTTGTATCAGGATTGCTTGCAGTACCTTCTTTCTTAACGACATTGGTCTTCTTGGGGGTCGACCACATATTGTTCTTGGCGATGGTTTCGGCCACTCTATATATAGGCAGTCTCATCACCTCCCCCTAAGAAGGATCCATGAGCTGTGGAGTCAGGATAGTCTCTATTAGGTTGAGAGACACCTCTATAGAACGATTCCAACCAACTCATATCCATCATATCCGTGATTGGGGCATTTCCTCATCAAGAGATTCAATCTCTCCCAAGATTTACCAACAGTCTCATCCTCTAACTGCTCAAACGTAGCTATTTCCCGTTTCATCTCCATAATCTTGCCTGGTGAAACCCACTTAAGAGCGAAGGCTATTTTGACATCATTCCATGTATGGAGAGAATGATGTGCCAACGATTTAAACCACCGACTTGCTTCACCTTTCAAAGCAAAAGGAAATAGCTTTAACTTAACTATCTCAGAATCAACACCAGGATAATGGCACGCTTCATGATTTGTACGAATGTGGATAAGAAGTCGTGTGGATCTTCCTAAGCAAGATACCATGGAAAGAGCTATTTCGAACTAGAGCAACTACTCCGTTCTTTAGATCGAAATTTACTCCTCCCATGTCGGGAGGCGAATGAGTCTATGCCCCTTGAGAAAATCTTGATTTAGATATGGGGTATAGGGGTCTGGTTCAATTGATTAAATTTGGTTTTGTCTAAATTGTTGAAGTTGTTGATTTATGCCGACTTGTTGATTCTGTTGTTGCCGCAGAGCTTGCATCCTTTGAAGGATTAAATTTAACTGAGCTTGGGGATCAGGATTTGGAATTGGAGGATCTTGATCCGCCATTATGTCCAAATCAGGGAAAAGCCTCCTTCTAAAAATAGATCGTTCGGGCTCGGGATCGAAGATTAGAAGTCCCTTCTTACTTTCGTTTGCATAAACGGAAGAAAGGAAAGGAAGAAATCAACCTTAGGGTTGATTAGAACAGGTTTAGAAAAGGTTTGATGGTTTAGAGGGAGAAAAGAAAAGAGAAGAGAAGAGAAGATAGAAAAGAAGTGATGATTGAAGCAGATGAATCAAGGGCGTCGGTGTTAGTGGACGTTCGTTCAGAGCTGAACGCTCGTTCAGATTTATGAACGGTTGTTCGGGGGAACAGGATTGAAGTGGACGGGTGTTCAAGTTATTAAACGCTCGTCCAGACTTCGAAAATCTATAACTAAGGCTTAAAACTTAAAAACGAAATAGAAATAATTAAGGAAACTCAAAAGAACGTACGGAAATAAATAAAGGCTAATCTAAAATTACGAAAAAAACAAATCTAAAATTATAGAAACTAATATAACTATCAAAAATTAAAGAAAATAATTGAGGGAATATAAAATTAAATAAAGCAAGGTAAAACAAAAACAAAAAATAAACGTAATTCTAAAATTTAGACCTACGAATTAAAATTAGAATCGATACAAAATTTTATACCTAAAAGAATCCGACAACCGTTACCGATTCCCCGGCAACGGCGCCAAAAAACTTGTTCGGTAAAAACACGTTTTAATATTTATAATACCGACACACCCCAAGTATAAGGATCTGTAGTAAAGGATGTTATCGGGTCGTCCTAAGGGAATGGAATGTTTATCGAATTCAAGTATAAATCTATATCGATTATGTCACAATTATCTATCTAAACTAAGGTTGAAACTAACTAAAACCTAAACCTAAGAATTAAAACTAAAACAAGAATAAAAACAAGCGAAAAAAAGAAAAGCGAGAAAGGCGGACGGCGTTCACTAAAGTGAGCGAAGCGTCAAAGCTTAAATCTACGGACGGGCGTTCGCTATTGCGGACGAGCGTCTGACTATTAATTGAAGCAGAAAAGTGCAGGAAAACAGCAGGAAATTAGGGTTTATAAAACTAGAACTTAAACTAAACTTAATCTAAACGATTTGATTAAAACAATTAAAGGAAAACACAGCGAGGCAACGAATCCACCCATCAACAAACAACCCCCAACTAGATGGTGATCTAAAGACATAGTTTTTAGTAGTGATTTTTCACGAATTCGATCAAATATCTTCAATCAAATTTCTAAGGTTTCGTTTATCTTTTCAAACAAACTAAACATGCAATCAAAGCGAAATCACGAGATTGTTTCCAAGCTTTTTACTCAACTAAACATGCTTAATCTCTTACAACATGATTAGATGCATTACTTCGAATGAAATCAAACTTAAATAACATACTTTCATATATTAATTCAAGCATCAATTAAACATAGATCGTTTCATCAAATCTTAATCCAACAAAACTTAAACAATACAAAACAGATCCAAAGTAATGAAAAACTATGAAATAAACTCACTACACATCAAGTATCGAACTCCTCTAGTTGGTTTTGTTGATGATGGGCTTCCTCCGTCGACTCACTGCAAGGCTTCTAGCCAACAATCATGTTGGAGAAGATTGTTGGATTGGAGATTTGCATCTCTGTGTAAAAGTGGTTCTGGCCGCAGCTCTTTTGTGAAAATTGCGGCTATCAAAAGTATATATCCTTAGGGTTGGGGCTGCTGCTGTATTTATAGGGTGCTAAGTCGGTTAGGGTTTAAGTCGGCACCGACGCTCGTCTATCAAATTGGGCGCAAATGCTGGAATTCCCAGGACGTTGCTTAAACGCCGCTCGCCTGCTTGGCTGAACTCTCTGTATTGACTTTATGCCTTTGAACGCCCGTTCGAATTCATGGGCGCGCCGTCCATCATGAACGGAGAGCAACGCTCAATTGGATTTGCTTGGGATCGGATTTCTTCATCTTTATCCATTTTCTTCAAGCCAATTCCAACTCTATCTTGAATAATTCGACTTGAGCTTCATTTATCCTCTTTAGCACTCGAAATTAAGCCTCCTAACGGATAAATAAACATTGCAAAATGTAATAAAACTCAAATAATAATAATTCCATTAATTTAACACATAAAATAACCAATTTTGCAAATAACCATATTAAAATCATCCTTACTAACTAATTGCACTTAAACCCTTAATTCTTAGATAAATATGCAGATGTGGGGAAAATAATAATGAAATACACCCTTAATAATCATATAAAAATAGCCTTAACAAGGAACTAAACTGAGCTAAGTATCAGTTTGAGTTTGGCAAAAACTCAGTTCCTGGGGCTTTTTCAGTTTTGGGAAAGTTTTTGGTGACAAGTTTATTCAACCCCCCCCCCCTTTAAAATTGTGTTAGCCTTTCCAAGGGACCAACATTAAGGATGATCATTAAGACGATCTCGGGCTCAGTGTTTACTCGTGTGATTCTGACTTTAAGTCAGATTGAGGATTTCCTTCCATATCTAGGAGTAATTCCAGATCTGGTAAGCCGATACCACTTCATTGTGAAAACAACGGAGAGGTAGCTGATAAGGATCTTCACAGTCACTAAAGGTAAAAAAAGCATATTGAGAGAGTACCACCTGATTGGATCGAGCTGACAACCTAACGGATCAGTATACTAAGTCGCGTGGCATTTGGATGTTGTATACTCACCGAGTCACTGACCGACCCTGCGGCGGCACACTCGGAGTGTATTTTGACATCTAAATGGTTTGATGCACTTGGCGGGTACATAATTGAGGGATATATCTTTGCTTTTAGAGCAAGTGGGAGAATGTTGTGTATAAGGGGTATGCTCTAAACAATTAATCACTTGCCTTTCGTGCAAGTGGGAGATTGTTAGGTGTAGTGCCCGAAAGACAATTTATGTAATTGTTTTTGACAGGATTTATAATTCATCTTAATATTTGCATTTATGCTTATATTAATACACCGCTGCAAACCCTAAGTATATCGGTATGTAATCACAAAACTCATTGTATGGCATACACACGAGGATTGAGTTAGTGATGATATGCTTAAAAGTAGTTAGTCCATGGTGAATTTATTTAGAGTATGGGTCTCATGATTAATATACCAATAAGGCGCCCAGAACACTTAACGGTGTGACCGTCTTATCCGGACCGTCGGTATAGGGTACCTAGTGGGGCATTTTTATATGATGTCTATCATATAGGACTAGACCGATTTGATTTGAATTCTCGATATAATTCCATGATCGAGTAGTCTTATCAAATAACAAGATGATCATATATGGATTAATCACAATCCTGATGTGATCACAGTCTACTGCTTGGCTCAAAGTAGGGTTTGAAGTGTTAGTTAAGGATCACTTGGATATATGTGATCTGAACACTTCTCGTTGGCTCTATTCTAGAATGAGTGAGTAGTCTGTGACTTCACAGATATGGAATCCAATCCATCCTGCGGGAAGTAGACAGACAGTTCCCTTATTTGTTAATACTAGAAACTGATCAATGGGCCCAGTTCATATTATATTAGTTATGAACTAATTGATCACTAGGGGTTAATGGTAAATAAGGATAAGATGTTTTGAGAAGGGTTTTCGGAAATATCCTGAATCAAAACGAACAGTCCATGGAGGATTTATCCGTATGTAATGATTATATCAATGGACGCTTATCGACTCAGTGATTAGAGTGTAAGTATATATCTATAATCGATAGAGTTCAGTTTTGGGTTTATGGTGGCATAATCCCGGAATTAATAGATTGAATAGGAATTGTTCTGTTCGATGAATAACTTTATTTAATTTATTGTAGCTACTGGTTATAGGTCCATGGTCCCCGATGTGGATCCTAACATGCATATGTTTTTTGACGTTAGGCCTCAAAGAATAATTAAGTAGTTGGACTATTTAATTGATGTGCGAATAATTATTTAGTGGGATAAGTAATTAAATACATATGAAAGACATTTTTTTCGTGGACTCGGCCCACGATTGAGTGTGGCGTATGAAACCCTGATTTTAGGGTTGATAGACGTGTTTTGTACATGTTGTAATTAGAGAGAAATTAGTTTTATTCGATAATTACATGTCATGTGATTAATTATTTATTTGTAAAATAATTAATTAAGGAAAATATATTAGATTCATCCTTAAATATTCTAGATTTATTCTGGATTATTCTAGGAGTATTTTTTATGGAAAAGGAATTATAATTGATTTTATATTAATTATTAAATCCTTGGAGGACAAGGATTTCTCTCCTATATAAAGAGAGTTCTCCTAAGCCTTTTCTAACACACAATTCACGACATTTACACACCAAAATAAGCTAGGAATTTTGGCCAAGCTTAGGGTTTAGAGTTGGGAAAATCTTCGGGATTTTCCGGGTAACATATCAAGGAGGTCAAGCATCAAGGATCAACATCCACCGGTTGTTTCTTGGAGATACACATCGGAAGATCGTGGCATCTCAAATTGGATCTCGACTTCATCAATCTTTTGGATCTCTCTTTTGATTGGTAAGTATATCTCACCTTCTTGTAGGTAGATCTTAAATTATGTAGTTTAATTTTATATGATCGTGATCCTCTTGTTTATTCCGTTGCGTAATCTGGCGGATCTAGATCCGTCCGGCGATATTACATCCAACATAGACTCCGTACCCTTCAGCCGTCACTATCGCCTTACGGTAATCATATTACTATCCAAGTCAGCCTTTCAGGGACATTCTTTCTAGGTAAGACACACTAGGTTCACAACCTGGTTTGTCACTGATGGAATCTAATACAGATATTATGGCTCCTGGCCATATCTCTCAATCTTTCCTTTCAAACATTCCTTCATAATTCGTGAGACATTCATTCTTCAAGATGAATATACCAGCAGCCTTTTTAGGCTCGAGGTTATCTACTGACTTACATGATTTTTGTGTGCACTGAGCAGTGTTGTAAACCTCATCACTGTGTGGCGTCTGATCACGTTCTAAGGGTTGAGTATATCTTCGTGGTTCTAAAACTATTTTGAGATCTTATTAACTCCCACTATCTCTTTTGAAGAAACACTTCTTCTAGAAGAAAGCATGTTTGGAGACAAACATTTTGCTCCACGGACAAGTAAATAATATCTAGCGTACTTGCTAAGATATTCCACAAACTTGCATGTGTCGTACTAGGCTCCAAACCTTTTTGACTTTGCCTATGACAACTTCAAATCATCGGTTAAGATAGATTCGACATTATCCTCTTCCATATCTAATATGGAATTTATTCAACCTTTCTTCTTAGAAACTCGGTTAAGCGTATGTATAAGGGCACTATCCCGAAACGGGTAAGGGATACTTTTCATGGCTTGCATCACACCTTTATCATATAAAGTGTTGTTTCCATTTTAGGAACACAATCTAATTGCGTACCCCAACGATGGTATCCTTCCAGGGAGAATCTGATTCTACTTCAGACGTCTTCTGAAACACCCTTTAGGTATTAATTGCTTCAATCCAATTGAAGATTAATTCCTAAGTAGTTTATCAACCTCATATTCGTACCAGCTCAAATTTTTTCGGGCTTTCCGAATTACGCACTTCACTAAGTACACTTGACTATTTCTAAAAATAGTCGTAGAGATTAATAGACAATTATTTGTGGCATTAATTGTCACAAGCCAACAAACTTCGGTATGTTTAGGCTTTGGACAACTTTCTAGATTTTATAACCTTTTCATAAAAGGGTATTTTAGTCATCTTTAGATAAGATACGTATTACCCACATGATTCATAACCACATGGTTCAGACGTTATCAAAATGACATCTGATCACACGATTCCCCTACATAGAGACTTTGTCTAGAACGACCACCAATTATTAAGGATATCAGCCATTTAAACATTTAGTTGAGATTTCATCACATATATCAACTATATTGTGACATCAATCTAGTATGTTAGATTCAGCGACCTTTCAACTTTATCGGAATAACATATATTCTTTACAATTGAATATGTTTACTAAATCCTAACAAGTAACTGAAAATATGTTCTTCATAAGAACCGAAACATATTAACGTTTATTTAGTTCCCTTATCAGTTTACTAGATCCAGAATATGGTAAGTGTTACAACGTTTGCTTCACCTTGCATGTCTATATTTAATATTTCTAATTTAATCACACTGGTAAGATATCATATATCTTAGAGTTGACTTTGAATTTAGATAGATTTATCTCAACTCACTTGCCTAAAATAGAAACTTCAATAAGTTCTCTATTTAAGCACTTGCCCTAACTTTTTCCTTTCAAATCCTTTATACACTTGCAAATATTTCTTAGTGTAGTCTTCATAAGACTTAAGAAAGATCACAAGAGCTATGTCTTTAATTTCCTTTCATAAAGAAAATCTAAAGTTTATTAAATAGTTTATTTCACCTTTTGAATCGTATTCAAAACATTAACTATTAATTAACCTTTAAGAAATGATTAAAGAGTTAAGTCAATACTTAAATCTTACAATTTTAAAAACAACCTTTCCAAAATTTGATGCGGTCATTCTTATTCAACGTTTGAATTAATTGTCATCGTATGACAGAATGATCATATTGGATCGTATCCAATATATGATTAATTCGTTGAAACTCATTTCAAGTGATTCAATCATATCATGAGCTTCCGTTTTCATTAATAATTAATGTTTTGGAGCACTACATTAATTATGTAGTCTCCATGTCTCTAACTACTATAACGGGGTTGCTCGTGTCATTGTTTATTTAGAAGGATTAAAATTACTTAAACATATTTGAGAATGTTTCTCAAAAGGTAACAGTCATAATTTGGTTTTTACTAATCTAGAATAAAAACATAAATATAAAGTTTGCTAAAACTACATCATAAAAATAAAGATAAAAGAGTGTTGTTGTTTATACACGCAAAATCAAAAATTGCCTTTTAGTTTATGATTTTGCTCCCACTAGTCAACTACTCACAATTAACTTTCAAGAATTTTCCAAAATTATTTAGTGGCTGAGATCCAATCTAGTTACTTCGATTCCCAGCGGTGGTCGATCAACCAAGATAATTTTGAAAGGTAGGTAACACCTTACCATTCACATCTCTATGTGATTCTCAGTGGTTGACTAGTCAACTCTTTGACAATTCACATCTCATTGTGTTAGTCAACTCCTTGTCTCTAAAGTCAGACGGCCCTAACGGTGGCCAATCACCGAAAGACTCTAGTTAAGTCATAACCCAATATTCACAAGATCTCATACGATCATATCTCAATAACGATGATATACCCGAGGTAGGTCAACTCCCGGCGGTGGTCGATCGGTTGGATCCGAACAAGAGCTCTTCACCGTCGTTATAATATTAGGAGACAATATTTTGACTTGATTTTTGTTGTGGAAGTATTTATGTAAATTAATTCACTTAATTAATTTTAATCATGGTCCCATCAAACATATCTATCTCTATAGATGTATATCCTACACATTTATGTAGCTCGTGCCTAGTCATGCATTTATCGTATCATATAAAATAAATAGAAGCACAAAATAAATAAATGTGTAATGTAACCGGTATGATCATGAATTTTTCCTAGGTGCGGTTTCGGACACAAACTGACGAAACCGTGGGTCACAATCTAAGGGTAGCTACAACCGCCAATAGGATCTTTAATGCGCCATCTCCAATGAGATCTTTATTCTTCTTTCTTTGGTCTCCATCTTCTACTCCATTCTTGTTACATTTGCTTCTATCTAATAAAATAAATACACCCGCCGCACACGGGGGGAGCTAACGGGAATGGAAAAAATGCAGAAAATAAACTAGGTCACGTTCTTCATAATGGCCTAGGACAATTTTTAAACCAACGAAAAATAAATCATTCACATCTATCCTATTGGTCGAGTCCATGATCAATCGGGGTCCATATAATCATATTATATCTACTATATCTAATCCATACGATAACATCTTATGAAAAAGATAAAATTAAAAACTAACAACTTGCGTCTTAATTAATCGATTATCGTTTAATCTATTAAATAATTTTATCCAATCAATTAATTAATTAACATTTAATTAATTAATAATTTTAATCGAAATAAAATTAACGATTAATTTTAAACCGATTTCAATTTTAATTTTAATTAATTAGAACTATTCCAAAAATAAATCAAAATTAAAATTAGGTCTCTTTTGTTTCTTTCCTTTTGTTTCCTAATTAAAAGGGATGCCTTTGGTTTCCTAAACCAAAAGACATCTCCCTTGGCTCTTTCCGAAATCAAAATTCTGAAAAGGGCCTGTGCCTAGACTTTTTCAAAATCAAATATTTTGAAAAGGGCTTAGGCCTATTCCAAACAAAATTTGGAAAAGCCAATATTTTGGTTGATAGGCCTGCCACTTTCCAAAATAAAAATTTTGAAAGTGGCCTAGACCTAGGCCTTTTCCCAAATCAAATATTTGAAAAGGTCATAGACCTATTCCAAACAAAGTTTGGAAAGACCATTATTATTTTAATTCCATCTGGCATCCCAATGGCCCACTATTTGAACCATTAGTTAGACATATGACACAACTAAACAAAGGAGATATTGTTAATCACAACTATGAACCATATAGAAACACAATATACACAAAACAAATGGAAGAGACCTGCCAAGCAGCCGCCAACCGACAGCCATAAGGCTGCCGCCGGCCGCCGGACGGTGGTGTGCCGCCGCCAGTCGGCCGAGCACCACCCGATTACCATTTTTTTCTTTTATTCTTTTCATGTATCTTTTTGCGAATCTAAAATCTTTCATCTTTTAATTACGTGATTTAAATAATAAAATTAACTACACAAAATAACATACTTATTGCTTAAGCTTGAAGCTCGCTCTGATACCACTGTTAGGAAATCTACGTGGGAACACAACGGAATTCAAAATTTTGATTTCCTTTTATCCAAGATCGACTTCTTTTAAGCAACAAGCATAAAAGAAGTAGAAAAAAATTACCTTGCTTGATCCAATTGGAATGGCGCTTTGTCTACGGTTGTAGTTTCTGCACGAAGTCACCCAAGTGTTCGGCCTCTACCGGAGATCTACACGAACACCTCACCAGAATCCTATCATGGATTGCTAAAACTCAGCTGCTAGACCGACTTTTTCTCTCTCTAAAATCTCTATCTAAGAAGCTCTCTATTTTTCATAAGAAACTATTATTCACTTGGATTTGTGATGTACAAAAGAGCTAGCCAACCATTCTCTTATATAGAGGGTGGGGCGCCCCTTGCACTTCCCAATCTGATTGGGATTAGCTTCTAGTAAATTGATGAGAGATAAAATATTTTCCTAATAAATAAGGAAAATCCCTTTGATTTATTTATCTCATTAATATTCAATATCTTATATTAAATATTTTCCCTAAGATATATATTGACACTATCTTATATTGAATATATCTTTAACTTATTACCATAAATCTATTTTTTCAAAATCAATTAATATTTAATATTAATATTTTGGTAATCTTATTAATTAAATTGCACAACTCAAATGTATCCTATACACTAGAAACATGCGCCCCTTTTTGCCAAAGATTTGGCATCCAGAATATTCTTTAATTAATATAATATTATATATATATATATATATATATATATATATATATATATATATATATATATATATATATATATATATATTATGTATCAATATACATATTTAATTAATCAACATAATAAATATCTTGTATTATATTTATTCATAATAAATAAATACCATCATATTAATTTACCACTATAACCTTTATAGTATGAGATAAATTCTTTCCTTATTTGGTTATCAACTATAGCCAGATTTTAATCCGGCTAGATGTTCTTATGTGTGTGACCCGATAAGCTTCCGAATATGTTGGCCGTAGACACAAAGTGCAAAATACGAAAATGACCTTCATGCCTAACGATCACGGGATAGCGTCTAGTAACACACCGTGACCCCCAATCATCAGAAGAGTCAAATGCAATGACTACTACCTTTCATGTGAAACAGTTACCGTGTAAATTACAATCCTATCGTTGTAATAATATCCATACGGTCGTTTGTCGAGTGTCAAACATCAACGAATGTATCTTATAATCTGGATATCATGCTCTATCAAAGTAACTCATTTACTCCCACTTTGCAAAGATTCACGAGAGTAAGACATTCCTTATAAGAAGGCCCTTTCGGATATTCACCCCTATTGATAGGGTGCGTGATTTCCGGACGACCAAACATGTATACTCCGCATGCTTCAGTATCACACACAATCACTACCGCATGATCGCCCCATGGCTAGGGGAAACCTCAATAGTGTCAAAGCATGACAATCCACACCGTGATGCCATGTAGACTCCGGTCCTAAGGATAATTACACAACCGCCACATAGTGTGACACTTAACAGTGTAAGTGAGTCAGTCTATGTAGGCATTCTCTACTACACGTTCACCTATAGTCCAAGTGTCTCTACACTTCAATAGACGAGATTTATCCCTGCCCTTAAAGATAGAAGACATCTAATAAGTGCTTGCCTGTTTATACTATAAATGTCCTGTTTAATAGTACATAAGCCTAGAGACATTTAAGTATCAAACTTATTAAAGTGATTAGAGATCTCATCAACCATAATGGCCTATCATGGTTTCTCTACGACTGCTTAACACTAAGGACGTTATCATATAACAATTCATAATTTGTTCTTTAAAAGAACATATATATGACAACAGAAAAGCCATTTAATATATGTATAAACATAAATAAATAGAAGAAATGATCTGACCCGGTTGGATCCGGTCCAACCCGATTGGGTTTAGGACACTATTTCAACAGGTTAGGGATGAGTCAAAAGTCGGCTATTTTATCTATATAAAGCCGCATTAGCTAATGTTTACAAAAGGTCTTCATTAGTTTTGCATATTCTATTATACGCATTATACAATTTGATGAAATAAAGTCAATCCAAGCTTTCGAGGAGTTATTTTCTGGTTTCCTTCCCTTCCCTACCATCTCTAGCTTGGGTGGATCGAGTTAGATCTCCATCGTTGAAGGTATGAAGCTTTGAACGTTCCTTTTTGTCTTCAATATGGTAGATATGTTCTTATTCATGTGTTTTAGTTAATCTGCATGTTCAACGACCACATTGTTGGTCCCAGAGAAGGGTGAAACTATAGTCAGAGGGGGGGGTGAATGACTATAGTGGAGTTTCAAAAAGTTTTCTCTATTTAAAAGCTTTTGGGCAGCGGATAAGTCCCTTCTTACTATGATGTTTTCAAATCAGTTTAGACAATCACAGATATAAGTTATGATGTAGGCAAATTAAGTAAGTGCTGTAAAGTAAATTGCAGAAATTAAATTGACACAAGGCTTATAGTGGTTCAGGGTGGTGTAATCCCTTAATCCACTCTTCTCCTGTGATGATTGGAGGAATTCACTATTGTTTTCACAGATACAATAGTATGATTGTCCTTCGCTTCCCAAGTTTCACAACTGCAAGACTATCACTCCTTGATCGCAATGACTTCAGTGATTGATCTTTCCTTTGTTGCTCCTTGAGATCAAAATCCTTCAACGACTATCACAGATTCAACTCCTTCTCAGATTGCCTCTGATTCAGTTGCTTCAGTTTGATGTGAATGTGATTCACACACTTGCTTGATCAATCTCATTTCTGAGTATGACTTTGTAGTTCTGATATTTGAGTTGATCACTAGATGTATCCTTGTAGGTTCAGAGAGAATGCTTTTCAAATTGACAGAGTTTCTGCTTTCTTTCTTTTTGAATCGTTGTTTTCTTTTTCTGTCAATGCCTTCTATTTATAGCCTTGAATAACCTTAGTTTTTGAAATTCCGTCCGTTGACTATATTAATGAGGGAATGATCCTTGATTTCATTCTTGATTCCCCCTTAATTGTATTCTCCTTGATTTCAGTGATCGGATTCGTATACCAGAAAATCCGTCCTTGATTGATCCTTTAATGATTGTGCATTTAATGCTTGATCTGCTGTGAATCTTCAACGTATATTAAATCGATCTTGTAAGTGTCTCTTCACCGTTTGCGAACGGTAGAGTGAGCCTTCTGACTTAGCCGTTAGTTCTTTCTTCGCTGTTCTCTTTGCCGAAAGTCAGTGTACTCAGCCGATTCACTGTTTTCTTCTTTGTTCTAGTTATTGAAGAGCTTTGTACTTCACTGATCCTTGATTTGGATGAGACCAGTGTACACCATATTTGACTGTTGAGTTTCATCACTTAAAACATGACTTAGACTTATCCAAGGTCATCACAGACTTCCTTGGTTATAAGTCAGACCATAATGTCTCATTTCTTCTCTGCTGGTGCTTGGCTGGCTTTCCTTTGCCGAATATCTGTTTTTGCTTTGCCGTCCTACCAACTAGTACAATACTTGTCGACTCAACTTATACAACATGTCGGACTCTAAGTAAAGACTTATACAGAGAATTCTAACTTATTTCGGGCTTGCTATAATATACTAGTATGGCCATCATCAAAACATAATAAAATGTTCCTAACAATTTCCCCCTTTTTGATGATGCCAAAACCCTCATAAGCCTGAACATAAGTAATAAAAAATTTTCATAATAAACAACAGTACAATTTTATTCATCCATCAAAGGGCAATGAGCTCCAAAAATTTATTCAACTGTTACAAACTACATTTTGCTTAATTCAGCCTTGTACCTTTTGAACTTTGTAGTCTGAACCTCTTCAATGTCTTTCCAATCAATTTCTGGAAACTTCCACTTCCAGTAAGCCAAAGCTGTGTATTCAGATACACCCTGAAAAACTCTTTTGGCAAAAAGTCTATTGAAATCAGGCATGGTCTCATTGGCCTTAGGTTCACAAAAATATGTTTCAAGTCTTTCCCTAGCCTCAGCAATGTGTGAGTCTGCAAATTTGAGGCTTTTGTATAGACCCCATTGCTCCTGTTTCTCCATTCTTCCCATAGGATTGAAGAATTTTGCCATATAATTAAATTCTTCTTGTTGCTCATTTGGCAAGTCTTCTGGTCCTCTTGCAGACAGTGGTATGGCTGAACTTGGTTTGTTGTTGCTTTGTCTGAGGAGAGCAAACTCTCTTTTGACTTCATTGTAGATTTTAGCCATATCAGTTTTCATCCTTTCATCTTCATAGCTTAGCCAGTCAGTCCAAGCTTCATCTTGTGAGAGGTGAGGGTAGAGTCCTTCATGTACTCTGAAAAATTCTCTTACATGGTCCAGTACATCTGCATCATATTCTGCTTTGCTTCGGTGACCAGTGTAAGTTCTGTGATCCCCAGTATGTCCGGAGCCACTCGCCTCTCTGCTGGTGTTTCCTCCAGTCTTTGAATCTGTGTTGACTAGCCGATCCTCTTTCTTGTCGATTGGATCCATGCCTTTGCCGGATCTGTCTCTCTATCATCATCTCTTCTTTGCATGGGATGAGGAAATCCAATCTGAGGGTTCCTTTGTGGCTTTTCTCTTTCTTCTCTCGATCCTTCTTTGTTGCTCTTACGCTTCATTTTCGATCCTTATTTCTCTGTCTCTTGCTCTCAGTTGTTCTTCAGTGAAATTTGGGGGTTTGATAGTTGATCCTTCAGGTTCAGGCTTATCCTTACTTTCCTTTTTTTTGGCAGATCCTCCCTTTCTTTGGAGTAAGATGCTATTTGTGGCTGTGGTCTTTGTGCCGATCAGAGAGTCAAGCTTTGATTCAATGGAAGTGAATCTGTGGTGATGATCAGTCAGTTTTTCATTCACACCACGAAGTTTAGTGCCAAATGCCACTGCCATTGATTCATTTTCTTGGGAAATGTGTTGTCTGAGCCCTGCAAGATTGTTAGTGATATTTATATTAAGTCGCTTCATCGATTTCCTGTTGTTGAACCACAATGTTTTGTGCATCAATATATTCTGCAATGGCTGAAACTTGTGTTCAATGGAGGAACTTTTGTCATTGAATGCTGAAGTCATGGATCTGAGATACATGGCTTGTCGCTCAATTCTTCACCACAGGTCTGCTGCTTTCTCAAAATTTTAAGTTGTAATGCCAGTTGGCAGCTGAGAGAGTTTGTGCCTTGTGTCATTTGGTTTGCAGTTGCATTTGTTGTCCCTTGTTTTGATGTTGAGTGACATCTGCTCCAGTTTCCAAATCGTCAAGAATTTGGGTAGATGTATATGCTGGAGTTGCATGAGCTGCAGTTCCCCCTATCTCTGTGCCAGGGGTTGTCTTGACTGGAGTGGCAAAGCGGTGAACCAAATGTCCACAATGTTTGTCTTTGTTATTTGAACGTTGATGAGACAGCGGTTGAGTAATTGTCTTTGCTGGAGTTAGACTTGCCGGAAGCTTGTGGTTTCAAAAATGTACGAAGGAGAGTAGTATCATAAATTGCATCTGGTGCAGGAGAGTCCTCTCCTTTGTCTTGACCAAGATCATCATCATGATGATCATTATCATCATTATCATCACAATCATCCTGATGATCATCTCCACCATCATCTGAGTCGTCACTTTGTCTCCCAGAGGTCTGGGGCATCTTTGCCTTGGCTGCATCAACCAATTCCCATAGTGGGGATTCATCAAGTACTCCTACAAGAGTTGTGATTCCCAGAAAATCAAATAACCATGCTTCTTCAGTAAGCATGCGGTCTGTGTCTTGAAGTTGTTGTCTGGAATCCCCTTCCTTCCATTCAAGATATTCTGCAATTCGATCATCTATATCGTTTGCGAGACAAATGTCTGACTTCTTACGGAGAGTCCTCATCATCTTGATGTTTTCTTCATTTGGATCTTTGTTCATCCTCACTTTGGCATTTGCTTCTTCTTGTCGTGCTTCCTTATCGAGAATCCGCCTCTTCTTCTTCTTCATCAATCAATTTCCCAAAGTCTGCATCTTTTCCGGACTTCGCGGACCTTTTGTTTCTTTCTTTGTCCTGAGGTGTTGTGTGAGGATTTCTTCCTCTTTCCTTCTCCTGCCTTCTTTTGTGGTTTGACACAAGTAAACATGACTTTGGATTCATGCAGTCTGTGGAGTTGTACAGTGGGGACTTTGAGACATTGCAACAGATAGTGCAACTGTATCCCGTATGACTTTTTCACCCAGAATTGTCCTTTCATTGTCTTTCCCTCTTTTATCGCTTTTTCGCCTGCTTTTACTTCACTTTGGATTTGTTCTTTGATTCTCAAAAAGAAATAATTTGCCCAATTAAATTGTAGCTTGTTATAGATGATTCCCATTAGCCGCATCCTAATTTCTGTCATGGCATGATTTGCTCCCAACTTTCCTTCAATGGTTTTGCCAATTAGGGCACTAAACTCATTAAAAGGCTGCTTCAACTCAGATCTGAGACAGTTGACTTTTGTGGATCCTGGTTTGCCGCTTTGGCAATGATTGCCTGCACTCGCCCAAGTCTGTGGTACCAATGTCACTTTTGCTTGACCCTTATTTGAAAGTTTGAGATGTTTTCGAATTACCTTTGCTGTAATCACAACGTCTTTGCCATTTACAGATGCTACAATCTTGTCTTCTTCGAACTTGTCACCTTCTTCAGTAGGGAGCCCAGGCACGTATTGTGCAGATTTCCAGAAGGAAATCAGACCTTCATAGCACACCTCAGTTATTGGAGGATTGAGGAAGGTGGATAATTTTAGTTTTTCGCAGCCTGCTGCCAACCGTTTGGCATGCTCATCATTTCCACACGATTTGTGTAGTGTTTCGCTTGGAAGAATGAACCAGTGGCAATCGATTTTTCGTACCCAGCTTGGGTGATTGAGGAAGATGATGCCATTTTTTGAGAAGGAGAGGGGTTTGAAAATGAACTAGAGTTTGCAATAGAGATAAACAAGAGTAGGGTTTGTAATTTGCAAGAGAGCGTAATGATCTCTGAAAATCTCTAAGTCTTGTTTATATAGTGTGATTTGGGTAGTGTGAACGTGGTTTGAATATGGAAGGATTTAGTGACATAATGGCGTGATTCTCTGTATGTAAATCGTGATAATCGAGCATAATGGGGAAGTGGTTTGATAGAGCCCGGGAATCGAGGAGTTTATAATTCGAAAAATAATATAATTACCTCCATGATCATAAGATGATCGCCACGTGTGTAATCTTTCACAGAATAATCCTCCATAATTTCCTTATTCTCCACGTGTAATCAGAATTGATTTTGTTCACATCTTAAATTTATCCAAGTCTTTATTACGGTGAAGTGCCTTGACTGGTCACTTAGCCGATCCAAAGGGTTCTTCATTGAGCTGCTCCATTGAACTGTTCCTAACAATCAGTTAAGTTACCTTTGTTGGATACCAGTGCCTTACCTGCTACATCTCCTGTATCGGCAAAGGTTGTACCAGTTAATGAAGTCACTTAGCTGATTACTCCAGTTAGCCGCTCTTTGATACTTAGTCAATTTCAATCATCCCTAACTCAGTTCTCAACATACTAAATCTTTCATAACTGAGTGGTTTAGTGAAGATGTCAGCCAGTTGATCTTCAGTGGGTATGTATTTTAGGATGACATCTCCCTTTTCAACATGGTCTCTGATAAAATGATGTCTTACATCAATGTGCTTTGTTCTTGAATACAATACTGGATTTTCAGTAATAGATATTGCACTTGTGTTATCACACATGATTGGAATTGTTCTCTCTTCCACTCCATAGTCCCTTAGCTGTTGTCTTATCCACAGTACTTGTGCACAACAAATGACCACCGCTATATATTCTGCTTCAGCTGTTGATGTAGATATTGAGTTTTGCTTATTACTGAACCAAGAGACTAGTCTGGTTCCTAACATTTGACATGTTCCAGAGGTGCTTTTTCTATCTATTTTGCATCCAGCATAGTCAGAGTCTGAATATGATATCAATGTAAAACCTCCATCTTTTGGATACCAAATACCAACATTTGTAGTGTTTTTCAAGTATTTGATTATCCTTTTAGCTGCTAAAAGATGTGATTCTTTTGGTTGAGCTTGAAATCTTGCACACACTCCTACTGCAAATGCTATGTCAGGTCTGCTTGCAGTTAAGTATAATAATGATCCAATAATTCCTCTATACATTTTCTGATCAACATCTTTTCCTCCTTCATCTTTTCCAAGTATGACTCTGGTACACATTGGTGTGTCTGCGTGCCACTTGTATCCATCCCATACTTGTGTATCAAATCTCTTGTATACTTGGCTTGACTAATGAAAATCCTGTTAGAAGTAATATCGTCGGATCAATCATGGATTGACCCGATTATGCAGCGGAAGGCATCAGATCTAGATCTAAACGAACAAAAATACATAAATAAAAGATCTAAACCTACAAGGGGGTTTAGGAGCCTACCTTTTTATGGTGCTTAACTCCAAGAACGATAGATCTCCAAGAACACGTATTTTGAGAAGCCACAGCCTTCCAACGTGTGTCTCCCAGCAACACCAGGTGGATGATGTTTCCCGCCGCCGGACCTCTTTGATATGCTACCGGAATAATCCCGAAGATTATTCCAACTCGAAACCCGAAGAATAGAGGCCGAAATTTTCAGCCAATTTCTCTTGTGAATAGTGACGTGAATAGTGTGTTTCAAAAGGCTTGGAAGAACTCTCTTTATATAGGAGAGTAAAACTTAACCTTCAAGGATTAAATAATTAAGAGATAATTATTACATTAATCCTTTTTCCAAATAAAAGATAAATAAAATAATTATCCCAAACAAATTAGGATAAATCATATTATTATCTAATATTTCATGAATTATCATTTAACAAATAAAAGATAAATCACACATTAAATAATTATCCAAGAAAACAAATTCCTTAATAATTAAATAATATAAAATATATACAAAAAAAACATGCGCACCTTTTCTTGAAAAATAAGGTCCATGCATATTTTTCCTATATTTGACCAAAAAAGGGTCAACACACCAATTGGATGAAATTCATTGAAAAATATCTTTTCCGTGTATTTAATTATTTAGTCCAACCAAACAATTAATCCACATATCAAATTAAATAGTCCAATCCAACTATTTAATTATAATTGAGGTGCAACGACGAGAAACCTATATGCTATATTAGGAGCCACGTCGGGGACCATGGACCCATATTCAGTAGCTACAATAAATCGAATAAAAATTATTCATCAGACAGAATAATTATATGCAACCTATTAATTCCGGGATTACACCACCATAAACCCAAAACTGAACTCTATCGAATATAGATAACTTACACTCAATTTATGAGTTGAAAGCGTCCACTGATATAATCATTACATACGGATAAATCCTCCATAGACTGTTCATTTCGATTCGGGATATTTCCGTAAACCCTTCTCGAAACATATTATCCTTATTTACCATTAACCCCTAGTATTCAATTAGTTCATATTCAATATAATATGAACTCGCCGATCGATCGCTTTCTAGTGGTCAACAAATAAGGAACTGTCTGTCTACTTCCGAGGAAGGAATGGATTCCATATTCGTGATAGCACGGACTACTCACTCATCCCTGCAATAGAGCCAACGAGAAGTGTTGGACCACATACTTCGAAGTGATCCTTACTAACACATCAAACACTACCCTAGTCTAAGCAATCGTCTGTGATCACCTCAGATTAAGATTAATCCATATATGATCATCTTGTGATTCGATAAAACTTCTCGATTACGGAATTATATCGAGAACTCAAATCAAATCGGTCCAGCCCTATATGATTATCATCATATATAAATGCCCCACTAGGTACCCTATTACCGATAGTCCGGATAAGACTGTCACACCTAAAGTGTTCTGGGCGCATTAATAGCAAATTAATCATGAGACCCGTACTCAGATTAATAAACGCTACGGACTAAGTTAATTTTAAGTACATCTCACTAACTCAATCCTCTTGTGTATAGCCATACACTGAGTTATGTGATTACATAAACGAGGTACTTAGGTTTTTTTGAGTGTCTTAATTATAAACATACATGCATATAATAAGATGAATTATTAATTTTGTCCTAAAACAATTATATAATTGTCTTTCGGGCACTACACCTAACAATCTCCCACTTGCACGAAAGGCAAGTGGATTAATTGTTTTAGAGCACACCCTTATTTATCTATATCTACAACATTCTCCCACTTGCTCAAAACAGGTGAGACGAATCCCTCAAATCTGCACCTCCAAGCGCATCTTAGTAATTCATCCTTCCAAGCACGACCGAGTGTGTGCGCGCGTAGGTAGGTCGGTGACCCGGCGCATACTCGTAATCCGAATACCATGTGACCTGGTACATCGATCGGTAGGATGTCGGCTTGAGTCAATCTTTGGGATCAAACGTCGCTTTCCATCTAATCCGTGGTACGATATCAATATGCCTTTGATTCAACACCGAGGACGAAATCGACTTAACGATCATCCTTCATCGACCTAAAGTCGAATCGGTGTCATCACTTATATTCTAGTTTGCACTGAATATACTAGCATATTATTCCTCATTCTCCGGAGATACTTGAGGATTCACTAAACATCCCATTTCGTATTCATCCTCAGGTTTAGATAACCATTCCTGAGAGGTAGGGTAGACTACATCGTTGAATGTTGCATAAATGCAAGAATATCTTAACCAGGTGAATGGGTGGGATTGCCAATGATCGATTCTCGCGGATTTGAGCGAATCAACTCCTTTAGAATGGATCCCGATGGCATGTTAGACTTTGACTTCAGATAACATACCCATGTTGTTTCTAATTGTTTCAGTGTTACCATTCACAAACACTAATCTACATACTACTTTACTAATATTGATGCCAAGTCTACAAAAGACTTATCAACATTCTGGTCAAGTCCACATATTAAAATGTATGACCTAGAGGTTTGCTTTAATCCCCGAAGGATATAAGCTATGGCAGGCATCCTGCCAAAGGTTCTTTCTGAATAAATTAAGATACCGTTAGTCTTGCAAAAAGTCTTAGGAATCACCCTATTTTTCGCGTTTTAACGAATCCATTATTTGTTCTTAGCTAAAACCCTTCATTCGAATGAATTGATTCCGTTGTTCGGCAAGGAAGTCTTGGGAATCACCCCTATTTCTTGCTTTCTCGACTAAATCAAGCAAGAATGAGTGGTGAGAGAGATCACGGTCTAGTTAACTCTCTACCTTTTTCAGAATCACCCTAAATTACTCAAACCATTGTGAAAGTTAAACTTTCCTATTCATTCTACTCTTCTTCATGTAGTTCCAATTACTCCCCACTGGGCCTGAGATACTCAGGTGGTTCTACAAGAGTTTCAAATGTAACTTGGAGTATCATACTCCATTCATGTGGTTATGGCTTTTAAACCAACCTCTATGATCAGGATCCTACACGACCCACAAAGGACTATAGGTCATCAATCTTCCGTATAGACCGTAAGGTCCTGCAATGGGTAATGGACAAACCATACTCCCCACTGCGCTCGGGTGGATCGATATCTTGATCTAGTTTAGTAGTTTTTATTAGTGTTATCACCAACTACCGGTGTTGGATGTGGGATCGACAAATCGGCTTAGTAACATCTTGAGTACAAATACTTCAAGATCCAAGGTTGTTATTTATAGACTCTATCGGACCGAGTTTGACAAAGATAACCGTCATTTCTCGATTTTACGAGTTTTATAACCAACCTTTACTCAATGCATTAAGATATTTCACGTCCTGAACGTGTACGCAAAATTTCCAGTCCTACCTTCAAGCACTCGGTGCTAAATGCCTCTATATACAGAAGTGGGGTAAACCAAATTCACTCCTTTATCCACAAATGCGTAGGCATCTTTTAGGTAGACTTCTTGGTTTTTCATTACAACCGTTATTTTGCAACCAATATCTTAAATGAGTTCAGCAGTGTATTGTAGCACATCAATAACTATGTAAGGCAAATTTGTGGTGTATCCCTTAGTGAAAACATTTCACTGGGAGGCAGGCCAAACATCAGCCCCGAAGACTACGCAATAGCCTATTTACGAGTATGGAATACTCTATCTCAGTGAAATCAGAGATTTCCTCCAAATATTTTGGATAAACTTATTGGAGTTTCGAGTAGTTGTCAGACCAGATGTCACTACTTGAAAAAACTCCCACTAGCTTGTACCTTTCATACGACCCCAAAGGTCGTTATGAACAAGCTAAATAACTTCTTATAATCTATTACCCTTTCCCGATTGAAAGGAAACTTAGCTTTATGGGAATATGAATCACCCTGAGCCAGTCTTCAGATCTTGTCTTTATGGGAATATGCACTAATTAATAGAATAGATAGAAGCGTTTATCAAAATACGGAAACCATTTGCGTTTATATATTTCAAGATGTGTTATTAATACCTTTTCAGCAATGATTAGTGGTTCTGACTTTATCAAACAAAAGTCCGAGTCTTGGTTTCGTAGTGGTTCTGACTTTATCAAACAAAAGTCCGAGTCTTGGTTTCGTGCTACGAATGTTATATTCATCGTCAATAAGACAAACAAATTACCCTATTGAAAATGAATACGCTCGTTCCAACGAATCCGAAAATAGAAAATGAATTTTCTGTGATACTCAAGAATTGAATCCGAGATTCATTTCCTTGTATCACTCCCACTAGTCTATCTGAAATAACTGCCCGTTGTCTATTTTGTTTATCGTTTAATGCAAAGCTACCTAGTTCTTCCAAAGAACTTTAGCTTTCAAGAAAATAGCTAAGGATTCATTGGTCAGTGATCCGAAATCACTTTCATTATCCTCTAATTTCCAATTTATTAATTTTCCGGTTTAGCCTTAAAACTACTTAGTTTAGATGACTAACACGTATGAACATTCTTTCCCATTCTCGATTTTCCTTAGATGGAAACAGTCTTGAACTAGCAGTTTATTTGAGTAGACTCTACTCTTGAACTGTGGGATATTTAGTGTTACTTGCTTGGACTATCGATTTTTCTAATCGTCAAATCATAAGACCAAAGCTCCGACTAATTTATCGGTTCCAAATACCGTCTAACTAGCAACACTTTGTATTTATGATTTTTCAAAGATCAGAAAATCCCCAGAACTAAGCTCCCACTAGTTTATCGGGCCCAAATATTTGTCTAACTAGAAATGCTTTGTTCATGATGTTTCAACGATTAAAAAATCTCGAGAACCAAGCTCCTACTAGTTTATCGGTTCCAAATCTTGCCTAACTAGTAACGCATTATTCTTGTTTTTCCAATAAATGGAGAAACTTCGTGCGATCTATTACACATTTCTAATAATTCAGAAAAACAACAAATCATAAGGCTAAGGCTCCCACTAGTTTATCGATTCCAAATACCGTCTAACTAGCAACGCCTTATGTATATGATTTTCCAATTTTTCAATTTAGAAATTTGTTGTGTAATTACACTTTTAAAATTCACTAAATGAATTTTATCTGATAGTCCTATGTCATCTTTTGTAAACTAAGTATGGTCGTCTCTCGTTCAACACGAGTGACTGTTCGTTAAAAACGTGTTTTAAATTTATATTATCGGAACACCCCAAGTATAAGGTACGTAGTATAAGGTGTTGCCGAGTCGTCCTAAGGGAATCGTATAGTTATCAGATTGAGGTATAACTCCTAAGTTGGTTATGTCACGAACTATTACCTAAAACTAAGGTTAATCTAACTATAAATGAACCTAAGAAATAAACTAAAAATCTAAGGAAAAGAAAATAAAACAAAGAACTAAAACAAACAAAGCAAACAAGAGATATTCAAGAGTGGATTTGAGCGTCCTCTAAGACAGACGGGCGCCCAGATACTGAATTAACTGAAATATGCGAAAACGAACAAAGCAAAAATTGAGGTTGCAATGAACTAAACTTAAGACTAGCGTTGAAATAAACGATTTTGTTTTCGATTTATAAGAGGAAACAGAGAGAACACCTAGAATCTATCACTCAACGATCGACAACCGCTTTATGATTGAATACGCTTTTATTGGTATGATCAATCACGAAACCGACTAAATTCCTTTAGATCAATTTCTAAGGTTTGTTTACTTTTCCAAGAAAAACAAATAACATTCATCACAAGATCAACAATTCGCTCCCAAATTGCAATACCTAACTAACGATATATGATTCCTCAAAACATCATCAATTGTATCGATTGAAAGATAAAGTATTGTTGAACTATATTCCCATAAAAATTCAAACAACATAGAGGTTCATTGACATTCCTATCTAATGAAACTCGCAACGATTAAATCAGATTCAAACGATAAATAAAACAAAGCAGTATTCAAAATCATAACTAAAGATAAACTAACAAATCATGGTTGCGATGACGTTGATGTGATATCCTCCGGTTGTTCCATCGCTATGCGTTTAGCCAACAATCATGTTGTTAGACATAATCATTGGGATGGAAGGATTCATCTTTGACTCTCCTCCTTGAATGAACGATGCGGTGCTAGGGTTTGTTATGAGGGAATAATGTGTATGAGATGTCCCCAGGGTTTAATACACGCTGCTATTTATAGGATTTTAGGTCGGCTAGGGTTAAGTCGGCACGGACGCCCGCCCAAGGTCATGGACGCGCCACCCAGATTGCAAAACTTATTTGAGTCGGGCCGAGCGGGATTGGGCGACGCTCAGCGGCGTCCACTACAAATGGCCCAAACTTGTCTGAATCCAAAATATCATCCCGACGCCGCGTCCACTATCTTCTTGACGCTTGATCCAGTTGAACGGCCGCTCAATAAATGACGACGCTTGATTCGTAGACGCGAAAACTTGATTTTCTCATATCTATCTCTTTCCAATCAAATCCAATCACCATTATCTCTTCCTCTTTAATTAAACCCGACTTGATCATCTTTGAATTACCTCTTGAGCTCGAATTTGTGCATCTATAACACATAAAAATATCCCAAAATGTAATAATGTCCAATTAAATATAAATTCATCAATAAAACGCATAAATTGACTAATTTTGTGATTAACTTACTAAAACACCACATGCTCAATATTTCGTCTAAACACTTATTTCTTTATGCAAATAATACAAATACGGGGGAAATTATCATAAAATATAGCCTTATAAAACATATAAAAACACCCTTAACAACTCCCCCACACTTGAACTTTTGTTCGTCCCGAGCAAAACAATCAAAACTATAGCTCAACTTTCATGCAATCCACATAGATCTCCAACTCACGTAACAAAAGATATAACAACTATAGCAAACAATACCATCACAGAGATAGATTCAGTGTATGTGTGACAAGCCCTTCTCAAATTTAACAAGCCTTTCAAAGGAATATCCTCTCAAAAATTTCAATGACTATCCTAGGTAATGCATAAAGGTAATAGCTTCACACTAAGCCTTCCCACGCACTCAGTAGGATAATCCCTACAGCATATCATGCGGTTCTACTGGGTATAAGATCCATGATAACAAAGACTTCACTCTATGTTTATTCTTATTCATCATTTTTCAAAATTCTCAAATTCAACGCATATCAGAATAAGCTCTTACCCGTCATAATAGAGTAGGACATTTCGTGATAATCCCCTACCTACTCAAATCATCGGGTAGCTATAAACTGACTATCGTGAGCTTCTGGTCATCATAGTGGAATAGGACATACGTGGTACACCCTACCTCACCCAAATCATAAACCAGCTCTCGACAAACGTATTTATTGATAATTCATTACTTATTCATTCACTTTTTCTTTAAAAGACATAAGTTACATCTCACTTATCACATTCAAACTCTATGATATTCACAGTACACGGTCTAACTAAGGTGTTACCATACTGACCTTCTTAAGATAAATCATCAAAATAATGAAAGGATATAGTTCAAAAATCTTGCTCCAATAGCAAAGGCTTCCGTGAGTGAAAAATGAACACTATCTCCATAAAAGTAAAGACATGCTATAATTATCGCACTAAGTCACATACTATCATCGTTAGAAAACTACAACTAGCAAGCATTGCAGTTTCAATCATATGCTCGAGACTCACAAAAAATTTAAATTTCGACGAAATTTAAAAATTCACTCATATTTCAAAGATATAGCATAAAAACATACCCAGATACCCCCCCACACTTAAATCACATTATGTCCTCAGAATGTGCAAATAAAAGAAAAAGAATCTTAGCTGGTTTCAACAGTGGTTGTCAGATGAAAGTTGGCAGAGGTCAGGCCGGAGCATGAATATACCGCGACAACTCGAATAGACAACACTGAACATAAAAGCTTGTGAACCTGCTCAAAAGTATCTGCAACACTCGACATACCATATAATCTCGGGGTACAAGGGGTATATGAGCAGCACAAGACATTCAAAGAAGACGTAAACGGAATAAACATCTCACTCAAACAACCAAGGTACTACTTCTATAAATAACTAACCTAAAAGGAAATAAAACAAAACTAGGTTGCCTCCAGAGCGCTCTTTTAATGTCATTAGCTTGACACAATCCTCAAAGTCAACCCGGTCGGGCCACTTTGGTTTAAACGCGCCACCTCATCATCGTAATCGGTGGTAAGGACCGAGGTTTGACCACAACCTCCACAAGTGAAATGCCCTACCAAGTTTTTAACTTGGTTCTCTCAGACAAAGACTCGACTTTTCGCCTTTGTCTCAACTTCTTCTACATGTGGCACCGGCGCAATGATAGGTGCAGGAATCGTGGTAGAAGCTTTTTAAGGGTAAGAATGTCATCATTCAAGCAAAGAAATCGGATGGAATCTCATCACAATTCAAAGACATCAGCACGCCAACCAACTTTTGAAAGTATAGGACCTCGTGTACTTCATAAGGTTGGCCAAAATACTTTTTCAATCTGTGACCGTTTACTTTAAAAGGTTGACCGCTGTACTCTTCAAGGAAATCGCTCCTCCCGGATGAACTTCGACAATTTCAAAGGGTCCGGACCATCTGGACTTAAGCTTGCCAGCAAACAGATGTAATCTGGTGTTGTAAAGTAAAGCCATCTCTCCTACCTTGAAATCTCTGTCCTTTATTTTAGCATCATGGAGCGCTTTCGTTCTTTCCTTGCTCGCTTTATGCTCGTGAGGCCCCGAGTCCAATTCATCGAGCTCATGCGATTCGCAGAATCTTTTCTCGCCACAAAGTGGCTATCGAAGTTCAAGTATTTAATAGCCCAAGAAGCTCAGGTGCTCACCGATTTGGTAGATGGCACGCCTTGCCGTAAACCATTTGAAAGGGCGACGTACCCATAGGGGTCTTGAACGCAGTACGATAAGCCCAGAGTGCGTCGTCCAATTTCAGACTCCAGTTGGATCTATTCGAATTCACCGTTTTCTCCAAAATCCGCTTTAGACTTCTGTTGCTTACTTCGACTTGGCCACTGGTTTGGGGGTGGTATGGTGTACCAATCTTATGCTTGACACCATATCTTTCAAGAATTTTATCCAGCGGTGCATTACAAAAATGCGATCCTTCATCACTGATAAGGGCTCTAGGACAGCCAAATCTAGTAAAGATATTCTTTTGCAAGAATTTCTTTACAACTTTGTGATCATTGGTTTGGGTGGCTATAGCCTCTACCCACTTGGAAACATAGTCAACGCAGACTAGGATATATTTATTACCGCACGATGATGGGAAAGGTCCCATGAAATCGATGCCCCACACGTCGAAGACTTCACATTCCAAAATAGGCCTCAAAGGCATCTCCATCCTATTACTGAGCCTCCCTACTCTTTGGCATCTATCACGGCCTTTGCAAAAGGCTTCAAATGCTTTGAACAGAGTAGGCCAAGAAAATCCAAAGCTTGAAGGATTTTCGCATCAGTCTTTGGTGCTCCGTAGTGTCCACCAAACAGGCCACCGTGACATTGCTCTAAGATATCCAGCTTGTTCATGTTCCGAACACACTTTCTAAGCAACCCGCCTTTGCACTTTAAACAAATGTGGATCCTCCCATACGAGATACTTCAAGTCACCGAAAAACTTCTTCTTTCCTCGACACGTCATCTCTTCTAGATTTCCGGCCGCTAAGTAATTGAAGTAATCAAGATACCACGGCCTCACATTCTCTAGCCTCATTAATTGCTCGCTTGGAAAGTCAATGCCTATTTCCTTAGTGTTTTCGCCACCCACGCTCACTAAGCGAGATAAGTGATCAGCTACAACATTTTCGCTACCTTTCTTATCCTTAATTTCAAGGTCAAATTCCTCGTAGTATCGTAATCCATCTCAAGAACCTTGGTTTGGCGCCTGCTTTTTCCATGAGGTAGCGTAATGTTGCATGATCTGTCCAAACCACAACTCGAGACCCAAGAAGGTAACTTGAAACTTATCCATAGCAAAACGATCGCTAGAATTCTTTCTCAGTAGTAGTGTAGTTACACCGAGCCGGGTTCAAAGTGCGGCTCGCATAGTAGATTGGTCTCGAACTTTTTGTCAATTCTTTGCCCTAATCTGCGCCTATAGCGTAGTTAGAGGCATCGCACATGAGTTCGAAAGGTTTAGTCCACGGGCGCGATCAAAATGGGGGCACTGGTTAACTTATCCTTTAAGCATTTGAAAGCTTCCTTACACGCATCATCAAACACTAACTCTACTTCCTCTTTTTCAAGAGTTGGATAAGCGGCTTTGCTATAGTCGAAAAATCTTTAATAAAACGCCGATAGAAGCCTACATGTCCTGTGATTCCTCGTACTCTCCTTAATCTGCCTTTGGATATGACATTTTCTCAATGGCCTCTACTTTAGCCCTATCCACCGAATACCTTCACTGGACAACTTGTGTCCCAAAACAATCCTTCACAACTAGAAAATGGCATTTCTCCCGCTTAAGCACCAAATTTTTCTCAACACATCATTGGAGTACCATATCTAGATTCCTTAAGATCTCATCAAAGCCGCCGCCATAGATCGAGAAGTCATCCATAAAGACCTCCATGCATTGCTCTACAAGTCCGTCAAAATGGCTAACATGCACCGTTGAAAAGTCGCGGGTGCATTGCATAGGCCGAATGGCATTCTGCGAAAAGCAAAAGTACCAGATGGACACGTAACGCGTGGTCTTTCCTGGTCATTAGGATCGATGGCTATCCTGGAAGTACCCGTAATATCCATCGAGAAAACAATAATATTTGTGACCACTCGCCTTTCAATTAGTTGGTCAATGAAGGGTAAGGGAAATGATCTTTGCGGTGACTTCGCTCAATCTGCGATAATCAATGCACTTATAACCACCACAAGGCGTAAAGCAATTTCCTCCTTTTTTCATTTTTTCTCACGGTAATACCCTTCTTTGGCACAACTTGAGTAGGGCTAACCCACTCACCGTCGGGCGATGGCATAAATAATCCCCATATCAAGCCATTTGATGATCTCCTTTTGACAACCTCCCGCATATGCGGATTCAAACCTTCTTTGCGGTTGTCTCGACTTTTTCGCTCCTTCCTCCGCTCGATCTTATGCATGCATACATCCGGGCCGATTCCTCCGATATCGCCCCACCGCCATCCGAACGCGAGGATATGTTTCTCCAAAGACTTTGATCAATTTTGCCTCGTGCTCAGGCTCGAGTTTTTAGACGAGATGATTAGGGGCAAATTATCACCGTCTTTAAGAAAGATGTATTTTAGATCGCGGAAGTGGTTTCAACTCTAAGTCAACGGTGGTTGCTCGATGCTAGATTTTAGCGGACCACCTTTTTCTATTTGAGTTTGGACCGTTGATGAAAAACACCTCATCTTCCCGGGAGTAATCCCGAAAGGTATTGAATCACGCCATCAAAAGGAATCTCCCGCCCACTTCCGTGTCTTCTTTGCGATGTGCAATCACCTTCTTAAGCTCTTCTTCTTCAAGTTCATCGGCAAGTCGCTCCCAATCATCCAACTCCCAATTGGTAGCTTCTCTCCAGAATTCGATTTCATCCTAGCTTCCCATTAAAATTTCCTCTTCGGTAAGGTTAAAGTCTGCCTGATTGAGCTCCTTCAGATCACCACTGCTCATCCCTGGAATGTCCCAAATTTTCTGTTCACTTATAGGCTCAGTATGCTCAAGTTGTTGAGACAGCTCTACAGTGACTACGGCTCTTGAACATTTGTTTTCTTCTTCTTCGTGATTTATGACATCCAGGGCTCTGTCTCTCATGAGCTCTTCATCGTGGTCGATTCATCCCCATAAATTGCTTCAATGAATGAAATTCCCTGAATTGGGGATTCTTCAGAACTTTTACCTTGCTCGATGGAAATGGAAGTGTCTCCTATTCTCAAGGTAATTTGGCCAGTGTGGAAGTCAATGGTGGCAGCAGAGGTGTCCAAGAAAGGCCGGCCTAGGATCAGAGGCATTTCCTTGTCAGATTGGTAGTCCAATATAACCCAGTCGGTTGGAAACACCAATTGTTTAACATAGGTAAGGACATTGTTAACGCAACCGGCTGCTAAACGGCTAGATTTGTCCACCAACTGAAGAGAGACGGGGCGCTCCCTTAGCCTTTTGTCCAACCCGAGACTTTTGCAGATGTTCAAAGGCATCACATTAACAGAGGCACCAGAGTCGCATAAGACATTGTGGAACGTGCGGCCTTCGATCATGCAAGAGATTGAAGGTCGTCCGGGTCACCACGCTTTATTGCAATGCTCGAGAAATTGCCGAGCATTCTTCGCTTAGCACTTCATCCGCCATTCCTTTCGCCTTCTTCTTACTTCCACAGCGCCCTTAAGAAACTTGGAGCATTTAGGCATCTCGCTTAACACTTCGGCAAGAGGCATAGTCACCATGGTTTCTCTAAGCGCCTTCCTCACTCCATCGTAAGTTTTATCAGAGTTCAAAGTATTCTCATTTTTCTTTCTTTGGATAAGGAAGGGTTTTCGGATGATTGATTGGAATTTGATTTTTAATGGCTTCATCCTCCTTATCCTTCCATCCGACAAACTTTTCGACTTTCTTTTAGTCGTGGGTTCGCCATCTCGACTACTCTTTTCAACATCCTCATCACTTTCCCCCGCTGAATCATTATCATTCAGCTCTCGCCACCGCCGCGCCGGTATTTGTTCTGCCGCTTATCCCTCCTCGAACTCATGGCGCCCAGGAGGGGCTACTCGCTTTCGCGACTTCTCGGGTCCAACTCTCTTTCCGCTTCTAAGTGTAATCGCATTCAACTCCTCCTCTTGTCCATAATTCCCACCGCGGTGTGATGGCATTACTGTGCACTTACTTCGCTTTAGGATTTTTATCTGTGTAACTCGCGCGTCTTCCTTGGGGCCTCGCTTGCTTGTTGATCACCATCTCGCCAATCTGCTCTCTATCGCTTTTGACCGGTGGCTAGTGCTTGCACCATATCTACTAGCTCATCGAATTTCTTTTGAGAGAGAGAGGTGGGCTGTGGATTTTGTGTTTGAGCCCAATTGCCTTGGGGCCTTTGATTGTTGGAGTTGAAGGACCGGTTGGAATTGGATGCGCCAGGTGGCGATAATAATAAGCTTTTGCATGGATTTTAAAAGTTACGGTTTGGATTATAGCTTGATTGACCGTAATTTTGATTGAAATTACTTAAAAGTTTGATTCTCGTTGCCTATCGCATTTACTTCATCTCCGTTCTCATTGCTCACCCGTTCCCGTAAGACTCATATCCGCCGATCCCTTCGGTTGTCGTGATTTGTAAATTAGCCATCCGTTGGTTTATCATTTCCACTTGAGCAACCAACATCCGTGTCACAGGATCGCTTGCAATGTGATTTCCTCTTATCTTCCTCAACATGGGTCTTCCTAGAGGTTGACCACATGTTGTTCTTGGCAATTGTTTTGACTACCCTATAGCAAAATCATCATCTCCTCCGCCTAAAAGATCCATGAGGTGTGGAATCTAGATAATCTTTATTGGGTTGAGTAACACCGATAGAATAATTCTAGGAGCTCATGTCGAGTGTATCCATGGTAAGGGCATTTCCTCATTAACAAATTCAACCTTTCCTGTGCCTTTCCTACGCTTTCTCCTTCTAATTGCTCAAAATTAGCTATATCACGCTTAAGGCCCATTATCGTTCCCAGAAACGAATTTTCAGAGCGAAGGCTCTTTTAACATCGCCTGTGTATGAGAGAGTGATGGGGTAAGGATTTGAACCATCTGCTTGCTTCACCTTTAAAGCAAACGGGAAAAGTTTCACTTAACAATCTCGTAATCAACACCCGGATAATGGCTCGCTTCGCAAATTTGAACAAAAGTGGACAAGAAGTCATGAGGATCTTCTTGAGCAAAGGCCATGAAAAGAGCTATTTTGGACCGGTCCAACCACTCCATTCTTCGGATCGAAATGTACTTGCCCCATATCCGGAGGTCGAATAGGTCTATGCCCCTCCAGGAAGTCTTGGTTAAGATAAGGGCATAGGGTCTTGATTTAGCTGGGCTTTGTCGGGCTTGATGGAGTTGTTGCAATTGGTTTTGTAGCCCACTTGTCGATTCGTTGTTGTTGTAACAACTGATTTGTTGAAGGAGCTGATTCAGCTGAGCTTGAGGGTCTGGATTTTGATTTGGGAGGGCTGGATTAGGAGGAACTAGATTCGGATTTTGAACTTGGTCAGCCATGATGTCTAGATCGGGAAAAAGTCTTCTTCTTGGGATGGATCGCTCAGGTTCTGGATCAAAGAGGAGAGGTCCCTTCTTGCTTCTGGTTTGCATAAACCAGGAGGGCAACCAGAGAGGTCAACACTGACTAAAAGTCAGGTTGACAGAAGAGTTAACCTTGGAATACAAGCTAAGAGAAGAAAAGAGAAGAACAAGAAAGATAGACGGACGGGCGTTCAGAATCGTGAACGAGCGCTTGTCAGTGGAAGTTCTCGGACGGGCGCCTGGTTCAATAGACGCTCGTCTGGTGTACTAAAAGCAGTTCAGAGGCGTATTTACTAAACAAACGGGCGTTTGGAGGGGCCAGACGCTCGTTCGATCAGTTAACAGATAAACAGGGAATTTTTCTCAGAATGAACGGGCGCTCAGATGATTGGACGCTCGCTCAAAAGTGAAAAACGAGGATCAGAGAGCGAAAAACAACAGAAACAGAAGATAAACAAACCGAGACTAAGGAAAACAAAACTAATCTAAAACCTAAGAAAGTTACTAACTAGAGAAACTATACCTACGAAGAATCGACAACCGTTATTACGACTCCCGCAACGGCGCCAAAAACTTGTTCGTTAAAAACGTGTTTTAAATTTATATTATCGAACACCCCAAGTATAAGGTACGTAGTATAAGGTGTTGCCGAGTCGTCCTAAGGGAATCGTATAGTTATCAGATTGAGGTATAACTCCTAAGTTGGTTATGTCACGAACTATTACCTAAAACTAAGGTTAATCTAACTATAAATCGAACCTAAGAAATAAACTAAAATCTAAGGAAAAGAAAATAAAACAAAGAACTAAAACAAACAAAGAAACAAGAGATATTCAAGAGTGGACGAGCGCCCCTCTAAGACAGACGGGCGCCCAGATACGAATTAATCGGAAATATAAAACGAACAAAGCAAAAATTGAGGTTGCAATGAACTAAACTTAAGACTAGCGTTGAAATAAACGATTTTGTTTTCGATTTATAAGAGGGAAACAAGAGAACACCTAGAATCTATCACTCAACGATCGACAAACCGCTTTATGATTTGAATACGCTTTTATTGGTATGATCAATCACTTAAACCGACTAAATTCCTTTAGATCAATTTCTAAGGTTTGTTTACTTTTCCAAGAAAAACAAATAACATTCATCACAAGATCAACAATTGCTCCCAAATTGCAATACCTAACTAACGATATATGATTCCTCAAAACATCATCAATTGTATCGATTGAAAGATAAAGTATTGTTGAACTATATTTCCATAAAAATTCAAACAACATAGAGGTTCATTGACATTCCTATCTAATGAAACTCTTAACCATTAAATCAAGATTCAAACGATAAATAAAACAAAATATTCAAAATCATAACTAAAGATAAACTAACAAATCATGGTTGTGATGACGTTGATGTGATATCCTCCGGTTGTTCCATCGCTATATGCTTAGCCAACAATCATGTTGTTAGACATAATCATTGGGATGGAAGGATTCATCTTTGACTCTCCTCCTTGAATGACGCGTCGCCAGTGGTTTGTTATGAGGAATAATGTGTATGAGATGTCCCCAGGGTTTAATACACGCCGCTATTTATAGGATTTTAGGTCGGCTAGTGGTTAAGTCGGCACCGACGCCCGCCCAAGGTCATGGACGCCACCCGCATTGCAAAACTTATTTGAGTCGGGCCGAGCCGGGATTGACGACGCTCAGCTGGGCCCACTACAAATGGCCCAAACTTGTCGAATCCAAAATATCATCCTCGACGCCGCCCACTATCTTCAGACGCCACCCAGCTTGAACGGCCGCTCAATAATCTGACGCCGCCGTAGACGCTAAAACTTGATTTTCTCATATCTATCTCTTTCCAATCAAATCCAATCACCATTATCTCTTCCTCTTTAATTAAACCCGACTTGATCATCTTTGAATTACCTCTTGAGCTCGAATTTGTGCATCTATAACACATAAAAATATCCCAAAATGTAATAATGTCCAATTAAATATAAATTCATCAATAAAACGCATAAATTGACTAATTTTGTGATTAACTTACTAAAACACCACATGCTCAATATTTCGCCTAAACACTTATTTCTTTATGCAAATAATACAAATACGGGGAAATTATCATAAAATATAGCCTTATAAAACATATAAAAACACCCTTAACAACTCCCCACACTTGAACTTTTGTTCGTCCCGAGCAAAACAATCAAAACTATAGCTCAACTTTCATGCAATCCACATAGATCTCCAACTCACGTAATAAAAGATATAACAACTATAGCAAACAATACCATCACAGTAGATAGATTCAGTTGTATGTGTGACAAGCCCTTCTCAAATTTAACAAGCCTTTCAAAGGAATATCCTCTCAAAAATTTCAATGACTATCCTAGGTATGCATAAGAATAGCTTCACACTAAGCCTTCCCACGCACTCAGAGGATAATCCCTACAAAGATATCATGCGGTTCTACTGGGTATAAGATCCATGATAACAAAGACTTCACTCTATGTTTATTCTTATTCATCATTTTTCAAAATTTTCAAATTCAACGATATCGAATAAGCTCTTACCCATCATAATAGAGTAGGACATTTCGTGATAATCCCCTACCTACTCAAATCATCGGGTAGCTATAAACTGACTATCGTGAGCTTCTGGTCATCATAGTGGAATAGGACATACGTGGTACACCCTACCTCACCCAAATCATAAACCAGCTTTCGACAAACGATTTATTGATAATTCATTACTTATTCATTCACTTTTTCTTTAAAAGACATAAGTTACATCTCACTTATCACATTCAAACTCTATGATATTCACAGTACACGGTCTAACTAAGGTGTTACCATACTGACCTTCTTAAGATAAATCATCAAAATAATGAAAGGATATAGTTCAAAAATCTTGCTCCAATATCAAAGGCTTTCGTGAGTGAAAATGAACACTATCTCCATAAAAGTAAAGACATGCTATAATTATCTCACTAAGTCACATACTATCATCGTTAGAAAACTACAACTAGCAAGCATCTAGTTTCAATCATATGCTCGAGACTCACAAAAATTTAAATTTTAACTAAATTTAAAAATTCACTCATATTTCAAAGATATAGCATAAAAACATACCCATGATACCCCCACACTTAAATCACATTATGTCCTCGTAATGTGCAAATAAAAGAAAAAGAAACTTAGTTGGTTTCAACAAAGGTGGTTGTCGATGAAAGTTGGCAGAGGTCAGCCGAGCATGAATATACCGCGACAACTCGAATAGACAACATTGAACATAAAAGCTTGTGAACTCGCTCAAAAGTATCTCGCAACACTCGACATACCATATAATCTCGGGTACAAGGGTATATGAATAAGCATAAGACATTCAAGAAAGACGTAAACGGAATAAACATCTCACTCAAACAACCAAGGTACTACTTCTATAAATAACTAACCTAAAAGGAAATAAAACAAAACTAGGTTGCCTCCTAGAGCGCTCTTTAATGTCATTAGCTTGACACAATCCTCAAAGTCAACCCGGTCGGGCCACTTTGGTTTAAACGCGCCACCTCATCATCGTAATCATCAGTAAGGACCGAGGTTTGACCACAACCTCCACAAGTGAAATGCCCTACCAAGTTTTTTAACTTGGTTCTCCAGACAAAGATCGACTTTCGCCTTTGTCTCAACTTCTTCTACATGTGGCACCAGCCAAGAATGATAGGTGCAGAATCGTGGTAGAAGCTTCTTTAAGGGTAAGAATGTCATCATTCAAGCAAAGAAATCGGATGGAATCTCATCACAATTCAAAGACATCGTGCACGCCAACCAACTTTTGAAAGTATATGACCTCGTGTACTTCATAAGGTTGGCCAAAATACTTTTTCAATCTATGACCGCTCACTTTAAAAGGTTGACTGCATTCTTCAAGGAAATCGCTTCCTCCCGGATGAACTTCGACAATTTCAAAGGGTCCGACCATCTCGACTTAAGCTTGCCAAAGAAACAGATGTAATCCGTGTTGTAAAGTAAAGCCATCTCTCCTACCTTGAAATCTCTCGCCCTTTATTTTAGCATCATGGAGCTTTCGTTTCTTTCCTTGCTCGCTTTATGCTCGTAGGCCCCGAGTCCGAATTCATCGAGCTCATGCAGCTTGCAGTAATCTTTTCTCGCCACAAAGCGGGCTATCGGGTTCAAGTATTTAATAGCCCAAGAAGCTGTGGCTCCACTGACCGGTAGATGGCACGCCTTGCCAGAAACCATTTGAAAGGGCGACGCACTCCATAGGGGTCTTGAACGCAGACGATAAGCCCAGAGTGCGCCGTCCAATTTCGCACTCAGCTTGATCTATTCGACCACCGCTTTCTCCAAAATCCGCTTTAGACTTCTGTTGCTTACTTCGACTTGGCCACTGGTTTGGGGGTGGTATGGTGTACCAATCTTATGCTTGACACCATATCTTTCAAGAATTTTATCCAGTGGTGCATTACAAAAATGCGATCCTTCATCACTGATAAGGGCTCTAGGACAGCCAAATCTAGTAAAGATATTCTTTTGCAAGAATTTCTTTACAACTTTGTGATCATTGGTTTGGGTGGCTATAGCCTCTACCCACTTGGAAACATAGTCAACGCAGACTCAGATATATTTATTACGCGCACGATGATGGGAAAGGTCCCATGAAATCGATGCCCCACACGTCGAAGACTTCACATTCCAAAATAGGCCTCAAAGGCATCTCCATCCTATTACTGAGCCTCCCTACTCTTTGGCATCTATCACAGCCTTTGCAAAAGGCTTCAGCTGGTTTTGAACAGAGTAGGCCAAGAAAATCCAGCTTGAAGGATTTTCGCAACAGCCTTTGGTGCTCCAGTAGTGTCCACCAAACAGGCCATCGTGACATTGCTCTAAGATATCCAGCTTGTTCATGTTCGAACACACTTTCTAAGCAACCCGCCTTTGCACTTTAAACAAATGTGGATCCTCCCATACGAGATACTTCAAGTCACCGAAAAACTTCTTTCTTTCCTCGACACGTCATCTCTTCTAGATGTCCAAATGCTAAGTAATTGACGTAATCAAGATACCACGGCCTCACATTCTCTAGCCTCATTAATTGCTCGCTTGGAAAGTCAATGCCTATTTCCTTAGTGTTTTCGCCACCCACGCTCACTAAGCGAGATAAGTGATCGCCACAACATTTTCGCTACCTTTCTTATCCTTAATTTCAAGGTCAAATTCCTCGTAGTATCGTAATCCATCTCAAGAACCTTGGTTTACGCCTGCTTTTTCCATGAGGTAGCGTGAATGTCGCATGATCCGTCCAAACCACAACTCGAGACCCAAGAAGGTAACTTCAAACTTATCCATAGCAAAACGATCGCTAGAATTCTTTCTCTCAGTAGTAGTGTAGTTACACCGAGCCGGGTTCAAAGTGCGGCTCGCATAGTAGATTGGTCTGAACTTTTGTCAATTCTTTGCCCTAGAATCGCGCGCCTATAGCGTAGTTAGAGGCATCGCACATGAGTTCGAAAGGTTTAGTCCGGCCGGGCGCGATCAAAATGGGGGCACCGGGTTAACTTATCCTTTAAGCATTTGAAAGCTTCCTTACACGCATCATCAAACACTAACTCTACTTCCTCTTTCAAAGAAAGTTGGATAATGCTTTGCTATAGTCTAAAAATCTTTAATAAAACGCCGATAGGTTTACATGTCCCAGAATCCTCGCACTCTCCTTAACTGCCTTTTGATATGACATTTTTCAATGGCCTCTACTTTAGCCCTATCCACCGAATACCTTCACCGACAACTTGTGTCCCAAAACAATCCTTCACAACTAGAAAATGGCATTTCTCCCGCTTAAGCACCAAATTTTTCTCAACACATCGAGTACCATATCTAGATTCCTTAAGATCTCATCAAAGTCGCCGCCATAGATCGAGAAGTCATCCATAAAGACCTCCATGCATTGCTCTACAAGTCCGCTCAAAATGGCTAACATGCACCGTTGAAAAGTCGCTGGTGCATTGCATAGGCCGAATGGCATTCTCGCTAAAAGCAAAAGTACTGATGGACACGTAAACGTGGTCTTTCCTCGTCATTAGATCGATGGCTATCCTGGAAGTACCCGTAATATCCATCGAAAACAATAATATTTGTGACCACTCGCCTTTCAATTAGCCTGGTCAATGAAGCGGTAAGGGAAATGATCTTTTGCAGTGACTTCGCTCAACTGCGATAATCAATGCACTTATAACCACCACAAGGCGAAAGCAATTTCCTCCCCTTTTTCATTTTTTTTTCACGGTAATACCCCTTCTTTGGCACAACTTGAGTAGGGCTAACCCACTCACCGTCGGCGATGGCATAAATAATCCCCATATCAAGCCATTTGATGATCTCCTTTTGACAACCTCCCCGCATATGCGGATTCAGCTTTCTTTGCGGTTGTCTCGACCTTTTTCGCTTCCTTCCTCCGCTCGATCTTATGCATGCATACATCCGGGCCGATTCTCCGATATCGCCCACCGCCATCCGAACGCGAGGATATGTTTCTCCAAAGACTTTGATCAATTTTGCCTCTTGCTCGTGCTCGAAGTTTAGACGAGATGATTAGGGCAACTTATCACCGCTTTTAAGAAAGATGTATTTTAGATGTCGCGGAAGTGGTTTCAACTCTAAGTCAATGTGTGGTTGCTCGATGCTAGATTTTAACGGACCACCTTTTTCTATTTGAGTTTGGACCGTTGATCAAAACACCTCATCTTCCTGGGGGAGTAATCCCGTAAAGGTATTGAATCACGCCATCAAAAGGAATCTCCCCGCCCACTTCCGCTTTTCTTTGCGATGTGCAATCACCTTCTTAAGCTCTTCTTCTTCAAGTTCATCGGCAAGTCGCTCCCAATCATCCAACTCCCAATGGGTAGCTTTTCCGTAATTCGATTTCATCCCAAATTTTCCCATTAAAATTTCCTCTTCGCAAGGTTAAAGTCCGCCTGATTGAGCTCCTTCTTCATCACCACCGCCATCCCTCGAATGTCCCAAATTTTCTGCTCACTTATAGGCTCAAGATGCTCAAGTTGTTGAGAGACAATTCTACAGCTGACTACGGCTCTTGAACATTTGTTTTCTTCTTCTTCGTGATTTATGACATCCAGGGCTCCTGCCTCTCATGAGCTCTTCATCGTGGTCGATTCATCCCCATAAATTGCTTCAATGAATGAAATTTTCGAATTGGGGATTCTTCGTAACTTTTACCTTGCTCGATGGAAATGGAAGTGTCTCCTATTCTCAAGGTAATTTGGCCAAAATGTGGAAGTCAATGGTGGCAGCAGAGGTGTCCAAGAAAGGCCGGCCTAGATCGTGGGCATTTCTTGTCGATTGGTAGTCCAATATAACCTACCGGTTGGAAACACCAATTGTTTAACATGGGTAAGGACATTGTTAACGCAACCGCCGCTAAACGGCTAGATTTGTCCACCAATCAAGAGAGACGGGCGCGCCCTTAGCCTTTTGTCCAACCCGAGACTTTTGCAGATGTTCAAAGGCATCACATTAACAGAGGCACCAGAGTCGCATAAGACATTGTGGAACGGCGCCTTCGATCATGCAAGAGATTGAAGGTCGTCCGGGTCACCACGCTTTATTGCAATGCTCGAGAAATTGCCGAGCATTCTTCGCTTAGCACTTCATCCGCCATTCCTTTCGCCTTCTTCTTACTTCCACAAAGCGCCCTTAAGAAACTTGGAGCATTTAGGCATCTCGCTTAACACTTCGGCAAGAGGCATAGTCACCATGGTTTTCTAAGCAGCTTCCTCACTCCATCGTAAGTTTTATCGAGTTCAAAGTATTCTCATTTTTCTTTGTCGGATAAGGAAGGGTTTTCGGATGATTGATTGGAATTTGATTTTTAATGGCTTCATCCTCCTTATCCTTCCATCCGACAAACTTTTCAAATTTTCTTTTAGTCGTGGGTTCGCCATCCGACTACTCTTTTCAACATCCTCATCACTTTCCCCGAGGAATCATTATCATTCAGCTCTCGCCACCGCCGCTTTCTTCGGTATTTGTTCTGCCGCTTATCCCTCCTCGAACTCATGGCGCCGTGAGGGCTACTGCTTCCGGCGCCTTCTCGGTCCAACTCTCTTCCGCTTCTAAGTGTAATCGCATTCAACTCCTCCTCTTGTCCATAATTCCACCGCGTGTGATGGCATTACAGGTGCACTTACTTCGCTTAGGATTTTTATCAGGTAACTCGGCGCTTTTCCTTGGGCCTCGCTTGCTTGTTGATCACCATCCGCCAACTGCCTCTATCGCTTTTGACCGGTGGCTAGTGCTTGCACCATATCTACTAGCTCATCGAATTTCTTTTGAGAGATAGAGGTGGGTGTGGATTTTGTGTTTGAGCCCAATTGCCTTGGGGCCTTTGATTGTTGGAGTTGAAGGACTCGTTGAATTGATGCGCCAGTGGCGATAATAATCTGCTTTCATGGATTTTAAAAGTTACGGTTTGGATTATAGCTTGATTGACCGTAATTTTGATTGAAATTACTTAAAAGTTTGATTCTCGTTGCCTATCGATTTACTTCATCTCCGCTTCATTGCTCACCAAGCGCTCCCGTAAGACTCATATCCGCCGATCCTTCGGTTGTCGTGATTTGTAAATTAGCCATCCGTTGGTTTATCATTTCCACTTGAGCAACCAACATCCGTGGTCACAGATCGCTTGCAAATGATTTCCTCTTATCTTCCTCAACATGGGTCTTCCCAGAGGTTGACCACATGTTGTTCTTGGCAATTGTTTCACTTACCCTATAGGCAAGATCATCTCCTCCGCCTAAAAGATCCATGAGCCGTGGAATCTAGATAATCTCTATTGGGTTGAGTAACACCCGATAGAATAATTCTAGGAGCTCATGTCGAGTGTATCCATGGTTAGGGCATTTCCTCATTAACAAATTCAACCTTTCCTGTGCCTTTCCTACGCTTTCTCCTTCTAATTGCTCAAAATTAGCTATATCACGCTTAAGGCCCATTATCGCTCCAGAAACGAATTTCAGAGCGAAGGCTCTTTAACATCGGCCCTGTATGAGAGAGTGATGGGGTAAGGATTTGAACCATCTGCTTGCTTCACCTTTAAAGCAAACGGGAAAAGTTTCATTTAACAATCTCGTAATCAACACCCGGATAATGGCTCGCTTCGCAAATTTGAACAAAAGTGGACAAGAAGTCATGAGGATCTTCTTGAGCAAAGGCCATGAAAAGAGCTATTTTGGACCACCCAACCACTCCATTCTTCGGGATCGAAATGTACTTGCCCCATATCCGGAGGTCGACAGGCTCCATGCCCTCCGTGAAGTCTTGGTTAAGATAAGGGCATAGGGTCTTGATTTAGCCGGGCTTGTCGGGCTTGATGGAGTTGTTGCAATTGGTTTTGTAGCCCACTTTGTCGATTCTCGTTGTTGTTGTAACAACCGTATTTGTTGAAGGAGCCGATTCAAATTGAGCTTGAGGGTCCGGATTTTGATTTGGGAGGGCTGGATTAGTGAGGAACTAGATTCGGATTTTGAACTTGGTCACCATGATGTCTAGATCGGAAAAAAAGTCTTCTTGGGATGGATCGCCTGTTCTCGATCAAAGAGAGAGGTCCTTCTGCTTCGGTTTGCATAAACCAGAGGGCACCAGAGAGGTCAACACCGACTAAAAGTCAGCTGATGTAAGAGTTAACCTTGGAATACAAGCTAAGAGAAGAAAAGAGAAGAACAAGAAAGATAGACGGACGGACGCTCGTAATCGTGAACGAAGCGCTTGTTCTAGGAAGTTCCCGGACGGGCGCCTGGTTCAATAGACGCCGCCTGGTGTACTAAAAGCGCCAGAGGCGATTACTAAACAAACGGGCGCTTGAGAGGCCGACGCCGCTCGATCGCTTAAACAGATAAAAAGGGAATTTTCTCGTAATGAACGGGCGTCAGATGATTGGACGCTCGCTCAAAAGTCAAAACGAGGATCGAGCGTAAAAACAACAGAAATGTAAGATAAACAAACCGAGACTAAGGAAAACAAAACTAATCTAAAACCTAAGAAAGTTACTAACCAGAGAAACTATACTCACGGTTATCCGACAACCGCTACCGATCGATTAAACGCAACGGCGCCAAAAACTTGTTCGTTAAAAACGTGTTTTAAATTTATATTATCGAACACCCCAAGTATAAGGTACGTAGTAAAGGATGTTGCCGAGTCGCCCTAAGTGGAATCGTATAGTTATCGATTAAGATATAACTCCTAAGTTGGTTATGTCACTAACTATTACCTAAAACTAAGGTTAATCTAACTATAAATCGAACCTAAGAAATAAACTAAAAATCTAAGGAAAAGAAAATAAAACAAAGAACTAAAACAAACAAAGAAACAAGAGATATTCAAGAGTGGACGAAAGGCCCTCTAAGACAGACGGGCGCCCAGATACGATTTAACGGAAATATGCAGTAAAACGAACAAAGAAAAATTGAGGTTGCAATGAACTAAACTTAAGACTAGCGTTGAAATAAACGATTTTGTTTTCGAATTATAAAAGGGAAACAAAGAGAACACCTAGAATCTATCACTCAACGATCGACAACCGGCTTTATGATTTGAATACGCTTTATTGGTATGATCAATCACTTAAACCGACTAAATTCCTTTAGATCAATTTCTAAGGTTTGTTTACTTTTCCAAGAAAAACAAATAACATTCATCACAAGATCAACAATTCGTTCCCAAATTGCAATACCTAACTAACGATATATGATTCCTGAAAACATCATCAATTGTATCGATTGAAATAGAAAACTATTGCTGAATTATATTTCCATAAAAATTCAAACAACATAGAGGTTCATTGACATTCCTATCTAATGAAACTCTTAACCAATAAATCAAGATTCAAACGATAAATAAAACAAAATATTCAAAATCATAACTAAAGATAAACTAACGAATCATGGTTGTGATGACGTTGATGTGATATCCTCCGTTGTTCCATCGCTATGCGCTTAGCCAACAATCATGTTGTTAGACATAATCATTGGGATGGAAGGATTCATCTTTGACTCTCCTCCTTGAAACGACGCGGTCGCTAGGTTTGTTATGAGGGAATAATGTGTATGAGATGTCCCCTAGGTTTAATACACGCCGCTATTTATAGGATTTTAGGTCGGCTAGTGGTTAAGTCGGCACCGACGCCCGTCCAAGGTCATGGACGCCACCCGCATTGCAAAACTTATTTGAGTCGGGCCGAGCCGGGATTGGACGACGCTCAGCCGGGCCCACTACAAATGGCCCAAACTTGTCGAATCCAAAATATCATCCTGGACGCCGCCCACTATCTTCAGACGCCACCCAGCTTGAACGGCCGCTCAATAACTCGACGCCACTCGTAGACGCTAAAACTTGATTTTCTCATATCTATCTCTTTCCAATCAAATCCAATCACCATTATCTCTTCCTCTTTAATTAAACCCGACTTGATCATCTTTGAATTACCTCTTGAGCTCGAATTTGTGCATCTATAACACATAAAAATATCCCAAAATGTAATAATGTCCAATTAAATATAAATTCATCAATAAAACGATAAATTGACTAATTTTGTGATTAACTTACTAAAACACCACATGCTCAATATTTCGCCTAAACACTTATTTCTTTATGCAAATAATACAAATACGGGGAAATTATCATAAAATATAGCCTTATAAAACATATAAAAACACCCTTAACAACTCCCCACACTTGAACTTTTGTTCGTCCCGAGCAAAACAATCAAAACTATAGCTCAACTTTCATGCAATCCACATAGATCTCCAACTCACGTGAACAAAAGATATAACAACTATAGCAAACAATACCATCACAGAGATAGATTCGATTGTATGTGTGACAAGCCATTCTCAATCTAACAAGCCTTTCAAAGAAATATCCTCTCAAAATTCCAATGACTATCCTAGGTATGACATGAATAGCTCCACTCAAAGCCTTCTCACGCACTCAGTAGGATAACCCTACAAAGATATCATGCGGTTTATACTGGGTATAAGATCCATGATAACAAAGACTTCACTTCATTTTTACTCATCATTTCCAAAAATTTTCAAATTTGACGCATATCAGAATAAGCTCTTACCCATCATAGTAGTGTAGGATGTTTCGTGATAACACCCTACCTTACTCAAATCATAAGGTAGCTTCTCCTGACTGTCGTGAGCTATTGGTCATCATAGTGGTATAGGACATACGTGGTATACCCTACCTCACTCAAATCATTAACCAGCTTTCGACAAACGTATTTATTGATAATTCATTACTTATTCATTCACTTTTTCTTTAAAAGACATAAGTTACATCTCACTTATCACATTCAAACTCTATGATATTCACAGTACACGGTCTAACTAAGGTGTTACCATACTGACCTTCTTAAGATACTCATCACAATAATGAAAGGATATAGTTCAAAAATCTTGCTCCAATATCAAAGGCTTTCGTGAGTGAAAAATGAACACTATCTCCATAAAAGTAAAGACATGCTATAATTATCTCACTAAGTCACATACTATCATCGTTAGAAAACTACAACTAGCAAGCATTTAGTTTCAATCACATGCTCGAGATTTACATAAAAATTTTAAATTTAAAAATTAACTCAAATTACAAAGATATAGCATGAAAAAACATACCCATGTTACCCCCACACTTAAATCACATTATGTCCTCGTAATGTGCAAATAAAAGAAAAAGAAACTTATTTGGTTTCAACAAAGTGGTTGTCGATGAAAGTTGGCAGAGGTCAGGGCGGAGCATGAATATACCGCGACAACTCGAATAGACAACACTCGAACATAAAAGCTTGTGAACTCGCTCAAAAGTATCTCGCAACACTCGACATACCATATAATCTCGGGTACAAGGGTATATGAAAGCAGACAAGACATTCAAAGAAAGACGTAAACGGAATAAACATCTCACTCAAACAACCAAGGTACTACTTTATAAATAACTAACCTAAAAGGAAATAAAACAAAACTAGGTTGCCTCCAGAGCGCTCTTTTAATGTCATTAGCTTGACACAATCCTCAAAGTCAACCCGGTCGGGCCACTTTGGTTTAAACGCGCCACCTCATCATCGTAATCAGTGGTAAGGACCGAGGTGTGACCACAACCGCCACAAGTCAAATACCCTACCAAATTTTTTAACTTGGCTCTCTCCAGACAAGATCGACTTTCGCCTTTGTCTCAACTTCTCTACATGTGGCACCAATGAATGATAGGTTCAGAATCGTGGTAGAAGCTTCTTTAAGGGTAAGAATGTCATCATTCAAGCAAAGAAATTAGATGGAATCTCATCACAAATCAAAGACATCAGCACGTCAACCAACTTTTGAAAGTATATGACCTCGTGTACTTCATAAGGTTGGCCAAAATACTTTTTCAATCTATGACCGCTCACTTTAAAAGGTTGACCGTTGTACCTTTCAAGGAAATCGCTCCTCCCGGATGAACTTCGACAATTTCAAAGGGTCCGGACCATCGGACTTAAGCTTGCCAAAGAAACAGATGTAATCGGTGTTGTAAAGTAAAGCCATCTCTCCTACCTTGAAATCTCGTCCTTTATTTTAGCATCATGGAGCGCTTTCGTTCTTTCCTTGCTCGTTTTATTCTCGTAGGCCCCGAGTCCGAATTCATCGAGCTCATGCGATTGCAAAGAATCTTTCTCGCCACAGCCGGCAATCGAAGTTCAAGTATTTAATAGCCCAAGAAGCTCAGGCTCCACTGACCGGGTAGATGGCATGCCTTGCCGTAAACCATTTGAAAGTGGCGACGCACCATGCAGGGGTCTTGAACGCGAGACGATAAGCCCAGAGTGCGTCGTCCAATTTGACTCGATTGGATCTATTCAATTCACCGTTTTCTCCAAAATCCGCTTTAGACTTCTCATTTGCTTACTTCGACTTGGCCTTTGGTTTTGGGGTGGTATGGTGTACCAATCTTATGCTTGACACCATATCTTTCAAGAATTTTATCTAGTGGTGCATTACAAAAATGCGAACCTTCATCACCGATAAGGGCTTCAGATGACCTAAATCTAGTAAAGATATTCTTTTGCAAGAATTTCTTTACAACTTTGTGATCATTGGTTTGGGTGGCTATAGCCTCTACCCACTTGGAAACATAGTCAACGCAGACTAGGATATATTTATTACCGCACGATGATGGGAAAGGTCCCATGAAATCGATGCCCCACACGTCGAAGACTTCACATTCCAAAATAGGCCTCAAAGGCATCTCCATCCTATTACTGAGCCTCCCTACTCTTTGGCATCTATCACAGCCTTTGCAAAAGGCTTCAGCGTCTTTGAACAGAGTAGGCCAGTAAAATCCAGCTTGAAGGATTTTCGCAACAGTCTTTGGTGCTCCGTAGTGTCCACCAAACAGGCCACTGTGACATTGCTCTAAGATATCCAGATTGTTCATGTTCGAACACACCTTCTAAGCAACCCGCCTTTTGCAGACTTTAAACAAATGTGGATCCTCCCATACGAGATACTTCAAGTCATGAAAAACTTCTTCTTTCCTCGACACGTCATCTCTTCTAGATGTCCAATGCTAAGTAATTGACGTAATCAAGATACCACGGCCTCACATTCTCTAGCCTCATTAATTGCTCGGTTGGAAAGTCAATGCCTATTTCCTTAGTGTTTTCGTCACCCACGCTCACTAAGCGAGATAAGTGATCAGCCTACAACATTTTCGCTTACCTTTCTTATCCTTAATTTCAAGGTCAAATTCTCGTAGTATCGTAATCCATCTCAAGAACCTTGGTTTGGCGCCTGCTTTTCCATGAGGTAGCGTAATGTCGCATGATCTGTCCAAACCACAACTCGAGACCCAAGAAGGTAACTTCGAAACTTATCCATAGCAAAAACGATCGCTAGGAATTCTTTTCTCAGTAGTAGTAGTGTAGTTACACCGAAAGCCGGGTTCAAAGTGTGCTCGCATAGTAGATCGGTCTCGAACTTTTTGTCAATTCTTTGCCCTAGAATCTGCGCCTTATAGCGTAGTTAGAGGCATCGCACATGAGTTCGAAAGGTTTAGTCCAATGGGCGCGATCAAAATGGGGGCACTGGTTAACTTATCCTTTAAGCATTTGAAAGCTTCCTTACACGCATCATCAAACACGAACTCTACTTCCTCTTTCAGCAGGTTGGATAGCGGCTTTGCTATAGTCGAAAAATCTTTAATAAAACGCCGATAGAAGCCTACATGTCCCAGAATCTCTCATTCTCCTTAACTGTCTTTGGATATGACATTTTCTCAATGGCCTCTACTTTAGCCCTATCCACCTGAATACCTTCACTGGACAACTTGTGTCCCAAAACAATCCCTTCGTCAACTAGAAAATGGCATTTCTCCCAGTTAAGCACCAAATTTTTCTCAACACATCGTTGGAGTACCATATCTAGATTCCTTAAGATCTCATCAAAGCTGTCGCCATAGACTGAGAAGTCATCCATAAAGACCTCCATGCATTGCTCTACAAGTCCGTCAAAAATGGCTAACATGCACCGTTGAAAAGTCGCGGGTGCATTGCATAGGCCGAATGGCATTCTGCGAAAAGCAAAAGTACCAGATGGACACGTAAACTGGTCTTTTCCTGGTCATTAGGATCGATGGCTATCTGGAAGCACCCGTAATATCCATCGAGAAAACAATAATATTTGTGACCACTCGCCTTTCAATTAGTTGGTCAATGAAGGGTAAGGAAATGATCTTTTGTAGTGACTTCGCTCAATCTGCGATAATCAATGCAGCACTTATAACTTGATCCACAAGGCGTAAAGCAATTTCCTCCCTTTTTCATTTTTTTCACGGTAATACCCCCTTCTTTGGCACAACTTGAGTAGGCTAACCCACTCACCGCATCGGCGATGGCATAAATAATCCCCATATCAAGCCATTTGATGATCTCCTTTTTGACAACCTCCCGCGATATGCGGATTCAGCCTTTCTGCGGTTGTCTCGACCTTTTTCGCTCCTTCCTCCGCTCGGATCTTATGCATGCATACATCCGGGCTGATTCTCCGATATCGCCCACCGCCATCCGAACGCGAGGATATGTTTCTCCAAAGACTTTGATCAATTTTGCCTCTTGCTCAGGCTCGAGTTTAGACGAGATGATTAGGGCAACTTATCACCGTCTTTAAGAAAGATGTATTTTAGATGTCGCGGAAGTGGTTTCAACTCTAAGTCAACTGTGGTTGCTCGATGCTAGATTTTAACGGACCACCTTTTTCTATTTGAGTTTGGACCGTTGATGAAAAACACCTCATCTTCCTCGGGAGTAATCCCGTAAAGGTATTGAATCACGTCATCAAAAGGAATCTCCCCGTCCACTTCCGTTTCTTCTTTGCGATGTGCAATCACCTTCTTAAGCTCTTCTTCTTCAAGTTCATCGGCAAGTTGCTCCCAATCATCCAACTCCCAATGGGTAGCTTCTCCGTAAGTCGATTTCATCCCGACTTCCCATTAAAATTTCCTCTTCGGCAAGGTTAAAGTCCGCTGATTGAGCTCCTTCAGATCACCACCGCTCATCCTGGAATGTCCCAAATTTTTCTGTTCACTTATAGGCTCAAGATGCGCAAGTTGTTGAGACAACTACAAAGTGACTACGGCTCTTGAACAGCTTTTTTTTCTTCTTCTTCGTGATTTATGACATCCAGGGCTCCTGTCTCTCGCGAGCTCTTCATCGTGGTCGATTCATCCCCATAAATTGCTTCAATGAATGAAATTCCCTGAATTGGGGATTCTTCAGAACTTTTACCTTGCTCGATGGAAATGGAAGTGTCTCCTATTCTCAAGGTAATTTGGCCAGTATGGAAGTCAATGGTGGCAGCAGAGGTGTCCAAGAAAGGCCGGCCTAGGATCAGGGGCATTTCCTTGTCAGATTGGTAGTCCAATATAACCCAGTCGGTTGGAAACACCAATTGTTTAACATGGGTAAGGACATTGTTAACGCAACCGGCTGCTAAACGGCTAGATTTGTCCACCAACTGAAGAGAGACGGGGCGCTCCCTTAGCCTTTTGTCCAACCCGAGACTTTTGCAGATGTTCAAAGGCATCACATTAACAGAGGCACCAGAGTCGCATAAGACATTGTGGAACGTGCGGCCTTCGATCATGCAAGAGATTGAAGGTCGTCCGGGGTCACCACGTTTTATTGCAATGCTCGAGAAATTGCCGAGCATTCTTCGCTTAGCACTTCATCCGCCATTCCTTTCAGCCTTCTTCTTACTTCACAAAGCGCCCTTAAGAAACTTGGAGCATTTAGGCATCTCGCTTAACACTTCGGCAAGAGGCATAGTCACCATGGTTTCTCTAAGCGCCTTCTCACTCCATCGTAAGTTTTATCGAGTTCAAAGTATTCTCATTTTTCTTTCTTTGGATAAGGAAGGGTTTTCGGATGATTGATTGGAATTTGATTTTTAATGGCTTCATCCTCCTTATCCTTCCATCGACAAACTTTTCAAACTTTCTTTTTAGTCGTGGGTTCGGCCATCCGACTACTCTTTTCAACATCCTCATCACTTTCCCGAGGCATCATTATCATTCACCACGCCACCGCCGCTTTCTTCGGTATTTTTCTCGCCGCTTATCCCCTCCTCGAACTCATGGCGTCGAGAGGGCTACTCGCTTCCGGCGCTTCTCGGGTCCAACTCTCTTTCCGCTTCTAAGTGTAATCGCATTCAACTCCTCCTCTTGTCCATAATTCCACCGCGGTGTGATGGCATTCTGTGCACTTACTTCGCTTTAGGATTTTTATCTCGTGTAACTCGGCAGTCTTCTTGGGGCTCGCTTGCTTGTTGATCGACCATCCGCCAATCTGCTCTCTATCGCCTTTTGACCGGTGGCTAGTGCTTGCACCATATCTACTAGCTCATCGAATTTCTTTTGAGAGAGATAGAGGTGGGCTGTGGATTTTTGCGTTTGAGCCCAATTGCCTTGGGGCCTTTGATTGTTGGAGTTGAAGGACTGGTTGGAATTGGATGCGCCAGGTGGCGTATAATAAGCTGCTTGCAGATTTTAAAAGTTACGGTTTGGATTATAGCTTGATTGACCGTAATTTTGATTGAAATTACGAAAAGTTTGATTCTCGTTGCCTATCGATTTACTTCATCTCCATTCTCATTGCTCGCTGCGTTCCCGTAAGACTCATATCCGCCGATCCCTTCATTCTTTGCATTTGTAAATTAGCCATCTGTTGGTTTATCATTTCCACTTGAGCAACCAACATCTGTGTCACAGGATCGCTTGCAACATATTTCCTCTTATCTTCCTCAACATGGGTCTTCCTAGAGGTTGACCACATGTTGTTCTTGGCAATTGTTTCAACTACCCTATAGGCGGCAAGATCATCTCCTCCTCCGCCTAAAAGATCCATGAGTCGTGGAATCCAGATAATCTCTCTTGGGTTGAGTA